>JAGXJF010001013.1:0-600000 GCA_019208055.1 Stipa capillata | reverse complement strand
TTTGGGTGCTGCTCAGCGGCGTCGGCTTCGTCGTCGCGGCGTTCTTCTTGCTCCGGCCTGTTCTCGCCTGGATGGCGCGGTGGTCCCCCGAGGGCGAGCCGGTGAAGGAGATTTACATCTGCGCGACGCTGGCCATCGTGCTCGCCGCTGGCTTCGCCACCGACACCATCGGCATCCACGCGCTGTTCGGCGCCTTCATCGTTGGCATCGTCGTGCCCAAGGACGGGCCCTTCGCCGGCATCCTCCTGGAGAAGGTCGAGGACCTCATCTCCGGCCTGTTCCTCCCGCTATACTTCGTGTCCAGCGGCCTAAAAACCAACGTCATGGCCATCCAGGGCCGCGACTCGTGGGCGCTTCTCATGCTTGTCGTTGCGACGGCGTGCATCGGCAAGATAGGCGGCACGGTGATCGCGTCACTCATCGTGCGCATGCCGTTGCGAGAGGCGCTGACGCTGGGGTTCCTCATGAACACCAAGGGACTCGTCGAGCTCATCGTGCTCAACATCGGCAAGGACCGGCACGTCCTCAACGACGAGACGTTCGCCATCCTTGTCCTCATGGCGCTCATCACCACCTTCATCACCACGCCGGTCGTCATGGCCATCTACAAGCCGGCACGGCGCGGACCGCCGTACAAGAACCGCACCGTCCAGCACGCGGACCCTGAGGACGAGCTCCGCATGCTGGCGTGCTTCCACAGCACGCGCAACATCCCCACCATGATCAACCTCATGGAGTCGTCGCGCGGCACGCGGCGGCGCGGCATCACCGTCTACGCTATGCAGCTCGTCGAGCTCTCGGAGCGCTCGTCCGCCATCTCCATGGTCCACAAGGCGCGGCGCAACGGCATGCCGTTCTGGAACAAGCGGCACAACGGCGACGGCGACGGAGACCAGCTCGTGGTCGCCTTCGAGACCTACCAGCAGCTGAGCCACGTGTCCATCCGCGCCATGACGGCCATCTCCGACCTGCACACGATCCACGAGGACGTGGTCACCAGCGCGCACCAGAAGCGCGCCGCGCTGATTGTGCTCCCCTTTCACAAGCTCCAGCAGATGGACGGCCACATGGAGTCCCTTGGTGACGAGTACCAGCACATCAACCAGCGCGTCCTACGCCACGCGCCGTGCTCCGTCGCCATCCTTGTCGACCGTGGCCTCGGCGGCGCCGCGCAGGTCGCGGCCAGCGACGTCTCGTACAACATCGCCGTCCTCTTCTTCGGCGGCCGCGACGACCGCGAGGCCCTGGCCTACGGCATGCGCATGGTCGAGCACCCCGGCATCGAGCTCCACGTGCTACGCTTCCTGCCACAGTCGGACGTGAACGGTGACGACAGCGCCGCCGATGATGCGTTCCCGACGGACTTTCGCGCCAACGTGGTCGACAGGAACGCGTCCGTACGGTACGAGGAGAAGACAGTGGGTGCGAAGGCGGATGTCGTGGAGGCGCTCAAGGCGGCGGGACGGTGCAACCTCTTCCTGGTAGGTCAAGGGGCGCCGAGCATGCCGCTGGCTGACCGGAGCACGGACTGCCCGGAGCTCGGGCCGGTTGGGAGCTACCTGGCGCTGCCTGAGTTCTCGACGGTGGCGTCTGTGCTGGTGATGAAGCAGTACGACCCGACGGCAAAGCACTACGACCTCGTCGAGGAGGTGGCTGACATCGCGGTGGACGTGGACACTCCGGGACGCAAGGGCACTCGCGGTGCCTGCATGACTTAGACATACTAAATACGGCAAAGACTAATACATTGTGTAATCTGATAGAGGTGTAACTTGTCGGAAATATAGGGTTCAGTTCGGCTAATCGATACCTTTTTAAAACCATTGTATTTGGTAAACACATCTAATCTAGTAAACTCTGCCCTCCACGCAATATACAGTTCCCAAAATCTAACACTAAACTCAGGTTTTGAATATGAGTAACTAAGATTCATACACCTATCCAAAGAACATGAACCGTCTTAACTCACTATTATAGAAAAGCTTATCCTGAACACCTCATCTCACACGGTTCTGTGAAACCGTCTGAGATGAGAGACATCACAGACGGTTCATCATCATTCACTTGAACCGTCTGTGATGACTTTTGTCCTGGCTAAACTATTGGATGACAAGTCACAAACGGTTCAGGGCTAAACTATCTATGATGAGTCATCACAGATGAGTCCTGTCATGATCATCCGTCTGTGATTAATGCTCACATCACAAATGGTTTTCATATGAACTGTCTGTGATGAGTCATCGCAAATGGGCCATGTCATCATCTGTTTGTGACGAAAGCTCACATTACAGACGGTTTTCATATGAAGCATCTGTGATGGGCTGGCCATGTTTGAAGTCATTACCCTTAACCGTAAGGAGGGGGATGCCTAAGGCTAGGCTTGCGCTTGGAGTCATCACAAAGGGATGTCCAAACGAACCATCGGTGATGAGAGAAGTCGTCATAGACGGATTTTATCTAAACGTTTGTGATGACTATCGCAGATGGTTCAAGTGGTTGATGCGTTTGTGATGACTCTCCCACCATATGACAAGAAGATTTGAGACGGATCAGTTAGGGTTTTCCAAATGTCGGGCTAGTGGCGGCTGCTACTTTGTGGAGTGCCAATTTTGAGGCGATTTGGAGGAAGGAGACCAAATCTGGAAGAGTTATCTAGTTAGTGATGATCTAAGGTTAGTAAATTGCTTCTCTAATTGGTTTGTATTCATTTACACCTAGCTAAAAGAGAGGAAGGGAAGATGATTTAAGTTATTTAGATCTTCTTTTTGGGGAGAAGATTATGTAGATTTAGCATGTCAGAAGGTTTAGGGTTTAGATCTAAAACTTTATAAGAGAGACGAGTATATAATAATTTATAGCTATATGTAGTTTAAGATATTAATTAGTATATTTATGGGTAATTAATGCATGTATTGCACGAAATTAGTGTTCATATGTATCTTAGCATCGATTAATCAAAACTGGATGTATGATGTGAACCGTGTGACCCAAGAGTACACTAGTAGTGTGAATGAATTTGTAAGAGTGGCGAAGGAAGATATGCTGAAAATAGGGGCTGAATTTATGTTTTGCCCATGCTCTGACTGTAAGAATGAAAAGATGTTGAAGAACACAGTTCAGATATAAGGTCATTTGATACAAAGGGGTTTCGTTGCGAGTTCTACAAGTTAGACCAATCACGGTGAAGAACAGATAATTATAGAGTAGTCGATGAAGTTATGAGTGGCGAAGAGCAGAATATGCCGGATGAGGTTGATTCTGGTGAGGATGAGATATGCTTTCCAATGATAACGATCTAGATAGATGTTCTGCAATGCAAAAGCTAATGATCTTGGTGGAAGAGAATATGATAAATTTTTGGGTTTGATGGAGGACTCTAAGAAACATTTTGTTCTTGGGTTGCAAGAGAAAATACACAAAATTGTCATCCGTTCTTGAACTGTTAAAATTGAAGACAAATAATGATTGGTTTGACAAAAGCTTCATGGTGTTGTACGACTATTGGCGGACATGGAGGTATAAATCTCTCTCATAACTTTATTCATAGCAACCCAAGTGGAGGGTATGTTATTTTAATGTAAAATACACTGGAACCGCCACCAAATAACAAAAACATCTATACATCCACTAGTAGTAATGTTAACTTTATCACACTCGAGAATATCATATTTTTCAAATAATTGTGTTACATCTAATTCCCAAGTAAGATAACCTTCCGGATTATGTTTACCATCATAAATGGGTACAATAAACTTACTTGTGGTACGTGTGTCATGAACTCGTCCCTTTAGGGGTGAGGAAGCTGTGCCCATGTCAAAGCCTAGCTCGTCCTCTGGTATAGAGCTGGACCCATACGTCAGAACTCATGAGGCTTTTTATGGTTAGTAGAAGACAAAAAACAAATCACAATTATATGTTCCTACCAAATATTAGGATGTGGTGACAAATCTCTCAACACTCAAACCAATATCAAGTTCTCACCTTGCACATAGGTGGTGATCAGCAACCGGCAGTGACAAAGGTTCTCTGGAGATTGAGTAAAGCAATTGCCAGCTGACCGAGAATTTGCATGGTGTAAAGAGGTGGAGCTAGGATAGGCTCAAGTGAGTAGCAAGGAATAAGCAAATTAACAAACTAGCAATGCAAGTTGAAAAGTTCCTCAAACATACTACCCCTAGTTGTTGGACTCTGACTAGTATGAGCTAAAATAATACTAAACCTAAATACTGAAACAAATGACGAACTAATGCAAGGATCACAAAAACGAAAAATTAGACACAAAGGTCAACAGAGGGCGGTCAAACCAGAAAGCTAGTTTGTTCAAACCGGCAAGAGGGGTCAGTTAGACCGTCAAAGGAAAAAACAGATACACACTCTCCCATTATTTTTTTTAATTTTTTTCTAAGTCGGTGTAAACCAGCCCAATGTCAGCTTAAACCGGCCCTTTTTTACCTTAGACGAGCGGGTAGCAAAAAATTGTGCGACGAAGGCAGGCGGTCAAACCACTGAAAGGGGCGGCTAGACCAGGTGAAGGATAGCAGTAAGGGGAAGAGTCTTGCAAGGTGGGCCACATGTGCACCTTGGGAAGGCTCAATCAGACTGGAACTTTCGGTCGGTTAGACCGACTTCTTCGAGTCAGAGTTGGTTTTGTCTCCGAGTATGATTACTTTTGTTTCTTCTATTTCTTTGTGATTCTGCGACCTACACTTGCTGAACATTAGATGGAGTCCTTATCTTTCTCCAAGTTGAGCCCTAGATGAGTTTGATTTCCTTCTCCTTGGTCGAAGTGTTGATGGCGGCGATCGTGACGGCGGTAGTTGATGGGCGAGGTGGTGGCGTGGAAGCGAACGATGATGGTGATGACAGCGAAGGCATGACGATGAGTGAATGACAGATGCGGCATTGAGTAGCCATAGCGTGCTCGAAGATGCGCCTGGTAGTCAAACCGACCGTGGAGGGTGGTTAGACTGGTGAAAAAATTTGGCGCCTAATCTGCAGTAGATACAAAGAACATCCAAGACACGATGATCTACCGCTTTTTTAAAAATTTCTCGGATGAAGATAACAAAGACGCAACAAAAGGAAGCTTGATCTAGTAGGAATTTCTAACTACCAACCAATCTTGATACCAGCAACTCGGCACAATTAATGCAGAAAAAATTTAATAATGCAACGTACTAGATTGAAAATTGTATGCTCAGATTGGTTTTGACAAGGATGATTGTTTTGGATTTTTTTGGCTATATGTGTGTGTAGAAAAAAGATGCAAACTAAAACTACGGTAAGGGTAAAGTTATCGACGAGCAACCTGATTTGCTTTGGTACCACCTGACAGCATCTAGGGTGTCCTGATCTTTCAACGAGAATACGATATCGCTTTAGTGGAGACAACTTTGACGATCCGACTACACCGTACGATGACGATGCGCCTTAGAATCACTAAACCAACTTTGAAGGATTATTGACCTTGCCAGAAGCATGATCAACCTATCCAGGAATGATTTATTCTCACAAGCAATCAAAGAACAAGCAAGAACAAGATAAAGGCAATCTAAATTTGTAAATATAGATAAAGTACTCAATGATAAAGGTGGTATACTGCAAAGTAGTCACAACCCGTGGTTGTCCAACACAAATGAAGCAATGTAGTCTACCCTAAGCTAGAACTATTCTAAATGAAACCCGACGAAACCAGAGACGGCCAAGGGGTATTTGTTGGTGGAAAAGCACCCCGGGACCGACTAGAACTCAACCAACCTAAGTCGTGTGTGTCGATCTAACTATCAAGATGGGCGGTCTGACCGTTAGGGGCCAACAAAGGCTTGGCCATGACACGTAAACAGAGTCTGAAATACAACTAAGTCTTTATTATTCTTGTTTCTTGACTGAAGTTTCTTTAGTTCTTCAAGTAGGTCTCTTCAGTCATCATCTTCATGTCATCATGGAGGCCTCAAGGTTCTAAAATCATCACTTGAAGTCTCTCCCACTCCCAAGAGCTTGAAATTGAACTTGAGCCCTCTCTTACTTTTGAAGATCTTCGTCCTAGATCTCCTCTTGTTCTTCAGAACAGTAGTGGTAGCAATGATTCTATCCATGGAGGTCATGTCCTCATCACGGTTGTGCGTCAAGTGTTAGCAAATATGCCATGCCCTTGACCCGCACACGTCCGTATAATCGTGAGGGTTGGCTTTGATACCACTTATAATGCCTCAAGTTCCAAACCGGTTTAGACCTAACCCCCTACTAGGTCAACCACACACACGCAGCTATCACCTTACACTTTCATCCTCGCTTCGAGCAAAATGATTAAGAGAGATTTACCTTGGAACCCTAGGTTTATATGTTGGTGATATTCTAGTTTTCTAAGTGATATGAGACTATTCTCCCTCGTGTGCGCATGTATGCCACTTTTTTGGACTATAAATGAGCCAAATCTCAACCGAGATGGGTTGTCGCAAACACCAAGAGAGATGATGAGGCAAAGATAAAACATCAAGGTTTTGTCTACTCTAGCAGCAAGATTTACATTAATTTTTGTGGGTATCTAGAAATTAGACTGCAATTTGTGAAATAGACATGGGTATCTGTCAGAAACGCTTCGAAACATGTCTGAGCATTGTAGAAATTTCTTTTGAAATGTATATCATTTTCTTTAATTTTGTGAAACTCCTATGAAAATTGTGTTTTTTTGAACCATCTACTAACAGCATGAAACTACTAAAATTTGTGCAAAACTCACTTAAATCTTATCCGAATTACATCGGAAATTTTCATGAAATTTGGATACGAAATACGTATGAAACCATTTGAAACCTATGTGAAACTCGTTTAAATTCTTTCTTAATCTGTCACGAATTTTAGCAGACTCACATGAAACTATTTGACACTCGATTGAAATTGTTTAAAACTGGTCCCTTTTTTTAGAAACTTGGTCTGAAAACCCGCTTGAAAAGTTGAGCGTTGTTGTACCCTGCAATTGAAATAACAAGTGTGAAATACTAAACTCTGAACATGAACAGATTAGAGAGAGCACCAAAGGAACATGCTCGAGAGAGAAAGGGGGGCATGGCACGTTTGATCGCAACTCTTGATTATGCTGAATGGTCAAATGATGTACCGTTAGACGCAGGTCCCAACCGTATAGCTTCCCCTAGCAGCACTCCTGAAATAACCCGTCTTATATTGGGTTGCAAACACGGAGCGCCCATGGATTGCGGCGTGTGGGTGGTGGCACACAACCACAGCTACGGGCGAGCTCGTTGACTTTGCGGGCTCCTTTTGGGCAGGCCCACCACCGTGTTGCCACGTCAGAGTGAGGTGTCTGGTCTATCCCACCTAGTCCTAGCTGCAGGTCAAACCTCTGAAATCTGAAGTCTGAAGTCTGAACCCCCGTCCCGACCCGGAGCGATACCAAGTTGCAGAAACAGAATTAGCCACAGCATTCTCATGTACAGTAGTACTACAGTATTTACGAATTCTCCCTTCGCCATAAGTTACACATACCCGCTGGTCACATAAGTTACCTTCCTAGTGAAAACGGAGGATAGCTAGATCTCGGACGTAGCTAAATTTACCGGCAGATGCTACTTGCCAATAAATTATTCTGTTATTTGTATATAGAAATCTCAAATAATGAAAATTTGAACGTTTTCTAGAAAAACTTATCCGGAATAAAAACATGTACTAGTGTTACGTCCGTATGTTTTTGCCATCACTTTATTTTTGACATAGGCGGTCAAAAACCAAGCGAGTCAAAGTCATACGCTCCTCGTGAAGGTTCAAAAGCAGCAGCACTCTTGGCGATGGTCTCTCGATCTGGTCGTCGTCGTTCGCAGCAGCAGCCTCCCCGAAATAAAACAATTAGTTAAACACGAGTCGGAGCAGGATCGTCGATCTTGTCCGAAGCCGACGCAGCATCCACCCACCCACCCATATACGGAACTCCTTCGCCGATCCCATCTGGCCTTTTTCCCTCCCTCGCTTTCTCGGTCTCGGATCGGTCCGCTACTATAAATTAGCACCCACACCACGACCCGAGTTCCTCCTCTCCCAGGACAGGATCATATCCAGTATCTCGTTTCTTCTCCTCGATCGTCCGATCACGAGGTCAACACCCCGAAGATCCTTGAGTTGATCACTGGCCTTGATTTGCTGTGCGGATCTTGCATTTCTCCCGGCCGGTTCTTGTTTAATTTCCTGGTGTTGTTGGTTTCCTCGAGCCGTGCTAGGAGTTTTAATTTCTTGCCACGGTTGGGCGGTGACCATGGTGGCGGCGGCGATGACGATGGCGGAGCAGGTGGTGGCGGAGCTCCGTGAGGAGTGCGCAACGCCGGCGACACGGCTGGACGGCGTGGCGGCGGCGATGGAAGAGGAGATGAGGGCGGGGCTGAAGGAGGAGGGCGGCAGCAAGATCAAGATGATCATCTCCTATGTCGACAACCTCCCCAACGGGTAATTAACTCACCATATCTTGCTTAATTTACTTCCCCCTGACCATGACAGATTAGCATTTAGCAGCACCAAACGAAATCAAGCACATATCCATGCTTTTGCCTAGTTTTAGAACGAGGAATAGCTTGCTAATTAAGCTCATCACCTAGGCTCATACTGCAGAGTTAATTATTTGGAGGTGCTCTCGTAGCTAGCTCGGTTGGTAGCGAAGCTGAATTTCTCGTGTGCTTTTTTCTTGGTGAGAGTATGTTTCTCGTGTTGACACATGGTAGTAGCACAATGCATGTGACAGAGATCGCTGTGCAGCGGGTGCCACGAACTGGACGGCCACATAGCTTCTAGTACCTTTATCACCCGTACACGTTCTGTGTCCCTGTGTCGTGTCCGCCTGCATGCCTGCTCCCGTGCCGCTTGTGCGGCAGCACGTGTGCGCCCTCGTGCTCCGGACCCCTTGCGTGCGTGTCTGGACGTGAGCGTGTGTGCACACGGTATTTCGGTAGAAATTTTTTCCCTAGCGGAAAAGACGACAAATGTAGAACACGCTTTGTCAGATTTAGACGGTCCAGAATTTTCCACTGTATGTAATTCTTCGGTAGCCTCCGTCGAACCAAATTTGAAAGAGTTGTATTGCTCGGTAAAATTTCGACATTTACTTCAAATTTGAACTGAATACCAGGAATGCCCTGCTCCAAACAGGGCCTAACTAGTGAAACGCTTCCTCGTAGCGACTGCCGATTTTAAAATTCAAAATTTCAATTCAACTTTAAACATGATTTCTAATACTTCCAGCTTGAAGGTAACATAATATTCGACTGAAATACGAACTTCTAACTCAATATTTACAACTTTGAACTCGGTAATTCCAACATAGCTAGCTAGTAAACACTTCTTAGTTGGTGAAACTTCGGACTCGAAAAAATAACTTTCAAGTCCAGGTTTAAAACTTCCAGTTCAGGAAATTCCAACTTCAGCTCGCAGTTCCCCGAACTAACAACTGAATAGTAAGAACATCGTTCAGTAGTTAGTTTACTAGTGAATGTTCACTATATATTAAAATCTCTTTTTTTTCATAATCTTTTTGCTTCCCTTTGTGCTGCTGAATTTAGGACTGAAGAGGGCTTGTTCTATGCACTGGACCTCGGCGGGACGAACTTCCGTGTCCTGCGCGTGCAGCTCGCCGGCAAGGAGAAGCGCGTCGTCAAGCGCGAGTCCAGGGAGGTCTCGATTCCTCCTCATCTCATGTCAGGCAGCGCCGTGGTGAGTAGCACATGTTTTTGCAATTTCCAAGTTTCATTACCCAGTTTGGTAACTTGCATCTGATTATCTCATTCGCCATGTTGTTATGCCTCTCCAGGAGCTGTTTGGCTTCATAGCTTCCGCGTTAGCCAAGTTCGTTGCTGACGAAGGGCAAGTTCGGTGAAGATGTAGTAGCTGAATTGCAGACGGCTATGGAGAAGCAAGGTGTCGACATGCGTGTTTCCGCTTTGGTTAGTTCCCTTGATCTGATTTGTTTAGTGTCATCACTGTTCTCAAGAAACAAAATATGTTCTTCTGTTGGGACCACATTTTCACAGCACGTGTTCATGGTTCAGATCAATGACACTGTTGGGACACTAGCTGCGGGCAGCTACTACGACGAAGATGTTGTTGTCGGTGTAATATTAGGTACTGGCTCAAACGCCGCATATGTTGAGAAGGCAAATGCCATACCCAAGTTGGAAGGCGAGTTACCAAAATCAGGAAACATGGTAAGGTTTAAAATGACTTCACTTTTAAGTAAGTAGTGTGTAGCGCACAAAATCATTTATCTGCTTTTTGCTATCTCTTCTAATTGTAGCTTCTGCATTTCAGGTCATAAATACTGAATGGGGTAACTTCTCTTCGTCCTGCCTTCCGATCACAGAATATGACCAAGCATTAGATGAGGAAAGTCTAAACCCCAGAGAGCAGGCAAGTCTCTCCAGAAGACACGCATAATTCCCATTCATGTTAAAGCTTTGCTTGCACTGTGTTAACCATGACGACTTTTCAGATATTCGAGAAGTTAATTTCAGGAATGTATCTAGGGGACATCATAAGGAGGGTACTACTTAAAAATCGCCTTGCAGTCTTCGATTTTCGGCGATATCAACCACACCAAGCTGAAAACTCGCTTCATTCTGAGGTATGTTTCTCCCTCCGTTCCACATAGCATATTGCAATAGAATATTAACAAGTCAACAATCACTAGTTCCTACTGACGATCAACAATACTACAGAACATGTGATCAATATTAGTAGTTCCTTCGCGCAGCAAAAAATAAACAGCATGCAAACCAGACGCGACGGGTGCTGACCGAATCTCTCTGTGTGTAACATCCAGGACTCCTGACGTTTCTGCAATGCACCATGATGAAACACCTGATCTGAGGATCGTGGCTGAAAAACTGGCAGAAAACCTGAAGATCGCAGACACATCCTTGGAGACTCGGAAGATGGTCGTCGAAATCTGCGACATTGTGACCAGCAGGTCTGCCCGGCTGGCTGCAGCAGGGATTGTGGGGATCATCAGGAAGATCGGGAGGGGCACCCCGGGCGATAAGAGGAAGACGGTCGTCGCCATCGACGGCGGGCTGTTTAAGCACTATCCCAAGTTCCGGGAGTGCCTGGAGAGCACGCTGGTCGAGCTGCTCGGAGCGGAGGCATCGAAATCGGTGGCCGTCAAGCTCGCAAACGATGGATCGGGTCTCGGCGCTGCCCTGATTGCAGCTGCTCACTCTCAGTACCTCAATTGATGAAGTTTGAGCTTTCGTCAGTGACTCCTGCTGTTGTTGAAGTGTAGTGAACCTCTGTACGTTTGAAAAGAAGGCTAACGGGACTGTACCAAACGAATTTTCAATGAAAATGGGCCTTATGTTTGTTATTGCAATCTCCAGTGTTTGAAGTTCGAAACTGAATTACCGCGGTAAACATATAATCGAAATTTCCTACAATTTTAGACACCGCTTTTGTTTGTTTCTCACATTAAATGAAGATTATTCCTCGGACGAGAGGAAACCCCGCTGCATTTTATATTAAGGGACAAATAAAAAATAGATTTGCTATTGCTCGGTCGAGTGAAATATTGATGAATCTCAGTCGACTAGCTTAACCGTCCAATTAGCATTAACAAATATGCGATTTCACTTTTGTGGGAAAGAACAGATATGTGATTAATAGGGGTTCCTCGGGTGCTTGTTTACTGCTTTCGGGCTTCTTTTGGCTATGGGCTTTTGAGTACTGTGGGGAAGCACGGAGGTTTTCCTTTTTGTTTCTGGGCTTTGTGTTGAGTTGGGGATGCAGAGAATTTTTTTATTTTTAATATTTTTATATGATTTATTTATGTTCATAAATATGAATGTAAGTATCTAATTTGCCCTTTTTCTTGTATCTGTGCACCTTTAGTATTAAAGTTATGTAATTGGTTTTAAATTTTTGGTCTATCTAGCTTATCATCATATTTTGTATTTATCTAGCTTAGAATTAATTTTTCTATTTTTATAGTTTTAACTTTTTTATATAGCTTAGGATCTTTTTTATTTATCTAGCTTAGAATTATTTTTTGTGCATTAATTTTTTTATTTATCTAGCTTAGAATTACTATTTTATTTATCTAGCTTGGAGTTAATCTTTTGTATATGATTTAGACGAGTCAGTTGACGGTGACACGTTGTCGCGACGACGTCGCGGATAAAGACGATAGCGAGGCCAGCCGCTCGTCAAATCAGGTGTGATTTCCTTGCTTTGTTCATTGCTATGACATTTTAGTTTCTTTGAAACTTGGGTAAGTTAATGCTTTAGTTTAATCCTAAGTTCATGCCTGTGAAAAATAAATCATGACTTATTTTCTAAAATGATTTAGATAGTTTGGATTAACTTAAAACTATATATTCACCTTCTCATAGTCATAGCAGTTTTTTCAGACAACTAGCCAACAACAGTTTTATGAATAGTCACAGCTCAACCAAACATGCCCTAAACCGTGTATAAAGGATGTGCTGTGCACAAGGCTTCCAAAAATTTGGAGTCGTGATTTTTTTCGAATTCTCAATTTCTTAGTATTAGGTGTGACTAGATTGGCTTGTTTGAAATAAAGAACTTTTTTAGAAATTTCATAGGATTGGCAATGTATAGGAAATTTTCTTATGAAGAACTTTGGATTGTAGGATTAGCTTTGAAAATTTATGCATGAATTCTCACTTCTCTACTTTTTAGAGGATTTCAAACATTTGATCAAACATCGCGTTTCCATTTTACAGAGAAGTCTAATATACAACATGCCTCTTTATATCCCATATTCTCTCTATAACCGAGAAGTATTTTCCTTCAGTTATTTTCGTTAGGACCTTCAATATTTCTTTGGACCGTCTAGAAAGTATTTTTAGATGCACGCGACTTGGCATTAAACAAAAAGGAAGTATAAGCAATGGTGAGGGTAGAAACAGGAGGAGGCTACTAGGGACTGGTCAAACGGCAAAATACCGTGGACAGTGGAAGAGAAACGAAAAAACTAGAAAACAGACAACTTGGCCACCCTGGCAAACTGCCACATGAAACGTGGCACGTCTCAGATAAAAATATATTAGTATTTAATAGTTTCAAGACATTTTCCAGCAGGCCCTAATTAGATCTCAGAGAAAATTATGTTACCAATATCATAAATAAACAATTTTCCTTCTCTACGTCATTTGCTTTTCTTTACGGCTTACTGTTACACAGTCGCCTAGAATTATCTTAACTTTCAATCAATTTTGTGGTCATCGAACATTCGAACCTCCCATGGTGTCCACTAATTTCTCGACCATCCTCTCGTTTCCGTGTCACCTTCCTTATTCACGTAACCACTCGAGTAGCCGCTGTGTCTTTTCACCAGTCCACACGCATGTGTTCTGTTCCTCCACCAGTCGTCCACACGACTAGTAAAGATCGCAACATCTTTTTTTTTAAGTTTACTCTTTAAATTCTGCTAATTAACGTTGCACAAATCTATGCTATTAAACTAAGCTAAGAGAATAGGGCTTAACATAATGAGTTTTCTTAAGATAATATCTTTATTTAGAAACTACAAAAATATTACCAAGTTTCAAAATTTTACAAAAATAACCTCAATCGTCACCTGGTATGGCGATTAGGTCCAATCGCCATCTAGTGTGGCTATTGCGACTGATATCGCTACACAGACCGACGATTCATATGTAATCACTAGTTGCAATGGCGATTGGTCGGAATCGCCATCTGTAGTGGCAATAAGTCAAAATCATCACCTCTGATGACGATAACGGGTGGCAGTGCAACCGCAATCGCCGTATCGCGTGGCGATAGCACCACATAGCCGACCGTTGTGTTCAGTTAGCAAGGTACAGGGTTGTAGTCATTGCCAATCGTCAACCCACATGGCGATTGGCAGTTATCGCCATTACGGGTGGCAATAAGGGTTAATCGCCATACCAGGTGGTAGTTGAGGTCTTTTTTGCAAAATTTTAAAGTCTAGTAATATTTTTGTAGTTTCTGAATAAATAAATATTAACATAATACTCCTACACTCTCCCTCATAAATATGCTTCTCTGGTGGTATGACGTGGGGAGTGGAAGCGGGGATATGTCGCAATTATTTATTGCGTTAACTGAGTTTTGAATCTAAAACCTCTCAATTGCAAGTTGTATGCACCTACCTAGTTAGACTGATAGAGAAAAGAAGGCAATATATTTCAACACGACCTTAGACGTGGGATTGGTGTAGACCACAACTATTTTTATTAAGGGAGTATCTAATTTTAAATCGAATTAGAAATAGTTATTTCCAATTCAATGATCTTGAATGTTGATTCTCTGTTCAACGCTAATTGAGTAGTTACACATTTTAAAAATTATGTATAACTTTAACTTAGAGGTATATAGTTTGCATATTTTCAAATTTATAATTATATAATTTTTTTTATATAACTGTTGATTTGATAACGTGGGACTCTGATTAACTAAAGGATAATAATTTTTTGAACAATTAAAAAATAGCAAATCTGTTTCGTTAATGGCACGTTGGCGGGCTTCTTCACCTCAGCCACCTCGCCCCTGCTCCTCATCTGCATCACTCTCCCCCTCTCGCTAGCAGCCTCACTGCTCTTTCTGCTGCTTGGCCATAGCCATGTGTCACGAACCTCGATTGATTAACTCCAAATTCGGTACAGGGTTCACAGCGTCATGCCGGAATTGAGAGGAGAATGCTGGCGCAGCAGCTTGGTGAGGAAGAAAGAGGAAGGAAGGAAGGGCCAGGAGAGACTGTGTCTCAATACAATAATCTTCACTCCCCATCTCACACGCTACGCTCCCTTTGTATCGTTGTCAAGTTGGGCCGGGCCTTGGTCAGCTGTCTTGGACGCTTGGCTGTTCAACTGGGCCTCCCTCTGACGCTGCCGCTCATCTGTCCTCCTCTTCACCTTGATAGCTTCTGGTAGATAGTAGGTCGTGACAATGCCCCCTCCTCGAGACGCAGCTTGTCCCCAAGCTGGTGCTTCTGGGTATGCCGCCACCACCGGCAACACATCTTCCCATGTAGTGCATTCAGGTGGCATGCCCGACCAACAGACTTGCATTTGCGGCTTCAGCTTGCCACCCCGTTGCACCAAGCGTTCAGCGCACACCTTCAGTGGATAGACCGGAACATTTTCAGTTAAAGCAGCAACAGGCAATTCGTTCGATACCTGATCACTTGGTCGGAGAGCCTTCTTCAGCAAGGAAACATGGACCACTGGATGGATCCTGGACGTGTGTGGAAGAGCCAATTTGTAAGCTACATTTCCCACCCTCTTCAATATCTCATAGGGCCCGAAGTAGCGAAAGGACAACTTCTGGGAGCTCCTGGGTTCCAGAGACTGTTGCACATAAGGTTGTAAGCGCAAGTAGACGAAATCTCCAACTTCGAACACCCGTTCCAGACGTTTCTTGTTTGCTTGATTTGTCATGCGTTGTTGAGCCCTCTCCAAATGTTGCCAAAGGAGAGGCAACAACACCGCTCTGTCTTGCAGCCATTGTGTCAACTCCGGTTGTGTTGTGTCGTCAGGCATGGGGGCACCAAATGGTCTCACTTTTTTGCCATAGAGCACTTCAAATGGAGATCTCCCCAAGGACGAATGGTATGCTGTATTGTACCAATGCTCAGCTTGAGGTAACCAGCGCGCCCATTTAGTTGGCTGCGAATGGACCATGCATCGCAAATAAGTTTCCAAACATTGGTTTAAGCGCTCGGTTTGGTCGTCTGTTTGGGGATGATAGGAAGAACTGAGATTCAGTGTAGCATCTGCCAAGTGGAACAGCTGCTGCCAGAAGGAGCTGATGAACACTTTGTCCCTATCTGAAATTAGTACCTCAGGCATTCCGTGCAGTCTGTATACATTATCCATGAAAAGTTGAGCCACAGTTGCAGTGGAATGGGTGTTTCAGTGGAATGAAGTGGCCCACTTTTGAGAATTTGTCAATGACCACCATGATGGTATCAAATTTGCCTGATTTTGGTAGCCCTTCAATGAAGTCTAGGCTGACAGTGTGCCAAGCATCTGGTGGAATCTTGTGCGGTTGAAGTAGACCTGGCGACCTGGTATGCTCTGTTTTTGCTTGTTGGCAAACCTGACATTCTTGGACATACTTCTGGATGTCAGATTTCATATTGGGCCAAGAAAACAATTGTTTAATTCCTGAGTGTCCACCCAGGGCGCTGCTATGTAACGCAAGCAGCACAGCTTGATGTGCTTGCACATGATTTCCTAGCTACACTCTCCCTTTGTGCTTAATTACTCCAGTGACTAGCTCAAACCCTTGTTCATTGCTTTTACTGATACTAAGTTCAGTTAGTAATTGTTGAGCTTTTGGGTCTGTCAGATATCCCTCCACGACAATTTCCAGCCATCTAGGTTGAATAGTAGTAACACCATTAATTTCCTCAGCAGAAGTCCGTCTGGATAATGCATCTGTTGCCTTGTTGGTTATCCCCTTTTTGTACACTATCTTGTATTGTAAGCCCATCAATCGGAAGAAAGCTTTCTGCTGTATGGTGGTGTTGAATTTGTGGTCCCCCAACTGCACCAAACTCTTTTGATCAGTGTGAATTATGAAGGGCTGATGCTGCAAGTAAGATTTCCACTTCTCAATGGCTAACAAAATGGCTAAGCACTCCTTGTCATATGTTGACAGTGTTTGATTTTTTGGTCCCAATGCCTTACTAAAGAAAGCTATGGGGTGATCAGATTGCATTAACACTGCACCCACACCAGTAGCACTGGCATCAGTTTCCAGAATGAATTCCGTGTTGAAATTTGGTAAGGCCAATACAGGTGCGTGTACCAAAGCGTGCTTGAGTGCCTGGAATGCTGTTTCTTCTCTAGGTGTCCAAATATACAAGACATTCTTTTTCAACAAATTTGTCAGTGGTCTAGTAATCAGTTCAAAATTCCTGATGAACTTCCTGTAATACCCAGCTAGGCCAAGGAAACCTCTCAACTGTTTGATATTCTTCGGTTGTGGCCATTTAGTGACAGCAGCTATCTTGGCAGGGTCTGTAGACACACCTTGAGCACTGATGATGTGGCCCAGATACTCCAAGGATGGTTGTGCAAAAGAGCATTTGCTCCTTTTGACATATAAGTGGTTCTGCTCTAATAGCTGAAACACCTGCTCCAAGTGGGTCACATGGTCAGATAGATTTTTGCTGTAAATCAGGATGTCATCAACAAACACCAGCACAAATTTCCTGATCAGATGTGCAAAAAACTGTGTTCATGGCAGCCTGAAATGTTGCTGGAGCACTGGTAAGGCCAAATGGCATCACTCAGAACTCGAAGCGCCCATGGTGAGTTCTGAATGCTGTTTTCAGTTCATCCTCCTCTGCCATTCTTATCTGATGGTACCCAGCTCTCAAGTCCAGTTTATGAAATAGGTTGCTCCAGCTAATTCATCCAGCAATTCCTCCACTATAGGCATTGGGTATCTATCTTTCACTGAAATGGCATTTAGGTGTCGATAGTCAACGCACAGACGCCACGTGCCATCTTTCTTTTTCACTAAAAGTATTGGAGAAGCAAAAGGACTATGACTGGGTCTGATTATCCCTTGAGCCAACATCTCCTTGATCTGTCTCTCTATTTCATCTTTTTGCTGTGGGGAATACCTGTAAGGTTTCACATTAGTTGGTTGAGCCCCTTGTATCAAGGTGATTTTGTGGTCATATGACCTATGAGGTGGCAGTCCTGTAGGTTTCTGGAAACATTGTTCATGTGCTTGAATGACAGCAGCTACACTAGGTGGTAAAGGTACTGTTGTGTCATACTTGTCCACTGTGCACAACTGCACTAACTGCACGGCTTCTCTCTTCTGAAGGATCGCCTGTAAATCGGCTGCAGATATCTGCTCACACTGGGTGGTGTTATCTTTCACTCCCTTCAGTGTTATCCGTCTCTGCCCATATCGGAACCTGATGATTTTCTTTCGCCAATCAATCCACATGGGACTGAACTGTGCCAGCCAATCCATCCCCAATATCATATCATAACAGCTGAGGGAAAAGACTCTCAAATCTGTGTGAAACAATTGCCCCTGACATTCCCAAATAGCTGTAGGTACCATTTTGTCACAAATAGTTTTGTGTCCATTAGCGACTGTAACTGTGACTGGAGTAACATCAACAGTCGGCAGAGCCAAGTCCTGCACTGCATGAGCACTGACAAAACTACCTGAACTCCCTGAGTCCACCAAAATCAGCATTTGTTTGCCTTGAAACCAGCCCTGCAGCCTGATAGTTTTCTTGTTCGAAGTACCGGTTGCAGCACAGTGAGTTACTTGCATCAGAGACGCCTCTTCATCACTGCTAGTGTCCTGCTTGTCTCCCTCGGATTCAGAGTTAGAATGCAACATGAGAACGTCCAATAGTTCTTCCACTCGATGCAGTGGAACTGATTTGGCACATTTATGTCCAGGTTGGTACTTATCATCACATTTGAAACATTCGCCCCGAGCTCGACGTTGCGCCTTGAGAGAAGAAACTCTGTCTTCCCAAGGAGGTTTATCAGATGTGTGTTTCTTGTCGTCAGTTGGTGTAGGCAAAATTCCTTTGCCCCCCAAAACTTGGACGAGATGTCGACTTGTACTCGTGCTTGAAACGAGCACTGACAAACTGACGCGCCTCTTCCAGCAATTCTTCCTGCGTTTGAGCAAGAGATAACGCAGAATCAACAGTTCGAGGTTTATGTGACCGGATAGCTTTCTGAATATGCATATGCAGCCCCCCAACGAATTTGGTAACAAAAAAGGCTTCATCATAGTGTCGATTGTGCGCTAAAACTTTGTGTCGTAATTCTTCAAATTTGTGATGATAATTCTCTACTGTATCAACCTGCTTACACCTTTCTAGTGCTTCTAAGTACTTATGGTGTTTATCTTTTCCAAATTTCGAGTGCACGGCAACTACAATTCCTCCCAGCTCTCCACATCGTGCGTGGCTTCATAAGTCTGGAGCCAGAGAGCAGCATTTCCAATAAAGTGCATAGTAGCGAAACTAGCCCAAGTATCCCTAGAAACATGATACATAGAGAAATACTTCTCACATACTCCCTTCCACCATCTAGGATTTTCGCCGTCAAAACGAGGAAAATCTGTTTTGGGCATCCTAGATGATCCAAATCGACTTCTAGTTCCAGATCCTTCACTCTCATCCCCCCCCTGAGTACTTGAAGCGAACATGAGTGTTGGGGAAATTCTTCTTACCCTTGACCAGGGCTGGTGCAGGAGCAGCATGTGCCCTGTGCGCATTGCCCTGGATGTCATCAGCATCACCTTCGCCAGTGGGTCGCTGCCCATGCGGCTGGAGTGGGGTGGTCAGCGTGGCTCCGGCTTCGAGAAACGTCACGCGCCGGCCCACGTCGTCGATGGACTGGCGGAGCGCCTCCATGGACGAATCCACTGTAGGCATCCATGTGCCCAAGTTTTGGGCCGTCCGGAGGAGCAACTGGATAGAAGCAGCAGTCGCCTCGCTCTCCTTGCGCATCTGCACGATCTCCGCCACCAAAGTCTCCATCGCTTGCCGGAATACAGCACACCCAGATCATGCACTCCAAAATCACCGACCCGTTGCTCGGACTGATGGATCGGAGAGAAAAATTTTCTCCCAATCCGGCCTCGCTCAGGGATTTACTCGGCAATTCAAGAGGATGCTTCGGATCGTGAGGGCTCTGATACCAGATGTCACGAACCTCGATTGATTAACTCTGAATTCGGTACAGGGTTCACAGCGTCACGCCGGAATTGAGAGGAGAATGCTGGCGCAGCAGCTTGGTGAGGAAGAAAGAGGAAGGAAGGAAGGGCCAGGAGAGACTGTCTCAATACAATAATCTTCACTCCCCATCTCACACGCTATGCTCCCTTTGTATCGTTGTCAAGTTGGGCCGGGCCTTGGTCAGCTGTCTTGGACGCTTGGCTGTTCAACTGGGCCTCCCTCTGACGCTGCCGCTCATCTGTCCTCCTCTTCACCTTGATAGCTTCTGGTAGATAGTCGGTCGTGACACCATGGAAGCCGCCGGAGGAAGGCAGTGCTCCCACCTAGCCCACCGGCCGTGCTCTTCCTCGCCAAGTTCTTGGCGCTCCGATGATCCATCTTGGACCTCAGCCCGCTCCTCTCGGGAGCTCCACGCGTGCCACGGCCCCGTCATATCCGTCCGCCTCTTCCGCACGCACGTTTTCGTCGCCGACTGCCGCGTGGCCCACGCGTGCTTGTCTAGGGCGGCGGCACCTTCCCGACAGGCCGCCGGACACGGACCCCAACCGCCTCTTCACGCTCGGCGGCATCAACTCCGCGCCCTATGGTGCCTACTGGCGCCTCGTCCGCCGGAAACCTCGCCGCGGACGCGCTCAGCCCCGCCCGTGTCAATCTCCTCGCGCCGGCGAGGAGGTGGGCGTGCGACACGCTTGTCGGCAGCCTCCGCGCGCGCGGGCACGCCCACGACGTTTACTCGGAGCTAGAGGCCGTAGTAAAGGTCAGGCTGTTCCTGCGGCGCGACATGCACGAGCTGCTCGTGCACATGTGCTTCGGCGCGCCGCTTGGACGGGACGCGTTCGACGAGATCAACGAGCGCTCCTTTTCGTCACCACCTTCCCAGTCTTCGCTTTTTCGCAGGCGATGGGCGGCGCACGTCGCGGTGCGCCTGAAGTAGGATGTGCTCTTCACGCCGCTCATACATGCAGCGAGCGTCCGCGGCGGCGGTTACCCTCCGACCTCCGTGCTACGCTAACTACCTCCCAGCGGTCTGCGTGGGCGATGATGGCGACCGCGTAGCATTGAGCCGAGATGGTCAGCCTCTGCTCCGAGTTCCTGAACGCCGGGACTGTGTTGGAAAATTAGACAATTTCGTGATTAATTCCAGTAAACAATTCATGACTAAAACAAATATTAGCATGCATAGCTCTAGCATACTAGGTGAACAGAACAGCAGCATCGCACATGCAACAGCAAGCATACTTAAAGACAGGATCAGATCACGGCGCACATACTGATCGTTTGTAGATGAAGTAGCCGTGGCTGTTGCAGAAGCGATGTTGTTGACGACGACGTTGGTGAAGACGGGTCGAAGCAGACGGCGGCGGAGACGACGGTATGCGGCACCGCCTGACTTGGATGGAAGACGACCTGTGGTGACGGATGTGAGCAGTTGCGCGTAGCGCTTCCCAAAAACCTAATTCGTCCTCTCCCGGTGTAGGATCACAAGGACGAGAGGTTCCGGAGACCTGCTCTTCCTCTTGCCGGTGCACGCCGGCGTCTGGGATGGAGTAGATTACTGTGGCGGCGCAAGTACCGAGAGGAGGCAAAACCCTAATCTTTTTTTAATCTGTCTTTGGCTGCGGCCGGTAAGTCATATATATAGGAGAGCCCACGCGGTCTCGTGTCGCGATCACGATCTAAACCGTTTAGGTTTCCAACATGTAAAACTTACCGATCAAGCAAACAACAAACTTGCCTGCCAAGAAACCAAAAAATAAAAAACGGCAAAAGGAAGCCGCGCTCCTGCAAGGCCACGAACCAAATTTCGGCGGACCATTCACGCGTATGTCGCACGCCCGCGCCCTTCGGCCCGGCCAGGCGAGACGAGCGCGCGCATGTGTGGTGCTCCCTTTCTCTCCTCATACCAATCACTAAGTGTGGTGGGGAGAACCCACTATATAAAGCGGTCTCCCACCTCCTCCACTAGCGGTATGGGACTAAACTCTTGCACCACCTCTTGCCATTTGTTCATGGGCCTTTGAGATTTATTAGAAATTTTAAAACATGCACATGGACCAAGCCCATTAGTTCTAACAGACTGACACCACGGTGACCTAGCTGGAGTAGATCATGGCCGAGCTGGTCAACCACCCCAACGTCCAAGCCAAGGTCTTCGAGGAGGTAAAAGCCAGGCCAGAGCTCAACGACGGCGCACTGCAGTCGATGCCGTACCTGAAGGCCGTCGTGCTCGAGGGCCTGCGGCTGCCCACCGGGTCACTTCGTCATGCCGCACGGCGTGCGGAGCGACGCGGACGTCAGGGCTACACAGTGCCCAAGGGCGCCGAGCTCAACTTCATGGTGGCCGAGATCGGCCGTGACGCGACGATCTGCACGGCGATGCGGGAGTTCCAGCCAGGGAGGTTCTTGGACGGCGGCGAGTGGTGCGGCGTGGACATCACGGGGAGCAGGGAGATCAAGATCATGCTGTTCGGCGCTGGGCGCAGGATGTGCCCCGGGTACGCGCTTGACATGCACCACGCCGAGTATTTCGTCGCGAGGCTGGTGAGGGAGCTGGAGTGGCAGCCGGCTGCGGAGGGAGAGGCGGCGGACATGGCCGAGGCGCTGGACTTCACGACCGTGATGAAGCATCCGCTCCGTGCACGCATCGTCGCCAGAACCACAGGCTGAATAAGTGTACGTGTGCATACATATATACGAATGAACTGCTTGTATCCACATACATGTTGGTATTCTTCAGTTCACTTCTTATACCTCAACACATTTAAGAACCCTTTTTCCTTGAACATATATGTGGGTATATGAATCTTTTGCAAGTACATGCATAAACAACTTGGGCTGAGTGTAATCTGCTAAAATGATTAATCTTTTCTCTAGAAATGTATACTGTGCTGCTTCTTTGTTAGAAAGCTATCTTGCATTCACAGTGATTTATGCGCCCCACTCCATTAGGCTGGCCTACCTTACGAAAGACAAAATGCATCCGCGAAATCGATGAGCAATAGAAAAAAAATCAGTATCGGCTGGATGGTCTCGCCGACGTTGTAGCTGCCGCCGAAGCCACGAAGCAGAGGCGGCGGATCCAGCCTCACAGACACGGCACAGCTGATCTCGACCTTCGATGCTCCTAGACGAGACGTGGAGATCGAACTGTTTTCACTATAACCTACCAACCGATGAAGCAAAGAGTCCCACCAAAATAGCATTAGGGCCTGGATGGATACTTTCAGATCGTTGTAGATATCATATCCGCCTGTATGCATGATGATGCAACGTCACCCCCGCTAAACCGGCCCCCAAATGATATACTTCGTTGTTGTATTAGCACATTTTCAAAAAAAATGACGCAAAGACTAGCATCACAAACTACCCAATGCTTAAACCAGAATCAACAAGCGCCCGTGAATGTGTCAGCATCAGAAAAATCTTGAACATAAAAGTATGCATTAAGTTCAGCAAGTACAACAAAAGACATCCAATTCTTAGTTCTAGCATCTCCGCTGAGAAAAAAATAATATAAGCACGTAAGATCACACATTCTGAATATCACTTCTTATCCGAATGTAAGCACATAAGATCACTCCTCCATTGCATCGCCCTCGGTGACCTCAGCCTTCAGCTTCAGCTGTGTGATCTTTGTGGACAATACCTCTGCAAACAAGAGAATGATTATATTTACTTTGTATCAGTAGCATTGCTATATATACTCTGTAACATTAATCAGACACTTACCAGTATGCCCCTTGGTGAAGCTGTATCCCTTCGAACTAACATAAGTTCTTGGGTTTGGCAACTGGTGGTTTCTCAAGTACTCTGTCTTCCCCTGGTATTGTTAACAGGAGACTTGGTTAGTGAAGCAGGGGAAATTAAAAAAAACACCCTGTTAATTTGTAGCAGAATAATAAGAGCATCTTCAGGTGCTTAAATCAAAACCTAATGTCCTCTACTACTTTCTGAAGGTTATAGATAGAAACATCTGGACTTGTTTTTGGTAGTGAGTACCTAAATAGTCAAATGCAACTGCATATCACCTGCTTAAAATTGAACACGTTGGCATCTTATAATTTGCCCAAAGGCATCTACCACAGTGTAAAGGAAAAATGCACTACTAACATAAGCATTTCAATGGAAGGAAAAATGCATAAATAATTAAACTGAGTATTTGATTTACTAGAAATGCCAACGAGAAATTCAACTCAGCCATGTGCAATAAAGACTACCAAAGTAGTGTAGACAAATAAAATGCCATGAAGATAGTTCGGAAGCTCATCCTCTAAAAGGTGAACATTCCATCTGTGGTTGTTAACACTTGCAGGTAGTGTCAGTCATCTCAGGTAACGAAACTGAACTTACATACCTTGGTTATTACACAAACATCCACATTGCTTCCACTACCCAAGTCATTGAAGATACCAGCACAGATTGCCTCAGCTACAAGTTGTATTCCCTCCTCCCTCTGGATGATAAAAAAGGAATCGGTTAATACAGTATTGCTATTGTCATTATTATTATTGCAAAATAAAAGCAAGCACTATGATCCGCCAATGCTACTCAAGTCATCTCACATGAAAATACTCATATTATCAACATAGTCAAGTGCAGGAACTATTGCATTGATCCTGCAGGAACTATTGCATTGGTCCACTTACTGAGAGGCCTTCTTTGTACTTTGATTCAAACACGGACATTGCGGCAAGGGATCCAGAACCCATCGTGGCAAAAGGAAGAGTATCTGTGGAGCCATGCGGATAGACCTGTGCATTCAAAAGTTAACAAAACTATCCTGAATTTCTCTTATCAGAAAATTCATCAAACAGTTATACTCAGTTACTCACAGTGTGTAGGTGTGGTCCAGTAACATCTACTCCGCCAAGAACAAGGGCAGCACTGACATGACCTTGGTAGTTAAAAAGGTGCGTCTTCAGTAGTGTAAGAGCTGTTACAACTCTTGACTCACGACTAGTAGCATAACGGTGAAGCTGTAGCTGGGAGCTGACCATATCTGTAGTAAAAGCAACATCATGACGTTTGTGTGAGAGATGCAGAAAGAAATACAAGGAAAGAAATGAGGGCTAGTTTGGTTTTTTTTTCTGCTATGAAGATGTCAATAACTTCTCCTTACCTGTCACAGCCTCCGTGTCAGCAGCAGTTCCAGCACCACAGCAATATATGTTGGGTGCCATATAATGAATTTTCTCACAGTTCTTATCAGCAACTATAGGACCCTCGGTTGCCCTTGTGTCTGCCCCAAGAACAACTCCATCCTAGATACAAAACATAGTTCAATATCACTTATAGATCAGCTAATTCTTCATGACAACCATAAAAAATATGCCAATTTGAAGGCATAAATTGCAAAATCTTTCATCCATTATTACTATACTAGAAGTAAGAACTGCTGTGAAGCTCAGAGCAGACATAAACAAAAAGTGGAATGCAAACTGCTATACTCAACAAACATACTCCGTTATTCTAAAACTAAAACACATACTTGTCATCCACAGATAACAGACTACGGGTATGTGCTGCAACAGAAGGTTAACAGATAATAGAAAGAACTGCCAGAGTATAAATTACAATGTTTACTGCCCTTAAGGAAATCTTTTGTGGTAGTTAATATAACATGATATACTAAACTGCCCTCGGGTTCTCGCCAATCAAATTTGCATACGCAACGACCTCGAATGCGCATCGAGGCACACTAAACACCAGAAGCTAGCGCCTCACCTGAAACACGAGACCGACGATGGTAGTCCCCGTCTTCCTGAACCCGGGGACCTTGAGGCCGTTCTTCTCGAGCATGGCGTTCCTGCGGCACAGGTCGAAGCTGAACCCGCCCTTGGCCGGGAGATCCATCGATCCGACCATCCTGCACCCACTCCACCCAAAAAGACCAAATCAAGATCGCACGAACCAATTCCACAAATCACCGCAACCCCCGCGGGACCTATCCACTCCACTGACCTCCGTTTCGCACTAGCGTGGTCGTGCCCGATCTAGCGAGCAACGGACAAAAAGACCAAATCAAGATCGCACGAACCAATTCCACAAATCACCGCAAGCCCCGCGGGACCTATCCACTCCACTGACCTCCGTTTCGCACTAGCGTGGTCGTGCCCGATCTAGCGAGCAACGGAGCGAACGAACCAAGAGGAGACAAAAATAATTCGGCACGGAAACCCTAGAAACCCCCGCGAGGCGATTTATTTATGGCGAGGGATGAGGGAAGAAATCGCGCACGGACAGGAGGAGATCGAGTGGCGGCGGGACGGGGACGGGGGCGGAGGCGGAGACGGATTCGGAGCCGGAGCAGGAGCCGGAGCCGTACCTGATCTCGGGTCGTTTGTGATTCGGAGAAGAGGAGGGGGGCAGCTAGCTTCGTGTCCTTGAGCTCTGGCGTTTTTTTTTCTTCTCGTTTTTGTTTTTGTTTTCCGATTTGGGTGCGCAGCTGCGGAGTTGGATTGGGGGAGAAGAAAGGAAGCTCTCTCGGGTCGTTTGTGATTCGTGCTGGGCTGGTTGTAGAAAAGTTCTTTGGATTTAGAGGTGGCCCATGGGCCTGGGCTGTAGGCCATAGACCTTTCTAAGAAGGGACGAACTAGGAGGAGGGCATCCACTCCGAGGAAATCAGCAGCAGCGGGCACCGTCCAAGCAGCGTCCGCGCAGGCGCAGCTTTGCCCTTCGTCTCCTCCTCCTCCGTCTTGTCCCAGTGTATCTTTCTTCTCTCTTTTCCGCACTGCATCATTGCCTTCTTTCCTTCTCCTTCACCACTGATGCTTTGTCACGGTTGCCATCACCTTCGGTGACAAATAGCAGCATATTAAGCTCATCACCTTTTAGGGCATGTTTGGTTGGGCTGTGGCTATTGACAAAGCTGCTGTTGGCTGGCTGTTTAGAAAAGCTGCTGTGGCTGTAGGAAAGTGAACATATGGCTTTTGCTTGATCCAAACCATCTACAATATTTTAGAAAATGAGCACAGAAGCTTTAGCACATTACAAAAAGCTGGCAGAAGGCAGCTTTTCCAAACAGCTGAATTTGCATTGCAAAGCCCACAGCTACCATTAGGAAAAGCTGCTGAAAAGCTGGCTGTTTGGTTGGGCTGCAGCTTTTTCCAGTGAAAAGCTGTTGAAAAGCCCAACCAAACACCCCCTTAGTGTGCTGGTGGCTGCTATTGCACTACAGTGTATTGATCGACAATTGTGGTGATACGACGGGTAGCTTCACCAGTCAGCTTTGCCTCCAACCCCACCTCCAGTGATACCTCTGACGATGCCCTAAACCCTAACCCTGGCTCACCAATGAGGTCTTCGGCAGCTCTGCCTTGACCGGTGCCACTCTAGCATTTCCATCTGAGCTTCAGAATGGGAAATAGAAAGAAGGCAAATGGGAATGAGGACGATGAAAGAGGCGACGAGGAGGAGGAGGATGATACCCTCAACTCGACCATGAGCAGGTGTCTGGCGGATGCCGAAATATCTCTCCCTCTAGGTTTTTCCGTTTCCCCTTTCTCCTCTTGGTTTTCCCGTCACTGTAGCTCCGCTCGCTGCCGGCGGTCCCCTCCCTGCAGTCTCCCATCCTTCCCCAGTCCCTTATGGATCCCCCTCGCCCACCCGATCCCTCCCTCCTCCCTTCCCCCCATGCCCCCACCGAAGCTCTTGGAGAACCCCTCCTCCAACTCTCTGCCTGACTCATTCAAGTCTCAGAGAATCCCCCCAAGAAAATCCAATCCGTTGCCAAATCTCCCAACCAGTCAAGGAGCTTCACCATGCGAGGAATCTGCCAGCTCAAGTGTCGACCAGTAAGAGTAAAGAAGAAGAGAGGAAACAACATTGGAGTTTCTGCTAATCAAGCTATGGGAGAGGCCAATCAGTTTCGGGAGAAAGAAACAAATCAGTCAAGGGAGATTCAAGATAAAGGTATTAATGATTTCGCCCCCTCCCTTGTAGGTGTTGAGCAGAAAAATGACGAAAATTTACAAGTAAGCGCCTCAAAGGGTCAGCATCTATCTCAAGAGGATTTGGACCTATCAGCCATTATGAGAAGTTTGCAGATTGCAATCCCAGAAGAAGTTGAAATTGGGTATCAGGGGGAACAAATTCACAGGCCTGAAGTGAATTCTCCATTCAAGCTGCTGATGAAAGTTGCTAGCTCCTCAGGTGCCCCAAGAAATATTCCTTTGCAAGCTTTGAACAATGCGATGCTAAGAGCATGGGGAGAAAACTACTAGATTATTGATCAGATCAAGCCTGCTATATATGTAGCCTATTTCAAAAATGATGATGCTATGGACTTTGTGCTCAAAAGGCAGCCCTGGTCGTTGGATAGCGACAATCTACTATTGGAATGGATTAACCCGAGGGAAGCAGATAAGAATGCTGATGACTACCAATTCAGGTATATATATATGTTCCAATCAGAGTTTATGGTGTGCCAGAAAGATTCAGAACTCCTCATTTGATGAGATATGTTATAGATAAAGTAGCTCATCCCTCGAATCTGCACCCACCACCTGAAATCACTATGATAGTTAGGAAAGACTATGTTCAGGCTTATGCAAAAATGGATATCAATATCCCAGTGAAAGATAAAGTCAAGTATTATGTGGCTCCAAATGAATACATTCTATTCTATCTGAACTATGACAAAGTCAAGAGAATTTGCATCTTTTGTGGATTGATGTTCCACTCAGTGCAACACTGCCCAAATAGAAGAAAGCTCATCATGCATCTCCAAAGCATCAAGGCTAGTACAGCTTCCATTCCGTTCTCTTATATTGGAATCTGGACCTCACAAGCAACGAAAATCCCTCAGATTGCTCTTGATCAGTCAAACATTTTGGGAGGACTTTCTCTGGAATATCGAAGATATATGAAAATGGACAAATCGTTGGATGCAAATCAGCTTTCCTTAGCCAGGTTTACAATTTCAGAGCAAGGCACAAGTCATACTGTTGATAAAACAAGGGAACAAGTTCAGTATATATGTTCAAATAATCAGCTACCACCACCTCAAGGCCATGCCAATCGAGCCCTCATGCTTCCGCAGCCAACCACTGGAGATCTTAATCCCTCTACCTATGCTACCATCAACAGGCAGCACTCATCGGACTTTTCAATTCCTCAACAGAGTCTAAAGAGGCAGGCAGAAACAGAGGCCCACCCAGCCGAAGAATTTCGAAAGGCTCATGGTCATACCAGATTCAGATCAGTCCCACCTGTATCTCCTCAATACTCTGGTACAGCTTCTTCGCTTCCTACTGCTTCAGTTATGCATGATGTGTATCGTCCTCCGCATCTTAGATATGGACAAGACCCTGGCAGTGCTATGGATGGTCCAATCTCTTAGCAATCTCCTCCGGCCTCTCAACAGCTACAAGTGTCCACGTGCAAATTCAGTGAAGGAACAACTCAGCCTCCATTGGCAGTTCGAAGAAAATTCCGCTCAAAGAAGGAACCGTTGGGACGAAAGGAAGGCGGGATCTGAACATAACATAGCCTCTCATTCAATGTACAATAGAGGTATCCCTAATAACTACATGTTTGAAGCTGTTTAGCAGGCACAACAAATTGCTGCCAATACCTGGAATAGCAGCAATACTAGCAATCATTTGGCAGCCAATGTGCGTGCCACAGAGCCTTCAGCTAGCATGCCACCTAAGGTTCAACAATTTCAAGACCCAGAGCAGTATAAGCAATGGATTGAGAATGTAGCTATGTCAACTTTGGGTCCAGCATCAGAAGGAGATTATCATTGGGGTTTGCAGCCTCCTAGTTTCACTGGCCAACCCCTCCTTGCAGTGAATGATTCTAACCAGGTGTATGTTACTGCCAATGAAGAAAAAGTCATAGTCTGCACTGAGGGTATGGATATGGACAATGTTGAACCAAGCAACTTGGAGGGGATTGAAGGCAACCTGCACAATTCTGAAAATCAGGCAGCGGCGCCAGCCTTAAAGGCGCCATGGGCGCAATGAGTATTATCTCTTGGAATTGTCGAGGTGTGGGCAGGAGCCTCGACAACAACAAAATGACCTATCTTGCTCGGTTGATACACTTGACTAATGCTAAGGTAATTTTCCTCTCAGAAACTAAGTCTTCTAAAGTTAATAATTTTCATCTGTCTAACCGGTTTAATATTGCTAATAGTTATGTAGTTCCTTCTGTGGGTCGTTCTGGAGGGCTATGGCTTTTGTGGGACAGCGACATTGACCTTAATATTATCAGTGCTAGTTCTAGTTTAATCTTAGCCTCCCTTGTTAATACCTCTACTAATGAGGCTTTCATATTAGCTTGCATGTATGGTGATCCTAACCATGCTAGAACTAGTGATATTTGGAAAGAGTTTCCTCTTTTGTTGATGTAAATATTCGAAAACCTATGCTCTGTATGGGGGATTTGAATGAGCTTATGTATCCCCAGGAGAAAAGTAATGTTAATTATGTAAATTTCTCTCGCATGAGTTCCTTTTGCTCTATTGTCAAAAACTGTGGTTTAATTGATTTGGGTTTCAATGGACCTGCCTACACCTGGTCTAATAAAAGGTACTCTTCTAAGCCCTTATTTGAGAGACTTGGTAGATTTCTTGCCAATGCTGGGTGTAACTTATTTCCCAATGCTAACATTTACAATTTGCCCATCTTACAAAGTGATCATGCGCCTATCCTGGCAGTCCTCCACTATAAAATCAAAAAGCCTACTTATTATTTTAAATTTGAAAATTGGTGGCTTCTTGAGGAAGACTTTCAGGAAATAGCAATGAAAGCCTGGAATTCGTCTCAAGCTCAGCCTTTTGTTGCAAGAACCAAACATCTTGCGAGCTCCCTCAGCATTTGGTGTAAAAAGAAAAAGCCTCTGCAACAACAGTTGGCAAGCATTGAACAGGAAATAGGGCAGATTCAGGAACAGCCAGTCCATCAACAGGATAGCAGCAAAGAAGACCAGCTAATTAGAAATTATGAGGCAACCATGTCAAGACTGACTCATTTCTACAAGCAAAGAGCCAAGAAGCACTGGGCAACCCAAGGAGACCGCAATACAAGGTACTTTCACATCTCTGTTTTGAAAAGAAGGAGGAAAAATAGAATAATCTCTTTGGTAAATTCTCAAGGACAAAATACGTTTGACCCTGAGGAATTTGCTCAAAGTTTTATCTCTTATTTTAAATCTATTTTCTCTTCATCTAACAGTAACTCTCTCCAGCAAAGACAAGTGTTCAGTGCAGGATCTATTCAAGATGAATTTACAAACTCTCTTCCGCAAAAAGAGGAAGTTTGGACTATATTAAAGGGTATGAAGAATGACGCCTCCCTGGGATCTGACGGTCTAAACGCAGCTTTCTACAAGGCTGCATGGCATTGGATTGGTGATGACGTTACCAATCTGGTTCAGAATTTCTACTATCAGGGTTTTCTTCCTTCTCAGTTAAATGAAACTAGCATTGCTCTGATCCCCAAGAAAAATCACACCACCCAGCCTCAAGATTTTAGACCCATAAGTCTTTGTAATGTCATTTACAAAATCATTGCTAAATCTTTAGCTAACCGCATCAAACCTCACCTTCCGAGTAAAATTCTTGAAACTCAACAAGCTTTTATTCAGGGTAGAAGAATTTCTAATAATGTTATAATTGCTCAAGAAGTTACTCATTCGTTTAGTCTGTCTTCCTGGAAAAGTCAAGCTTTCATGGTCAAAATTGATTTAGCAAAAGCTTTTGATAGACTTGAGTGGAATTTCCTTATTAAGGCCCTTTGCAACCTAGGTTTTAATCATCATTTCATCAATCTCATTAAAGCCTGCATTTCTAATTCTCTTTTCTCAGTGATAATCAATGGTATTCATCACGGTAAGTTCATAGGCCAAAGAGGCATAAGGCAAGGTTATCCTTTGTCCCCTTATCTTTTTGTAATTGCTATAAATGAACTAGCGGCAGATTTGCAGGAAGAACTCCAAAGAAGGAATTTACAGGGAATCAAGCTTGGTCCTAATTGCCCTCCTATATATGCTCTTATGTTTGCAGATGATTTAATTGTTTGTGGGCAAGCAAATGAACCAGAAGCTCTGACTACATGGAATACTATCCAGTACTTTTGCAAAAGTTCAGGTCAGATTCCTAATTGGAACAAATCTTCAATTCTCTTCAGTAAGAATGTAACTAATACTCAAAGGGACACCATTAAAAGGATTTTCAGGGTTGTGGATATGGACAAAAACACTATCCATTTGGGGCATCCTCTTATTATGCCTGCTAGCAGCAGAGCTAATGCCTACTCCTTCGTACTAGACAAGTTTAAAACTAAGCTTAATTGTTATAAGGCTAACAAATTGTCTCATGCAGGGAGATTGGTTTTAATTAAATCTGTTTTCTCTTCTTTCCCTGTATATTACATGTCTAATATTTTGTTCTCCAAGAAAATGCTTTCCAGGATGAATGCTGTCATTAGAGACTTTTGGTGGTCTGGAGTTCAACAGGGAAATGCTTCCAAACCTCTTTACCTAAGAGCGTGGGCTGAATTATGCAAGTCTAAGAGGGAAGGAGGTTTGGGCATCAGAAATCTGGAAGCGGTTAATAAGGCCATGCTGCTGAATTCTGCTTGGAGAATTGTTACTTCTCCTGATAACTATACCACAAAGATTCTTCAGGCAAAGTATTTTCCCTCCTCTTCATTTTGGAAGGCCTCTAAAAATACTCCAAAATCTGCTTTTTGGGCTTCCATTCTGAAGGTAAGGGAACCTCTTATCAATGCAACATCTACCAAATCGCTAAAGGTAACACTTGCATCTGGTCTACACCTTGGTGTTCTATCTGGAATAAACTTCATGATAGTCTTAATATTCAAGATCCTAACTTTGTTTACCCAGCTATGATCGCAGAGCTTTGGACTCCAAATACAAGGGTTTGGAATTTCTCTTTACTTCAACTCCTTTTTGGCTCAGTTAATGCTAGCGTCATTTCTCAAATCCCAGTTCTAGATAGTAATGATGAAGATGATATGCTTATCTGGAATCACACTCCCTCTGGAATTTGCTCCGTTAAGAGTACATACCAAATCTTCAGTCCTCCTTATTATGGTCATAATACAGGGAGCAGCTCCAATGTTTCAGATAACACGAGAGCTATAATTCATAGTGTTTGGAAAAACAAAGATTTGCCTCCTCGTGTTCAGGTTTTCGGTTGGCGCCTTTTGAGGAAAGCTATTCCAAATGGTGTGAGGGCGGCTGCTAGATCTCAACATATTAGCCAGAGGTGCATTAGATGCGGTCTTGAAGAATCTGATTTTCATCTTTTCTTCTCCTGTGATTTTGTTTAGGTGGTTTGGTTCGCTTCCCCCCTAGGTATGAGAGTTCAAGGCCTTATACACCACGGTCTAAATCAAGTGGAAGAGGTAATTCATCATATGGTCTCTGTTTATAGAAGAGATAACTCTCTCTCTCTCTCTCTCTCTCATTTTCACAATCCTCTGGTCTATTTGGAAAGCTAGAAATGAGCTTCTCTTCGATCGAAAGGTCCGTACTCCTCTGCAGGTCCTCTATGTGGCACAAGCTATTCTTGCAGTTGAAGATAAAGAAGACCGCTTCCTTTTAACAAGTCAAGACTGCAAGGGACAACGCCCTACTCAGAAATTTGATTTTTCTAACTTTGCCAGGAACAGACTTAAGGATGGTCCCAATATTTATACTGATGCAGCTTGGAAAAAACCTATTGCTTCCTCTACCCTGTTTATAGGTCCCAAAAGCAAAGCTGGTCTAGGTATTCTCATGCACTGGATTAAAGAGGAACACAACCAAATCATCTTTATAAGAGCTTCTTCAATGGCAGACTCTGCTCTTCAGGCAGAAGCGCAGGCTATGGAGTTGGCGGCATGCGTGCAGAATGCGCTGGGAGTACAACAGCCCAACTTCCTCACTGACTCTCAGGTTCTTGTTCAAACTGCTGCAAAGAAAGATCCACTGAACCACCCAGGACATTGGTCTATTAGACCGATTCTTCATCGGTTCTTCGCATACACAAAGCATGCAAACGCTACAGTGCTCAAGATCAGAAGAGAGAGCAACGCAGCTGCGCACACGTTAGCTCAGAATGCTTATAACCATCAGAACACTGGGCCTTGCATCTTTACTTGTTTTGGATCAAGGCATGATGCCTCATGTTGCCCTGTGAGAACTGTAATCAGCTCTCTAAATGTGCAATTCTGCACATTACTTGTAGTGACCTGCTTATAAGTTTTTAAAAAAAGATTTGGGACAAAAAAAAAGGAGGATGATACCCTCACATCGCGCTACGTGGTGCACTAAGAGCAACCTCCACTAGGATACGAGGTGAGGGAGAGGGTGTCCTGACTGATTTTAGCATTTCTGTTCCAAAGGTGTACTCCTATATCGAATATGTAAGGTTAGACAATCTCCACGGTTCATCTTTAATGTACGAGATATTTCTTAAAACTAGTAGATGTTTAGTTGACAAACTACTAAAAACTAAACTTTTTGAAACACGGTTAAAAATTAAACTTTTTAGAGTAAATTGTACTTTACACTAGGTAGATTATCATTTGTTTCACTTTGCATTGCAAGAGTATTCACTTTGCACTAGGTCTAGCACATTAAAATTGCACTTTGCACCAGGTCACGCATGTGTATAATTTTTTTAAAAAAATCTGGAAACAAAATCATAGATGTGTGTTATAAGATGAAATATATACCTATAAATTTTGGTTAAAAACATAATATTTTGTTTTAAAAATTCCTACATGTCTGAAAAAGCAACATATATTTTTTTACATGGGTTGCAAATTTAACCAAAATCTATAGATATATATTTTGTCCCATAATATATACATATGTATGTATGAATTTTTTAAGCTTTTATATACGTGTTTTCTTACAGAAACTAGTGTAAAGTGCGATATTATTTTACCGGACCTGCTGCAAAGTGAAAACTTTTACACACCCTAAAATAAAGTACAAGTGATGATCTACCTGGTGCAAGGTACAATTTGCTCAACTTTTTAAAAAGCGGTTTGACAAAACCACATTTTGTATCACGACTTCAGAAAATTACACGTGTTAAAAAAAGCGCAAGCCTGAGAGGACCTAGTGAGTGGGCCTTAGAGCATCTCCAGGTGGGCATCCATCCCACCCGCCATCCCGATTTAGCGCGTCCCCGGTGAAAAAATCAGCTCTAGCAGAGACGCCATCGCAGCCACTATTTTGGATGGCACTCCATCTAGCCCCTCCCGAACGCCAAATGTAGCGGCTCTCCCCCACCCGCCATCCCTCAACTGCTGCCACCCGGACGTCGCGCCCCCGCCAAGCCGAGGAACCAGAGAGAGAGGGGTGGGGTGCGAGGGGCGCTGGGGGGTGCTTACCGGGATGGATCTGGAGGGTTGGGGCCGCCGAGGAGGGAGTAGCCACCGCAGGACATCGTCTTGGCCGGCGACGGCGTCGAAGAAGCGAGGAAGGGGGCCGTCGGTAGAGGGGGCTCCGCTGCTTGGTGGCCGGTAGAGGAGAGAGAGGGGTGGCGGTGGAGGGGCCGGCGGTGGAGCGCCGCGTGAATGTGGTGGTTGGCAGAGGAGGGCCCGGCGGTGGAGTGCTGCTTCGTGGTGAGGACGACATAGCGGCGGAGCTCAGCTGGGGTGGTCGCTAGATCTGACGGGGGCGTCAGGGGAGAGATTAGGGATTGGGGATTGGAGAGGAAGGTGGGGGAGGGGAGGCGGGGTAGGGGGTCGTCGGGGGAGAGGAATTTGGGAGGGGGGATGGGAGGCGGGGTAGGGGGCCGGCGGGGAAGGAGAAGGTGGGGGTGGGAGGGGATGTGGTCGGGCAGGGCTGTCGAGGGAGAAGAATTAGGGGGAGGGGAATTTAAGGGAATTTAAGGAAAATGAGTAGGAAATAGGGATTAGGGATTGGATATTGGAGAATTTAAATGTGAATTCAAAAACAGATTTGTGTAGAATGTGATGAATTGAAGCGTTCTGTATAAGAGTAGTATAATTTTAGTTTTCCTTATTGCTCTATTAACCAAAATCATGAACTTTTCTTGTATGAGCTACTATTTATTGTTATGATAGAAGTCGTGAATGTATCGAAAGTATTTGTAGATCTTAGGTATAATACAAGAAAGAGCATACATTAGTTATAAAAGAACTGCGTACATCATCGCACATTAATTGAAACTATATCACTACAACATCAATAATGGACTTGTATATATAGACATGAAAAAATAGTCGTTGGAATATAGCCGTTGGATAATTAGCCGTTGCAAAAGTATCCGTTCTAAAATTAACCGTTGGAAAAGTAGCCGTTGAAAAAGTAGCCGTTACAAAATTAGCCGTTCGAATTTTACTTATTAATAAATAGTTGTTATAAAATACCCGTTATAAAATAGCCGTTAAAAAAATAACCGTTCAAAATATAACAGTTACAAATATATCAAACAGAAACTCAAAGTTAGTTACAGGATATTATTATAAAATAGGAGAGAAGAATATGGAGGATGATATATGAATGTGCTGTTGGAGTGGAGGGTTAATATAGAGGGGAAATCTTTTTGAATGGGCATCCATATAAGGATATGGAGGCTCAAATATGGATGTCCACCTGGAGATACTCTTAAGAGAACTGGGTGCTACAATAGAAGATATTCTTTTAATGGAAAAACACCATCTCCACTAGACAATAGTCCTAGCATTATCGATAGTAACAAAGTCTGACTTAAAAGTGAGAAAATCCTCCAGCCACAAATATTGGCTGTCAGACTCCATCACAACGCTGAATTTTGCTAACTCGTGCGACATGGTTACGTACTCTGGGACAGTACAAAACTTGAAAAACGTCAAAGTTAAGTTACAAAAGTATTTTAGCTTCTCTAATTAGAACCGCATTGATGCCACTATCTTGGTTTTGGACATCTGTTTTAAGATAATTCGTCCTGTACCGAGATCAGCTGCAGCTTTAATGGAAGATGGTTTTTACTCGAGGCTTGCGCTTTCACCAGAAATTCGAGAAATCACACCACGTTAAGAGCGTTTGAGCATCCAACAACGAATCTTGTATTTCCAAGCTCACACAGTACCACGATCTAAAACTATCTGAGATCTAAATATCTTAAACCATTTCCAAAGAATTTTCTAGCATCGAGAATTTGAGATAGCATTCCCGTGTGCTGGCTGATGCAAAACAGAGCAAACCATGAACTGCGCAGATGCCTCATGAGAAATGTAAACAGCAAAGCTACACCGCTCAATTGTACACAGCCCACACCGAACAGTCTGAACAGACACCTTTCACAGGATGAGCAGTAGTGAACAGAACACAGACAAACTTACATCCCCGCCTGCCATCTCCGAAAAATCTACAACCTTACGACATAGTAGCAGCACTATACTGTAGCAGCGTACATGATGATCCAAACAAAATGCATCCATCCCATCCCATCCCATCTTTTGCCCTGATCGATTATAGCAACATGCATGCTATAATCAAACCAAAAACAGCTTGAAGTACAGAGATCGCTCAGCACTGTGCTGCTGCCCTCTTCCGGCTCACTGCTGCTCGTAGCTGCAAATTAGTAAACAAGAACAGGAAGAGAGGATTGGATCAGTTCAGCATGTGAAAAAAAAGAAGGAAATCAGGGTAGAACACGCTGCGAAATCGATGTTCAGCGTGGACTGACCGACGACGCATTGAGATCCGAGCTCCTCAGCACGCGCAGCCTCTTCGCGGCGGCGATGAACATGCTGCAAGAAACACGCACGGTAGGGGATCGTCGTTAGTAAGCTCATACTTTTCGCTTGCGAAACAAGAGGAATTCGTCAGTTTTACAATTGCAACGAAACGGAAAATTTCTTGGTTTGTTTATGGTGACTTAATTTATATGATGAAGAACTCACTCCCATGGGACGTCTCCAACCAGCATCTGATCGCCGTCGTCATCCTCGTAAATCAGGGTGTATTCGCCGCTGCCATCCAGTAGCCCTGTGATCGCCGTGTGCTTCTCCCCATTGTAGCTCTGACCTGCACCAATGGCCGGATTATCCCTTTGAGCTGGTACACAAAACAGAGAAGCAACTTACAGGGTACCAACAGCAACACAAGTGTTATACAACTGGTATGTAGCCGGATGATGCATACCGGCGAGGAGGCCCTGGAAGAGGTGGTCGACGGCGGCGGAGAGCTCACTGTAGCTGCCGTGGGCCCTCAGGTTGACCTTCCGGCCGATCGGGACGCCGTCCATGTTTATCTTCACGAACAGGCCCTTGTAGCTGCTGCTCTCAGCCTTGGCGTCCGCGCCGACGGTTGGCTCGGTGGACGGCGGTTTGGACGACGACGAGGCGAGGTTCCGCCGGAATGAGCGCACCGGAGGCCACCCCACGACCGGAGCGGCTGCCGCCGCCGGCCTGCTCGCGTTGCAGAAACAAGGAGCAAACGAATTAGTAGGATGTTGTAGCAGATTGGTTATTTTGCTCCACACATCACCACACTACGAAGATGTCGCAGGCATTGATGCCTAAACCGAGCTAGCATTAGCACAAGATTGTTCTCTTTTCGCATATGCTGCTGCATCAAGTTGCCAAGATCAGAATTTTACTGAATGATCATCTCGGCAGGGTTAAAACATGTACAGTCTTGTTTTGGCACTAGTGGAACCATTAAGAGAGGCACAAGGAAGCTAAGCTAATCAGCTACTACTAATCACCTTGCCTTGAAGCCATTGCTTCTTCCCTTTGCTCTAGCAGCAGCACCACTACTTGCCTTCTTCAAACCTGAAACAACCAAACAAGCTGATCAAAGCATGAAACTTTCTACCAAGAATAAGAATCAAAGCACAAGAAGCATGACACGACACCTGCTTGGCCTGGCGATCCGGAGAAGTACCTAGGCAGGCCAAGGCTCAGCTCAAGGCCCCTCTCCTCCTCGCTAAAGCCACTCCAAGCCATCTCCCTCTCTCTCTCTCTCTCTCTCTCTCTCTCTCTCTCTCTCTCTCTGTCTCTATCTCTCTCTCTACACTCACTTCTCAAAACAAATTACCAGACACAGGCTCACAGGTCACAACAGCTACCTTTGTGGGGGAGTCCGAAGCAGTGAAGACAAGCAGGAAATGGGGAAGCATATATAGGTGAGATGACAGTGAAGGGAAGGCTGCGAGAGAGAGAGAGGATACAGCTGGTGCTGCGCCCGAGAAGCAGGCAGAGACCGGAAAGGCCAAGGAGGGGTTGTGAGAAGGGACAAGGTTTGCGAGGTTTGAGAAGAGCATTAAAAGGCAGGGATTTGTGGCAGCGTGCAGAGAGAGAGGGGGACGACAAGGTGGGCTGCTACTACCTTTCCACTCTCTAGCTCTCCTCTACTTTCTCTCTCTGCTCTATACTCTCCAGTATCCTCCCCAATGCTCATGCTCTCTCTCTACCCTCTCCTGAAGGAGAAGAGAGAGAAGTCTACTCCAGCTCGATCTGTCTACGTATCTTTTTCACATCCATGTAAAATCACCTTTTGAAAATTCCTGCAGCCTTTCGCTGCCTTCCCTCTCTAAATGCTGTGTCTCTTGTGCAGTGGCTTTTCTTCTCTCTCTAGAGACGCAGTAATAAAGGAGAGCAGTGGGTTTGCAGCGCGGAGACGGGAATAAGGGCAGAGGGATTGCAGGGGAGCGACAGAGCCCAGGAAAGGCAACACGGGAGAGCATCTACGCTGCGCACGCAAGTACGCGCAGGATGGGAGCAGCAGGCAAAGCCAGCCAACCAGACAGACAACTCCACAGCCAACACGGGAACACCTCTCTCTCTCTCTCATCTTCAATACTTGTGCTCATTGAGAATTTGAAGTGGAAATTTAGTGGTTAAACCATATCTTGACAAAGAAAATTGGAAGTCATGATACGGATTTTTGACATTAGACGTGCATGCTCAACGATCGAGAGCGAGGAAACGCCGTCGCAAAGAAAATACTACTGTTATGTCACTAACACATGGTATTCGGACTCATTCGTCAATCTAATATAGGTACGATGGTATTTTCTTATTTATGTATCTTTTAATGATATTAGCGTAATTTTCTTAGAACAGAATTCGACCGCTACCGGTCGCCTAGTTCCTCCCACAAGCGGCCTTCTCTCCCATCAGTGCCTCCACCTCCCTTCTCTCCATCTACGCCTCCGTCTCCTTCCTCTCCAATTGCCAATTTTTCGTCTTTTTCCTTTTCCACCCACGCCTCTCCACCTCTCCCTTCCTCCACTAACACCTTCCCTGCTGGCCGGCACCATCGTCAACGGCTGGCGGTGGCAAGTCATGATGCTGGCGCCCTGATCAGGCGGTCCCTCTAAGTCCAGGAAGCATCATTAGTCGTCATCATTGCCATCGAGCTCGTCGGTCAGCCTCCCCATCCCCCTTCTTCCTCCTCCTCCCCCTTCTTTCTCCTTCCTCATCCCCAGCTCCTCCCTAATCGAACGACGTCCAAACAGTCGCGTGATAAGACCAACGGGTGAGTGTTCGAAGGTTAGATTTCCCGATGTTCTTGTATAAAAAGATGAGTACTTACTATGTTGAATAGGGGTCCGATTATTTTTAAATTTCTAGAGAAAATGAAGAAGCCATGCTATGTTAATTTTAGACCTTGTTATTTTAGATCTTTGTATAGTAATTTGAAAGTATAAACCATAGCATGTGCACTAAAATTGCTAGAAACCAACATGGGCACATTATTCATTCATGGTTGATCAATTGCAAGTTAGAGGCCAAGAGGAGCCCAATTTAAGCACACGATGCAGAGAGAGTGAACATACACGTTAGGGAGCATGTGGGGTTAAGAGGGGATGTATATCGGGATAAGATAAGCTCAGCACTAGCACAGCTGCTTTAGTTATTAGCAATTGTTTAATCTCTTCCTTAACCTTAGGGAAAACATGGCCGGATTAAAATAGGAACAAGAGGAAATCTAGAGGCCATAATAAAAGGAGATGGAATTTTGTTGTTGTGATGTCAAGCAAATCTATGTTGGTAATGCTAGTACTTGGCTTTCTTCACCGGTGGTCAGTTTTTAGTTGGGAGTGTCAAGAAAAGAAACATTGAATCAAGACTTGACGAAGGGAGCATCTTCTAGGATTTGTCACATGTGATATTTGTGTGGAAGTGCACATCGAAAGTAAAGTTATCCTTCACTTGATGGCATATAGGGAGAATCACAAATCGAGTTCATTTATAATATCATCTTTGTACAATTTCAGTTGGTTAGTGGGCTCTGGGGGATGGATGCACCGAGGCTGTGGCGGCTACAGGAACGAACGGAAAAGTTTGACAGGGACAGGTAGAAGTGCAGTGGAGTGCTGGCGAAATTTTCTTTTATAAAATAATTTTTTTATCTTTATGACTTGACCATCACTGCAGCGTCACAGCTACGACGCTGTGAAGCCCAATACCGTAGGATATATAACCCCTTACTTATGCCCTATTTTCTCTAATTCTCAGCCTCCGCACCTATATTATATAACCTCTTACTTATGTCCTATTTTCTCTAATTCTCTGCCTCCGCACCCATATTTCTTTCTCTCTTAGCTCTCCTCTCCTCGCGCCTCCACTGCCTTCACTGGCCCTCCCCGGTCCACCTCCCCCCTCTGAACTCTCCCCTCCCTATGCTTCCACCACCTCCTCTGCCACATCTCATGCTTTCCCTGGGCCACCTCTCCTCATCTCAAGGTATTGCTTACCATCCTCTTGATTTCTATTCTGTAGTGTATCATTTGAATGCAATTTGTTATATTAACATATTTCGTTAGGAATAATATAATTGTTTTGAAACTTAGGAATATGATGGATGGTCGTGCAAACCCGGTGTGCTGTCAACATGTTGGTGCACAGACCCATGCAAGATGGTTTTATCGGACGTATATGACACGTACCATCAAAGGAATTGGATGTGGAAACTGGGAGTTTGATCTGCCAATAGCTGTTCGGCGCTTCGGCAATTTCGCATGTAACTTAACAATATAAGTTAAGCTGTAAGCAATATGAAAACTATAATATATCTTGGTCTATCCTAACCACCTATTTTTAGAAATTCATGCCTCCACTGTGTGATTTTGAGGAGAGATTGACTGGAGATGATAGAAAGCAACCAAGTTTATGTCATGCTTAGCAAGCAGTGGGATGAGGACTTTAGGCAGCGCCATAAGGAACGGCAAGAGGAGCTTGAGGCGAAGCATCTGCGATGGGAGGAACTTCTATCAAGAGAGCATGCTAAGGAAGCCGAGAAGAAAACGGAGAGTGAAGCCGAAAGGGAGAGGAAGCGTGAGAGGGCAAGACGTGCCAAGGAAGCCGGCCTAGAGGGTGTTAGGAAGGGGAAGTGGCCACATTCATGCGGCAGAGGTTATGTTCTTAACATATGTTGGAATGTAAAACTTTGATTCAGTAGTTCGGACCATGACATTTTTCATTTTACTGTTTGTATTGTATTATGTTAGGTACTCTCTTTATTTCTCTTTATGCTCGATGTACTTTGCATTTAATTAGACGGGTTCCCTGAAATCCAAGGAGCCACTCTTCCTGAACCACTTAGCTAGACTATTTGATTGAGGCTACCGATTGATCTATCCAATTTCTTAGTAATATGGATTGGACTTGTTGTGGGCACTTGCTTTATAGTCACACACAGTTTTTCAATGAGAATGAGAACTTCGTATTTGGTACCAGCAATGTATAAGGAAGTCATATCCCGCGGTTACTACCTTGAGGCACCAAACCTGGCGGCGCCACAAGAGGGCCTTGTGGCGCCAAGCCTGGTGGTGCCGCAATGCTTTAAGGCCCCAAACCTGGTAGCACCGCGGCCATTAGGACCAGAAGCAACACAGTTTGGCTATGAGAATATTGTCACTATCAACTAGTATTATAGTACTCACATGATAAAATAGGCAGTATTCACATTATCAAATAGACAAGTACTACTGCAAATACAAAGAAGGTAAACTCTTCCCATCTACATGCTAATCCTTCTCCTTTGTAGTCATCCTCTAGAACCATTGATCTTTTAAAATCCTGTGGCCCAAAACAATCCGTGTATTTACGAAAATTTGCCACCGACCTTAATCTATTCCTAAATTTTCAGCCTTTCCTTCTTTTGTTTCATCTCCATTGCTCATCTTCTCCCCCAAATCCTACCACCAGCACCCATCTCCGTTGCCCACTTCATCCTCCAAATCCCATCTCCACCACCTCCCTATTCGCACGCCTGACCTTCTCCACCACGGGCCCTACGAGATCTTGCTCCAATGGTCTTGACTAGTCCGTCACAAACCCTGCTCCTCCGCCGAACGCGTTCAACCGACGTTGCTTCCTAGACCTCTACTCCTCCATGGAGGTGGCAAGAAGCGGTCGACCCCAGGGCCTATTTCTTGTATGTTCTTTTTTTCTTCTAATTCACCCTTGTTCTTGGTTGATTTGGTTCTTGACTTGGGCCCTTATTGTTTTTTCTTGCAGATTTGGCAAGCTGTGAGAATCATTTTATTCCTTGCAGAACTAGCCAATCAAGACATGTTCTTCACCAGATCTTTATCGTTCATGATCATGTTTTTGTCTTGATTACAAATATGTATACTGGAGTGCTCACTTTTTTGTAGTAGCAAATAACTGATCTCTCCCTAGTCCCAATTGATGTGATGTTGATTTAGGATTTTACGTCACTAGATATTGGTAGAAGCAGAGACCGCTCGGGTGGAATGGGCAGCTCCTACGGCGCCACTGCCAATAGCAACAACACGCCCAGCTGTCGTGAGCTTGTGCCCTGCCGCATCATGCAGACGATTGCGAGTGGCTCCATGGCGCCACGGTAGAATCTTCATGCCTACAGCGTAGCCAAGACGGTGCCACTGCTGACACCGGCTGCGCCACTCCGACGTTAGCCACGAGCATGCTATGACCAGCCACGATGTGCGAGCTCGACGCTGGCGGCAACGATGCACAAGAAGTCAAAGACGAAGGATTCCCTGGGCCCTTGTGACAGCGAGGTCGAGCAGCTAGACGATGATGGAAACAAATTATTGTTGTATATGAAGAAACTTTTGTTGTGTAGGAAAATACCAGAGGAATGAAACATAAACAAAATACCTCGGATGAACAAAATATTAGTTATTGTATTGGTTTGACAAATTTGTTGCGCATGTTTTAGTAAAATGTCCCCTCTCACTACATAAATGTTTTCACGTCGCCATAACATAAGGAGTCCACGATGCCCAAAAATCTAGCGATTTGAATCATAAGTTTTCAAAACATCCTGTCGGAGTATTATTCCGGCAATACTAACTATGGGGCGGCGTGAGCACAGCAAATCAGATGGGTGCACACGGGAGACAGGATTTAGACAGGTTCAGGCCCTCACGGAGAGGTAATACCCTACGTCCTGTGTTTGGTGGCTAGTATAGCTTGTATTCCGAGTGCCACAAGCCCTAGAGATTCGATCTCGAGGTTGCTTGGACTTGGAAACAATGGAGGTTGTCTATGACCTAGAGAGTGCTTGCCGATCGGAGGTTCCCTACCGGGCCTTATATAGGCGACCGGGGTAGGGTTACAAGAGTCCGGATCGGTTAACAGATTGATTTCCTAACTTGTTACAACTGATTCCGGGTATGCCGGATAGGTATTAGTCCATGTCTTGTACTCCACGTTGATGAGGCGCCCCCGTGTTGGAGTCGGACTCCGAGTAGTCGGCCCGGCCCATCCCGTGACCAGAGGATCGGATTCGTCCTCCTTGATGATACCCGGGTGCCATGTCATCATCACATCCGGTATTGTGTTTTATACATTCCATTCTTGTATTGGTTCAATAATTTTGTTGCGCAAGTTTAGTAAAATGTTCCCTCGCACTACGCAAATGTTTCCACGTTACCATAACATAAGGAGCCAACGATATTTATTGCATACAATCAGTTTCTCATGTTTCCATGGTCACTACAGTTGTCTCCTATGGTCACCAAAATTGTTTCCCATAGATTTAGCTAATCATGTTTGTTGCTAATCCTACCGCCACATCTGACGGTTATGAGATAGGTTGATGAGGTCCTAATATTGGCATGCTGATTTGTTGCCGGAAATTTAGCGTTTTGTTTAAGGAAATAATTTGCCTGTCTATTTTTCATATTACCTATTGTCTCCAAATTTGTTTCCTGCAAAATTAGTGATTTATTGCATGCATATAGCCTGTCCTATTTTTTTCAATCCTACCGTCCATTAAAACTCCATCCGACAACTGCCTGCTATGCCTACAGATGACTAATGTAGGTATGCCAATTTGTAGCAGCCCCCTAGAAAGAATTTGATAATTTGCACAATCAAATAGATTAATATTCAGTACATGACCACAGTGATAAATATTCCTAGGACTTTTTGGTGACAAATACTCAAATATATAGTTCAATTTCTAGATAATAGCTAGCTATAATCTTCAACGCGTCTTCTTGCGCCTACTAGAGGTCGGTGTCCATCTTTTAGCGGCATTTCTTGCCTTCTGCCGCCTTGGCCCTATCCATGACATCACTAGATTCAACTCACTTTTGTGCTCTTTGCATGGATGTGGACTGTAAAAGGTAAAACATATATTGTTAGTAATTAAAATAATGAAACATATGTAGTGTGAGTATTGCATTGCGGTAATTACTTGTGATGGCTGTGAGGCTAGACGAGCACGGAGAATCTATGATTGGATGGTATGGTTTGCTAGACTCCTCGTCATTGTCCTCATCTCCTACCTGTCCCTCACCTGCTTGGCTGTCCTCATCGTCACTCGTCGATGTTGGTGTGCATGTTGAACTGCCACCTGCCATCAAGGCCGTACTAGCAGCACGGTGTGAGGAGGCACTACCAAATGGTCCTTGCTAGGCCACGTCCTCAGGGGCGCGACAATTTAGTTTGCAACTAAAGCACTGCATTTTCCACCAATGCCTTGCAAAATTTGAAATTGACATACAAATGAACGGTTATCAACAAAGCATCAACAAATTCAAACTGGATAAGAAATTACTAAATTCCTAAAGATGTCCAACCTCTCTGTCCAACCCTGGTGGTTTGGAGGTATTTCCCCAGTCTTTGCACTCATACGGGTCAATTGGGTTCCCTACAATGCAATTTATATACGTCATAGGGATGAATAGAAGCAAATAACCATAATTCCATTTGTAGTACGCAAAAAAATTGATTCCATCCCACATAGTCTGAAGGAGGCCCCCTCTTGGGCTGTGACCCAATCCTGGTGAACTGGTCGTACTCGTCTCCATAGTCGGCTGCGGCGACCTCCTGCTCGATCTCTATAGATATCCGGCGAAATGGGATGGGAGGTAGGGGCCTGGACAGTATGCAAACATTACCGACATTGGACCCACTCCTCGATGTAAACTCAGTGCCTATGTGCCCAGTTGGTGTCTCTGTAATGATTCCTCCTGTCAAACCTGTAGGACAAGTTAGGAATGTAACTAATAAGCTAATTTACGTCACAATAGGTATAAATGTAGGTGTAAAAGGTGACACTACTTACTTGTGGAGCTCTATTAAAGTGGTACACTCCATAGGAGGGAATTCTTTCATCCTCCCAAATTGGTGTTGGACCCTGTGAGGCATGCGATACTCAACCAGGTGCAAGAAAATCAGTAGCGAGCGTGTTTTTTTCCATAAGTCCTCATTCCTCAAGCAGACAGGATTAAGCAAAATCCCTACTCAAGACGCTCATAAGGGAGCCAGTTCACCTGTTTCAATTATAGAATGTATTCTCATTAGTGGAACAAATGGGCTAGTTCACAAAGAATGCATGCTGGATACTCATGTGATGCTGGGTGGCCTCGTCAAACTCGTTCTTGTACATGATGTACCTTGACCTAGGATGGCCTGTCGGCGGAGCCACATCTTCCAAAGAGCACCCACAATGGGAAACTCCTCCAAGTCAATGTCATCGCAATCTTGCTGCGAGATAAAAAAGGTAAGGATTAGCTTACGAAACATTACGAACGAAATGAAATCCATTTCTGCACTTACCTTGGGCAAACCTCGCTCGGGATGGCCTATTGGGAAACGCTCCCAAATCCAAACCTGCAATAGGAGATTGCAGCCACCAAAGTTTGAATTTTCCTTTTTTTGCTTGCAAGCGTCGTATAGCTTCCTGTAAAGCCACGCTAGGGCTACCAATCCCCAATTGTACTCCACTATGGCCTCGAAGTGACCCAATAGAGGAATCCAAATCCAGAATATGCTATTACCTATGTTGTCTGGAAACAAGAAACTACCAAGTAGGTGCCACATCCATACCCTAGCAAAGACCTATACGATCGGCTCATCAGCATCGGCAGGGCAAGCACTAAACCTGAAATGAGCATTAGCAATTATGTATTGAATTGTAAGATCATTGCACCTAATTCCAATATAAAACGAGAAATGAACGTACCATTTGTAGAACCCCCGCAGTCCTCTGGTCTCTAGCACCCTTCTCTACCTTGTCAAGACAGTGCCCACAGAAAGCCTCGACCCGGTCACACCACCCATCACTCGAAGTGTAGCCGATGACTGGAAGCCCGTCGATTGGCAAACCCAGGATCATGGAAACATCTTGGAGAATGGCTGTTGTCTCTCCGCAAGGAAGGTGAAACGTGTGAGTTCCCAGCCTCCAGCGATCCACCAAAGCAGTGAGTAGCGAACCGTCCATCTGGACCCGACTGATGTTTAGCATCCAGGCTAGAGCAAGAAACCTAGATAGCCGAACTTACGACTTGTACTTGTCATTCCATCATAGAGGGACATGCTCTCAGGGCGTAAGGGTGCCAGTGCCTGTAGTAAAACATGAGATGCATGTTAATAAGAATTGAGAAAAACAAAATCATACGAAATGATGCGCGTATAAAATTTAACTACCATACCTCTCTCAAGTCGACAAGTTGGCATGCACGGTGGTTCTTGTCGTACTACAGATCAAGGCAGGAGTAGCCCGGGTTCGGAGCAATCCTGCAATTATCGATGTACAATACAAAGGCTAGCACATATGCAATCTAATTTGAAAAAAATGCAATGAAAAATTGCTTTTCCTAAACAAATAAGAATAGTTAATGTCCTAACCGTGGCTGTATGCCTAACTCTCTTTATTTTTGCCTTCTTGTGTATGCTTAGCTCGGATGTGCCTGATTGCATGACACATAGAGCAATGGTTCCTCGAAGAGAAATTGTCGAAGTCACCGAGGCTATACTTGTCTTTCGAACCCTGTGCTTTGTCCATGTCATTGTGTAACCTCTTTCGCCTATGAAGAGCTTTCTTTTTGTTCAACATATTGACGTCAGGAACATAATCCTCTCCATGGTTGGGTGGCTACTGCGTAGAGTCCAAGTATGGCTTGAACCTAATTGACCAACTCTGAAGTGTGGCTTCTTTACAAAAAATGGAGAAATATAGAGGGGTGAAAAATGGGTGACTCCTCGAGCACGACAAGAAATAACGATGTGACTACATGGCATGTGAAGTAGCTTGGGGACATTGCAACTACATGGACCTTTGGCTAGGTTAACTCTGTAGTTTCTTCCGCTGTAGCGCTCCCCGCCTATTGATGTCCCACCGGCAGACCTAACTTGCCATACATGCAATTTTGGATCGAACTCCTTTGCCACCTGAGAGCTAGACTGTTCCTCCACCATGTACAATTGTTCCTAGGTGACTCTACCCATACCACACTGCTACAGGCCAAATCATTTCAAGTTTCCATCGGCCAACAAAGTAGGCATTGCATTTTGTGAATGTAAATTCTAGTATTGTTGAAAGTGACATTGCTGTAATCCCCTTAAGAACATTATTGAACATCTCAAAGATATTAGTTGTCATCATCCCATAACGACGGCCCCCACTATCGTAAGCTTGGGCCTAGAGCTACCTCCGTGGCTTTAGCTCTTCCAACCATGTCCTGGCCCCTGCGTTGCATAGTCGAGAAAGCTCCCTATTTTTTTAAGTCATCTTTATCCAATACTTTGCACATGACCTTGAACTTTCTGAAGATCTCCAGCTGATTGCACTTACTATAAAAATTATCAGCTAGGTTCCTCATGCACTAGCGGTGATAGACGTCTTGGACCCTTGCGTACTTATGCTTGATAGTTTTAAGGATGCCTTGATGCTGGTCTGATATGATGCATAACTCATGGGAGGGGTTAGCGAAGCCTCATGCAAATAATGCATAGGAACCATTCCCACCTGTCACTGTTCTTGCCTGCAAATGCTAGTGGACTTAATTGGTCTTTTGCGTCAACACCAACAGCAGTCATCAAGCAACCGTCATACTTGCTAGTTTGAAACGTTGCATTGACTATCATGACTGGTTGACAGTGCTGGAATGTAGGCTTACATTGCGGGAAGTGCCCATATATCAGTTGCATAACATGTTTCAGAACACCATCTTCAACAAATCTGCAGTTATTGGGAATGGATAGAACTCTAACCCCGTGTTTGTACCTTGCATACCGATCAATATCCTTGGTAGCCCATCATAAGACTCCTTCCAATCACCCTATAATAGTTCCATCACCAACTACTTTGCTCTCCATGCCTTCCCGTACTTGACCAGATAATGAATGGTTGTGGATATCATCTCGATTAGCAAATCTAGAAAAACATCTGGGTCAACACAAACCACTCCAGTGATGCAGGTGGCAATGTATTTCGCTATGACCTGTATATGCAGCCCCGATGGTACTGATGTACCACTTGTCTGTGGTTCGTTCACGCGGGATATTTTTCACAAATTATCGCGAGTCAACCGTGCCCACACCTTCCATGCACATCCCCTCTTGCAATGTACTGTGTACCTCTTATTAACGTCAGAGTGATAAATGATATATGGCCTATGGTGCCTCATAGAGTTATCGGCAATGAAGTCCTTCAACTCACCGAAAGTCCTGAAGTTTAACGATCGGCTTTCCATCCTCGTCTCTCCTAATATGTTGCCATGCCCATAGAACTTCCCAACAGGCCGGTATGAACATCATCGAAAGCATGCCCTCCTTTGTTCTTCGCCTAGTACCTCTGTTACCACTCTTGTGTGTTGAAGAGTGAAACAAGGTTCTAGCCTTTGATCCCCGCTAGGGCTTCAATCCTCATCGGAGTTGCTTGGGCAGTCGTCAGTGTCATTCAAGCTAGCTCCACCATCAGTTGAGTTGTTCACTACTGCCGCATCGAAATTACCATGCGATGGGCCAATGAATTCCTGCTCATGTTGACTAGCTCTAGAATGTCAGCATTGAAAGCCAATGACACGTTCATTGGACGTATCACAGTCCCAACAACTAATATGTAATCACATCGAATCTACCATCTTGCGGAGCTAACTCTTATGTGTTAGTTGAGATATTGGTTCAAAATGTGGTTGAGAGATGTCCACAACAAAGGCAACTCATGATCGGGACCTGGCTCAACGGCATTCATAGAATTAACGAAACCATGTCGTTCTCTCCATACACAGACCTTCAGTGACTTAACATCTGAAGCATTTACAATCTCTATAGTGTCCCAATCACTAGGTGATCAAATGAGCATCATTAAAGGGTACCTCTTCATACCAAACCCGGTATCTTATCGTGCTTCTACTTTAATAGAACTTGCTAAAATCTAAATTCACACTCAATCCTTGTTACTGGTTCACTAAGAGTTGGTACCTCCCGAAAAATAACTACCCTCGCTACCATGGACTTGAAATCAATGTTGGTACTGCACCTCTCACATATTTATGAGAAATTATGAACTCGTACAATTCTATCCATTTATATTAATACAAAATATACGCAGTTCATCAACAACAAATTTATTTTCAAACATGATGTACTAAGAAATTTTAAATTAAAATGTACGTAACATAATTCATATCACTCAAAGCATCCACTGGAAATTGACCATAAAAATAGTACCAAAATCACATATGTACATATCAAATTTTCCATTATTATGATATGATCAATTTATGAATATACATTGCAAAATTTCATATATGCACATCGATTCCTATGATTATGAATTCCACATATGCACATCAAAATATGCATAGAAAAAATTATTCTCTAACCCTAACGTAGCCCAAAAACTAACAATCACAATCATAGTTGTCGATTTTATCTCACATTGTAACACAATCACATACACTTGCCCAAAATCTAACCCTAAATTCAAGTTTACGAATAAAATTACAAAAAAGAGAGAGAGGGAGGAGCATAAATTATCCTATGAGGAGGGTGCAGATGCTGGCGTGGATCAGGAGGAGGCGTGGGGCGTGGAGGAGGAGGCCAGCGCGGTGACTGGCGCCCTGGGTGACCAGCGCGACGAAGGGAATGCAGCAGCGGCCGGGAGACGTGGCGAGTGGCAGCCATGGTGGGCTTGGGCTCAGGAGTGAAGAAAAAATGAGGGAGGCTTTAAGGGTTCGGATGGGAAAGCTCTGCGATGTCGAGGGTCACGGCGCCACAATTATGCCTGGCGCTGCAGCTATGGCACAAAGATGCGTGGCACCGCAAAGGTGGCCACATCATTACGCCACGACAGCTCGGCCGCCATGGTGCCAATATCTGTGGCACCACTAATCTTGACGTCACAAAGTGTTTCTGTGACACCGGTGTCTGTGGCACCGTAGAAAGAGTTAGAATTGGAAGATGATGTTCCTTTATAGCACTATACAAAAGGCACCTTTTTTCAAGAAAAAAGGAACTGAGTTTTTTCCTTCATAAAAGTCGAAATTTAGTGCCATGAATAACATAACAATCACAATAATTTACGCGAGATGTTTGAAAGATTCAAAACAAGAATACAGAAATTCTATGCCTACAAAAATTTCGTGAAAATGGAGAAAATGTTTCTTAATCATGTTTCTTTACTCCAAGATTTGTAGGGAGAATTCCTTTTTTACAGATAGTAGTATTATGTATCTGTACACTGATTTTCTCTCAACAGAGTCGGGAAAAACATAGACAAGAATTATTATTTTTTGAAGAGAGACAGAATATTTTGGAAGGGAACATTTCTCTCTTCCGTTCTCTTTCGCAAGGACAGAAAAAGTCTCGCGAGAAATGATTGTGTTCTCCGGATAGTACAAAGTAGGTAGCCTGAGGCTGTGTAATCTTTGTCAGGTTTTACAAAGTCTAGACTTGACCAGGACCAAATCTTCGTTGCAGGGCAGGCAGTAATAGGAGTAGTAGCTAACGTGCTCTCTTTTGCAGAGGTAAAAAGCACCAGTACAGCCGCGGGTTGACCGGAGAGCAGGACAAGGATCCGAATTCCATTCTTTGCTGCAAGAAATATCCAACTACTTGGCAGCATGTTTTATTGTATTCTTTCAGGGTTCATCCACGCTTATGCTGCATCCTATGAGTGCACACTAACCTAACACGGTTCAAGTACTATAAAGTTTAATATATAAAAAACCACCTTACCTAACGTGGGCAGCCGAATCAGAGAACTCAATGAAATATCGAAAACAGAAAATCTTCTAGGTGGCCGCCAAGAGTTCCATCAGTAAAACTTTCGTCAGCTTGCTTTTCTACATCATGATCTCCCTACGTTTCAGTTTTTACAAAAGTGCTCAATATCCCAGCAAAATGTAACATCTAAAGATGATCTGGTTCAAATGAGACAAATTTTTTTATAAAAAATTATATCGTTACAATGTAACCAGATAGACCAATATATGCCTATTACCCCAATAAATATCTGTGATCGTAACTCATGCCCCAAACCACCTAACCATCGCCCTAACATATTAGAGACACTAGTAGATGCAGGTACGTTAAAAGCAATCTAAACTAATCGCCAGACAAAGTTATCGAACAATAAAAAAACACATGTTGAATAGTTTCATCTTGATCAAGTTTTATCCCCCTCCAGTTGTGCTTAAGTAAATTGTCTTTGGTTAGGATCAACTCCCTCTCAAGCTACCATAAAAAATCTTCCTCTTAAGTGGCAGCCTAAGCTTTCACAAGTGGTTATGACGGTACCGGCTACGAGATTTCATGAGAACTTGATACATGGATCAGGACCCACGAGAAAGAATTGCACTCATTTGAAAAAGCAACTGAGACGACACGGGAAAGAAGGTCAGTCCATGCCACAAGTTTCGCTCCCCCTATAGCCCACCTAAAAATGATGTCTAAAGGTATTGTGGAAAAGATATATGCCGTCATGGCATGCTTTTTCTTCATGACATTATAAAGTATGGTGTATTGCACTCGGAGAGCCATGGTTCCCAATGACGGATCTTTCCAAAATCTTATCTATGAGCCATCATGGGGATTGAATGTACCCAACTAAAAAAAGAGGCCTTTAACTTTCATGAGTGCCACCCAAAAATTGGAATCACCATAAAGGTACTTAGCTTGTGAGAGTGTTCTAGATCTTAAGTATTAGTTTCTTAAAAGCTACTACCACAAACCATCCTCATTTATTAACTTGAAGAGCCACTTGCTCAACATGCATATGTTTTTCTGCTCGATGTTGCACACCTAAGCCACCTTGATGCTAAGGTCTACAGACTATACCCCACTTGGTCAGTCTATATTTTCATTTGTGACTATCCCTATGCCAAACAAAGTAAGACCAGTAGTAGTCCAAATGTTTCCACACCCTTTTAGATACCCCAAAGAAGGACAACATGAACATAGGCAAGATAGTTAGGACGGAGTTGATGAGGACTAATCCACCTCCTACGGACAGATTCTTGCCCTTTTAGTTACTAAGCCGTTTCTCGAAATGGTACTCAATGCCCTTCCAATCGCTATTCCTAGACTTTAGGTAGTGCATAGGTATCCCAAGGTACCGGAATGGAAAAGTACCCATTGCACAACTGGAAATTTGCATATACTAGTGTTCATAGTCCTTAGCCTTCCCAAAGCAGAATAGTTCACTCTTGCGATAGTTAATTTTTAGGCCTGAGAGTTGCTCAAAAACACATAGAATAAGTTTCATGTTTTTGGCCTGTTCGATGTCATGGTCCACAGAATAATGGTATCATCGGCATATTGTAGAATGGATAAACAATCCTCAACTAAATGTGGCACCACCGCTGTGATGATGCCCTTGTCTCTGGATCTAGTCAGAAATATGGCCAACATGTCAGGTGACAATATTGAATAAGATAGGTGACATCAAATCACCTTATCGCATGCCTTTCTTTCTTTGGAAGTATGGACCTATATCATCATTGACTTTGATCTCGACATTGCCCCTTGGACGAATTGTGCGATCTAGCTACACCACGTAGGCGAGAACCCCTTTGACCGCAATGTTTGTAGTAAGGAATCGCCATTCAACCATATCATAGGCCTTCGCAAAGTCTATCTTGAAAAGAACCCCATCTTGCTTCTTTTTGTGCATCTCATGGATTGTCTCATGTAAAATTACCACCCCCTCTAGGATGTTACGACCATGCATGAAAGCAGTTTGGCATGGTCGAACTACCACATCCATCACTTTAGTGAGTCGGTTAGCGCCACTTTTATAAAAGTCTTAAAGCTCAGATTGAGTAGGTTGATGGGTTGATATTACTGTATTTGACTAGCATTAGCCTTTTTTTGGCAATAAGGTAATGACGCTCAAATTTGGGCTGTGTAGAGGAAGCCTTCCACTATAAAAGTCATGGAATAGTGCCATAAGGTTGTCCTTAACGAATTCCCACAATACTTGATAAACTTTGGCTGGGAAACCATCTGGGCAAGGCGCTTTGTTGTGCTCCATTTGGAATACTACATGACGAATCTCCTTTTTGATAATAGATACTTGGGGAATATCACCTGAAGGCCCCTCCATTATAGCGAAGTGGTTGAATCAAGTGGACCAAAGAGCTTCCGGTAATAATCTGTGATGTACCTTTCACCATGTTCTAGTTGATAAATGTGTTGCCTAAGATGTCAGCCATTTGCGAGTAGGTGAAACTACCTAGTGTTATCATCTCCCCCTAGAATGTATTTTGATTTAGAATGCTGGTACAATTTTAGCTCCTCCTCCCTGAGAAGGCTAGCTAATTTATCATTGGCCTAACGGTTGCATTCAAGCATCAGCACGTTTGGACTCCACGGTCTTATCTAAACCATCAAACCATCTTTGGTGGCTAGTTTTTCTCCTTTTTCCTTCTTATTCTGCCTGTAAGTGTGGTTACCCACCCCCTCAAAAATTGACGTAGGGTCTAATCTTATTTTGCCACCTCTCCATCGCGGAAGCCTCTCTCACTGTACGCCTCCATATATTTTTTATGGTCACAAATCCATCCCAATGCAACCAACCTAGCTAAAATTTGAATAGCGGCTAGCTACCATGGTAGGATGCTGCCCTATTATCCAAAAGAAGGAGTGTATGGTCAGAGAGTAGACATTCTAGAGCAGAAACCATTACTAGAGGGAACTTAACTTCCCACTCTGTGCTTATGAGGACCTACTCTAATTCTTCAGAAGTCGGATTTTCATTTGAATTGGCCCATGTGTATTTCTCCCTAGAGAGATCTCTTGTAAATCTAGACTCTCTATGACAAGCTTAAAAGGAAGAGACATTTTAAAATTGACATTGTTTTTTCTTCTTGTCTACGGATAATATTAAAATCACCCCCTATCAACATGGGGCATGTTTCGGTGCTACATTGAAAGTGCATCTAAACCCCTAAGTGGATTTTGATGACTAATGACGAACGGTTTGAACCTTGAGTGTGTAAGCATATTTTAGTTCCACATGTGAAGTCTAACCAACAATAGTGACCCCTAAAAAGATGAAAAGAGGAATGACAGAGCTCAAAGTGCTTTAGACCTCATTTCATAGGTTTTATTGATTTGATAAATCACATTGGGTATAGGAAAACAGTACTACAAATAGGGGTTTGTTTGAAGGGTTGTAGTAGTGTCTTAGTGCTCGAAATACTTAACCAAATCTTTAGCCTCAAAAGGATTCCCAAGTTCTCCAAGACATATATGCTCTACCTGACATCTAGAGTGTCCAGATTTTTACCCGGCTACTCTAGATGTAGAGAAAATCTTAGTAAGTGTTGGCCCAAACAAACTGAAGTGGTTAATAGAACTGTATCTACTATGCTTAGGAATGTTTTGAAAAAGAACTTGAAAATGTGGGAAGAATGTTTGCCTCATATTGAGTTTGCTTACAATTCTTCGCTGCATTCTACCACTGAGATGTGCCCTTCTGATATTGTTTATGGCTTTATACCTCGTGCTCCTATCGAATTGCTACCTCTTCCATCATCGGAGAAGGTTAATTCTGATGCTAAGAAATGTGCTAAATTGATATTAAAGATACATGAGACGACTAAAGGGAACACTGAACGAATGAATGCTAAGTATAAAATTGCCGATGATCAAGGAAGGAATCATGTTACTTTTGAACTTAGCAATCGTATTTGATTACATTTGAGAAAAGATTGTCTCCCTGATTTGAGAAAGTCTAAGTTAATTCCACGTGCCAATAGAGCATCTATAGTGCTGGAGAAAATCATATTGCATACAAACTTGAGTTGCCTGCAGATTTTGTGGTTAGTCCTACATTTAACATTGCAGATTTGAAACCATATTTGGGTAAGGAAGACAAGTTGCCGTTGAGGACGACATCAATTCAAAAAGGCGAGGATGAGGACAACCCTACTAATGATATAACCATAACTCCTACATCAGCCCCAAGTACCACTCCTACATCAACCCCAAGTACTAGTCCTCCAGTGTCAGAAATACAACGACTTATAACTAGGGCTCATGCTCGACAACTTAATTATCAGGTAATTTCATTTCTCGGTACTTTATTTGATATTAAAGAACATATGGTGCTGCCTAATGTCGATGATCTTTCGCTTATTAGGAATGAAAGACCAAGCTTAGCTATGAGGGATGGACAATGGAGCATGAAGAGGAGAGAAGGCGATGGCAGTGAGCCTACACAAAAGAATGGAGATGCGGACACCCATGGCCCACCTGTCAGGACAAGTGGCCACGCCTTCACCGCCTTTACATTTTCCCTAAAGGAAAACATATTCCACACATAATAAAGGCGTAAATCACCCAAACCCTGGTTTTCTATTTATTAAAACCGGTCTCTCTTTGGATCAACCAATTCACCAACTTTTAGGCCGGTTCCAGAGAAAACCAAAATGGTTCCAGAACCCAAAAGTATTTGCTAACTTTTGGTTCAAACCAAACTTTGGATTTCAAATATTGATATATTGAAACAATAAAGAATAAGTGTTTTCTATTAATTACAAAATCTTCTAAGATACAATATGCATTTAAATATTAGTCCTGAACACTTGAATTAAGTTTCTAAAAACTTTTTAGATGCTTTTCACCTCTCTGGTTCTAACCATAATTTGAAATCCAAAAATATTTATATTAAACACTAAAAAACATATGTTGTATATATAAATCTCAAAATTCTTTTAAAAGATTAATTGTGTTTTTATTTTATTCCAGAACATTTTAGCTAAATGTTATAAAACCTCTTCAAACATACTATACCACTCTAACCATCCAAAGTTTGAAAACCTAAGAACATTTGAAGGCTAATATGCCGTATCATTTTTCCCTAAGTATATTTAAATCCTTATCTTATGCAACATAATATGAAATCACCTCCTTTAAAATCCTAAAAATTCTTTAAAACCAGAACTTATCTCTAAGAATGTCATGTTGCATCATTTGGATTTTATTTGGTATTACCTCACATGGGATTCATTTGACGTCAACTTGCCAGGCAAGGTCCCACCTTGATCATGTTGGACCCGTATGTTCAAATATACTTATCTTGTTTGCAAATGTGCATGTTATGTTAATATGAACAGCTATCACTACAAGAGATCAGATCTATAATGACAAGCTGAATTTGTCACTGAATATCCGAAAATGTCACTGAATAGGTCTTTGTGACGTTTGTTGGCCGTCACTGGCATCGTCATGGAATCCCCGTCACAGATTCGTCGGGGTGACGGCGCACGCAGAAAACGTCACTGAATATGGGACCTTCAGTGACGTTTTCTATATCGTCACCGATTTGGTGTTTCTGTGACGGTCTTTAAACGTCACATTTCAGGTGAAAATCCGTCATGGTATACCATTTTCAGTGATGGAGCTGCCGTCACTAACTTGATGCCATGTCAGCACCAGGCAGACCTTCCCAGAGCTGGAAAACGTCACAACTTTCGTCACAAATAAGGATGACGCAGATTAAGCAACCGTCACTAGTTTCGTCACAGAATAAGGTGACGTCACCAGCAATAAATCCATTTTTCAAATTTAAATTACAGCAAATTCTCAAGTCACATTCAATTCATAGGCAGATCATATTATATATTCAATTCACATCAAAATCACATTATATAATCAATTCATAGCCAAATCACATTATTCATGCAAATCAAAGACAAATCACATTATATATTCAACTCTCAACCAAATTGTCCTCAAACATCATAAATACACTCATTTTAGCACAGATTCACCATGTTTGACACTCACGACAATAGATAAGTTGCAAAGTAAAATTCACAGAACTAATCAGACCACATGATTGTTCTCCTCTAGATTGCAAAGTAGGTTTCAGCAAGACCACGAGATTGTTGAAGGCCGGGACTGCTGAACAATAGCACCATCACAAAAGGATGGCCTTCATGCACCATCAAGTCTAGGACTGGGACTGCTGAGTTGCTTGAGCCCTTAAGAGGAAACCAATCAGGGCATCCATTTCCTTTGCTTCTTTTCCCAGGCTTCAATCTTGTCTTGCTGGCTCTTCTTCACAGCTTCCAATTCTTCTTGCTGCTTCCTTTTCATCTCTTCAAGTGCTCCCTCTTGTGCTTGAAGTCTCGTGGTTAACTCCTGCTGGTACCTATCATTTGCATTTGTTGCCTCTCTCTCCTGCTGTTCAAGTTTTTCTTCTAGCTCTCGGATGCGTGCTGTTGAAGTAAAGCTCCCAGACCTCCTGGAGCTTGATGCGCACCCCATGCTGGCAAGGAAGGTGCTAGAGGCGCTCTGGTCCTTTAGAACTTCCTCCACAATCATTGTATCAGACATTGGCTGCGCACCTTCTGATTGCGTTTTCCTTCTTTTATTTTCCATAGCAGTCTGGAGAAGAAAGGAAAGCATTGACGCTGAAGTAAGACAAGGTTCATACGTTGGATTACACTGGATCCATATGAGAATGCCAGTTAGCATGAATAGAGAAAGAAATCTTACATAAGCTGTCAGTGCGGTGTCGCTCATGCAGCCATTCTTTTTGCTGGTATGGGTGTCTTTGAAAAACTCAATGGGACTCGGGTCCTGATTGTTGTACTTGTCTTGTTTCTACAAGATATATGAAATTCTAACATTAATACTCCATAAAGACCAGCTGTAATAGACTTCGGACTTGAATTGAGCTAGCTGAAATTCTTACAAGTTTGTGGAAATGGGTAACATAACTCCTAGAACCAATAGTCTGGTGATGCTTGACACCTTCTTGGTTGTGCTTGTTTTTTTCACATATTTCCTATATGAAGGGGTTGAATATTAGTACTCCATTAGCTAATCCTAGATATCAATGCACAAGCTGTTGCTGGTGGCAGATTGTGTTACATACCTTGTTTCTTTCATCAGACCATTTGTTGACAAGACTTGTCCAATTTTCTTGAGTTATGTTGGGTGGCTTCCGCAATAACGCTTGCTCAACAGTAAGATCCTTGAAATAATCCCTCTTAAGCCTGTAGCGTTGTTGTTGGACGGCTTTCTGGATTATGTTTGTGCATACACCTTTGGCAACTTCATGATTTTTATCCCTGTCAAACATTCTCTGAAAATATTGAGTGAAGGAATATACAGCGCAACGTGTGAACAAGTGAACAAGTGAATGAAAAGAATGAAGGAATATGTCTCACCGCAACAGCGCTAATAGCATTGGGAATAGAATGCTTTAGTTCTTCTTTGTTGTAATCTTTCCAGTGAGTTGCAACATTCATCTTGTTGCGGATGTGAATACCACACTCAGAAGTTAGTTTGGCTGCTTGGACTGGGTCTGTAGGTCTCACCTTGCCCACTGTAAAATCAATGTGCATCTTGCTCCCTCCATTTCTTCTTGCATAGTCCTGCAATCCATGCCCCATGGTTGGTCTATGTCGACCTCTCTTTGACGGTTCTGGATCAGTTGGACCAGTGGAGCATACTAATGCATCTACATTAGAACATAGTAGATATTTTAGAAAGTAACATTTGCAAGTGGAAAGTAGACAATGTGAAGAGATGATGGTACATATATCATGGCCTTGTACTGTAATCCTGTTATCCAATTGGCCGGATGTGTCTGTCATGTCTTGAGAATCTTGCATATCTGAATTGGCCTCAGGTGAGTTGCTATCGTTAGAAGTTAGGTGAGGTGAGGTGTCTGTCATCTGGTTTATAGCTTCAACTGACCCACTTGCTGTGTTTGGTCTAGATGTTGTTGATCTTGAGGTAGCAGGTGCATTGGTTGTGGATCTGACATGCTTTGTCGGTTGTGGCAATGTAGAATCAAGAGCGGCCTCCTCTTCATCTCTGGCAACCTCATCCGCAGCATCGGCCTCATCTTCATCATCTGGCTCGTATTCAGAGCCAGAGCCATCATCATCACCTCGTGCGCTGTTCCTCTGCTGCACATCAGGGTCATCACCGTATACAAGGCTACGAGCTATCTTATGTATGTCTTGAAGAGGAATCATGTTGCCACGGCCCAGCGCTTCCTCAGCCTTGTGTCTACGCACCCTTTCCAACCTCTTCTTCTCATAGTCCAGAATTGGCCGCATGATTGTAGTACCTGAAACTAAAATTACATAAAGGAGATATTGAGGTGTACATAACTAGCATGTCATAAGCAAATCAATCAATGTCTTCCAAATTATGACTGTTGGATGCTTTTCTTGGGTGCTCAACATCTACACTGCATATTCAGGTTACATATCAAATATGCAAGCATTGACAAGAACTATCTTGACATAAATTACAGCACAATAGCTTTCGGTAGCATGGAAAATTAAAATTCATAAGATTATTGCTTGCTAATCACAACGTGTAATTGCTGCAAAGTGTCAGTTACATATTGATCATTCAGATAGAGAAGCACATATTGTCGTTAGGACAAGCAGACATAGCACTGTCAAGCAGAGCAGAGAACATTTGATTTACAACTAATAATGATCGAGACAGGCTTCACAGAGGCAGAATTGACCTAAAACAGCAGTGAATTTATACATGAAAAAAGTGTTCACAACTTCATTCAATCACCACAACTAACATCTCCAGTTCAGCCATATGAATCAATATGCAAACATTTAGGATCTAGCAGCACAATTAACATGCAGGAAGCAACACAAGGCCAATTCTAATTTTCAATCTACCACCAGGAAGCAGGAATGGCTTATAATCTGAAAGCTTAGGTGTGGAGGAGTTCCTATCAGATTTAAAATATAATAGAGGCATCATCATGGGAATTAAACAAGAACAACAATGTATGAACTAAATACCTGTTTTAGGCACAGATGAGGACTGAGGAGGCGATGCGGCTCCGATGGAGGGAGGAGCGGCGGGCGTGGGGCGTGGCTCCGATGGAGGGAGGGGTGGGGGCGTGGCTCTGATGGAGGGAGGGGCGGGGGGCGTGGGGCGTGGGGCGTGGATCCGACCAAAGCGACACCGACGGATCTCGCTGCTGGCTGCAATAGGGGGGGAAGAGGAGTCGGGAGAAGAGAGATGAACAGTACTAATAAATGGGGAGTCTGGCTCCTCGCGGGTGAAAAAAGAGGCGGGGGAAATATTTGGTTGGGTGACTGATAGGTGGGGACACAGAGGGGATGCAGGAAAATTTTGAGAAAAGTTGAGGGAAAAGGGATTTTGGTGGAGGGAATGTTTAATTTTCAGACTGAAATTTCAAATGTAATTTCCAATAAATAGCCCGAACTTCATTTAATTTGTAAAAATAGCAAATGACACTGCCGGAGTCCCCGACATTCCCGGAGTCTCCAAACCTGCACGGGACCAGCAACTGTTTTTGGACCCTCCGAGTTCAATCCTGGAGGCTCCGACATTCCCAGAGTCTTCAACTTTGTACGAGACCAGAAGCTAATTTCGGACCCTCCGAGTTCAATCCCGGAGGCTCCGACATTTCTGAAGACTTCAAACCCTCCACTGATCTCGGACCCTCCGAGTTTGACCCCGGAGGCTTCGACTTTTTTTCCTTCCGACTTGCTCCGACATTTCCTCCGAGTTTAATTCCGGAAGCTCCGACTTTCCCCTCCAAGTTCAATCCCGGAAGTTCCAGGGATGTCCACGTGAATTCCAGTAGTAACTCTCGGAACCTTCGAGTTCTATCCTAGAGGCTCCAACTTTAGTACCTCCGAAAAATAGCTGAAGTCCAAATCCAACCCTAGTTTGAGAGGTCTTAGTAAAACAACCATAACTTTCTCATACAAAGTCCGTTTTGGGTCCACAACCACTCAAGTTAAAGCTAACGACGAGGTGCATCCGAAAAAAATACACATGTTTACACCTGTACCCATCTTGACCCTCAAAATTCAGCTTCTAAGTGGGACTTTTTTGCTCCGGAAGTTTTTCCGTTACTTTTTCTGATCTTGTAGAGGGCATATCTCCTTCACCCGGACTCCGATTTGGGTGATTCTTATTTCCCTAGTTAGCTTGAGTCGAGGACTTGCTTTTCACCTTGATCCCAGCTTGTGCCGAGCACTTTTGTCGAGGTGACCTTTTCAGAATCTTTGATTTCGGGCCGGGATTTCCACTAGTCGTTTCGTCGATTTTCTTAGAATTGGCTCAAAATTTCTGGAGACGTAGAGTTTGGCCTCCTACTCATAGCCGTGAAAACCGTTCGACAATCGGAGCTGTCAAGCCAAGTCATGAGCTAAACTTCACGAAAATACAAATAGGCATTACAACCTTCATGAGCTAAACTTCAAGAAAATACAATTAGGCATTACAACCTTCATGAGCTAAACTTTACAAAAAGTTCTACTCATCATCACTTGAATGCTCACTTGTGTTCTCATTCAACGTGTCATCTTCGTGTTCCTCTTCGTCAGTACCACTATTTTCATCATAGTTGTTGTCATTCTTCTTGAGATCGTGAACGATACTAGCATCAACTGCCTGCCTTCTTCATCATCACGGCTAAAAGTGTCCAACAACGGATCAACATCATTCACAGTGAAAGCTGCCGACATCATTTCTTCCTGGTATGCATCTGTAGCATTGAGCTCACCTGTCTCCAATTTAGGAACATCATACAAATGTCTATGACTGAAAATCTGCACTACTTTCCAGTCTTTTCCAAACCTTGTGTCCTCCATGTAAAACACTTGTTCTGCTTGAGAAGCCAAGATGAAGGGATCCTTCTTGTACCGAAGCGCCTTAACATTAAGACTTTTGAAGTACCCATCATCTCTCATACGGTCGTCTTGCCATGAAGATCAAACCAATCACAATGAAACAAAAAGACCGATCTATCTCCATGCTTGTTGTTAGAGTACAGCAACTCAATAACTTCTGTCAGAATACCATAGTACTCAGTCTCTACACCATCGAGATTTGCCTTGGACATGATGCCTGAATTTTGAGTTCTTCTCTTCTTCTCACGATCCAAAGTGTGATACCGAACACCATTCACATTGTAGGCAGTACTAGTAAACGCTTGTCTGGGTCAGATGCTAGTGAGTACAAATCCTCTGAAACATTTTGCTCTCCTAAATTATGTATCTGTCACAAGATGTGCACACATTAATTACATGGTCAGGTTAATGACATCAGAAATGCAAGATGGACATAACAAAAACATAAACAAATAACTTACATGCTTCTCAAACCATGTAGGGAATTCCTTCTTAAGTGTCTGCTCAATGTTAATCACACCTTTCCTTTGTAGTTCTTCTCGGCAAACCCTACAACAACACAAGCAAAATTATCACATCAACATTCATTTTCTCTAAGAGCCAATCACATATTATTCATAATGATGACAAGGGAACTTACTCCATGTACTCCTCTACTTCAGGACAATTGTTAAGCACATACCAAACCATTTGGTCGTACTCACTATCATAATAATTGAGTATGGACGACCCAAAACCTTTTGCAGCAACTGAAAAAGTTCCAATTCATCAGGAGAAACACTCCGCTTCCCATCCTTGTTCCTATCTTCTTTGTTAAATCTTGTCTCAATATTAATCAAATATCTGGAGCAAAAGGTCAAGCACTCATCCATGACATAGGCCTCTGCAATAGACCCTTCTAACTTTGCTCTATTACGAACAGTTCCCTTTAGGTACCCAAGTGAAAGGGATCTCAGGAGTCGACTAGAGGAGGGGTGAATAGGTCGGCTCTAGAAATTAAAATGCCTAATGGGTTTCTCTTCTGGAGATAGGTCAATCTTAGAGAGAATATATGCAAATGATGCAGGTAACTGAGACTCAGCAAGATATATCAGATAAACACCAGACACTCAGATAGCAAACTCAGCTGATGTAAAACAAGTTATACACAGAGCTAACTGAGTCTCAGGTGCGAGAGTCAGGTGAGTGCATCAGATGACGTGAACAGGAAAGGTCCTATTTTTTTAGCAAGAGCTAACTGAGTCTCAGGTGAGGAAACTCAGTTAGTGCGCAACAGATAAAGGTGCTCTAGTGATCTAAGCATGCATAGATATCAGAATAAATAAGAGCAGATCACAAGACAGAAAGTAAAGCACACAATGATTTGTTTTACCGAAGTTCCTACTTCTTGCGAAGCAGTACGTCTCCGTTGAGGAAGCTGTTCTCACAGCCGGCACCAAACCGTGCTCTTTCCTCGAGTACCTTTCTTGTGTGGAATCCTTTTGATCTTGCCGCGGCAAGACAGGCAGACCCAAATCACCTTCACAGACTCTTGGTGACAGCCACACAAGACTTGGCTTGCTCACCAACTCCAAGAGCACTCCCACTCTTGGAGGAACCAATACCTCGAATGCTACACCTGAAGCACTAAGCAACTCACTCTCACGATGGATGCACGCAGGCAACACTCACTTGGAGACCTAGAGCTCTCTCTTGCTCAACAGGTTGCTTTCGGGTTAGAGGCAAAGGTTAGGTAAAGGTTGAGGTTGAAAACCTCCCCAGGTTCCCTATTTATAGGGTCCCTGGCAGCTAGCCGTTACCCTCATGCCACGTCAGATAAAGAGCCACCAGACCTAACCTGTCTGAGACTCAGCTAACATGCACCTCTGGTAACCTACTAGCCGCGGCTGAGCTACCCACCTGAGTCTCAGATGCCAAACTCAGGTGGACTTGGTTGCCTCAGGCAACACCTGAGCACAACTCTGGCCGGCTCACTACAAGCCTAAAACTGACCAGAGAGCAATGGCCTCGCCACAGTCCCTGTCCAGCTCGCTCAGACCCTTGGCACTGGTTCCAAGCTTCTTCACCGAAGATGACTGCCCTTGTAGACGCACAGCGAACCCTTGGTCCAGATCCACCAGCTTCCTAGCTCCTCCAGGACTTATCAAGCTTGCATTCACGGCCCTTGAACTCCATCAAGCAACCATCACCTCGCTTGCCCTCGAGCACAGCCTCGGCTTCTTCGCAACTGTGCCTCAGGAGCCTAGCTCAGCTGGTCCTTCTGACCTTCCCAGTTCCTTGCTCTTTTTAGGGCTCATCATCAACAGTTGTCTCACTTCAGCTTTCACCTGTCCATCTAATCCCTGTTCACACTCATTGCAAACATTAGACACAGGTGAGGATTGCCAATAACCATCAAAACCAAACTCTGGGACAAGATAGCCATCCTCCCAAGCTCCATGGGAGTGGATGCACTTTCACCAAGCCTTCTTTCTACTGGATAGATCCAGCCATAATGCATGGGCCCCCTCAGAATTGCCTCTTCAGGTAGGTGAACAGCTAAATGAACCATTACATCAAAGACTTCAGGTAGGTGAATAGCTAATGAACCATTACATCAAAGAAGACAGGTAGAAAAATCCTCTCAAGCTTGCAGAGAATTATAGGAATATCATCGTTCATCCGATGAAGCACATCAAGTCAAATAGTTTTTGAGCACAACTGCCTGAAAAAATTACCCAATTCAGCAATGGCCTCATATATATCCTTTCTCACAAGTCCTCTTAGCGCAGCTGGTATGACTTGCTGCAGAAGTATGTGGCAGTCATGGGTCTTCAACCCATGCACTTTACATGTTTCAAGATCCACACATCTTGCTAGATTACTAGCATAACCATCTGGGAATTTCACATTAGCCAAATACTCACAGAATTTTTTCTTGTTTTCCTTATTAAGATTATACACTGCTTTTGGCTTCCAAAATCTATTCTTTCCATCAGGTTTCATGTGCAGGTCTAACCTGATTCCTAACTTTTTCAAATCCACTCTTGCATTTACCGTATCCTTATTCTTTCCCTCAATCTCCAGCAGAGTCCCAAGTATATTCTCACAGATTTTCTTCTCAATGTGCATTACATCAAGGTTGTATGCTAATTTCAATTTTGACCAGTATGGGAGATCATATAAGCTCACCTTCTGACTCCAGTTTGGTTCACCTTTCTCAGGGCGCTTTCTCTTCTTATTTCCTGGATGCTTCCCTGGTTTGAAATCTTTAACTTCTTCTAACTTATCCAACACTTTGGCATTTGTGAACTTCTGAGGCTTCCCTCATTTCTCAATCGCTCCATTGAAATCTTTGCTTCTTCTAAAAGGATGATTAGTAGGCAGAAATCTGCGATGCCCAACATACCCAATTTTGTTTTTCAATGGCTCAGAACAAGGGTTCTCATCACAATGCACACATGCATAATAACCACTTGTGCTACGCCCTGATAAAGTGGCCAGTCCAGGGTAATCATGAATCGACCACAAGAATGCAGCATGCAAAGTAAATGGTTCCCCCGTCAATGCATCATATGTTTCCACACCAGTTCCCCAAAGCTTCATCATATCTGCAATCAACGGTTGCATAAATACATGGAACTCCTTTCCAGGTGCTTTTCTTCCAGGAATAAGCAAAGCCATCATGAAATTGGATTGGTCCATGCACATCTAGGGTGGGAAGTTGTATGGGATGACAAAAACAGGCCACATACTATATGAACTACTCATGTTTCCAAAGGGGTCGAATCCATCTGTGGCAATACCAAGCTTTATGTTACGGGCATCGTCAGCAAACCAACCAAACTCACTGTCAAAGTGCTTCCATGCTTCACCATCAGCAGGGTGTCTCATAACATTTACCTCAGCAACCCTCTTCTCCTTATGCCACCTTGCATCTGCTGATTGTTCCTTTGACACAAAATATCTGTCAAGCCTTGGGATTATAGGAAAGTACCTAAGTACCTTGTGAGGCAACTTTTTCCTTCCCACCTTGTCTTTCCATCCTGATGTCCCACACTCAGGACAATGGGTGTTGTTGGCATGCTGCCCCCAAAACAATGCACAATCAAACTTGCATACATGAATTGTCTCATAACCAAGCCCAACTTCACAAAGAACATTCTTAGCTTCACTGTATGATTTTGGTATATCAGCATGTGGAAATGCCATATTGATCAGCTCAGCAAGTGCATTAAATGCTCTATTTGTAATCCGATTGTATGATTTGATATGGAGGAGCTTAATAATGAATGACAACCGTGTAAAAGCACTGCATCCTTCGTAAAGATCTTTCTTGGCTTCATCCATTAGCTTGGAAAAGAAGTTAGGCTGACCCTCACCTTGCCTTCCAGACCTAACCAGATCATCTACCAAATACGGAACATCACCTCCATTGTCTTCATTAAAGTCGTCTTCATCAAATAGATATACAGCATCCTCCCTATTATCACCTTCATCATCACTCAACGCTTCACCATGAAAGATCCACCTTGTATATGTAACGGACATACCACTGCAGAGTATGTGCTCCATCACATCTGATTGGTTGTGGCGTTGCAGATTAAGGCAGTCCCTGCATGGGCATAATATGTCCTGATTTTCTCTGAAATTTTGGCGAACAAAGCCCATAAACTCATCAACACCTTTCAAGTATGGTGGTGTGAAACGAGTTCCTTGTATCCAGTTTTGATCCATTGCCCTACAACAAAAGAATTTACCATGAGCAAATTATGCTTACACCATATCCGTATTGAAGCAAAATCTACTACTAACACACCTAGTGAACTCACTAGTAAACTGAAACAACAAAGCCGGCAGAAATTTAACCCTTTCAAGATTGAAAAAAAATCTAATGAGGCAATGAATTTAGTAATACAAAACCTTCATCACACAAATTTACCTTGGTTCAATCATAATACAATAGTAGCAATAGTTCTGACGATGAATAGTATAGTATCCCGTATACGAGGAGGTATCCGTATATGATTCCTTGGACTATCGGAATAAGAGTACGTATCCAGTAAGGATCCCTAGGAGATAAGGTAACCCCCCGTAAGGAGAAAGGATACCCTTAAACTAGGAAGTCAATCCCGACATTTAAAGAAGTCAGAGTTCTACTCGGGCATAAGTCCATGTCCAGTACGACTAGATGAACCCTCTATAAAAGGATGAGCAATCCCATAGGGGAGGACAAGTCTGAGAAGTCTTTCTGGTCGCACAATGAGTTGAGCCAGATCCCAGGAGGTAAAGCCCTAGAAGGCCCGCTGCCTCGAAGGAGTCGAGTCCCGCGGTATTAGTTAGGTTAGTCTGCGACTAGGCCTAGGGTAGCCACTAACATACACACCTATTGTAAAGACGTTTTCTCCATCAATATATACGAACAGGACGTAGGGTTATTATCCTGAGGGAGGCCCGAACCTGTATAAAAAAGGGTTGTCCCCTGTTGTCAGATCTCCTGGCCTTGGGCCCTAGAGGTCCCTACCCCCCAATATCACCGTTCCACGAACACCATAAGATCGCTGATTCACCGATCGTCGACAGATGGCGCCGACTGTGGGGACTTCTCCGGCTCAAGCCGTCAAGGAAGTATCGGAGTCAGCAAGATGTGCAACAAGTCGCGATCAGCCCATGACGCTGACTGCACGGCCCTCCTCGGTTCGACCCGAGGAGGAAGAAACAGGTCCAGTGGGGGATTCGATCGCTCTCACGCGACGTACTGGGTACTCAGATCTGGGCTTCTACGACAACTCCAGCCAAATAGATCTGTACCCGGTATCTGACCGCATAGATCTTGGAGAATACGCCCCTGGCGAGTACTCGAATTGTGAAGCTGATCACTTCAGGACCGAGTGCGCCAGGGCCTCCGGAGGAACGTTGGCACTAACCGACGATTCCCAGGCAGGAGCGACCAGCCCGATGTCCGGACTGTTGCCTGCAACGTCTGATCGACCAAACGATCAAGATCTCAATCACAGTATCCCTCCCGATGGAGTGGAACTACACCTCATCTAATCCAGACCCTCGAGTGGTTCTCGCGATCCATGACGGCCGGGAAAGACCTCGAGGACCCGGATCAGCATGGGGGCTCACAACATCGGAGCCCGACGAGATCGTTCAGCAAGACCTCCACCGCAACTATGAGCGACGGCTTCGGAAAATACCCCCTCTAAGTCGGAGAGCAGGTTCTACGACTAGTTTGGAACCGGGGCAAAAAGGGCTTTCTCCTCAGTAGGACAACGGCTCCACAGGAGAAGTCGCCCGATCCAGGTCGCTCGAGTTAGCAGTAGAGAGATAGTCGAGTCCCCTTAGAGAGTTCCTCGTGCAAGCACCTTCGGTAAGATCGCACAGTCATCACCCCTCCGATCGCCAGTCTGTCTCAGGTTGCCCCAGCTCCAGCCTCAAGTCGTCAAGCTACGAACAAGCCGATGATAAGACGCTCCGGGCGCCGTCGCCCAGCACGCGCACTCGACAAGCTTTTTCAGCGGGTCACGACAAGAGCACGAGAGTATCTGGAGCAACCAACGACAACTCGAGAGGAGGAGGTGATGTTTTTCTATTTCTAGTTTTTTTTCTTCTAGCAGTTTTTTCTTACAGTAGCTCATAAATGATACTTCAGTCAGTTCACAGTTTTTTAAATATCAAGTTCCTAGTTTGATATTTATTTGTTCAGACTGCCTATCCGAGAAACTTCTGGAATAAGACAGTCGGGGGCTGGATAAGTATGTGGCATCAAGCAAAAAACTGGCGTACACATGCCCGTACCGACAACCCAACCTATGCAAAGGGAAAATGGTTCCGCGCTGCAACCGTCTGGGATGAAAGGAAAGCCCCTTAACGTGTCTACAGGTGACAGGGGAAGCCACTGAGCCCCCACCTGACTAGACCTAAGGCCTGGCCGACCAAACTCCCTGGTTTCCGTAGCAAAGTTCCCTGACTCCGAGCAAGGGAAGACGAGAAGGTACAAGTATGACTAGGCCAACAAAATCGTACGCTGACCGGCCATTCTGACTACTTTGAATAGAAGGCGTCCTGGATAGAGTGCAATGTCATCAGAGCAAGGGTTACGAGAGGTTCACTAACTAGCGTCCAGTACCCCTTCGACAAGGGAACGCGGGTTGCTGCTATGGCTATGATAGACTGTACGAAGACCCGTTATTGCGTTTACTGATGACGAGGAGCCTCTGAGACCTCCATCCGACTAAACCTAAGGCATGGGCAATCGCAGTCAGTGGCATACGGTGCAACTCGTAAACCTAAGTCAAGGAAGGTGGACACGAAGTTCGACTAAATCCTCGAGAACCTTTGCATCTGACAACATTCACAATGCAGTTAATTTCGAAAATGATCAGCTTTCAAAAAACAAAACACACAGATTAAGCACAGTTACTAATCAAAAAGTGTTAAGTCAGTTTAGCAGGCTACCTGCATTCAGCCATTTGAGACCTCTTCGCCTCGAAGTCGGTTCCCCGCTCCTGCTCTGACCGGACCAATCGCTCCTCTAGGTCCCGGACGAAGCGAACAAAAAGGCAAAAGGTTAGTTTCAGTAAAGGCAAATTATGACTAACGTTTTCGGTTGTTGATTATATATAGAAGCACCGCGACCGGGGGCTAGATCTTCACTCAAGTCGGATGACAGGTGTCCTGAGCTGGGGGCTCCACAGCTGACTAGCCCCATGCCGGAACTGACTTCACCAACCGGAGAATGCCTGCAGTATGCACTGCAGATTGACTTCCCGGCCACGGTATGAAGGTTTGCTTGCCGATCTGCGAGTCGCGTTCGCGCTTGGTATCTGTCGCCTACTCGTGAACGGGGACTCACAGCTGGTAGCAAGATAAGTATCCAAGGAATATCATACTTTAGACCAGAATATGGCAGCTGCCTAGTAGAGGGGAGGAAGCCAGAGAAGAAATTCATCGGGCTCGAAGTACGGTACATCCTAAGAAAGGATAACTGCCGAGCCAATGCCTGGCGTCCTCACGATCTCTATGTCCACCCGGGACCTTTGCAAAAAGGATTTCAACACCGTCCATAGCTTCTAACGAACCTGTGGACGAAGGAATGGCCACCCTCAGAACAGAGCACCATTCAAGGACGTCACCAGGTATTGACGCTCCAAGGGGAGTGGCAGGTCGACTCGTTGTTTCCCCGATCCTGAGGATTCGTAGATAGCGCCCATCCACAGGTACCTTCTCAATCGGACTACGCCTGAGGATGATACACTATCCGAGCAGCTTGCCTAACGCGCCAGGATGTACTCCCTGGTCGACGGAGTCCTCTACCGAAGAGGAGCTCACGTAGTGCTCATGCGGTGTATACCTCAGAAGCAGGGTAAAGAACTACCCGAGGAAATCTATGGAGGGGTGTGCGGGGCACATGCATCTTTCTGAACCCTGGTCGGAAAGGCCTTTAGACAAAGATTCTATTGGTCGACAGCTCTCTGTGATGCGAGCGACTTGGTGAAGCGATGCCGTCAGTACAAATTTCACGGTAGATGCATTCACCAGCCCGCCCAAGCATTGGAGACAATTCCCTTGTCGTGGCCCTTCACGACATGGGGCTTGGATATTTTGGGGCCCTTCCCGGTCTCGCCCAGGGGCTACAAGTTCCTGTTCATCGCAATTGACAAGTGCGCTACGGTTTCGCTAATGTCAGCGATACAGTGGCACAGAAAAGGAAAGATTCTTCATCACCACGCGAAAATTCCGCCACGACGGTTTGGTTTCCTAGAAATCTTCCAGGCGAATACGTGTCCGTGATCAGTGGATCAGATTAAATCAAAAGATGCTTCTCGGGCAAGCTAGCCCAGAAAAAGCCTTGGACTACTCGGAGGTTTTTCCCGACAAGGATATCACGACTACCCGGTAGAGATATTACCTACTCGGGAATGTTGTCAACAAAGTACACGAATTCGCCTACTCGAAGTAGTTTCCCGAAAAGGGCAGATTTCTGATAGAACAGTCATGACCTCACTTCACGTACTGATGGGGGGCCTGACAATGAATAGTATAGTATCCCCTATACGAGGAGGTATCCGTATATGATTCTTTGGACTATCGGAATAAGAGTACGTATCCGGTAAGGATCCCCAGGAGATAAGGTAGTCCCCCGTACGGAGGAAGGATACCCTTAAACTAGGAAGTCAATCCCGACGTTTAAGGAAGTCAGAGTTCTACTCGGGCATATGTCCATGTCCAGTACGACTAGATGAACCCCCTATAAAAGGATGAGCAATCCCATAGGGGAGGACAAGTCTGAGAAGCCTTTCTGGTCGCACAACGAGTTGAGCCAGATCCCAGGAGGTGAAGCCCTAGAAGACCCGCTGCCTCGAAGGAGTCGAGTCCCGCGGTATTAGTTAGGTTAGTCTGCGACTAGGCCTAGGGTAGCCAATAACATACACCCCCATTGTAAAGACGTTTTCTCCATCAATATATACGAACAGGACGTAGGTTTATTATCCTGAGGGAGGCTTGAACCTGTATAAAAAAGGGTTGTCCCCTGTTGTCAGATCTCCTGGCCTTGGGCCCTAGAGGTCCCTACCCCCCAGTATCACCGTTCCACGAACACCGTAAGATCGCCGATTCACCGATCGTCGACAAGTTCAACCGTTCACACAAATTTACCTTGGTAGGGGACAGGGCGGGGGCCCGGTTGGGGACAGGTTGGGGACGGGGCGACATCATCCCGGCGTCGACCAGCAAATGCCCTACGGAGGAAGAGCAGAGGTAAGAGGGAGAGGCGGAGGCGCGGCGTGGTAGGCCGTGTGATGCGGCGGCGCTGTAGCACGTCGTGCAACATAGTGGCCGGATGGATCCGACCAAAATGAGGAGGGTGCAGGAGAGTGGAGGCACTTGCTTGCAATTGACAACAGCCAACCGGAACTGAGCCGTGCCGTGCCTATCACCGTCGTGCCTCTCCCCGCCGTGACGCGCCGCCAGCTAGAACCCAGAATAGACAAACAGATCGAGTCACAGACGCGCCGGTAAGAAATAACTAACTTGCTATAGGCCGTATAGTCCAAGAGCTATAATAAAGAAATTTTAGCGTGATGTACATCAGCAAACAAATTCTAGCCTACTGGTAACGCTGTCCCGATAGACATGGGAGGTTACGGGTTCAACCCCCGCCCTCCAACTTTTTTCCAGCCAATATCTAATTTCCATGAGAAATGTAACAAAAGAAATGTAGCGCAATGTACATCAGCTCATGAACACTAGTCTATTGGCAATGCTGTCCGCAGAGACGTGGGAGGTCACGGGTTCGACCCCCCGTACCCAACTTTTTTTCTAGCCACACTCATTTCGATGATTTATTCCCAGCACCGACGCGTGGGTCCCACTGCTAGACGTTACATGACGAAAATACAAGCGTCACTCATTCGTAATATTTTGTGACTAGTAGATTGGTCATGGAAATTACCAAACCATCACAGAAATTGGCAGCCAAGTGGTGCCTGACGGCGGAGGTGATTCAGTGACGTTATTCTCGATCAATGCATGACGGTGATTCTAAAATCGTCACCGATTTGCAGGAATTAGTGACGGTATGTGTCGGTGAACAAATGCCGGCGTCGGTGGTCCGGAAGGACCCCCTTTGGGATTCAGCTGGGGAAGCAGAGGAATAGAAGCTACGCTGGATCTTGAACGACAGGCTTCCCAAATCCCGTCTCCTTAACGAGGAGAGCGTGGCCAAGGTGCGGAAGATGCTGGTCCCAGAGGGCCAAAGGGGGGGTATCGACGGTGAGGCCGCCACGACGGTGATCTTTGCGAGCTTCGTCGCGGCGGGCCTGGTGCCGCCGTTCTCCCCCTTCTTCTTGGAGGTGCTGACGGAGTACCAGATCCACCTCATCCACCTCTCCCCGAACTCCGTTGTGATGCTGGCGATCTTCGCCCATCTCTGCGAAATGTTTAAGGGGGCGATGCCGTCGGTGGCGCTCTTCCGCCACTTCTTCGTGCTACGGTCTGTGAGGAAGAGCAGGGGCTCTGACCGGGTGGAGACCGCAGGGAGCTGCAACTTGCGCCTTCGGGAGAAGATTGGGGATGGCTACATCCCGCGGGAGACGCGGAACAAGTGGGACGATTGGCACAACCACTGGTGCTACATCTCCACTGATCCGCATGTCCAGCTACAGCTTCCCGACGGGCCGACACTGGTGCACAAGAGGAAGTGGGAGTTCCTACTGGAGGACGACGACCTGCTGCGGCCGGTGGTGGAGCGGATCTCGTGGCTACGGGCCGCGGGCTTGACGGCGACGATGGTGGTTGGCGACTTCCTCCGGCGGTGGCTGGCGCCGCTGCGGGAGCGTGGCCGCCCGGCTTGGATGTACACCGGCGTGCGGGACATCTGCCGGACGGTGATCGGCGAGGCGGGAAACCTCAGCTCCGACACGGCGAAAGCGATGCTGCAGGTTCTCCTGGGCATCGGAGATGCCGCTTCCACCGAGCTGCCCAGGCCGGACCTTGCGCTTTGCGTGAACCCGCAGCGCAACACGATCCGCACGGCACTCCCTGAGTTTGACTCCAGGGGGATCAAGCCGAAGGACGCGGCTAAGGCGACCGGCTCGCTGACGATTCCAAGAGGCGGCGACGTCGGTGAGGATCCAACCGCGAGGACCCCAGGGACCCGCGTTGCCGGCGAGGACCCCGCAGACCCGAAGGGCAAGAAGGCGCGGGCGCCTTCCCCCCGTCTTCCTCATCATCGCCGCTACCCCGTCCTCCGTTCCCCGGCTGGCGGGCGACGGGTACCGAAGGCGGCAGCTCGGGGCGAGGCAGCGCCCAGTCGGCACCGGTCAGGGGCCGGCGCAGCCGAGCTCGGGGGCTGCCCAGCCCAAGGCAGCTAGCAAGAAGAGGAAGGAACCGTCGGAATCGATGAGTCCGGGGTTCGAGATCCCGACCGCACGCTGGCGGTACAAAGGTCCTCATCAGGGTAAGATGAAAGCTCCCTCTTTGTTCTGTAGGGTGAATAGAGTGCTCGGGGATAGACCCGAGCTTCGTTGTGTCATTTTCAGGGCGTCCAAGAAGACTCGGACTATCCTGAGTGCGGAGTCCGCCCCGAGCGCCAAGAACGCCCCGAGAGCCAAGACCGTCCCGAAGGCCGAGGCTGCACGGACGATGCCAAGCCTGATCACCGACACCCAGGACGCAGCACCTGAGCGGAGTGCGGCTACGACAGCCGGGATCGCGAGGGCGGAGACCGAGGGGGCGCTCCCCGAGGGAGAGCTCGGGGACTCAGCCGCTCAGGAGTTACCCGGGGGTCTGCCGGAGGCACTCGGGGGAGCTCGGTGCCCGGAGATGGGGAGCCTAACCTTGTCCTCGAGGGGGCCTACGGCAGTCCCGACGCAGGAGCGAGCTCGGCCTCGACTGCCTTGCCGAGGGGACGGGGCTTCGTGCGCCAAGCCGGGACACATCGGGGGCTCTTTCCCGAGGTGTTTGACACGGCGCACGCCGTGGTGGACAAGATCCGGGCTGCCGTTGCCTCAGAGAAGGCAGCGCTGGAGGAGCGGGAGGCCGTCCTTGCGAAAGCCGGAGAAGCTTTTCTCGCACGGGTCCGGATCACCAAGCACGAGCACCGAAGAGCCACCGCAGAGATCCTCAGGGAAAAAGAGGCCCTGGAGGAGATGTGCGCGGAGGTAATCGATGAGGGCGAGCAACTAATCTGGCAGCAAGAACAGGTTGCCCTTCGCGAGGTAGAGGCCGCCACGCGGAAGATCGTCCTTGACCAGCGGGAGAAAGCACTCGATGAAGGGGAGGTCTCTCTGGTGTGGCGAACCTGGGAGCTGGAGGGAGAAGTGGAGCGGTGCATTCAGGCCGCTCGCAAAGAGGTCTCCGACCATCTGGAGGCGACCAAGGCGGAGGCCCGAGAGCAACTCCGCTGAGCCGAAGAGGACAGGGACCGTCGCATCCGAGAGGTGGAACAACGCCTTGAGGATAGCAGCGTCTCCAAGCGGAGGCTGTCGGAGCGGGTGAAGGAGCTGCGGGAGGAGCTGCAGCGACTGGAGTCAACGGCCGCCGAGGAGAGGGATCTCCTCATGGAGATGCGGTCCGAAAGGAACAGCGCCACCGCGATGATGCGCGACATCTTCGACCGGGCGCGACACGCGGTGGTGGCTGCCGGGCTTGGCCGCGTAGCCACGGGCGAGTAGGGCCTGGTGTCCCTGGGCCACTTCGTCCTTCCCTTCGTCACAATCGCCGAGCGGCTGGAGATGCTGCCGGCGGCCGTGAAGGACGTGGCCGCTCGGGAGGGACGCGAGCTGGCCGCCGCAGTGGCAGAGCATGTGCTCGCGTGCTACCGGAGTCGGGATCCAAACTTCTCCTTGGAGCCGGCAAGGCTCGGGGTCGTCGAGGAGGAGGGAGACGCCGCTCACGAGGCCGTCCGCGAGGTAGCCAGGGAGATCGCCCAGCACTTCACGCGGGAAGAGGGCGAAAGTGACTCCGACGACGACGATGACGGCGACTGCGGCGAGGACTAGCCCTTTGTATTTGTTTATGCTTTTTGTTCAAGGCCAAAGAGCCTTTTTGTAAAGAATTTGTTGTTGATGCAATGATAGGTACGGACTTGGCTCCTCACACCTTTCTCTTCTTTTTTCTTCTTTTTTGAAGACGCGTCCACCTCGCGTCGGAATGGGCCGACCCTTGGAGGTGGCCCCGAGGACCCCAGCCCCGCGAGCTGGATGCGTCGAACTTGTCCCTGAGTAGGCCGCGCCTCGGGACCCCAAGGACCCCAGGCCCCCGAGAGGCGGGCACCGAGTGAAGACCACCGCACTAAGAGCCTTCTCCGGTGCTCGGGGCTGCGCGCCTTCGGGTCTTGACCCTCCTGCAAGTTCGCCCAAGCACTTGCTCGGGGACGGTTACACTGGTAGCTGGGTATCAGCGGAAGTTTTATCGTGCTGACTTTTTCCAGCTGGTTTCACTGACTTTCCCTCTCGCGCAGCAAGGATCCCTCGCACCGTTAGTCCTTCATATGGCGGGGAGCCCCCGAGCACGTGTGCGACCGCGTAGGATACTCGGGCGGCTTTTGGCCGGACTGGTACCCAGGGTGTAGAAACCAGGCAAGGCGACCAGGGCTTTGAGCGATGACCCGGAACACTTCCCGTGGCTCGCACTGTTACTCTGAAATGCCCCCACCCTATGATCGAGCGGTGCTTGGGATTGCTGACGTGAGAGACTACTCGTGGGGACGGTATAAATGGCTTAAAACCGAGAAAGCACGGTAGAAAAAAACTTAGCTTATGAGTAGGATCGAATGTTTTTCCTCTCGTTCTTGAATATTATCTTCGAGATTGATGATGATGTGAGGGGAATCCATGGTGGTTTTTTGTCCTGGGTCTTCACCTTGATATTATCAGCGGCACCCGGGAGCTTCACCATAGTTGATCTGTAAACTCACAGGCGATTATAACAACCTGCAGGCAAAAGATGCCTCTGCCCCAAGTTTTCCCGAAACTCCCCGCTGTCAGGACCCACAGGCTTTCGAGTCAGCCGACTGGTTATGAGTACGAGAGGTAAGGTTATCCGAGTACTCTGAGGCTCGGTAGCGCTCGGGGCTGACCAGTCCGAGCACGAGTCACCAGGGGCTTATGTGCCTTGACTCGGTAGTGCTCGGGGTACAGTTGGTAGTCCGAGCACCGACAGCTCGCCGCCAGAGACTAGACTACGCCGACTCCTCGTACCACAGACTAGTAGGGACCTACTTGCGGAAGGGAGACATGGGAGCCCGATACTCGTGAGAGTGACTTCTTTTGCGAGCAAGCGAGGGGGATAGAAAAACTTGACAAGTAATTGGAAAGGTGAATATTACTTATATTAACATTATCAAAGCTATTGACATAGCCTATGATACGAGGGAACCCCCGAGCATGTGTGCGAGCGCGTGGAATACTCGGGTGGCCTTCGGCCGGACTAGTGCCCAGGGTGTAGAAACCAAGCAAGGCGACCAGCGCTTAGGCGACGAACCCGGAACACTTCTGAGACTCGCTTTGTTACTCGGGGGTTTGATCCAAAGCATAAAGAAAAACTTACTCGAGCTATTTACGGATAAAATTTGCGCAGATGCTCGATGTTCCACATGGGGGAGAGTTTGTTCTTTCCTTCCCGCATTTGAACGCGGTGAAGTACTAGATCCCCGACCTCCAGCGACCAGGCCCGAACGTGGCGCCGATGATAGCACCTTAGGCTCTGCTGATATCTGGCGGCATAGAGGGCAGCTCTGCACCGGTGCTCTTCTAGGTAGTTGATGTCTTCGAGCCATCTCTGTTCCTGTTCGCCCTCCGAGTAAGCTCCGACCCAAGGCGAGCCGAGAGTGATTTCGGAGGGGAGGACCGCCTCTTCCTCTTATACGAGGAAGAAAGGCGTTTCTCCAGTCGCCCTGCTGGGAGAAGTCTGGATTGACCAAAGGACGGCAGGGAGCTCGTCGATCCAACCAGCGCCGCACTTCTTGAGCCGATCGAAGGTTCTGGTCTTGAGCCCTTTGAGGATTTGAGCATTGGCGCGCTCAACTTGTCCGTTGGTGCGAGGGTGAGTGACCGACGCGAAGCAGATCTTGACCCCGATGGCGTCGCAGTACTCGAGGAATGCGCTTGTGAACTACATGTCATTGTCGGTGATGATTCGATTGGGCATTCCAAAGCGGCTCACGATTCCTCGGATGAACTTGATTGCTGTGTGCTTGCTGATCTTGACATCTGGCTCGGCTTCCGTCCACTTGGTGAACTTGTCGATGGCGACATAGAGGTACTCGTAGCCCCCGACTGCTCGGGGGAACGGTCCTACGATATCCAGCCTCCAGACCGCGAAGGGCCATGATAAGGGGATGGTTTTCTAGGGCCTGAGCTGACTGATGGGTCTGCTTTGTGTGATATTGACATGCTTCTAGCGTCGAACTAGCTCGATGGCATCCTGGAGGGCTGTTGGCCAGTAGAAGCCTTACCGAAAGGCCTTCCCGACCAGCGTGCGGGATGATGCATGGCTACCACAGTCGCCCTCGTGGACGTCCGCGAGCAAGTCGCAGCCTTCTTCCCGGGAAATGCACTTCAGGAGGACGCCATGGTGCCACGCCGGTAGAGATCCCCATCCACCAGGGCATAGCGTTTGGCTTGTCACGCAATCCTCTCTGCTGTGGCATCGTCTTCGGGAAGGATGTCTTCTTTCAGGTATCCCCGGATCTCGCCGGTCCAGGAAGTCTCCTGAGAACAGGTGGCGAGCACGCCGTGCTCACCGGGCGGCAGCGACCTGACGGGGATTCCCACTGAAGGTGCTGCCTGGGTAGTCTCGCCTTGGCGCGAGGTTCCCCCTTTGTCTTCAAAGGTCCCAGCCGGGACCGGCTCTCGAGAGGAGGCCAGTCGCGATAGGTTGTCGGTGAGTTCGTTGTAGCGACGCGAAACGCGTTGAAGCTCCAACCCGTCAAAACGTCGCTCCAACTTCCTGACTTCGGCCAGGTACGCCGCCATTTGTGGATCTGAGCATTGGTACTCCTTAGACACCTGGTTGACGACCAGCTGAGAGTCGCCTTTGACGAGAAGGCGCCGGATTCTGAGGGACGCAGCTGCACGAAGCCCCGCGAGAAGGCCCTCGTACTCGGCCATGTTGTTGGTGGCGCAAAAAAGGAGCTGCACGACGTACTGGAGTACTTCACCCGTTGGGGAGGTAAGAACCACTCCAGCCCCCGCGCCGCTGAGTGTGAGGGATCCGTCGAAGTGCATCGTCCAGTGCTCGGTTCCTTCATGTCCCGGATTCGTAGATAACTCTTCCCCTTCGTCTTCAGGCACCGGCGTCCACTCGGTCACGAAGTCGGCCAGAGCTCTGCTCTTGATCGCTCGGTTGTTGACAAAGCGCAGGTTGAACTCGCCGAGTTCAATCGCCCACTCGATGATGCGGTCAGTGGCCTCCTGATTGTGTAGGATGCGGTCGAGGGGGTAGGTAGTAACCACTGATATCTCATGCACTTGGAAGTAGTGCCACAGGTTTCTCGACGCAACAAGAATTGCGTAGAGCATCTTTTGGGCTTGTGGGTAGCGCGTCTTGGTGTCGCGTAGCACTTCCCTGACGAAGTGGACGGGCCGCTGCAGGACGTGGCCCTTGTTCGGACCTTCCCCGAGCACAGCGCCCGAGGGGTCGATCTTGGGCCCGAGCGCGCTTGACTGCTCGGGGTCACTCGGGAGCTCGAACTCTGGGTTCTCCTTGGACACGTCGCGTATCGGGAGCTCGGACCTGAAAGCTTCCACCCTCGCGGGAGATGTCGGGAGCTCGGACCCAACCTCTCGCTCGACCGCGAGGACTGTGCTCACCACCCGGGAAGTGACCGAGATGTAGAGCAGCAAGGGCTCCTCGAATCTCGGTGCCACCAAGATTGGAGGCGAGGTGAGATACCTCTTGAGGCCCTAGAGGGCCTGCTCGGCCTCCGGAGTCCACTCGAAGCGGCCCAATTTCTTGAGGAGCTTGAACAGGGGGAGGCCTCGCTCCCCAAGCTTGGAGATGAATCGTCCCAAGGCCGCCATGCAGCCCGTTAGGCGCTGCACGTCCTTGAGACGAGCCGGCGGGCGCATCTGGTCGATGGCCCGAATTTTCTCGGGGTTGGCTTCTATGCCCCGGTTCAAGATCAAGAAACCGAGGAGCTTGCCCGAGGGAACCCCAAAGACGCACTTCTCGGGGTTGAGCTTCATGCGCGTGCTGCGGAGACTATCAAAAGTCTCAGCTAGATCCTCGAGGAGCGTTGCTTGATCTCTCGTCTTGACGACGAGATCGTCGATATAGGCCTCGACGTTGCGACCTATCTGAGATTGCAGAGTAATATGCATGGCACGCTGCTACGTGGGCCCAGCATTTTTCAAACCAAAAGGCATGCAAACATAGCAATAATTCCCCGCAGGGGTTGTAAACAAGGTTTTTTCCACATCCTTTGTCGACATACTAATCTGGTGATAACCAGAATATACATCTAGAAAGCACAAAAGGTTGCATCCTGCAGTGGAATCGAGTATTTGATCAATGCGAGATAAAGAGAAAGGATATTTTGGACATGCCTTGTTGAGGTCGGTGTAATCCACGCACATCCTCAGCTTGCCACTGGCCTTTGGCACGACGACAAGATTGGCGAGCCAGTCTGGGTGGAGAACTTCCCGGATGAAACCGGCGGCAAGGAGCTTGTCGACCTCCTCCCGGATGAACTCCTGGCGCTTTGGTGCTTGCCGGTGCACCTTCTGCCGAACGGGCCACGCGTCGGGGCGCACGGCGAGGCGGTGCTCGATCACCTCCCTAGGGACCCCAGACATATCCGACGGTTGCCAAGCAAATGCGTTGGCATTCGCCCGGAGGAAGGCGATGAGCGCGCTTTCTTATTTGGCGGCCAGACGGCCGCCGATCTTGACAGTCCTGGACGTGTCTTCACCAAGGATCACCTCCTTGACGGGGATGAAGTTGTCTGCGGCGACCCTGGCCTTGGTCGGGGGTGGACCCGAGGACTCGGGGCGCTCGCCGATGTCGTTGGCCATGGCGGCGGTGGCTGAGAACAGCTGCTTGGCGCAGAGGACGGAGCTCTTGAGGTCGGCCGGCATCGTGGTCGTGCCGTTGGGCCCGGGCATCTTGACAGTGAGGTAGGCGTAGTGGGACACAACCATGAACTTGGCGAGCGCCGAGCGCTCGAGGATGCCGTTGTATGGGAGGTCGAACTTAGCGACGTCAAAAACGACGCTCTCCGTCCGGAAGTTGTCCCTGGTTCCAAATGTGACCATCAGGGAGACCTGCCCTAGGGGCACGGTGAGGCCCGGGGTGACGCTGTGAAAAGGCACCGTTGGCCTCAGCTGCCTGGGTGGCACCTCCATTTTGCTAAAAACCTTGGGGGACAGGAGGTTAAGGCTTGCGCCCCCGTCGATTAGCATGCGGGTTACCTTTATGTTGCATATCGTTGGGGAGACCACCAACGGGAGGCGGCCTACGCCCAACGTATTCTCGGGGTGGTCCGAGCGGTTAAAGGTGATCGGGGTACCCGACCACTTGAGTGGTTGGGTCGAACCGGTGCTCGGGGTCGCCGAGCACACTTCGCGCACCATCAGTTTGAACTGGCGACGTGAAGAGGGCGTGGAGGTGCCCCCGTTGATGCATGCCACGGCTTCGGGTTCGTGGAACCCGAGACCACCCTCCTCGCTGCCGCGCTTGTCGTCGCCACCTTTGCGGTGATCCTCACGCTGCTTCTTATTCCTCTCGGCGAGGAACTTCACTGTCCGGCACTCAGCAAGGTCGTGTCGGTTGGTTTGGCGTATCTCACACCACTTGCCAGCACCCCGACCGGAGGCCCTGGGTGGCTTCTTGCCGCCGCATGATCCGTCGCGCGGCGGCTTTCGTGCTTTGGCCTCCACTGCCGCGACGGGCTCGGACTTGCGCTTCTTGTTCTCCCGCCACTCGAGGAGATGAGAGGAACCTGCATCGTCGACCGTCGGCTGGTCGGGGCACGAACCGTGCCACGCGTGGGCCTCAGCCGCCGTGGCGCACTTGTCCGCAACTGTGAACAGCTCCGTCGTGGACTGGATGTCACGCGTGCCCAGCTTCTCAAGCATCTTCTCGTCGCGTACACCTTGCCTGAAGGCGACGATAACTGCTTGAGGGGAAATCTTGGGGATGGTATTGCGAACCTGGCTGAAGCGCTGGATGAAGTGCTGCAACGTCTCCCCTTTTCGCTGCTTGACAGCGTGGAGATCGCTCTCCATGCCAGGATGCTCGAAGGTGCCCTGGAAGTTGGCTACGAACTGGTGGCAAAGGTCCTCCCACGAGCAAATCGAGCTCGGGAAAAGGTTCATGAGCCACGAACGGGCAGAGCCCTTCAAGGCCATGGGGAACCTGTTGGCCATTACCTTTTCGGCTCCTCTAGCCGCTTGTACGGCGGTGGTGTAGATCTGGAGGAACTCCTCCGGGTGGAAAGAGCCGTCATACTTCTGCAGCAGCTCAGGCCAGAACTTTTCGGGCTGGCTGACGCGGCGAAGGTCAAGAGTAAAAGCCTGACAGCCCGCTCCGTAAAGCGAGGTGCCGACCCTCCCGACCGGCTGCGCGCGGGCGCGCACCGGAGAGTAGGCACGACCAGCAGCAGGGCCGGAGGACGATTGGCCTCGTCAGCCCTTGCCTCGCGCCGCCTCTCCCAGTGGCGTTCGATGGTGACGCGCGCATCTTCGTCTTCCCTCCGCTGGTTGATGCGATGGCGAAGATCTGGACCGTCTCCTAAAACAGGAGAGGCAACCGAATGGGGGGACCCGCTGCGGAGCTCCCTCGCTTCACCGCGTGAAAGACGCGGCGGTAGTGGCAGCGATGCCGCTGAGGGGCCGGGTCAGGTGTCGCCATGCCTTGAGGAGGTATGGGAGCCTCTGGCTGCCACCTGACGGCGAGCGGTGTCCACCAGGTTGGCTACCTCCTGGAGCCAAGGGCCCACAGGAGATACACCTTCCACCTGGACGAGAGGGTGCCGGAGGAGCTGTGCAGCATGCAGCGCGCCTGCCTTACCCGGCTGGTCGAAATCCAGCCAGCGCCGCACCGGCTGGGGAGATTCGGCGACGGGTGGATCGGCATGCGACTCACCCTCGCACGCTAGGTGCCAGAACTGCGACAGCGCAGCGTCCGCTGCTGCGGTGCCGCTGGGCACGGCGTGGCGCCCCTGCACAAGAGAGGGCGCCGAGCGTGCTGGAGCGGATGGCTATTGACGTCCCCGCTGCTGGGGATGTGACTGTCGGCCTGCCATGAACGATGTAGCTTCGGAACCTTTGCTGCCCCTACCTGGCGCGCTAGATGTCGGCAAACAAACGCCGGCATCGGTGGTCCGGATGGAGCCCCTTTGGGATTCGGCCGGGGAAGCGGAGGAACAGAAGCTACGCCGGATCTTGAACGGCAGGAAGCTAGAAACAAGACCGTGATTTATCCAGGTTCGGGCCACCTTCTTGGTGTAAAACCCTACGTCCTGCTTTTTGTGTATATATGAATATTTGAATGATTACAATGAGCCTGGAAACACAGGTGTTCTTGCTCTTTTCTTTCTCCTAGGTCTCCTTTTTTCGTCTCCTAGGTATCTTTTCTTTCGTCTCTCTCTCCTCTCTCATGGCCTTGGTTCTCCCCTTATATACCCGGGGGTCACCACAATGGCCGAAAGGAAAACCAACTGTAGTAGCACCGTTGCTGATGGATAGGGCGTGGGCGTCCCACGCCGGCGGTTGAGGGTTGCTGTAGCGGAATAGTTCCTGCCACGCTTTGGTTAGAATCTGGATCATCATGACATGGTTGAGTCAGAAGGTGAAGACTTCCCGGAACGCCCTCTGCCACGGACCATGCTGCAGCTACCCTGGCCACACTGACCAGGGACAAAAGGTATGCGCCTGGGCGCGCGGCGGCGAGCCCCAAAGTCAAAAAGGTGTCAGACCGTTCCATCCCCTGCCAAGACTGACAGCTTGACGGGACTTATCACATGGGAGGACGAAAATTGATCAGGATACAGCAGGCATTAAATGCGCCTGTCGAGCCACATGTACTGGGTAGGGACCCACGAAGGGCGCTCGGGGTTCCCGTGTTCGGGGACTCCCGAGCACATGGCTTAGGCCATCCCACTGCTTGGGAGAGGCACTCGCCGTCCCGAGTGGGAGCCAAGTCGTCTTGGGTGTTCGGGGAGCATCCTTAAGGGACGACTCGTGGCTTTCCTTGACGGCCGAGTGGACACAGTGCTCGGGGTGAGCCCCCGGGCACCTCCTCTTGACTCCCACGTCCGAGTGGATCCAGCGCTCGGGGTGAGCCCCCGAGCACCTCCTCTCGACTCCCACGTCCTTGGTGACGCGGCGTCAAGTTGGGCCTTTTCCAGCGGTTTAGGAGGCCTCGTTCCTCGTATCGCTGACAGTATGTACAAAACGTCACACATTAGGTATTTCTGTGATGTTTTCAACCACCGTCACGAGGGTTTTCGTCACAGTATCTCAGTTTTTTTGTAGTGTATTTTATGGTAGAAGTAGTTATGCCCTAGTATTGCATGTAACCTAGTTCAAATGAATATCCCTTGTCACCCTAGAGTTAGTTTCCACTAGTCATGGTAGCACTAGTGGTAACCTTGATAAAAATATATAGGTATACCATGGCTTAGACCGCAGTAGAACAATAAGTTTTCAATAGAAACTTGTAGATCACTTGAATCATCTTGTGGGATAAATCCTCGGAAGACATTTGTTGTCCTAGGAATATTTAGAAAATAGTTTTATGCCAAAAACTTAAAACAAAAAGGAGGACGATTCAGTCCGAATGAGAAATGTAAATAGGATTATGGAGAAGATGGTAGTAGTATTGCATAGCACGTTGTAGCATGGCTATGGTGATGTAATATGGAGTCTTGTTCAGATCAACTAAGGATTGAACCTTAATGCCACTCACCTAAGTTCATATCGTATGTCCACATGCCCTAATAGGAAGGGCTTGACATGTTATTCTGTTTAGGACTAGTGTATGAATCTGTAGATGATAGGTGGAAATTGCAAGTGAGTGGTTTGACTCTAGAAGAGCCTTCTTGTGATATAAAGTAGTAAGTTGCTCGACACAAAGATGAGTTTGCTATGTCTATATGTCATGGTGTCGTGGCGTAACAATAGCTAGCAAATGTTGGGAATGGCTATCTGGCGGGTTCATCGTTAGGACAAGATGAAAGAAAAGTATCTTTTTCATAACCCTGCTGGCATACCTCGTGAAGTATGCTCGTTAGATGAAAGAAAAGTCTCTTTATGTTGCTCATTAAAAATATGCTCTTATTTTATAAATTTCAGTCAATCTATTTGTTGTATTTGAATGAGAACTTACTTTTCAATACAACATGTAATCTAGATAGAGCTACCTTCTTGAACAAAATCCTAGCATATATAGCCCTTATACTCTACTTGTGGGATGCTCACGAGTACATTTAATGTACTCACCTGACTTGTTGATTTGGCCAGACAAGGTAGACTACTCCGAGGACGACGACACTGATTACGAGGATTAGGTCGTTACCCCAGTCAGTTGCCTTCAAGGTTTGGCATACTGATGGGCTCCGCTATCATTTTATTTCCATTGCAGACTTTGAATTCAGCCAATAGGCTATGTGTGTAAAACAATGACCATAACGGTCTATTTTTGTATCAGATTCTATTGTATACGTGCCTGACAATGGTATACAAGTTAAATTATGTGTACTGGTTACTGATCATAGGTACAGTACAAAAAACACAAGGATTCTCTAGTTGTTAAAACCGCATGCGCCACACTAGTCCTTCTGCTATTTCTATCTATTGAATTCATCCACCATATTCTTCTATTCACCGTATACATCTATTGATGCTAGTATTTATGTGATGCATGCGGTGAAAGATCAGAACCACAAAAAAATCGTCTTAGTGCATGCTAAGCCGTATCACATAGGAGGCGAGAGAGAATGACGAGAATAGTTGGATCTTTGTCCAGAGACCAAGAGAGGCTTTTTTGGAAAGCAGGAGATGAACACAAAAAGTGGAGGATTACAATCCTTAGAATTTTTTTCTAAATAGGTTGTTTGATTTGTAGAAATTAATCCACTAGGTTCAATATGAATAATGTAGCATCCCTGTGAAATCAAAGAAATTTTATAGGAATTTAACATCCACACAACCTATTTTTTGTGATCGCAGGAATCAAACGGACTAAATCATGTGTATTCCAATCCTTTGTTCTGCATATATATATTAATATTCTATTCTTACGTTTTTCAAATTCTACTAATCAAATCAAAGAGGCCTATAATATTGGAATGACAGTGCAATCAAAATACCATTAGTGGAGATAATTGTATAGGGACATAGGATATGAAGCCAAACCGAGAGATTGTTCTTGAGGGGTAAATATCACATTTGAATGCTCTGTAGCTTTTTTATTGTACAATTTTGAAGACGGATAGGGTCCACGCAAAACCCATAATGTTTTTTTTGGGTCCTAAACCCATATTGTACAATAGAGAGAAGTCACCGTTCGCTGGGGGTCACACCCAGGAGTTGGTAGCCAATGGAGAGGCAACAGCGTAGCATATTTTCCGTCTCTGTCAACCAGCGAGGCTCCGTCCGGTGTGGTCACGACGTGAGAGAACTAGAAGCGACGGTACGGGAGTGCGTTTGGCTCTCGTGGCTGTACATCTGACCGTGGCCAAATCTAGCACCACCAGCCCTCTCCCTCGCAAATCAAACATCAAGATAAGGCCACAAGTTATCACCTCAATTCTCATCATCAACCCCATTGCGCAACAAATTAATCGAGGTGATGTTTGAGCGATGCCTGAGAGGCCACAACATGGCTGAAAAATCATACATCTAGACGCTAGATTGATGGTGCTAGATTTGGCCTCCTCTCAGCCGTCCGATGGGTGACCTGACAGTGTAGATTTATCCCTACGGCATGGTCTCAGAACTTGAAAGCGCTATTGTGTCATGTTGTGTTCCACTGTTTCGACAAATTTATTGCTACAATTTCCTTCAAAGATCCGCGGCATACGTTTACGTAGTACCATCAGCTATATCTAAAACTTAAAGTTAAACAAAATACTGATGTAGAGATCTAATTAAAAAGAAAAAAGAAATAACGTATCTTAATTTTTGTAAGACTCTTATCAAAGAATAAAAGAGTTGTATTCAAAAACATATTTAATGCATATGATACAGATTAAGATACAGTGCACATGGTTACCCTTAAAAGCACCAAGTACAACATGTAGACACATATACACGCACACCACAACACACACATTCACACATCGTCTACTGAAGACCGGAGCTACGGAGTTTGAAGATTGAGAAAGTAATGGCAAGCATCTCACTATTGATGAGTACATTGACTACTAATGAAAGAATAGTTCGTCTTGGTGAGATTTGATTGCTGGTTGATATGGGTATAACCACCTCCACTTACCAATCAAGCAATGCTTGATCATCAAAGACTACAGTATTATTTTTACAGTGAGATACATGGTACTTATCTATCTATTATATGCTAAAACTACAATACAACAAAGAAAAGGAAATGCTAGAAACTCCCACAAAAAAGTAAAACAACTTGCCATTAATTTGGTGGACCCTTCTATTATTAGTGGACCACAATCGATAGATTTTCATAATTGTACCTGAACATATCACAACTGATAGATCATCATAATTATATCAAATAGATAACATCTAATAGATCTCCATAATTACACCTAAATATATCATAACCGACACATCTTCATAATTGTACCTAACTATATCATAGCCAATAGATCTGCGTAATTGCATCTAAATATATCACAACTGACACATCTTCATAATTATACCTAAACATATCACAACAGAAAGTTTCTATTACTGCACCTAAACGTCATTCGACCATTAATTTGGTGGGCCCTTATTATTAATAAACCACAACACATAGAGTGCCAAACTATATCTAAACATTATACACATTGATCTAGTGTACCTTAATTATTAATAGTCTACAACCAATGTATATTCATAATTTGACACCTGATGAAAAGCTACATAAGCTTTAAGTTTATGTTCTGATCTAATATTTAATGACCGATGATATGAATCTTAACTCCACGTACTGATCTAATATCATATACAAATAATAAGCTAATCGTAACTCGAACTTTATTCCGCGTGATCTAATCTCATATGTAAATAACTTATGGCTTGGCCGGCCGGCTCGCAATCCGACGGTTGCGTGCATCTCATGATGTAGAGACTGAGAGAATACGCTCTTCTATTTTCCAAAAGAGAAGTTCTCATACTGATTTGATATCACATAAAAGTCTAAAAAATTAAAGATGATCAAAGGTGTTTCCCGTGCAGTTAGAGCTAGTTATATACTAAAAGTAGAATACAACAAAAAAGAGAGATAAGTTAGACATTCCCTAAAAAACAAAACATCCAGCTATTAATCTAATGGACCCTCTTATTATCAGTGGACCGCAACCGAAATTTTCACAAAAAAGCAAAATCATCTAACCATTAATCTAGTGGACCCTCTTATTATTAGTGACCAAAACCATTAGATATTCATTGCTAAACAAATCACAAGTGATATCATGATAACTACACGTAAATAGTTCACATTCGATAGATCATCATAACTAGAACTAAATAGATCACAACCGATACATCATCATAACTGTACCTAAACAGATCACAGCCAATAGATCATCAAAATTGTTCCTAAATAGATCATAACCGTACCTAAACATATCATAGCCGATAGATCTTCATAACTGTACCTAAACATATCATAGCCGATAGTCTTCATAACTTTACCGAAATAGATCATAGTCGATAGGTCTTCATAACTGTACCTAAACATGTCGCATCAATAGACCTTCATAGTTGTAGCTAAACATTATCCGACATTGATTCGGTATACGTTAATTATTAATATCCTCTTAATTTTACACATCATAATCATAATTACAAAGAAAAACGATATATAAGTTTTAAGTCTACAAGGTAAACTAATATCAATGACCACTGCTATGAACATTAATTCCATGTACATATCTAAAATTATATAAAAATAATTACACTAGTACAGAACAGGTCTTTTAAGACCCCTCATCGCATACGGTTGGCCGAAACCCGTCACCAAAGTGAACATCGCAGACGGTCAACATTTCAGGCCCGTGTGTGACGTGCCACGGCAAACTGGGCCATGTGCGATGTGAGGCACATCGCACATGGTTTTTTCTGAGAAACCGTATGAGGAACATCGCACACATGTATTTTTTAAGAACCGTGTGCGATGTGCCATCACATCGCACACAGTCTTTTCAGATATACTGTGTGCGATGTGCACTCATATCGCACACGGTTATTTCACTCGCATCGCACACGGTTGCTTCGCATGAACTGTGTGCGATGTGGCTCCTCATCGCACACGATTTATTCGGGTGACCGTGTGTGATGTCTGGCCGGTATCAGTGACGGATTTTGTTTGATGACCGTGTGCAATGTTGTAAGTATCGGTGACGGTTAATTTTGATTACCCGTGTGGGATATCACTTGACTTCTATTTATAAATGCGGGAACCCTAGCTTTCTTTCGCACCGCGCTGTGGCCGCCGCCTCCTCCCCGAGCCCAGATCCGACCCGCCGCCTCCTCTCCGAGCCCCCCCCCCGAGCCCGGATCCGGTCGCTGCCTCTTCCTCGAGGCCGGCGACCGCTCCTCCGCCTTGCAGCAGTGCCGGCGCCGGTGGAGGCCGCCGTTTTCCGTCGCGTTTGTGACACTGCGCTGCACTGCACAAGCCACTTCTTTTGGAAAGAGTGTCTTGTGCAGTGTAAACGCAATGTCACAATGGTGACAATGCTCTATTGCGGTTACACTGCACAAGAAAACTACATGACGTGGTGGATGTATGCCTTCCTCTAAGTATTATCTTCTGAACCTCTGTACTATGTTATACGCTGATTATACCGTGCTAAATTGTGAATTGTGACTGACATGATTGTGTGCTTCGATCAGAGGTCAGGATGTAGCCCGAGCATAAGAGGAGGTGCACACACAGATGTCGTATTCTAATGCTTCATCACATTCCAATGAGTCCATTTCTAGTCAGTGTGTAAACACTCTAGCTAGCAACTGACCGTGTACCAAGCCCTAGATAGTTCGTTTCCATAGGAAACTTAGATGTGTAAGATTCTTTAGCAACTTGTGCGATGTCGAATGTGTTGTACATATATATATTTGAGATGTGGACTTGTCATATTTGAGATGTGGAATTGAGATGCAGAAAATTCTTTAATTTGTGTTCTGGATGCTTATGATATATACTGTCATGTGCATGCTGGGATGTTATTCTGTTTTTCAGAGGTGGCAAGCAAAATGGACTGATGAAGCCAGGAAATATGCACAGAAAACAGTCTCGTCACAGATGGGGTCACACTTCAGACCCGTGTGCGATGTGCTCACATCGCACACGGTTATTTCACATGTACCGTGTGCGATGTGCCTCCGGTTATTTTGTAGGAACCGTGTGTGATGTGGCTCTACATCGCACACGGCTTTTTGGGCGACCGTGTGTGATGTCTCGTTCTGGAAATTCTTAAACTTTTTCATAAGTAGCCGGCATCAATGACGGATTTTGTTTGAGGACCATGTGCGATGTTGTAAGTATCGGTGACGGTTAATTTTGGTAACCTGTGTGCGATATCATATCACTTAAAATGAGTACCGAGCTCAAGCTAAATGCTGCAGTTTCAGCGCGCAGGAACGGCGGCTTGTTGTAAGGACGGGAAGGTTGGCGCACGGCGGCTAATTGGAGCGGCGGCGGTGGCGGCGGGCAGCAGCCGCGGCGGCGGAGGTAGTGGCGGGCCGGGGCGGCTATATGTGAGCTCTGCTAGCAAAGACAGAGTACGCGTATAATCCGCATCAAGTCGTGCCATATAGTTTTTCTGTTGTTTGAAATCCTGTAGATGGATCGAGGTTGGATGTCCGAGAGTCGTACAAGTCGAGCATATATCAGTGGCGTCGTTGGTTTCATGAAAGTTGCCGAGGCAGACATGAGGAACAAGGGGGAACTGCTGATTTTCTGTCCTTGTGTTCAATGTGAAAATTGTAGACTGTGGGAGGACCCAAGAGTGATCGAATAACATTTGTTTCGGAGGGGTTTCAAGACGGGATATACATGTTGGACCAAGCACGGTGAAGAGCCGGTCATGCACGTAGAAAATGAACACGGTGATCATCATATGCCAAACCCATGTGATGGGCAGCCAGATGGCGATGATTGTGATTCCGATGGCGGTGATACTACTATTCCAAATCTGCAACAGATGATTCATGATTTCGAGAGCAACCATGATGATGCAGAATACAGTGAATTCATGGGCTTGATGGAAGACGCCGAGAGACCACTGTATCCAAACTGTAAGGCAAAGCACTCCAAGTTGTCAGCGACACTTGACCTCTTGAGATTGAAGGCAGAAAGCGGATGGTCAGACACGAGATTCACAAAGATGTTGGGTCTTTTTGCAGACATGCTTCCAGATGAAAATAAGTTACCAAAAAACATCTACGAAGCCAAGAAGGTGATTTGCCCCATGGGACTAGAAGTACAGAAGATACACGCATGTAAGAATGACTGTATGCTTTATCGCAATGAGTACAAAGATTTGCGTTCATGTCCGATATGCAAAGCTCCTCGATACAAGCGTAAGTTTGCAAAAGACAAAGACAAGGCCGATGATGAGATCAAGACGGGAGTCCCTAATAAGGTTGTGTGGTACTTGCCCGTAATTCCTCGTTTGAAGCATTTGTTTGCAATCCCGAAGGAAGCAAAGCTGATACGTTGGTATGCGAAGGGACATAAGAATGATGGAAAGATGAGACACCCGGTTGATGCTGCCCAGTGGAGAAGAATCGATGCGAAGTACCCAACATTCGGCGATGACCCAAGGAATGTAAGATTCGCAATGAGTACAGATGGAATGAATCCATTTGGCAGCATGAGCAGCAGACACAGCACTTGGCCTGTGCTTCTGTGTATGTATAGCCTTCCTCCTTGGCTCTGCATGAAGAATAAGTATATCAAGATGTCGATGCTTATCCAAGGGCCAAAGCAACCTAGAAATGACATCGACGTTTACTTCAGGCTGCTGGTGGAAGAACTACAAACATTGTGGAAAGAGAAAGGGGTAAGGGCATGGGATGCGTACAAAAAATAGTCATTCGATCTACGTGCATTGTTACTCCTTACCATCCAGGATTATCCAGCACTTGTTAATGCTTCGGGGCAGAGTACAAAGGGAGCCAAAGCATATGTCACATGCATAGTTGATACCGCGAGTGTGTGGCTTCTGTTCTCACGTAAAACCGTATACATCCGTCATCGAAGGTTCTTGAGAAGAAATCACCCTTACTGTAACATGAAGGAACAATTTGACGGCAATACAGAAAGAGGCGCGAAATCAAGGCCTTTTACTCGCGAAGAGGTCAGCGAGATGGTAAAAGATGTGAATGTCGTGCTTGGCAAGGGACATAAACGCCCCCGTGAGAAGAGCGTGTGAAAGAAGAAATCAATTAATTTCTGGGACTTACCTTACTGGAAGGGTGTAGATGTATGTCACTGCATCGATGTCATGCACGTTGAGAAGAACGTATGTGACAGCGTTCTTGCTACATTACTAAACATGAAAAACAAAATGAAGGATGACATCAAGTCACGAATTGATATGGTCCATATCTCCCACCTACCTGTTACACTGTATCCAAGAAGGAAATCATAGAGTTCTTGGGCTTCTTGTATAGTGTCAAAATCCCCTCTGGTCATTGCGCAAACATCAGGAGTCTTGTTTCAATGGAAGACAAGAAACTAATTGCATGAAGTCACACGATTGCCATGTAATGATGACACAGATGCTCCCGGTGGCAATCAGAAATATTCTGCCCACAAAAATTCAAGAGACGATCATGAGGCTTTGTGATTTCTTCAACTCAATATCTCAGAAGGTCATGGATCCGATACACTGGATGATCTGCAAGAGGAGGTTGTGAAGACTCTATGCCAGCTTGAGATGTTCTTCCCTCCCTCGTTCTTTGATGTCATGGTTCATCTCGTTACACACCTTGTGTACGAGATAAAGATGTGCGGGCCTGTGTTCCTATACAGCATGTATCCGTTCGAGCGGTTCATGGGAATACTCAAGCACTATGTTCGGAATCGGTATCGGCCCGAGGCCAGTATCGTAGAAGGATATACCTCAGAGGAGGTGGTTGAGTTTTGCACCGATTACATGCACAACTCACAGCCTATTGGTGTGCCCAGGTTTTGCCATGAGGGGAGGCTATCTGGAAAAGGGACTATCGGAAAAGAAGTCACTAGAAGGATACTCATCTATTTGACATTGCCTATTTTACGGTCTTGCAGCACATGACAATAGTTTTCCCTTATATAGAAGAACACGTGAACAAGCTACCGCAAGAGTTCCCAAAAGTGCCATACAGTCGGATCTTGAACAAGCACAACCAGACATTCAGCCAATGGTTGCAGAACCGTATCATAGACAGGCCGACAGATGACACGCTAACGTGGTTGGCCAAAGGGCCAACATTTACAGTTCATAGTTGGCAAGCGTACGAAATGAATGGATACACGTTCTACACGAAGGATCGAGATGAGAAGACCACATTTCAGAATAGCTCTGTCCGAGTAGAAGCCATAGATACAGATGGACAGAAGGAATTTTACTACGGGATCATAGAGGAGATTTGGGAGCTTGACTACGTGACATTCTGGATTCCATTGTTCAAATGCAAATGGGTCGATCTCAGACATGCCAAAGTCAACAATTACGGCTCGACTTATGTGAACCTCAGCAAATTGGGATACATGAATGAACCCTTCATTTTAACCTCCCAAGCTACCCAATTTTTCTATGTAAAAGACCTCGCACATAAAAACTGCCATGTAGTGATGCATGGAAAAATGAGGATCGTAGGAGTTGAGAATGTTGTCGACGAGGATGAATACAACCAGTTCGATGACTTGCCACCTATTGAAGAACGCATAAGAATCGACGACCAAGACCAAGGGGAAACTTGCCACTACGTACGCCAAGATCATTCCGATGGGCTAGTATACAAAGGAAGTCATGTAGTGGATTCATGATTCATTTTGAATCTGGTACTCATTTTGAATATGTAATCGGTTGAAGTTAGCAAATTATGTTTCGAAAAGTGATAACAGAATAATCTTGTGGAGTCATCGCAGAATTTTGATTCTGATAATCATTTGAAATACATAATCGGTTGTACTATGGGCGATGTCACATCGCACACGGTTACGATCAAATAGCCCGTGTGCGATGTGATTTACATCGCAAACGGTAAACTCCTTCAGCCTGTGTGCGATGTGGTCTTAGTAACATCGCACACGGTCGGAAGCTGCAGCCCGTATGCGATGTGACCCACATAGCACACCGTCAGATCATCTAACCGTGTGCTATGTGATTTGCAACACTGCTGGAGAAGACATTTTCACACAGATTAACAAGACATTTACAAGCAGAAAGTAGACATTTCGAACGCAGATTAAGCAGACATTTCAAACACAGATTAACAACACATTTCCAACACCGATTAACAAGACATTACATAACAAAAGGCCTCTTCCGGTTGTTGCGAAGAGGAAACATTACATAACAAAAGCAAAGGGAAATACGAACTATCTAAATGGACTCCAGTGGCAGATCTTCATCCACAGGTTCAGGCACCAAAGCCGAGATATTGGCAACTATGTAGAAGCTCACCATCTCGTCACCCCACTGGAAGCACTTCGCGTAGAGGCGCTGGATAATTTTTTTGTTCCTGCAGCAGACGAGGATACGCCCCGACTGGTGGTGAGCTTCGAGGAGAAATCTGGCGTGCCGCGAAAACTTCTTTTCCAAGATACACCGGACGGCGTACGCACCGGAGTAATGGACGGGGTCGGCGTTGTACGCACAGAGGAGGGTGTCCTCGGTGGGTCCATACTCGATCAACTCCAGTGCCCTGGCAGTGGCGCGGGAGATGGCCATGGTCATCTGCACGTGGTCCTTGCGGATGGGCGACTCGTTGCGCTTCCGCTTCCCCGAAGAGCTCCTTGCAGCGGCCAGTACGACAGATCGAGGAGGTGGCTGGAGGGGTAAGGAAGAAGAGGTTCGACGAAGCACGGGGCTAGAGGCGGCGGTTTATAGGGGCAACGCTTCGTGTTTCGCCCCGCACATACATCACACACGGTTATTTATCAATATCCGTGTGCGATGTTTGTTGCATCCCACACGGTTATTTATCAATATCCGTGTGCGATGTGTGTTGCATCCCACACGGGCAGTGATATGGGACCGTGTGCGATGACTGGGCCCGGTACAACTAGTACCTAGGTTACCCCGTCCGGTCATCAAAACATTTCGACTTCGCGCGTGCCGCCTCGCCCGAATTTCCATCGCCTCCCGCCTCCCCGAGCGCCGCGTCGTCATCTCCGGTTGCCACCTCCCTGTCGTCGAGTCCCTGAGCGCCGCCTCCCTGTTCCTGACCGCCTCGAGATCTCCCATCGCCGCCTCCCCGTCCCCGAGCGCCGCCTCCCCGACAGGTTAGGGTTATCCGTCTCCTCACAACGAGTCGCAAGATAGGGCTATATCAATGCGTATGTTGTAGTGCTGCTTGTAAATATTTGCGTGTAGAGGATTATTTGTGCCGGCACTAGATTTACTTCTTGTTATTTCTGCCATTATCATCCTGTTAATTAGCTATGACATCTGGCCGGACTTTTTTGCGAGAGAGATCGAAGAGAACTCATCATCACAGCCGGAAGGGACCAGCACTGATCAAGCAGAAACCCTATCAGTTGTGAAGAAGGGAAGAGGAATTAGAAAATCAAGCAAAAAGCCCCAAGGAGTATGGCAAGTGGAGGCCATCGACGACAAAACCGGGGCTCCTACCAAACCAGAGAAAACGGAGAGAAAGTTTCGAACCATGTACGGGGCAGTGGTAAGGGAAAGGGTCCCCATTCACTTTAGTAAGAACCTGTGCAATGCCATAGTGCTAGAGATAATGCAACACTTCAGGGTGCCGGAGCAATGGAAAAGGCAGGTGGAAGAATGTGCCCTCTCGAAGGCAAAGGATGCTTTTCGGAATTTTAAGTACGTGTTGCACAAAAAGTTTATGAAGCAAAATAAGGATCCCTTCGAAAAGTATCCACACATTCTACCCGAGCAGTGGGCCAGATTTGTGGAGATGCGGTGAACGCCAGATTTTGAAGCCAAGAGTGAGGCAGACAAGGCTCTAATCGCGAAGAACAAACACCCCATAGAATGGGGGTCAAAGGATACTATGGGAAGCGAAAGATTTGAGACAGGGAGGACGAGAACCGATGCCTTTGGGGAGCCGATGTGCCTTTTCTTGATGATGCAGCAGATCGGGCAAGAGACTTCCTGAGAGCGAGGTCTACAACCGATTCCTCGGGTCAGGTTGTGTTACCCAACCCAGCAGACCAGGAAGTCTACCAAACTATGGTAAGAGCAACTACCTCATCCAGTCGTCGGTCCATAGTTACGACAATGCTTATGTACCTACTAATTATAGGTTTTTATTTGCAGAAAGAGCTAAGCGTCCAGACTTCGCAAGGCTCGTTTCAGCCTCACGGGTGCAACGACATTCTCACAGCCGCTTTGGGAACCAAGGAGCCCTCGGGTCGTTGTAGGGCAATCGGGACCAATGTCGCCCGTAGGAAGGCCTTCCCTTACGACGCGGAGGAGATGCGTGTGAGGAAAAGGGCAAGAGCGGAGCAGAAAAAAGAACAGATGAAAGAAGAGCTACTCGCCTAATTTGCAGGCATGATGGAGGAAAGGCTTGCAAAAGAAAGAGCTGTGTGGGAGGAGACGTACAGATCACAAGCGGTTGAAGCTACTGCACACCCAAGCCCCGGTGCACACAGGAGTAGCTGTGCATCAGCTCCCGATGCGGTTGAAGGCTATGAGAAAACAACCGGCAGGTCTCCTATCGACGACATCACGGGGCCGACGAAGTGCAAGCTATAAGTGCCAACAGCACATATGGCTTTTCCGTTGGTGGCAGCTAGCGGGTTGGTTCATCCACCAGCTGAGGGAGCTACCGTGCACGGTGTACCAATACAGCCAGGGTTCACGAGGTGCACCATCGATAAAGTCGAGCCTGGCTTCCAGAGCCTCTCGCTATTCCACATAAGCCAGGATGCCGAACTCTAGACCTTGGGACAGGCGGAGATGTCCTTCGTCCAATGGCCGAAGAAGAACATACTCCATATGGCCTTCACATCCGCACCGCCTCATGCTTCCCCACCATTGGGTGCTGAATCTGAGCCGCTCTTCGCAGCACATCCCGTCATTTGCACGCGGTCTGAGCCGCCTTCATGCCCACCAGCTCAAGAGTCACCAAAGCAAGTGCCGGTTTTTTCCGACACCACCAAATCTTGACTTACCGCCACCGCCCCCACCAGTGAAGACAAAGTACTAGATCAGTGCCGCTGAAGGGCACAGGCAAGGGACAAAGCAAGGGACAGGGCAAAGCATAGGGCCAAGGCAAGGTCAAGGGCCAGGGCAAGGCCAACGAGCTGGGGTTAATGAGCGATGAAGAATTCAACCGATTGTTCCCTGCAGCGGAGCTCGCACGCACGTATGTCAAAGGAGAGCCACTGCTACTCCCCCAAGGCCTGGTGGTGGTAGGTATGTTATGCAGAAGGCTACATGACCACTATATGAAACTATGTGAAGCCGGCGAGTCGAGCATTCCGGTGTTCTTCAAGAAGGAGCATTTCCTTCATGACTTAGATAGTTGTTGCATGGTGGGCTTCGAGGACTTGTTTCTCCACTTCAACCTGGGTGACCTCGATGCCTCCCTCATGAGATGCTTCACATTGTAAGTATTTTACAAGGAATTCCACATTCTGGCAACTCTCTTTTGTTTCGTAAATGATAACTCTTTTCTTCCGTATGCTTAGGCACATAATCACCGAATGCAAGGCTCGGAAACAAATCGAGGGAATAAAAAAAGATCTTTAATTATGTTGTCGACGCGTTGATGGCTCAACAGAACAAAGAGTTCATTCTCCTTCCATACAACCAGCGGTATGTGTGTTTTTATACTTAGTTGTACCTCCATTGTCATCATTCCACACGGGTTGTGACATCTTTTTTTGCAGCCATCATTGGATCTTAATTATCATCATACCTAAATGGAGCAAAGCCGTCCACCCTGATTCCCTCCAAGCGGCACATTACGACTACTCGGCGATAAGAAAATTCTTGGATAGTGCTTTCGCCGAGTACGTCAACCGTGGAGGGAGGTGCTCACCAAAGGGAAACCCGCCGGGCTTGCAACACGAAGACGACGACTTGGTGCAGGTAACAATTGGTACAACATTCCTCCTAAGTAATGCTAATTGATGCCCTAATTGATACCGTAATTCCGCAACAACTTTTCAGTGTAACCAATAGCAAGAAGGAACCAACCTTTGTGCTTTTTACGTTTGTAAGCAAATGATGAAGGTTGTTCCGAGTTCGAAGACAAAAGACACTACTGGCCTCCGTACGGTTAGTACTATATGTGAGACTGAAGATTTTACTTCTTACCTATATGCACCTAAATCTGAATTTAATTATTTTGTGCAGATTTTGAGTTTGATGGACAAAAACCCGTTGAGTCAAGCCGAAATCGTCTATATTAGAGGACAGTTTGCCTACTTCTTCCTCACGCATGTCATACCGGAAAAGGCACAATTCAGATCGTCTTGATTGTGAGGTATTTATTTTCTTTCTGTTCGCTGTCAACCTTGTTAGATCCAAACTTGTAGGAATGTTGGCTGTGAACTACTGTTTATGTAGCTGTGAATGGGTCAAATCATATTCAATTGATTCAATTTGCTTATATATGCCGGCTGTGAAATCTCTGTGATCTCTTTTTTTTTGTTTGGATCAAATCTGTGTATTTGCCTGATGGATGAAATCTGTGTATATATGTGGCTGATGAATGAATTCTGTGAATGTGGCCGATGAATTTTGTGAAATGATATTGTTGCCTGAGATTTCCTGTTATTGTTACTATTGCATTCCCAGTATCGCACATGGTTCGACGGCCCCAATCGTGGCCGATTTGCGCGTCAACGTACACGGTCCGGAGAACCTGACTGTGTGTGCTCTGGTTCGTCATCGCACACGGTCCCAAACTACAAGCCGTGTGTGATGCGGAACAGTTATCGCCCACGGTAAAGAGCGAACAACCGTGTGCGATGTGGCCAAATATCACACACGATTCTGATACTATGACCATGTGCGATGTGGGCACTAATCGCACACGGGCCAGATGATAGACCGTGTGTGATGTGGGTACTGATCACACACGGGCCAGTTGCTGTGACCGTGTGCGATGTGTCCCCTCATCGCACACGGTCCCTAGGGCTGACTCGTGTGCGATGTGACCAGTCATCGCACACGGTTTCTACCAATTTACCGTGTACGATGTGGCTCCTCATCGCACACGGGCCGTTCTGAGAAGGCGTGTGCGATGTGCGTATCATCGCATACAGCTCGGGACCCGTGTGCGATGTGCCCCCCACATCGCTGACCAGCCGATGCATACGGGCTGGAAAACTGTATACGATGAGCTTTTTTAACCGTGTGCGATGAGCTTTTCTATGGTAGTGTTAGCTAATTACAATCTAAATTTTAACTATGCATGATCTAATATCATATATACATACAATCTACCGATTCAGTACAATAACCGGTCGTATTGCGATCAGAACTGTTATTTTTCATACATATCTCATATCACCTGCGGTTTTAGTAAAATAAAGATGATCGAACATCCGTGCTAGTTAAGCTAATACTACTTGGAAAGAGAACTTATTTGCGACGAATGACGATGTAGTATTCCGTCACCGACCCAAGCACGCGTATCTCCGACAACACCTAGTGGCCATAAAATCCACTTGCATTTTAGGAAATATTTCTCACCTAATTAGAGAAACTATCAACTAACTATGAACGTGCCTCCAACGTCAATATGACAGATCATGTATGAGATCAAAAGTAATGCTCCAATACTTTTTAACATAATTGCTGCATGATTCGTTTCCGCCCAGGAAAAACTCAATTTCTTCGCAAGACAGGATAAGGAAAATCAGATGTTGCAGACTTCTGCAACTGTAATTTTCACTCGATTAGACATGAGACAACTGGATTCCAAGTGCCGGTCATTTCATCGAGGAAAAACGTTTTCTCAAGACATTTTGGGTGGGGCGATCGATGGAAGCACAAAAGTGAAAAAGAGCATCATTTTTCAAGTTCAACAAGGAGGTCACCACAATTTACAGTTGACTCTTGGATGCATGCATGGTGTCATGCGCCTCATGCCGCATCACAATTGCAGCTATGTCGTGAGATGTGGATTCCAAAGGCATGTCCAGAAAGAGGAATTTCCATTCCAATCCGTGTTCAGGAGTTTCTCGAAAAAGTTCTCCCTCATGTAGACACTTTCTAATGGTTAGTACTCAAGATCCGAACCTAGCTCAATTAGATGAGGAATTGAATGTACAATGCCATCACCTAGGTTTGAGTCATTTTATTTTTTTTCTTTCTTACAGGATCATCAGAGGTTCGAATCATCTTCAGCTCGAATATGGGTGCATTTGTGCTCCAAATTGTCAGTAGTATCCCGCAAAAGGAATAAGTCTAAATATTACATGCTTAGGGTGTATAAACCCTGGTGCGCTTGCCGCAGTGGCACCTATAATGTTCTAGCTGAACTGTTAAGCATTTTAACAAACACTGGAATTTTATTTTTTTTGAAAGTGCACTGGGAGGTTGATCCTGGCCACGAGAGTGTGAGCCTCGACTATCAAAGGTGTCACCTCTTTTTCTTCTTTTTCTTTTTGGATGGAAAACAAAAGACCAAGGAAAGCATTTCAATGGCACATATCAAATCCATGTGATGGACTTATCGTCGAAACTATTGCACGAAACCGACGGAGCCGTAGAGGGATGTAGGAATCGGACTATCGCTGCAGCAGGGGACTTAGGCGCATGATCAACTACAATTGAGATCTAAGGTCAAGTTGCATCCTTACTGTTATCTCAGGAAACAAGAAAGCTGCACACTTATTTCACTGCGGTGTCAATCGAAATTCGAAAGTGTCTAACAGCTTCCACGAAGTGGCTAAGTTTGCAATTGGCGTAATGTGGCGTGTTATTTCTAGAGATGCTTTGGAAATAAGTTGTGGAAAGTGTATACTACTCTGCTAGGTAAAGGTAAATCGGACTGAAGTATAATCTACTACTAGCAAGCACGGACAATATCGTTGCTACATTGAGTAGTATCATACGACCATCAACTTTATAATAGAGAAATAATATTGAACAAGATGCATATAACTTTCCCGTGCTGAGTTCACCTCTCGCATGCCCATTCTTTTTGTACCTGCTATTGTTGTTCTTATTTTTCTATTTGGTAATTATGCCGCTAACTGTTGTATACTGCTGCGAACTCTTCTTCTAACTGCAACGAAAATACAACGCTGATTGCATTGTGGCAATTTTAATTCACACTTTCTATCTGATTTTTTGCACTTTGTGGTGGCTGGTTGCACCCTACGCAACGTCTCAGCACAGCTCTAGCGCTCTTTGCTTCGGTAAAACCAGTAGGCAGTGGCAGTAGCAACTGGTTGGGGGTTCTTTTTTGTATACATGGTAGAGGCGGAGCGGAACTTATGAATAAGAGCAGGTATGCGAGACATATAATTTGAGAGGAGCTCTAAATAGTAATAAGTGTAGTATCATTATGAATTAAATGTGCAAATAAGACTTGATTGTCTCTTCAGGGTTCAACTTACATCTTGAACTATTAGACTAAATTGGATAGTTGTGATAGTTTGCGTTAAATCTTAACTTATACTTTTATAAATATTATGTTTCGGATCACAACCATACATTCATTTACAATATGATGATTAAACAAAGCAGAAACCAAACAATTGTATATCTAAGAACGATAACTCGATCGATGGCGGCAAATCTCATGTCGCACGCGTGGTTCTCTTAACGGGGGAATCAGGGGAGGTGTCCAATGTACCACGTGCCACATTTCGCCGTCCTTTTCTGGCCACTTGAATCAGCCCACACGTATAGTACGAAGTGCATCTCACCTTTTTCACCTACGAAACGCAATGGTCCAGCTAAAATAACAGTGCTCCGTATCCAGACCGGATTGCGCCAAAACCTTTTGATCCAACTACTTAAAAATAACATTAGACGGTTGAGTCTGGAGGAGATATGCTTAACTAATGTTTACCACTGAGTTATTTTTTTTGACAAAACCACTAAGCTACTAATTCCTCAAATTCTCTAAACCCACACCCCACCCCACCCCCCCCAAAAAAAATCCGCCAAGTGAATAGAACTTGCTGGTTAAAGTTGAGTTTTCGGTAATCGACGTTCAAAACGATGAAGTTTTAAATAAGGGACGAAGTATAACTTAAAAGATTCCATTTATCACTAAATTTAGTCATTTGCCCGTGAGAAACAAATGAATATTGGAATGGACGAACTTGCCACTGGCAAGTATTGAATTCAACTAGGCCACGGCCCATCTAAACATGGCCCAAGTGTTTTCTATCTTTTGAAGAACGTATCCTCTTGTCTATTATATATTGAAACTAAACGACGGTCAAAAAAAGATAAAATGCTAGAAAAACAAAACACCTGGACACTAATTTAGTAGACTCTCATATTATTATATCTAAATATATCAAAGCCGATATATCTTCATAACTATACTTAAAAAAATCACAACCGATAAATCATTATAACTATGTCTAAACAAATCATACCCGATAGATCATCATAATTATCCTAAAATATCACATCTGATAGATATTCATAATTGTACATAAATATATCACAACCAATTTATTATCTAAATATTACTCGACATTGTTATGGTGAACCTTAATTATTACTAGCCCACAAACGATAGATATTCATAACTTTACACGTCGTAGAAAAATTACATAAGCTTTAAGTCTATGTGCTGATATAATATCAATGACCGAGTCATATGAACCTTAACCCCACGTAATGATCTAATATCACAAAAATGATCAACCATTCGTGATCTGAAGTTTAATTCCAAGTAATTTAATATCATGTACAAACAAACCTACCGAATCAGTAGAACAACTAGTCGGTCGACGATCTGAACTTTTATTTTTTATACTAATCTAATATCACATACAAACTAGTGTTTTTTAAGATTATTAAAAATGTGTTCCGTGCAGTGATGCGAGACACCATGCTAGACTAACAACTCTGATAAATAATGGTGGGCATAGGAGTAGCTGTGCGTCGATAGACCTCCCTACTCGTGACGATGATTTTGAAGCCACGTTCTCCTGCAATCAGATCGAGGTAAAAATCACTATATCTTTGCGACACGCCACACAAGATCGTTTAGACCCCTTGGCTAATAGTGTGCATCATTATGTAGGTTGCGATGAAATGCACTATTAAAGTGCAGATTCAGGGCTTGGATGAACCGGTCAATGCAACTTGGGGGCTCGTGTATCCAACATCAGGAGAGCAGAGGGTACACAATGTTTTCTTAGCCCTTCACATGCAAAGGTAAACGTCGACGACGTCAACACCACTTTCAAGCAAATCGAGCTCCCGATTCCGCTGAACATGAGATCTTAGCTCTAGAGAATGCCAATGGCACATTTATCCAGTGGTCCACAAGGGACATATTCCTCGACGAGTCACGGCCAACTAACAAGGTTTTGGCGGTACCTTTGACGCTCTCCCCTATTATAATGCCTACCTTTTCACCACGAGCGTTAGAACCCCATGTGGCATCATTGGAGCTCGACGTGGAACCGCTATGGTATGGCGTGGGAAAGGAGCTGATGCGCTTGCCTCCTAGAGAATAGCTATCCATCAAACAAATTCAAGCAATATATGACGCTGGAGGAGTCTCCCACCCGCTCCGACTCGACGTACATACAAGGTCGGGAAACCTCTAGTCGAGAATCCTAGGAGTATCCGCTCTGATCTTGGGTGGGCTTGCGCATCGTTGCACAAGCATTACATGGATAACTTCAAGAGATAGAACAAAAGGAGCATGCGCAAGGTATTGCAGTCAAGTTCAAATGTGAGCACTTCCTCCATGAACAGGGGCGACAGTTCACAATGACTTGGGAGGCCTTGTTCCTCATGTACAATCTAGACGCCTTGGACGTGAGCCTCATAAGATGCTTCACACTGTACGTGCCTTGAACGCGAGTCTTCAGTGGCCCAAGAGGGACATCTTCCTTGATGAGTCACGGCCAACTAGCAAGCTTTTGGCGGTACCTTCGACGCTCTCCCCTATTATAGTGCCTGCCTTTTCACCACGAGCGTGAGAACCCCATATGGCACCACTGGAACCCAACGAGGAACCACCGTGGCATGGCGTGGGAAAGGACTTGATGCGCTTGCCTCCTAGTGAACAGCTGTCCATCGAATAAATTCAAGCGATATATGACACTGGAGGGAGTCTCCTACCCATTTCGACTCGGCATACATACAAGGTTGGGAAACCACTGGTCGAGAATCCTAGGAGTATCCTCTCTGATGTTGGGTGGCCTTGCACATCGTTGCACAAGCATTACATGGATAACTTTAAAAGACAACAAAAAGGAGCGTGTGCAAGGTATTGCAGTCAAGTTCAAATGTGAGCACTTCTTCCACGAACAGGGGCGACAGTTCACAATGACTTGGGAGGACTTGTTCCTCATGTACAGTCTAGATGCCTTGGACACGAGTCTCATAAGATGCTTCACACTGTAAATACCTACACTCGCGCTCCATGTATATTAGTACAATATCTATACATGTCACTAATACATAACTCTTTCACCGTGTATCTATAGACAGACTCCTGTCAAAGCAAGAGAAGAAAATCAACAGATAGGATTCATTGATCCACACCTTGGCTTAGAGCAGTCCATGGATGCAGTTCAAAGAGTTGTTGAGAATTACGTCATCCATGTTGTGGAGGCCAGCCAATGTAAGAAATTCATCATTTATCCTTTCAATAAAGAGTAAGTGCTACATACTTGTTCATTTCTGATACTTATTCATTTTGTACCTTTGGCGCAACATCAATAAACTTGAGATTAATGACAATGTAGGTCTACTACTTGGACTCTTACCTGAATAAGAAGACCAGCATCAAAAGGCTCGGCAGGATGATTGATACGTAAATAAATTACCTCATCTAACTCTATTCTATTAGATCATTAGTCTCATCAAACTTTTCTGCCATCATTCAATACCTACCAACTTTTCCTTTCACGCGGAGGGGAAAGAGCAAAGCTGGGGGGCCTTAATACGCTACAACACTTCTTTGGGTTTCCGTATGTATCTAGTTCCACACATTTACACTTCATAATATGAGTTACATAGAACTTAATTAAACTGAGTCCTTCTATGTATGTTCAGTGCCACCAGCAGCCCAACCTCTCCCATTTTTGTGGCTTCTATGTTTGCCACCACATAAAACTTCTCATGGGTCGAGCTACCAACAACAAAACCGAAGTCACCGAGATAAGCAAAATATTTTGACAATAGTGTTCTATTCATATTCTTCTACATGGCAGCACTATAATCTTCATATCAAGAGGTTGCACCTATTGCCAAAACTGAATTACCAAATACGGAGCTTGCCATGATTCAAGAGCAGTTGGTGGAGTTCATTGTTTCGAAAGTCATCAAACAAGATGGCGAGTTCCACCACGACAGAACCGACGAATGAGTCCACTGAAATGTAATTCAAACTTGTATATTCAAATATGTAATTAACTAAATTCAAATGTGATGGATCAAGTTCTTCATTTTATGAATTTCTATCTACTTGAGTTTATCTGTGAATTAAAATATGGTGTGAATGTCAATGTGCATGTGTGTGGATACATTATTTGTGTTTTGGGATGATTTGGAGGACATCTGAGAAATTTGGGATATATAAGCTGTTTTTTTTTGTTTCAGGGCAGGCAGAAACCTGAATTCTGCTTGCTTGTCCCAAATAATATCCCAGCCAGTTTTTGTGGCCGGTTTTCCACAAAAACCGGCTAGGATAATTTGATATGGTAGTCATTTCATCTGACAGAATCGACAAAAATAGTATATTATCACAGTGAGTCCAGTTGGAGGGAGCGACTGAGATACAATTTTTTCTTGGTCGATTTGTCGGTTCTGCTCGGTGAAATGACAGAGATACTGTTTAATCTCAGTCAGTTTATTTTTGCTGAACCGACTGACATAATGTTCTATCTTAGTCGGCTTTGCTGGGTCAACGGACTTATGGTTTGTTATCCTAGTCGACTCCGGAAACCAGTTAAGATAACATAGATTATTAGCTCCCCTTGTCTACAACCGAATCTGAAACCGGCTGAGATAGCCTTTTTGAACCCGCTGTAAAAGCCTTTTCTGTGGTAGTGATACTTGTAATACTTAGTGCTGTTGAGTTGTGATTTGATGTGAACAGCTCAGTCGCCCGAAATTACAGTTGTGCAATGTGAGTGGCACAGCCGTTCAGAAGCAAAACACTAAGTATAAAAGCAAAGACTAGTCGGTGTAAAAAGTGTGTGTAGATCCTGATGTAGTATGGGTAATAAGGGTTACCTCAAGATCCAAAATAGCGTGTATCGCCGCAAATACTTGTGTATCTCTATGTTCTTCCTTCTCCCTACTCGTGTGCATGTCATTCCAAGAGACAAACATGTGCGTATTTTCTTCTCTTGGCAAGTAGAAAACGGAGTTGATCAGTTCAGGTCCAACAGCGGCGTCCACGCCCTTCCTGTGGCACCCACCGAGGCCGTCCGCCATGCCGACGACCGTGGCCTATGAGTGGCAGAAGTGCGTGTCCTCATCATGATCCGATAGGTAGCAGGACGCGGAGTCCATCAACAATGCACGGGGCGCCTCGTCGCACGTTTTGGGGTGGTTGCCATTCTCCTGCGCGTACGGACCAGGGAGGCCGCAAAGCGTGCGATGTCGTCGCACCCGTCGGCGGCAACCGTGGGCAAGTTTCTGAAGCGGATGCCGAACGCGACGCGGGGGCGGCCTCGGGGGTTTGGCTGTCAACCTCGCTCAGGGTTTGGCGGATCTGTGGCAGCGCCTCCATTCTTGGATTTCTTTGCATTTGATCGAGTTCTCGTGTGCACGATGTGATTGTGAACTGTGGCATGAGTTCGCTAGTGGATTATATATAAAGTCAGCGGACCGATTCCATTTCGTACTTAGAGAGTCAGAGACTCTGATTGACCCTTCTTCTCAAACGCGTGGGACGTGGCCTGTCTTGCTTTCTAGACAAACTTGTCGGATTGCAATCCTGGGTTAGATGATAAAAATGCAGGATGATTAGGGAGCGGGCCCAAATTAGACTAAATGCAAACTAGTCCATCTCTTTCAATTGTTAGATAGGCCTCTCAATGTGGCGTACCCAGTTTTAAAGTCAGATAAACCCCTATGTTTCCTGCACTGGTCCCATGATTAGTAGCCAATACACATAAGAACTTGATAACATTGACATATAATACCGAGTCTTTTACACACATGGACCATTATGGTCTTTGTTCAACATCATAGCCGATTAGCTAAATAGAAACTGTAGCAGAAATGTAGAAATGCGAAGAACACAACCTATCAATATGCCTACCCAAGAGGCAACTGACTGGGGAAACGTCCTATCCCTCGAAATCGCTGTCATCGTCGTCGGAGCAGTATTCCTCTTCGCTTGGCCACATCAACAAGCCAGGTGAGTACTTTGAATATACTCGCAAGCAATTCCCACAGGAGATTAATACGGTAATATTTCATGCAAGGTGAAATTCAAGGAGTAGCTCTATTCTAAGTTGCATGTTGTGCGGAAATGTAAGTTTTCAATTTAAATACGAGAATAATAGATTCCAAAACAGTTTTGGAAAACTAGAATATTCCAATGTAGCAATACATCACCCGAGGTAGACTCCGCTACCTCCTTTTCTCATCTCGAAGTGATAGCTCTGCCTATCACCACTTAACTCATGGCTTCAGCCCATACTACCCTGGGTAGTACGGCTAGTCTCTTTCTTCTGCAATTCCTTGCTACCAGCCATGTAGCATAAATTGTACTCTGTGGACACATCATGCCCACGTCTTTAGTCCCTTCCCAAGGTTTTTGCAAACAAAACTCAGTCTAACCAATGTGTGGCCTTGCTAGTTCATGTCCATAACCGAGGACGCGGCTATTCGAATAGTTTTAAACACTCTGCAGAGGTTGTACTGCTTTACCCACAAGATGTAAGTTTCCCCCTTGTTGTTGAGCGCTAATGGATACACTTCACGAGGTGTATCGGCATGGTTATTACAACGAGACCTTTCACCCGCTTTCATATTAGAGCCGGACCCGCTAGATGGGTAACCCAACTTTTGCATCCCGTAGATCAAAAATGGGACTCTCCACCTTTGTGTCGAACCTCTATTCACGTACTATGTGGAGCTCACTAAGAATCTCTACCCACGTAGTCCCGTGGAGATCCTCTAGGGATGCAAATCCACCTAGCACATTCCCCTTACTTCCCACAGATCCAGGCTCTAATACTAGACAGGGTAACAAGCCAAGTCCTTCCCATAAAGGCCATCTGGATGTACGGTGTGGAACTGGCTTAATGGCACTTAGGCTCGGTCCTTGATTGATTCGATCAAGACTCCATATTCGTCCGTGACGACCATGCTATCACCTGCTACTCTAGCATCCCCGGACTACTCTTATCATTCTCACCCGAATCAAAATCACCCTTCATTTTATTTGGGGTTTTGGCAAACATTATTTTCAAATGGTCACCTCAGAAAGCGTTTGCAATCTGAGGGTTTTAATCCCATGTCCGAAGGAGTTTGTATAAACTGATCAAAAATTTGGTTTTTAACTATAGCAGGTCTAAGCACAGCTAATGCCTATACCTTATTATTTTGTCGGTCGTACGACAACCGACTAATTATGTCTAGGGTTACAAGAGTTGGATTTTTAGACCTAAGTCATATGCATCTACTGGGTACAGCTAGGTCTAGCATAAAATATCGTTGATACTCACATAGCATGCAAGGTTCGCAAACAAAATAATTAAGTTTCACACATATGGATTCAACATGATCAAGGTGGGAATGCTTGCCTGGCAGTTCTGGTTTCTGTTCCTGACGTGGGGGTGAGTCCGGTTCCTCCTGATGCATGTATCTCACTCCGTCAACTATACATCGAAAGAATGTCGAATAAGAAACAAAAAGAGCAACTTCAACAAATCCAAATAATATGCATGTGAAAAGGGAATGACGCTACTAGAATGAGGAAATAAGGGTTTTAATTTTTAAGATGGTCGGGTTGGGGTTTAGGGCTTTGGAAAAATAGCTTGACGGTTCAACTTTTGAGTTATCAAACTTATGAGCACTTCCAGACGGGGCCTAAGTAGGTGTATATGGTCTGCAAGTTGATGATATGGTGCCGAGGTTCTAGACCTGAGGTTATGGAAGGAAAAGGGGACCTTAGGCAGATGATATACATAAAATGAAGATCTGATCAATTGGTAGGATCCTATATTTCTTAAATTGTATTTCAAAATCATTTGACCTATTGACCTTTTCGAGTTTTATAGGCATTTTGGTATATTGAATAAGGTGTAGGGTTTAAACTGGACTATTCTGGCACATATAGCGTATATGTCGATTTAAGAAAAGGAAAGAAATGCCCTAATCCATTCCCTTACTGTTTTAATTCAAAAAAATTTTGAATTTTGGAAATGCATTTGAATCAAAAGTTGACATTTATTTTTAGCTTTCCAGAACCGAAAAAACCTCCTCCAGAACCGGTCAGTTGGGCGCTGAACCAGTCGAGACAGGTTCAATCCGGTTCTGGGATTAGGGCAAACTAGTCTCCATAACCTAAATACGCCTTCGGTTGGAATGGACTGCGTAATGCGTAGGGGGTGGCGGAAATGAGCAAAGGCGCCTTCGACCTCCACCCGGTGTTGGGCCAAAACGGGCCATGCCGTCCACGTGCTGGTGGTAAATGAACTCACTCACCTCTGGTCTCACCACGGCCAGCACTCAGCTGCTTGCCCGAATACTAAAGCGGCAATGGCGGAATGGCTTCGGCCGGATTTGGGGTTTTGCCGATTGGTGGATGTCGGCGGAAATTGACAAGGGAAGATTGAGGAGGGAGGGAAGGGAAATGCTAGTATGTGGTTCGATTGAATTTTTGGGCTCGGTAGCACTCGGGTGGCTCAAGGCCAGCGCCTCGGGTGGTGCTTGGTCATGGGGAAGGAGGGATGGTAGGGCAAAGGTGGCACCGGTTGGTCACTTGGGGAAGAGAGGAAGCTTGGTGCAGAGGAAGTAATGCTCAGACGCTCCTTATATAGAGAGGACCGAGCGGAGGAGGGCAATGCCGCCGTCAGTCATTGCTCGAGCTCGAGATGGGAGGGGGGCCCGGGTGCACTGGCGTTGCGCAGTGCTCGGGAGAGGTCACAGGGAGGCTATGACACGAGGTGGCGTAGCGGCCAGAGCTCTAGACGACATGCGGCGTGGCTGGTACTGCTGATGCACACTGTGGCATGGTCAGGGCGCGGCCAGCGCATGCACACGAGTGGCATTCACACGTTGTGGCTTGTCCACTTGTGCCCTGTCATGTCCCTTGCGTCAGTAGGTGCCTGGCCACGTATACGAGAGCTCCAGGGAGGTTTGGCACCGATCTGTACTACGAGCTATGTGGTTCCTTGAATGCCACGAGGTGTCAAATCTAGGGTTAAGGTGTATAGGACTAATGAGCTGCTGCTGGTAGGAGTTATGGAAGTAGGTGCACTAAGTTGACAGAAGAGAGGCTCCATAAAGTGGTTTGGTGCTTTATACCTTAGGTTTGCTCATCATTTCATGCGGGAAACTTTTTGGGGTCAAGGTGTTCGGTGCTGGCCATTTCAGATTTCTGAACACGACATGCCCATGTTTTTACATAATTGCACTCCTAGGGATGTGAGGACCATTGTAGAATTTTATCAGGATTTTCTGAAATTTATTTCTATGGGTTGTAGTTCAATGCTCATTTTTGCCCTAAAGTTAATTATTTCAATTTGTAAATATTTTGAACTGGGTGTTCTTATTTTATGCTATATTTGAGTTGAGGATAATTTTAGGTTATCCCACGAATTTTTCAAGAATTTTTAGAGAGGCCAAGGGGTGTTAGGTTTCGCGATTAGGGTTTCGGTTGAAAGTGGGGGTAATAGGGAAACAGGAATCAGGGCGTAGAGTTAGGGTTTCGGGGTGTGGTAAGATGGGACGGTAGTATGAGGACTCTAGGGAATTATCCCGCCTTGGCTTGGGGCTACTTGGTTATAGGGTGCCGTGGGTATATCGGCGTATATGGTGTAGATGTTGCGTTAAGGTGTTCTCGTGTTAGGATTTAGGCGTGTATACGGTGCGTGTGTGGCGGGTTCGTGCGTAACGGGTCCATGCCTGGTTAGAAATGTCCTAAGCATGTGTGGTGTCGAGCTGGCATGCGGATTACGAAAATCAGGGTGTGACACTCAAGCCTCAAAAGTAAATACTAGAAAACTTCAAAACGTCAACTGTCAAAGGAAAATATCTTCCAAACATCTAGAAAAACTTCAAAAACGAGAAAGAACTCCTAAAAACCAAATTAATGGCTAGTCAAAGAGCGCCCCTTCCATAGCCTTTTAGCAGATATCACAAGAGAGCTGACACGTGTCGACTCCTTAATCCCGCCATAGCATGGGAGGATAGCAATGACTAAAGGAAACATGCACATTCTCCCCTGACAATCCTCCTCTCCTATGACCAACCTTTTCCTCACATATTCTCCACCAATTCCTTCAACTCCGTATATACCTCCGACGATCGTCGTGAATTATGTCACGAAAGGCAATGGATGGTGGCACATCAAACATCTCACCTTTAATAAGGTATTCATGGCAGCACGATGGCCAGGCCCAATAGAGGTAACGCAACCCCTTTAGCTATTTAATTATTTTGAAAAATACTAAAGTGGCTGAAATATGTGATATCTTCTTATAGGTGCTAATTCAGCCATCTTCTTTATAACTTCATATTCATGCATGGTTCTGCCAATAGCTTCATTAAGCTTGACCTTTTTCTTGGTTATCATGACCTTGTATCTTGAAATCTTAATCACTCCAATTACTACTCCATGTCTTGTATTTAGCTTGATTCTTGACTTGAGGAAGAACATCAACAGTTATATCCAAAGGTCTTTGTCCTCACAATCCTCCCCTTCTTGAAAACAAAGCCATCCTCGGCGTTGTTTAATCTCAAAATATGCTAACAAAGAAAAGAAGGTGTATGTATGGTATATGTATATGTTATTCGTTTTAACACTTCTTCTTTATTGCACAATTAATGTTTTAAAACATCAATAGCTCATTATGTTATTGTGAATAGAATACTACAACTAATTTTGCAAGGATAAGTGAAGCATTCATGACATTCAAATCTCTGAATTTATAAGCTTGTAATGGGATATATGGGCACATATAGCACATTCATAGGATTAGATTGTCAGCAAGTATTATCAAAGCATTCTAATGGAACTGAAAAATTCTATTAGCTCTCAAATTATCAACTACAACATGTTGAATTTTATCATTAAAATCAAACAATCATGCAGCGGATTATTGGCAACATAAGTATCAAAGAGAGTGGATCGAATTGCACAAGGAGTAAGCTTTTGCACATAATTATTATCACCCAAAACAACAAGTTTCAAATCAACAAGATTATCACATGTTATGCATATCCTATGCACTAAAATTCATTATCTACACCATAATCTCCAAGCAAATAAAACTTATAACCAAGAGTATAAACACTACTAGAAGATCTCAAACATGTGATTTCAGAAATGTTGTCCATAGCATGTGAAAAATTCATAGGTGGATCCAACATAATATAACACAAAATCTATAGGGAAAATGCTAATAAGAACTTCTTTGTGTCTAACCAATTGCACATGATCCCAATTAGATTCAACTAGTGTGTCGCATGTCTCATTCAATGGGCAATTCAAGCATATCAACACATGTTACACTCAAAACAACAACTATATCATTTATATTAACTTTTAGAGTGCTCAAATCAGATAGCAAATCATCAACGTTGTTCAAAAGTACATCCAAATCATGATCTTCAGAATTCATAGCATGTAAGTCATCACTTTATGCACCCAAATCAGTAGGTAAGTCAATTGTATGACATAATGCACAAAGTTCATCAACCAATTCATCTATTTCATCACATTGTACACTGAAATCAAAATTTATTTCACTCATGTTATGCAAGTTGTCACAAGATTCATGCATATTCTCAATAATATCATATTTGGGAGCTAGCAAATTAATAGGTTCCTTCTTCTCATGAGATGCAATAGGCTCTATTACAAGCTGATTTTCATCTTGTTCCAATTCACGAGGCATGAAGCCAAGTGCAGGTAGCTCAAGACGAGTGTGCAAATTAGTACCTTTGTTTTTATCTTGTAGGCTTGACTCAATAGATCTAGGTGAAAGTGCATCCAGTCCCAAGGAGTGTGGGAGGATGATTATCTAGCCCCAAGGTTTGGTTTTGATGGTTAATGGAAACCCTCACCTGTATCTAACATTTACAATGAGTATGAACAGGAGTTTAGATGAACAGATGATCGATCAAGACAACATCTGAGTGATGATGAGGCCTAAAAAGAGCAAGGAACCGTGAAGGTCAGAAGGGCTAGCTAAGCTAGTCTCCTGAGGCTCAGTTGCGAGGAAGCTGAGGCTGTGCTCGAGGGCAAGCGAGGTGATGGTGGCTTGATGGAGTTCAAGGACCGTGACTGCAAGCTGGATAAGACCTGGAGGAGCTAGGAAGCTGGTGGATCTGCGTCAAGGGGTTCGCTATGCGTCTTCAAGGGCTGTCGTCTTCAGATTGTTAGCTTGGAACCAGTGCCAAGATTCTGAGCGAGTTGGTCAGTGGCAGTGGTGAGTCCATTGTCTTCCTGAATCAGTTTTAGGCTTGTAGTGAGCCGGCTAGTGTTTTGCTCAGGTGCTGCCTGTAGCTCAGCCGTGGCTAGTAGGTTACCTAGTGTATGTTAGCTGAGTCTCAGATAGGTGTGTCTGGTGGCTCTTTGTCTGACGTGGCATGAGGGTAACGGCTAGCTGCCAGGGACCCTATAAATAGGGAACCTGGGGAGGTTTCGACCTCAACCTTTACCTCTACCATAGAAAGCACCCTGCTATCGGAAGAAAGAGCTCTTAGTCTCCGAGAGAGTATTGCCTACGTGCATCCACAGTGAGAGAGAGTTGCTTTGCATCCTGAGTGCTTTAGAACTGAGAGAGTTCATGGTACTGGTTCCTCCAAGAGTCTGAGAGAACTCTTGGAGTTTGTCTGCTCTAAGACCGGGAAGTTGGAGCCATTGGTGAGCAAGCCAAATCTTGTGTGGCTGCCTCCAAGCGTTTGTGAAGGCGATTTGGGTCTGCCTGTCTCGCTGCGGTGAGATCAAAAGGATTCCACACAAGATAAGTGAACGAGGAAAGAGCACGATTCAGTGCCGGCTGTGAAAGCAGCTTCCTCAACGGAGACGTACCACTTGCTCAAGTGGGAACTTCGGTAAAAAAAATCCTTGTGTCTTCTTGTATATTTGTTTGGTTTGTATTCACTTGTGCTGTTATACATTGTTCATTGTGTTCACTTGTGCTGATGTACATTGTTCACTCACTGCTGCACATAACTGAGTTTCCCACCTGAGACTCAGTTGACACTTAAAACAAGCTGTCTCCTTTACTATCTTGTCTATCTGTTGCACCCAGCTGAGTCACTCACCTGAGACTCAGTTGGCACATAATTGTCTCTGCTCTGCACTGATTGCATTTATCTGAATTATCTATCTGAGAGTCAGTTGACTGTGTCAGTTGCTTAGGATTGGCCCATTTATTTTAAGTAAAGTCCATTAGGTTTTAATTTTATAGAGCCAACCTATTCACCCCCCTCTAGTCGACTCCTGAGATCCTTTCAAGTGATATCAGAGCCTCGTTGCTCATATTGGCTTAACAGCCAGAGTTAAGGGATGTCGAACTACGAGGGTAGAATTCCCATGTTTGATGGCACTAACTATGCTTTTTGGAAGCGGAAGATGCAAATGCACCTTACTGCATTGGACCCAGATGTCTGGAATATTGTCGTGACAGGTCTTAAAGTAGAGAATGAGAGCACCCCTACTTATCAAGACAAGATCAACATCAAGAACAATGCTAGGGCTGCCAATATCTATATGGGGCTGCAGGAACATGATTTCAACCGTGTCAGCACCTTTGATGCAGCCCATGATATCTGGAACACCCTTCAGGCCATTCATGAAGGCAGTGATACCTTGAAGAGGTCCAAGAAGGATGTGTTAGAGCATGATCTTGACAACTTCCACTATCAACCTGGAGAGGACATCAACTCTATCTTCACAAGGCTTACAATAATCACAAATCAGCTGAAGGCCCTTGGATCAACCAGAGTTGAAGATGAAGATGTGATCAAGAAGTTCCTTTTTGTCCTTCCCAAGCCCTATCATAGAAGTTCCTTTTTGTCCTTCCCAAGCCCTATCATACTCTGCGTCTGATGATGAAGGAAAAGGATGGCTTCGACAGGATGAAGCCCACTGATGTGCTTGGTAGGATGCTTACTCATGAGATGGAGCTGAATCACTCTAAGAAGCATGCTGCTACTTCTGGCAAGAACAAGGACATAGCTCTCAACATAGTGGGCAGTCTTAAGGACTCCAGTGATGAAGAAGATTTGGATGAAGAGATGTCCACTGATGAAGAAACTGAACTTGCTATGCTCACTCGCAATTTCAGAAAGTTCTACAGAAGAAAGAAGTTCTCTGGTTCTGCTGAAAGATTCAAAGGGAAGAAGCAGCTCAACGACAAGAAATGTTTTGAGTGTGGTGACTCAGGACATTTCATTGCTGATTGCCCCAACAAGAGCAAGAAACCAGAAGAGGGAAAATACAAGAAGAAGGAGGTCATTGTCAAGAAGAAATACAAGGAAGGGAAGCCACCCACCTTCAAAAAGAAGAAGACCTCTACTGCCAAAGCATATGTGGGACAAGCTTAGGTCTCAGATGATTCAGAGTCTGAAGAAGAATCAGAAGAAGAAACTGAGCTAGCTGGGTTAGCCATCTGTGTCTCAGATGGATCACTCAGTAGCCCAGCTGAGTCAGGCGATGGCTCAGTCAGGTCACTCAGTTGCACACCTGAGTCAGACTCTCTCTTCGACAAGGATGTCGATCCTTCATCTGCTGAGACTCCAGCCCTATGCCTTATGGCTAAAGGCAACAAGGTATTAACTGAGAATGACTTCCCTGATTATGTTCAGCTAATGGACATTCTTGACAGGACAGAAAAGCTTCTTCGAAAAAAAAGAGAGAGGAAAACATCTCTCTCAGGGACAAACTAACTGATATGCAGGTGTCCCTTGATAATGCTCAAGATGCTAAAGCTGATCTTGATGAAGAAGTTTACTTGCTGTAGGTGGCTCATGATAAACTCAAGTTATCACATGAGCTTCTAACTTCTGAGTATGATAAGCTTAAGGAAACCCATTCAGCTTGCTCTATTGTTATTCCTGATGCTAATCCCCCTAATGTTGTAGAAACCTGCTTAAACTGTGCATCTTGCATCAATGCTATTACTTCCAGTACAGTGTTTGTTGCTGATTCACCCAGTGGATCAAGTACTTCAACTGCTACTAACTCTGTTGATGTAGTAAAGTTTAATGAGCTTAAGGAGGAGCATGAGGAGCTGAAAAGGCTCATGAGAATAGGCTTATACAGTGCTAATATTAGCATGCAAAACTTTGCTAGACTCCAGTCCACCTTAGTTCTCAAGAACAATGGTAAAGGGGACTTGGTTTCACTCCTGTGCTTGGCAAAGATAAATTTTCATATATTCCCCCTGCTGCCAACAAGAAATCCTTGAAGAACAACTTTGTTCCTCAAATGGGAAAATATGATGCTAACTCTCTTGCAGGAAATCACCGGAAAACAGGTGGTTATATGAGAATTCCCTCAATCCCCAGCTATGTGCTTAGAACTGGAAAGAATGGTAAGCTTGAGGCAAAGTATGTTGGGCCTTGGAGTGAATACAAAAGAGTACCAAGTATCTGGGTACCAAAATCTGTAGTCACCTGTGTCTCCGGTGGCTCACTCAGGTGCAATGCAAATGTGCTACCCTTCCATCTGAGCTTGCAGGAGATAAGAATCTGAGAAAAATTCAGAGGTTCTCAAAGCTTTCCAAAGCTATATCTGCTAAGAACTCATATGTTAAGCTTATTTCTGCTATTGATGCTTATAATAAGAGACCTGCCAACTTGGGAACCAAATCTGTTTGGGTTCCTAAGTCTAAGAACTAATCATGCAGGGCTCTGCCTCCAGTGGAACTAAATGGGTCATGGACAGTGGTTGTACACAACACATGATTGGAAGCAAAGAGGAATTCACTGAGATAAGAAGAGACAACCTCCCTTGCAAGTATGTCAACTATGCTGATGATTCAAAAGGCAAAGTATTAGGTTGTGGTAAAATTGCTATCTCTTAGGAACACTCTCTTACTGAAGTAATGCTTGTAGAGTCTATTTCATATAACCTCTTGTCTGTTTCTCAATTATGTGATGCTGGTATGAAAGTCGCAGTTTATCCTAAAGAGGTTTATGTTCAGAAACTAACAGATGACTTACAAGTTTTTAAAGGCTATCGAGTAGATAAGCTATATCTTGTAGATTTTCAGGATCAGGAAGCAGCTGTGCCATGCTACCTGATGGTTAAAGCTCAGTTAGGCTGGCTGTGGCACAGGCGGCTAGGTCATGTAGGGATGAGGCTGCTGAACAAACTCAGTAAAGAGGAGCATGTCCTAGGCCTTAAGCAGATCCAATTCAACAAGGACAAGCCATGCTGTGCTTGTCAAGCTGGAAAGCAAGTTGGAAGCCCTCATCCACCCAAGAATATCATGACCACTACTTCTCCATTTGATCTCATACATATTGATTTGTTTGGTCCTACTACATATGAGAGCATTGGAGGTAACAAGTATGGTTTTGTTATTGTTGATGACTTGTCACGTTTCACTTGGGTATTTTTCTTGAAGGACAAGTCACAGGTGTACAAGAGGTTCAAAAATCTCATTGTCAGAGTCCAAAATGAATGGAATATCAACTTGAAGGCAGTGAGAAGTGACAATGGGACAGAATTCAAGAACTCAAGAGTTGAAGCTTTCCTGAACAAGCATGGAATCAAGCATGAGTTCTCTGGTCCCTATGCACCTCAGCAAAATGGAGTGGTGGAGAGAAAAAACAGAACCTTGATAGAGATGGCAAGAACACTACTAAGTGAATACAAGACACCAGCAAGGTTTTGGGCTGAGGCTGTCAATACTGCTTGCCACAACATCAACAGATTGTATCTTCATCCACTCTTGAAGAAAACACCTTATGAGTTGCTGACCAACAAGAAGCCAAATGTCTCTTACTTCAGAGTCTTTGGTTGGAAGTGTTACATTCTCAAGAAAGGCAAACATCTTTCTAAATTTGAACCCAAATCTGATGAAGGAATTTTTATTGGGTACAGCACAGAATATCACACTTACAGAGTCTTTAACACCAACACCAAGGTTGTTGAAGAAGCTGTAGATGTGATATTCGATGAATCTAATGGCTCACAAGGTGGGCAAGTTGCTAATGATATTTCAGGGAGAGTAGATATTCTTCACAAGTCAACCGGTGAAGTTAAGCCTCAAGCTGAGGAACCAGCTTCATCAGGTGTCTCTGAGCTACTTGACCCAGATGATGAGCAAGATGAAGTGCATGGCATTGAGTACGAGTACAACCCAGCCAATGATCAACTGGACTCAGAAGCCTCCATGCACCCAGCTGAGTCTCAGGAAGAGCCAACTGAGTCACAGATACCCTCAGCTGACCCACATCCAGCTGTGACTCAGGTGGCTGAACCCGAACCCCCTGTGATCAGCAGGCTGCAGAAGGATCACCCTGTAGACCAAATCATCGGTGAAATTAATAGGGGAGTGACTACTCGTTCTCGTACTACTAATTTTTGTGCTCACTATTCTTTTGTTTCCACCATTGAGCCCAAGAATGTAGGTCAAGCTCTATCTGATCCAGACTGGATTAATGCTATGCATGAAGAGCTGAACCAATTTGAGAGGAATGAAGTCTGGTCACTTGTTGAAAGACCCAAGGATCACAATGTCATAGGCACCAAGTGGGTGTTTCGCAACAAGCAAGACTCAGACGACCAAATCGTGAGGAACAAGGCAAGGTTGGTTGTTCAAGGCTACACTCAAATAGAAGGCTTGGATTTTGGTGAAACTTTTGCACCTGTAGCTCGGCTTGAAGCTATCAGGATACTTCTAGCTTATGCAAACCATCACAACATCAAGCTTTATCAAATGGATGTCAAGAGTGCCTTCCTCCAAGGTAAGCTTGCTGAACTTCTGTATGTAGAACAGCCCCCTGGTTTTGAGGATCCAAAGAGACCCCATCATGTATATGTGCTCCACAAGGCTTTGTATGGCGTTAAACAAGCCCCTCGTGCTTGGTATGACACTCTGAAGGAGTTTCTTATACATAATGGTTTCAAAATTGGGCTTGTTGATACTACACTCTTTACTAAAGTTAAGAGCAAGGATTTATTTATATGCCAAATTTATGTCGATGACATAATATTTGGTAGTACTAACTGCGTGCTAAGTGATGAGTTCAGCAAGATGATGGTCAAAAGGTTTGAGATGTCCATGGTGGAAGAATTGAAATTCTTCCTAGAGCTGCAGATTAGACAACTCAAGCAGGGAACCTTCATCTCCCAAGAGAAGTTTGCTAAGGACATCATCAAGAAGTTTGACATGGACAAAGCTAAGTCTATATCAACTCCCATGCAAATAAATGCTCATCTTGATCTAAACCAACAAGGTAAGTCTACTGATCAGAAAGAGTATAGGTCTATGATTGGTTCTCTGCTATATCTATGTGCATCTAGACCTGATATTATGTTGAGTGTTTGCATGTGTGCACGCTTTCAAGCTGATCCTAAAGATATTCATCGCACTGCTGTTCGTAGAATACTGAGATATTTAATTCATACCTCTGGGTTTGGTTTATGGTACCCTAAAGGTGCACCCTTTGAGCTAATTGGCTATTCGGATAGCGATTATGCAGGATGTAAGGTTGACAGAAAAAGCACCTCAGGTACTTGCCAATTTCTAGGGCGCTCCCTTGTGTCCTGGAATTCTAAGAAACAAAACTCAGTAGCCCTATCCACAGCAGAAGCCGAATACATAGCAGCTGGTAGTTGTTGTGCTCAATTATTATGGATGAGGCAGACCTTGAAGAATTTCAACATATCCATGTCTCAAGTACCCCTCCTCTGTGATAATGAAAGAGAAATTAAGTTAGCCAACAACCCAGTCCAACACCAAAGATCCAAACACATAGAAGTGAGACACCACTTCCTCAGAGACCATGCAGAGAGGAAGGATATCCAACTGTGTCATGTGAGGACAGAAGCTCAACTAGCCGATATTTTCACCAAGCCTCTAGATGAAAATAGGTTTTGCACCCTTAGGCATGAGCTAAATATCATGGATATCTCGAACGTGCAGTGAGGAAATGATGATTCACGTATACATATGTTTGCATTTCTAGATTTTACATGCTCTGCATTCTACATGAGTCATCCACCTGAGTCTCTGGTGAACCTGAGGTGGGATAGGTCTTAATAGATAACATGCTGATTTTTGCACCTTATTGAACTCATGGATTTTCCATTGAGCTAAATAAATTAGATTTTATTATCTATTTCAATTCAACACAGCTTTAGCTTTGTATTATTGATTGTTTGGCAAGCTGTGTTTGAAAAGAGATTCCTAATCTGCTTTCATTTCTTATCTCTGAATTCTCTCTGGTAATCCTATTGAAAAACTTGTCAACTGAGTCTTTCACATGAGTTTCAGTTGAACACTTCCAAAAACCCGGAGGAAATAGACTAAGTTTAGAGTTCTGTTCAGTTATTCAGTTCTACCTAAGTCTCAGGTAGTAGCCAGCTGTCTCTCAGGTGCCATAGGGCCACTCGGGTTATAAATACCCCACTCTGCAACGGTCCGCGCTAAACCCGCTTCAGAGTCTCTTAAGCCCTAGCGCACTTCTCCGTCAATTGTTTCTCGACGATCGCGTGCTTCTCCGTCGTTCTTTTCGCTCGTCGAAGCTCCCTCAAGCTCTTCGGTTGATCAAGCGCCTGCATCTCCATCCAAATTCCTCATCGTAAGTCTCCTCGAGCTGTTCTTCACGGAACTAGGGTGGTTTCCGCCTTTATGTGAATTCCACATTCTCGAGTAGCTCTTAGCTGCGGAATTAGATAGAGATGTTGTTTCTTTAGCCTTCAGAATGAATTCCTATAGCACATTGTTCTGAATTTCTAGATTTCAGCAAGATTCGATAAACCTAGGTTGCTCTGTCTCTACACCTGAGTTTTACACTTTATCTCACCTGTGTCTCAGGTAGCTAAGTCAAGTAGCATGAGATAAATTGTAAAACCTACCTAGTGTCACCTGATTTACTCTCCTGAGTATCAGTTAGGTTGGTCAGTCAGTTTCTCTCTGCAATAGGATTATCCCTTACCTACTCTTTATCCTATCTTACCTATGCAGATGTCTGGATCTGGTAATCAGCCTGAGGATATCACAGATGATCTTCCCCTTGCCATCAGAACTCAGATCTTGGAAAAGAAAAACCAAGAAGAATGGGAGGCAGAGAAAGCAAGAAGACTTGCTAAGAAACTTGATGCTGAGGAGAAAGCCAAGAGAGCTGCTATAATCCCCATATCTCTAGCAGAATTGGCCAAGAAGGAAGCCAAGAAGAAAGCCTTGGAAGAGGAGAAACGCCAATTTGATGTGGCAGTAAAAGATTCCATCTCCAGAATGAAAGAGCTTGAAGCTGTAAAATCTGAAAAGAAGGAAAAGCAAAAACAGGAGAGAAAGAAGCTTGCAGATGAAAAGAAAGCTAGAATGGCTGAAGCTAAGAAGAAGAAGGCAGAGGAGAAAGCTAAGAAAGCTTCTGCAAAAGATGCAGCCATCAAAGCTATGAGGGCACCAGTTGTGGACACCCTCAAGAGAACCAGAGCTGCTGGTGGACCAGCTGATCTTTCTTTGAGCAAAGTTCCTAAGAAGCCTCGGTCAGAAACTATAATTGAAACCAGCAAGAATAAGAAACAGCAGCAAGAAGAAGAAGAGGCTGCATGGAGAGCCGAAGCTGAGAAAAGAAAATCTCACAGTGCTCTAGCCATAAAATTGCATGAGTTAGTTGGGATGTTGCCGGCTACTTCAGGAACCGAAAGAGATGCACTAAATTCAAGAATTCAAGATATCAAGAAAGTAATATTTGACTCTTCTGATGTTCCTAAAGATGTCTCAGTTCAAAAGGATATATGGAAGAAAGATAAGGCAATCAATGAAGAGCTTCATGAGTTGCTGAGAAGAGAAGAGAAAGCTGTAGGAGAAGAGAAAACAGCTCTGATTCTGCAAATGGAACTCCTTGTATCTCAGCTATCATTGCAGTACAAACAGTTATGGAGCAAATATCATGATAACAAGCTGCAAAGAAGGATAGATGCCTTCGCAATGGAATTGATCTCCTGCTCAGATGAAGCTCGTAAGAAGGTCTTGCAGGATGAGATAGCTGGAGTCAATTTGAGGATTAACAGGTTAGATTGTTCAACTGCTCCTATCTCAGCAGTCCCTCTACATCAAGAAAATGCTTCTGCCCTTCAACCGAGTGTGCCAGCTGAGTCTCAAGCAGTATCCTCGGCTGGGCTAGAGATTATTCCCGCAGAAGTAGAAATCCAACAGAAAACTGCTCTTGAATCTATAGAAGAAATCCTTACAGAGCTAGATTCCAGTGGAAAGCAGCTAGAAAAGAATCTAGATGATTCTATGACCCAGCTTAGAACATCCTTCGATGCTAATCCACCTGTGTCTCAAGCCGATCCCTCAGCTGGAATATCAGTAAGCATGGGATCAGTCTTCCAGTCCCTATCTGATTTAGTACCTGCTCAAGGAGACCAAGAGCTCACTGATCAAGAGAGAGCAGTGACATCTTCAGCACCAGAGTCTGCACCAAAAGAGCCAACTGAGTCTCAGGCTGAATCAGCTGAGTCTCAGTCAGATGGATCAGATGACTCTTACTCGAGCCCAAGTGATCCTCATCCTCCCTCTCCTCGCAGGAAGAAACAAAAGCCAGATGATTCAGATGAAGAATATGAGGGTGTGGAAGAAGATGTTGAAGAAGAAGATTCTGAAAAAGAAGCTGGAAATGTCACATCTTCCTCTGACTCAGAAGCTAGTTCAGCTGAACCTCAGGAGGGAAACTCAGATGAGTCTCTGGAAGTCAAGTATGCTACAATCTTTGCTAAAGCTGCCAGGACAAACTCTCAAGAGATGAAATTTCTGTCTGCAGCAACACACAAGAAGCTTCCAAAGGCAGATGCTAGTCTAGCTATCATAAATTTGGACACAAGAAGCACCTCAAACTACACTGCCATGAGAACAACAAATCCATATTTTGACAGCGAAGGCAATATCAAGAAGAGGAGGTGTAATGATCAAAGATTTTGGAATGATCAGCAGCAGTCCAGCTATCATCTCCTGATTCCCAAGAAAGGTTTTGTTGACAGCATGCCCATAGATTGGGCCAATCTGGCCAACAATGGTTTGGGCGATTTAAAAGATATCTTTGCTGCTGTTCAATTAGATCAAATCTGCAGCATAAACCAAGAATATGATTCTGAAGTGATCAAGGAATTCTATGCAACAGTATTCATTGAGCAAGATCACCAAGATTTTATGCTATGGATGACCCGAGGTCAGTTGTTGTGCATCACAGCTCCAGAATTTGCTGAACTGTTCAATTTGCCATCAGGGCCCAAGCTACCAAAGATAAGCATCTCCAAAGGGTCAGAAGAAGACAAAAGCTTGCAACCAGATTGGGTGCCAAATGAAACAAGGCAGAAATTCTTCCCCACTGACTTTGTGATTCCCTCAGTCAAAGATGTAGTCCCCAAGTACATTCAGAACTTTAAGGGACTCATGAAGACACCAAAACACATTGTGAAGATTTTAAATGTGTCTATCTGTGCAAAGGGTGGAGGAACTGATGCTATCTATAATCCAGTCTGGAGAATTCTTGAGCTGATTGCAAAGAAGGAAAAGTTTGATGTTGCCAGATATATCTTCTCTGAGATCAATGAATGCCAGAAGAACCGAACAGACAAGATGAGATATGGCTCATACTTAATGCATATGATCCTTCAGAGAACATCTTTAGCACCTTCATCCTTTTCTTTTGACAAGAAGTGTTATCTCAGCAAGTTCAGACCCCAAAAGGATGACAATGAAGATGAGAAATCCTTCTACAGCATCCTCGATATCTCTCAGCCAAGTGCCTCAGTGCCACCTGAGCCAGTCACCAGAGCATCAATCAGAGTTCCTCAGCCAGCAGTGATACGCCAAGCAGACCTACCTGAGCCTCAGGTGTCTCCTGCCCGAGACTCAGTTAGGGAACCATCACCTCCTGCTGAGCTTCAGGCTTCAGTCTCAGTTGGCCTCTCCTCAGATAGTGTGCCCATGGTTCAAACGTCTGGACAACCCTGCTGCAGTTGATGCTTTTATCAAGAAGGTTGTGCCAGTCCAGATTTCTGCTATCAAGAGAAGACAAGATGAGCTGCAGCAAGAAATGGCCGAGCTGAAGAATGAACTCAAGGCTGATATGGCAGATCTCAAGGTTTCAGTCAGCAGCAAGTTTGATCAAATTTTATCTCTTCTGCAACAGAAGCCAGCTCCCTGAAGATCTTCCTATCTCTTTTTAGTGTTTAGTGGCAAAGGGGGAGAGATTAGATTCAGGGGGAGAGATTAGAGAGCATATGTATATGTAAAAAGGGCTAAGGGCTAGGTGCATGTAGTGCATGCATGTCAAGACATTCTCTGTTTTTCATATGATGCTCTGATACATTTTGGATGCTCGGATACATATTGCTTATTCATATGCTCTGATACATATTGCTGATATCTATTTGCTCTGATAATATCATTCTCGGATACATATTGCTTATTCATATGCTCTGATACATATTGCTGATATCTATTTGCTCTGATAATATCTATTCTAATGATATCTGCTCTGATAATATTTGATCTGCTCTGATAATATCTATTTTAAGAGAATTTAGATTCGTACTCAAGCATGTTATTCCTTGTACATCTGTTGCTGAGTACTTATTCAACATGACTGCTATTCTCCGCTGTGCTTAATCTTTCAGTCATGTCCATGGCAATCCTGTTTAGCATTTACTCTCCATGTTTAAACAGAACTGTGCATTTGTATTCAAACACAAATCTCTTATATGCACAGCTTTAGGGGGAGTATATACTAGACTTGGTTGAATGTCATACCTTTTTATACATCTAATGCTATGTTTAAAGGGGTTGCCACTAACCACCAAAAAGGGGAAGATTGAAAGTGCATCCAGTCCCAAGGAGTGTGGGAGGATGATTATCTAGCCCCAAGGTTTAGTTTTGATGGTTAATGGCAACCCTCACCTGTATCTAACGTTTACAATGAGTGTGAACAGGAGTTTAGATGAACAGGTGATCGATCAAGACAACATCTGAGTGATGATGAGGCCTAAAAAGAGCAAGGAACCGTAAAGGTCAGAAGGGCTAGCTGAGCTAGTCTCTTGAGGCTCAGTTGCGAGGAAGCCGAGGCTGTGTTCGAGGGCAAGCGAGGTGATGGTGGTTTGATGGAGTTCAAGGACCGTGACTGCAAGCTGGATAAGACCTGGAGGAGCTAGGAAGCTGGTGGATCTGCGTCAAGGGGTTCGCTGTGCGTCTTCAAGGGCTATCGTCTTCAGATTGTTAGCTTGGAACCAGTGCCAAGATTCTGAGCGAGCTGGTCAGTGGCAGTGGTGAGTCCATTGTCTTCCTGAATCAGTTTTAGGCTTGTAGTGAGCCGGCCAGTGTTGTGCTCAGGTGCTGCCTGAGGCAACCGAGTCCACCTGAGTTTGGCATCTGAGACTCAGGTGGGTAGCTCAGCCGTGGCTAGTAGGTTACCTAGTGTATGTTAGCTGAGTCTCAGATAGGTGTGTCTGGTGGCTCTTTGTCTGACGTGGCATGAGGGTAACGGCTAGCTGCCAGGGACCCTTTGTCTGACGTCGCAAAAAATTTATTCTTTCTGCCTTGTGGACCTGGTATGGTCTTCACAAATGTTGCCCATGGTGGATATATGCCATCTGCAAGGTAATACCCCATTTTGTAGGGATGACCATTGATAGTATAATTCACTTCCGGAGCTTCACCTTCGGCTAGCTTTGCAAACAAAGGAGAACGCTGAAGAACATTTATATCATTGTGAGACCCTGGTAAACCAAAGAAAGCATGCCAAATCCAAAGATCTTGTGAAGCAACCGCCTCAAGAATCATTGTGGGCTCATGCACATGGCCTGTAAACTGGCCTGCCCATTTTGTAGGGCAATTTTTCCACGGCCAATGCATGCAATCTATGCTGCCTAACATACCAGGAAAACCTCTTTGCTCCCCTATTGCTAATAATCTGGCAGTATCATCTTCATTTGGAGATCTCAGGTACTGATCCCCGAAGACTTCACAAATAGCTATCACAAACTTTTTGCAAGCCTCTAGAGTAGTAGCTTCGGCACACCGAGTATACTCATCTGCAGCAACCCCTGCTATACCATAACATAGCATCCGCATTGCCGCGGTCATCTTCTGCAGAGGATGTAACCCAAGAACTCCAGCACAATTTCTTTTCTACTTAAAATACGCATCATGCTCACGTACAGCTTCAGCTATGCGATTAAACAAATCATGGGACATTCTAAACCTGTGTGGAAAAATTAAATGAGAGAGGAAGATGAAAAATAGGCAAAGACAAACTAATGTACTAATTACCAACCTGCGCCGGAAGTAGTTATGGGGAAAGGTAGGATTCGGTGAGAAATAGTCTCTCCACAGTGTAGTAAATCCGACATCTCTTCTGCGATTCAGCGTCCGATGTCCAAGCGTGGACCCACCATGGCGTCGAGCATTCACCTGCTCATCCTCCTCACGATCTGCGAATGCTGCAACAATGAGTACGTCCTCGTCAGATGAAGACGATGACGAATTCATGAGCATATCTGATGCGCACGGGGGTGCCTGATCTTCCGTCAGGAAGGGATAATCACGATTGTGGAGAACTCGACGTTGACGACCCGGCTTCCAATCAGAACTGATCCGAACCCTGCGTTCGCTACACCACGGCTCCGTTGGTTATCAACCACGCGCACACGCGGTTGACCTCGCCAAGAAGGCTTATCCCTGCATGTGAATCGAGAACACAAGCAAGAACACAGTAGAAGCAATCTCACAAACGAGATAATTGTTGATTACTCGAAGTGGGGTTCTACAAACTGATGAAATCAGCGAGACTGCGATGGCAGAATAATTCTAAGCAAAACCCACCCTAAATAATGACGGCTACCAAGTATTTATACCTAGGGTTTCTGAGAGTTTCACCCTAAACCTGGGCTTAAAACCCGAAACGAAAACAAGGCCCGAAGTGGCCCAAAACGGTGTCGCAGCACCTGACGACTTGTTCTGACAATTTCAATGTCTCTGTAATTATTCATAATGTGGCATTAGATCCATTGGAAAGGTGTCGTTGTTAGCTTTCCAACGCATACAAGAACTCTTCAATCGGACTCCGTATGAGAAAGTTATGCTCCATTTATGTAGGTGCTGTCTGCTGAAAACCGAACCGAATTCGAAGTTGAAGTGGAGTCCGACTTGACTTGGGGTGGCGCCTCATCCTCTTGTGGCTGGTCCAGTGGTGCTTCTCCCATGTTCCTAAGAATCAAAATATCACCATTAAGTAGCATCCCATCCTTAGCCACATAATTATGGATAGTAAGAAACGAACGCACCTCATGATTAAGTCGTCGGGCACGGGAACGGGTGATTGGTCCTTGGATGATAGTGTGGGAGATGTCCTCATTATCCTCCCCTTCTTGAATTGGAGTCGTCCTCGACTCAAGGTCATCTTCTTCTCCCAAGTAAGGCTTTAAATCTGAAATGTTAAAAGTGAGACTAACCCCAAAACCTGCAGGCAACTCAAGCTTGTATGCATTATCGTTAATCTTCCTAACTATCTTAAAAGGACCATCAGCTCGAGGCATCAATTTGGATTTTCTTAGTTCTGGAAATCTATCATTCCTCAAGTGTAACCAAACAAGATCGCCTGGTTCAAAGGATAAATGGCGCCTACCCTGACTACCAGCAAGTTTATACTTTTCGGTCATCTTTTCAATGTTCTCTTTAGTTGTTGCATGGATTTTCAGAATAAAATCAGCACGTGTTTTAGCATCCAAATGCACATGTTTAGAAGTAGGCAATGACAAAAGATCAATGGATGCACGTGGATTAAATCCATACACTACCTGAAAAGGGCTCACCTTGGTGGTAGAACGTACCGATCGATTATATGCAAACTCCACATGAGGTAAACAGTCTTCCCACATCTTTAAATTTATCTTCAAAACAGCCCGCAACATTGTGGATAAGGTACGATTAACAACCTCCGTTTGTCCATCGGTTTGTGGGTGGCATGTAGTAGAAAATAACAACTTAGTCCCCAACTTGCTCCATAAGCTTCTCCAAAAGTGGCTCAAGAACTTCACATCCCGATCGGAAACAATGGTGTTGGGAATTCCATGGAGGCGAATGATTTCCCTGAAAAATAAATCAGCAATATTTGTAGCATCATCGCTCTTATGACAGGGTATAAAATGTGCCATTTTAGAAAATCGATCCACCACCACAAATATACTATCCCTCCCCCGCTTTGTCCTAGGTAATCCTAAGACAAAATCCATCGATATATCCTCCCAAGGAACACTAGGAATAGGAAGGGGCATATAAAGACCATAGGGGTTTAAGCGTGACTTAGCTTTGTTGCATGTAGTGCAGCGTGAAACGTAGCGCTCGACGTCCCTCCGCATCTTTGGCCAAAAGAAGTGTGTGGACAGCACGTCTTCTGTTTTCTTCACTCCAAAGTATCCCATCAAACCACCTCCATGAGTTTCCTGTAAGAACAAAAGGCGAATGGAGCTAGCTGGGATGCATAGCTTGTTAGCACGATATAATAATCCTTCATTCAGCACATACTTATTCCATGTTCGACCCTCTCTACAGTTTTCAAAAGCATCTCTAAAGTCTGAATCAGTGGCGTATAACTCTTTTATTGTCTCTAGGCCAAAAAATTTTATGATCAAGTTGAGATAACATAGTAAATCGCCTAGATAAAGCATCAGCAATGACATTGTCTTTACCCCGTTTGTGCTTAATAATATATGGAAATGACTCTATAAACTCGACCCATTTTGCATGTCGTTTATTTAATTTTGCTTGACTTCTAATATGTTTCAAGGATTCATGATCAGAATGAATGACAAACTTCTTAGGCCAAAGATAATGTTGCCAAGTTTCTAACACCCGAACTAGAGCATATAACTCTTTATCATAAGTAGAGTAGTTCAAAGTTGGCCCATTCAATTTCTCACTAAAATAAGCAACGGGTTTACCTTCTTGTAGCAGCACTCCTCCTATCCCAATACCACTGGCATCACATTCAAGCTCAAAAGTCTTACCAAAGTCAGGGAGTTGGAGTAGAGGGGCATGTGTAAGCTTCTCCTTAAGCATGTTAAAAGCTTGTTCTTGTGCTGGACCCCATTGGAAGGAAACTCCCTTCTTTGTTAACTCGTTCAATGGGGCAGCGATGGTGCTGAAATTCTTCACAAACCGCCAGTAAAATCCTGCAAGTCCATGAAAGCTTCTCACCTGTGTGACAGTTTGAGGGGTCGGCCAGCTCTTGATGGCTTCAATTTTCGCTTCATCCACCTCAATACCCTGTGGAGTGACAACATAGCCAAGAAAAGAGACACGGTCCGTGCAAAAGGCACACTTCTCAAGATTACCAAACAAGCGTGCATCTCTCAATGCATTAAAAACAGCACGCAAATGGTTCAAGTGTTCATCATTAGACTTGCTATATATCAAGATATCATCAAAATAGACAACCACAAATTTTCCAATAAATACTCTTAAAACTTCATTCATGAGACGTATGAAAGTGCTAGGTGCATTAGTTAATCCAAAAGGCATGACTAACCACTCATATAAACCGAACTTAGTTTTAAAAGCTGTTTTCCATTCATCCCCCAATTTCATTCTAATTTGGTGGTACCCACTACGCAAGTCGATTTTTGTAAAAATGATAGAACCACTCAACTCATCAAGCATGTCGTCTAACCTAGGAATAGGATGACGATACCTTATTGTAATATTGTTAATGGCTCTACAATCAACACACATACGCCAACTGCCATCTTTTTTAGGAACTAAAAGAACAGGAACAGCACATGGGCTAAGGCTCTCGCGCACATACCCACGGTCCAGAAGGTCTTGGACTTGGCGCTGAATTTCTTTAGTCTCCTCCGGATTTGTTCTATATGCAGCACGGTTTGGTAATGTTGCTCCTGGGATTAAGTCGATTTGATGCTCAATACCTCGAATAGGTGGCAGCCCCGGGGGTATCTCTGCTGGAAACACATCCTTATACTCCTGCAAAAGGTTAGTAACAGCAGGAGGCAAAGAACTAGAGGTATCATCAAATGAAAACAACGCTTCCTTGCATATCAAGGCATAGAAAGGAGAATCAAGCTCATTAATATCAATAAGATCAGATTTGGTAGCAAGCATAACACCCCCCTTCAATTTAATTCCCTCAGACTTAGAGCTTGTTACTTTCTTCTCTTTCTTAGTTGGGAAAACGGTGTTAGCAACTTGCTGATTTTCAGATTGCAGTGCACTCTCCTTCTTGCTATTTTCAGCTCCCTCTTTCTCACATTGCATAATTTCAATGGGTGTCATAGGAAGTAACGTAATTTTCTTTCCCTTATGCATAAACGTGTATTTATTACTTCGACCATAATGGGTGGCATCGGTGTCAAATTCCTATGGACGTCCTAATAAAAGTGAGCATGCTTGCATAGGTACCACATCAAAATCAGCAAAGTCATGGTATGTACCAATGAAAAAGTGCACTCTCGCAGATTGTGTTACCTTAACCTTACCGCTATTGTTGAACCACTGAATATGGTATGGATGAGGATGTGGACGTGTGGTCAAGCCAAGTTTGTTGACCAAGTCTGAGCTCACCAAGTTATTGCAGCTTCCTCCATCAATTATGACGCGAATGCGGCGATCCTTGACAATGAGGTACATTTGGAACAAGTTATGTCGTTGTAGGGTCTCTGCTTGTTCCACTTGAGTGCTCAACACGCGTTGTACAATTAAGGCCTGATATTTCTCTGTGGCGGCCGTGCCTAGAATCTCCTCGCCATCACTTCCCGTCTCATCGCCACCTGCATGGTTAGCCCCAATGGCAGAATCATCCTCAACATCAGTAGCACTAACATACCCACCGTCCTCTGTAGCAAGGAATGTCCGTCGCGGGCTTGGACAGTCCCTCATAAAGTGGCCCTTCCCTTTGCAGTTATGGCAGATAGTCCCGGGGGAGCGGCCCGTGGAAGCAACCGATGAAGAGCTCTTTACCGGGGCAGGGGAACCTGTTGATTTAGTCTTCTCTTCTAGCGCTTGTGACGATGCCGGTGCTGCTGAACGCGCCCTAGACATGTAGGGGGCAGCAGACCGTGCAGGAGGAGGTGGAGCTGATTTGACCGTTCCAGGCATCAATCTTGTGTCGCCGAAGTTGCTCTTTGGCTTTTGCTGCCTTCCCTGCAATTCTTTTTCTGCCAACATAGCAAGCTGGAACAATCTATTGAGAGAGTTATAATCCTTATAGTCAACTATGTCTTGTATCTCACGCCTTAATCCCCCAAAGAATCTTGCCATTTTATCCTCGTCATCCTCAACTACATCACAACGCAACATTCCTATTTGTAGCTCTTGGTAGTACTCCTCAACAGATCTATTTCCTTGGTTTAAGCGTTGCAATTTTTTGCGCATTTCACGTTTATAGGTGGGAGGAACAAATCTACTACGCATAGCTCTCTTTAAACCTAGGCCATGTATCAGGTGCTAAACCAGCTTTTACTAATTCATTCCACCAAATGATAGCAAAATCAGTGAACTCACTTATGGCTTGTCTAACTCTATGAATTTCTGGAACTAGATGGGAATTGAATTTTTGCTCGACTGTCATCTCCCAATCCAAATAAACTTCAGCATCATAGGAACCAGCAAAAGATGGTATACTGAACTTAACATTAGCATAATAATCATCATGTGCACGTCTAGGACGAGGATTTGTGTCGTTACCTCCCCTACCTTGTCGACGTGGCTGTCGTCGTTCTTGATGTGCCGCGTGAGGAGCGGGGCGACCTCCAGCTGGAAGTCCTGCTCTGGCGGCAGTTCGGTCATACTCATCCTCATCTTGATCAGTGTCATCCGCCTCGAGATCCTCTGATTCAGCTCTATCGGAAGGTGGCTGCTTCTCTAGGTTATCTATCCTGGTGATGAGGGTGGCGATACTCCTCTCTATCCTCTCTAATCGATGCTCATTATCTTGGTTGCTCTTGCTAATATTTGCATTGATATCTCGCAGCATCGTTTGAAGCTCTAACTTAGAAACACATTCATCTTCATCATCTTGATGTGCCGCTGGTGATCCTGTCATGGTTAGTGAAAACAAGGAACACACAAATGTATAAAGCTCCTACGAACTACTAGGATGTGGAGTCGCTCTCACTCAAGCGTCTAACCACGCTCTTGCAAAGTTCTTACCAACGTAGCAGGTGGTACAACCGGTGGCTTATTTGTGATACCGTTGAAGACGTGAGTGTAGCGATTGCCGGGTTGAAACTGTACTGATCAGAAGAGAGTGGAGCTTGGAAGGTCAATTTGGTAGCAAGGATTAGCAAAGTTCGACAACAGTTAGTAAAGCTCAATAATAATTCAAGGTACTTGTCTCAGTTGCTGGCCTAAACGTGTTCCTAGAAACGAGTATAGGCACAGAAGTATACCAAAGTACCAAGAAACAGAAGTATACCAAGGTTTTTTTTTCTTCTTCTTCTTCTTCTTCTTTTTTTTCTTCTCTTTTTCTTCACTATTTTTTTTCTTTTTTTTCACAAAACTGCTCAGAGAATCAAGCGAAAGGGAAAAAACAGACTATATGGGAATAAAACTTCCAGAACTCTATTTTCCAAGGCGAATTTGGCCTCGAAGATTTCATCAAAATCGACAAAGTGGGTGGGAATCAGATGTAACTTTTCGTTCCGGTCGTTTTGACGGGTGGTAGAGCTCAAACGGAGTTCGTATGACAAAGTTATGGCCGTTTTACCGAGGCACTATGAATTCGACTCCGACTTGGGTTCAGAGTTGTATTCGAATATCTCAAACCCTAAGTAACGACTCGCAACTAAGAACACAAGTCTAAACTAGCAACCGGACGTTGACTATGAATCAAAACTCAGCAATACGACACTGTGACGAAATTGCAACGGCTCGGAGCTCTTGGACAGTGAAGGTGATATGCCCTATAGGACTACAATTTTTTTTGGCTATATTTGGAATTCTGGGACGATGGCAAAACTAATTGGATACAATGATACCTGACGGGCAACCGAAGCTCTGATACCACTTGATGCGCACGGGGGTGCCCGATCTTCCGTCAGGAAGGGATAATCACGATTGTGGAGAACTCGACGTTGATGACCCGGCTTCCAATCAGAACTGATCCGAACCCTGCGTTCGCTACACCACGGCTCCGTTGGTTATCAACCACGCGCACACGCGGTTGACCTCGCCAAGAAGGCTTATCCCTGCATGCGAATCGAGAACACAAGCAAGAACACAGTAGAAGCAATCTCACAAACGAGATGATTGTTGATTACTCGAAGTGGGGTTCTACAAACTGATGAAATCAGCGAGACTGCGATGGCAGAATAATTCTAAGCAAAACCTACCCTAAACAATGACGGCTACCAAGTATTTATACCTAGGGTTTCTGAGAGTTTCACCCTAAACCTGGGCTTAAAACCCGAAACGAAAACAAGGCCCGAAGTGGCCCAAAACGGTGTCGCAGCACCTGACGACTTGTTCTGACAATTTCAATGTCTCTGTAATTATTCATAACGTGGCATCAGATCCATTGGAAAGGTGTCGTTGTTAGCTTTCCAACGCATACAAGAACTCTTCAATCGGACTCCGTATGAGAAAGTTATGCTCCATTTATGTAGGTGCTGTCTGCTGAAAACCGAACCGAATTCGAAGTTGAAGTGGAGTCCGACTTGACTTGGGGTGGCGCCTCATCCTCTTGTCGCTGGTCCAGTGGTGCTTCTCCCATGTTCCTAAGAATCAAAATATCACCATTAAGTAGCATCCCATCCTTAGCCACATAATTATGGATAGTAAGAAACGAACGCACCTCATGATTAAGTCGTCGGGCACGGGAACTGGTGATTGGTCCTTGGATGATAGTGTGGGAGATGTCCTCATCAATATCCAAAACGAATACGTTATCACTCGTTGTGGTGTGGAAGTGGAGACAAAGAGATTTGGGAGGGATATGACAGAGATATGAGAGAAGCCACAGACTAGAATGCTGTGAGAGATGTGGGAGGGCAGTGGTATATATAGACCTGGAATTATAGCCATTGGAAAAATAGCCGTTGGAAGAGTAGCCGTTGGAAATATAGCTGTTGGAAAAGTAGCCGTTGGAATTATAGCCGTTGAAAAAGTAGCCGTTGGAAAAATAGCCGTTGGAATTACAGCCGTTGGAATTATAGCCGTTGAAATGGTAGTTGATTTGGTAGTTATAAGAAATTATTAAAATATAGGAGAGAGAATTTAGAGGATGTGAATATAGACTATCTGTTAGAAAAGTATAAAATATAGATGATAAATCTTTTTAGATGATAGTTCATATGGAGATATAGACTATCTCTTAGAGATACTCTTAGACTGGCATGAGACTCTTAGACTGGCATGAGAACTCCCTCAGGAATCCTTTACTTGAAGCTACTGCACTATGTATTACGGTGGGGGAGTATTAAGAACTAGGTTGATATGACACACTCTCTCCCCCAAGCCACTACTCGAGGCTACGATTCATTTTGATTGTTGTTTGATGTGGCACGAGCACATGCACGCTTTCGACATATCCAGGCAAATCTCTGTTTGGCATTTCCATTTTTCAGCACGGCCGGACAGGAATATGGACATCGCGCGCACACAACCGAAACCAACTCAGAAAGCAACGCCTTTTTTCCGGTGGTTTGTAGCGCTGCGTGTCATGTCTGTCCAGTACGGCTAGCTCTACTAGTCACCGTCGCGCATGATGGCACATCCATCCATCAAATCAAATTAAAGCCAAAAACGGCTGCGCGTCGCGCTCACGACACCCGGAGATGGATCGCCGTGGGGACTGGCTATTAGGTGAGATACTTGGATCGAATCAAAAGCTAAGCCGTTAGTTCATCTGTGTGGCTCATGTTGAAGTAGCAATCGATTACATGTACAACCCCTCTTGGTCCCTGCATCCTGATTAACTCTAGATTGATTATCTGCATCTGCCAATTAATCCTGACAATCCTCGGAACCATGTAGAGTACTGCTGTACTACTGCCAGGAATCAATTCCAAGGCGAAAGGAACATCCAACAAATATTATCATTACTGCTCCGGAAGAGAAGATCGAGCAGCTTGTGCTGAAGGTAGTTTGGTGGATGGTAGCACTATGAGGTAAAACTGGTGTTTTGGCCTCGAGGCTGTGGGTCGCAGGGAGCTGGTTTTAGAATTTAGATCGTTTCTGACAGCGCTGATTTGACCATGGAAAAGGATTGGCACGTGGTTCACAGGTCTAACATCTCGCTAGAAATCCTACATAACTAGAGTGTAAAAAAGCAATTTAGAAATTTTAGTGGTCCTTTGATCCCAATGGGCTGTGTAGGAAAAATTCAAATAAATTAAAATCCTATCAATCCAATTGGATTGTGTCCAAAATGTACGCTAACAATTTTTTGGCTATGATAAAAAGTTGGACTCTTGTTTGGATAGTTGCCAATTTTTATATGAACAAGTTCACATATACTCCATAAGATTTGAGTGTTTTCATTGGTATTAATCTATCACATATTAGCTTTATTGGTTGAAAACCACGTCATGTTGTCAAAAAGCACGTCTAACCCACCTCACACACAGGTCTTCCGGATTTGACAGCTAGTTTCCGCAATAGATGATGTCAGTCTTTTAACAACCGATTTTGAAACTTTAAAATGCCGTTGCTCTCAAACCGAGCGTCCAAATTAAAATCCGTTTTCACCATCATCATTGTTTCGACGAGATCTCCAAAATTAGACACCGATTGGATATGTTTTGATGACTTATTTTGTGTCTACTGTATTTTCTGATTCTATAGTTTTTTAGTTCCATGTCATATTATAGTTGTACTGCATAGTTTCGATTATTCTCTACTGTATATATGTCTCTACCATATTTTTTATGGTTCTCTAATGCGTATTTTTATCTGTTGTACTTTTTGTGAGTTGTCTACTATATTTTCTATCAATTGTCTATTGCATATTTTGTCTATTACGGTTTTTATTAATTGTCTACTGTACTTGTTGACAATTTCTATTATATATTTTTCTATGGTAAATATGCCTTTGTCCTCAGTGTGCTATACCACTCCTAGATCCAGCATTGGTTCGTGCTTCGAGGTTAACATATTTCATTATCTTTGCTATAGCGCACCCTCATTTTGCAACTTCATAAATCCAATTCCACAATGCCGCCATGTATAAAATATGGCCAATGAGATCAAAATTTGACTATCACTTAATTGTTAATTAATTTTCAATGCTTAGCATGCAACGATCTATATTAGAATAAGTTAAATATGAATTTCTTTATCACAGAGAGTACAATGCTGCATGGTGTAGAGATACAAAATATGCGAATCTCAAAGCACGAACTAATGGTGGATGTAGCGGGGGTTCAATGCCCACCTGGGTAGAAAATTCACATTTATTTGTCTACTGCAATTTCTGACAGTTGTCTGTTCCACATGTTGACAATTTTTTATTGCATATTTGTAAATTACATTTCCAATTAGTCGTCATTTGTTGACAGTTGTCTACTGTAAATTTCTCTACTATATTTTCGATAGTTGTCTATTGTATATGTATATTTTTTTCCTCTGAGAAACATTGGTAAAACACGTAAAACAGTACAACAAAAGTAATAGGAAAAAAATTACTGAAAAATGTTAAAAAAAGACTATGGAAAAATCAAATAGAATACTCGATGGAAACAACCAAATAAATACTTCTCTAGACAGGCCCATCACAAGCGGGTCAAAATCGTTATCCTAAATAGTTTCCCAACCCGCCTGTGCAAAAAGATCTATGATGATGCATGTCATCATAAACAGGTGGTCATACCCGTCTATGATGACAGGTCATCACAGACGGGTGGATGTTTCGTACCATCTGTGATGACCGTGTCGTCATACACAATTCACTCACATTTCTCATCGCAGACAGTTTTTGCTTGTCACCCGTCTGCGATAACTATATCATCACAGACGGTTGCTCATCCTCCCCCATCTGTGATGTAATATTCCAGTGGGCAGAATTTTTCCTACATTCCCTAGAAAATGATAGATTCAATATACAAATCACTTAAACGACAGATTCAATATACAAATTCACTCACATAATATTACAAATTCATTGACACAGCACCACACGAACAGAAATGAATTGTAATTATATACATTTGGAAGCAAGTTCGAACAAATTTTGAACTATAATTCAATACACTTGGAAAAAAGTTTGAACAATGACAATTAATTACATGCACTAATGTTCGAACAAATCTATGCTCAACTATGCTTCTATACCTCCACCATAGTACTCGTCATCGGGATTTACAATCTGGGTATTGACGAAGAAAGCAAAAACCCCCTGGAATTCGCTTTAGTTTGGTTTCATCTAGATGATCCTTTTTGTCGATCGACTATCATTATCGCTAACAAATATCTATTAAAATCATGCATGAAAAAATTAACAAGTCTAAACGAATTATATATTGAATGACAAACCTTCAAATTTGCTTCTTGTGTTATGAAACTCGTGATCATCTTCATGTGGTAGCAAACATAAAATCCACATGTGTTGGTTCCTTTTACCAGTTGTCTACACTGAAATAATTTTTTTGTTAGTTCGAGAGGCATTAATGACGCCGAAGTGTGCTACATTAACATAGTAGCCAAGATACTAGAAAGTTCAATTTGTGCTGCAACTTAGACCATTTGGCTCTCCCTTCACAAGCAACGTACTCGATGAATGTCTTGTCAAGTATTATTGAATAGGCTTGAAGTTACGAGTATGACTTATTGAGGAATCAAGGTATAAATATTCTTCCATTTTGGTATAAGAACTACCAAAACCCAGTGAAATATACATAGGCATGTCTTCATGGTAATTAAAGGTATTTTATTCTTGTAAAGTTTGAAAATAACTAATTAAGTATGACAAATAGTTCGAGACTTACCTTGAGTTATAGGTAAAGATGATGTATTCATTATTCTTTTGAGCCACCAACACCTGTGTGACATCATCCTGAATGAATTGCTTATTGTTGCTGATGGCTCTGTGTATGACCCTTGTAGGGTCAAGGAAACCAACCAGTTCCTTCTGTAGTTTGGCTTCACTATACACACACACATATATAAAATAAAGGATGATATCATATATTGTCTCGTATATATAGGTATTATGAATGTAGATCATGTTTGATTGAACATACTTATAATGTGCAACATCTCAAAGGGTCCATTTTATGTTCGTCGAGGGTGAAGAACTCAAACAAGCCCTGGAAGATATATAAAAGTAGCCGCCGATGTCCTGGTGGAATAATGCTCCTCCTTGAACTTGATAGAGATACATTTCGACTTTTCTTGTCCTAGCTGAACATTGTTGGTCAGTTGCATGTACCACCCATGCAATATCTGACAAATTGTTGACAAGTTTTCTATTTCATCTACCAAAAAGAATAGTTCTCCATTATTGTATTTATCATGGGGATCTGGGAGGTGGTGGTTTGGCACTCTTGCTACTCTTCGCAATACTTTTGCCACACTTGTCCTTCCTGTTGCCTTGAGTTCTTTTGCTAGCATAGGCGTGCTTCACTAGAGAAGGCTTATCATACATTACTAGCTCAGCCGTAGTTGGCGCTACTAGCTCTGTCGTCCTCAGGTAGGGCCAAGGTGTCAGCCTGCTACACTGCCGCTACTAGCTCCATCGGGCTTGGGTTCTTCTCCGATGGACTCACCGGCTGTTGTTGTGATGCACGGACTACGATGCAAGTGGATCAACTATTCTGATGTCCTTCTTTCACTACTAGATGAACGTGTCAATAGCTTGTTCTAGGATCGTGATCTCTTCACTCGGGGGCGAGAGCAGCGGGAGGACCTTGAAACCTTCAATCATGTTGTCCACATGTACTCTTAGAAAGTTAGGCACTAGGGGGCGATCGTGCACAAAGACCCCGGAAACGATGGATACGCTATCCCAAAAGAAGCATCAAGGGCAATATCATCGGCTACCCTCGCCAATAACTTATATCGAGTCATGACCTAACAAGATATAGTAATTAGCTAAGTCATCCTACAAGTTTTACTTATTGAGCATGCTAGAGCCAGTTTATATCTTATCGAGATGAGGTTGCAAGGAAATGTTTAGCTTCCTTCTTCTGCGGCAGTAGCGCCGAATGCGCATCTACACCAATGGTTTCTAGGGACCGAGGGTGAGCACGGGCAAATGACCTTGTGTATAACCAACTGCGAAACCCCTCCGAATCAAATGACCTTGTATCTAAGCTATGTTCTTTAACATCTTCTCATTTTTACAGTCAAAGCACGGGCAACACATAAATTCAACCCCTTTCTCAGAATATCTTCCTTTCCAGCTTTTACAAATTTGTTCACACCACTAATGTACTCTTGGTTCATATGGCTCACATCATACATCCAACTTCGATCCATCGATGGTATGACACATAGATGGCATTAATTAACCATAAATATATTGATTATTATCTTAGCCCTAAACTACAGCTATAAATTGTACTCTTCTCTCTTGTTAAGTTTTAGATCTAAACCCAAAACCTTCTAACATAATCTTCTCTCCAAAAAGGCTAGATCTAAATAACTTCAATGAATATTCCCTTCGTCCAGAAATGTAAGGCGTATTTTGATTGGTTAAGACAAGAATTCTTGACCAATAATTACTCTATTAATATGCGATTTATGTGATATAAAATCATAATTATAATAAAGTACTTTTGAATACGAGTCTAATGATATTAACTTTATTTCACATAAACCATATATTAATAAAGTAATTATTGGTCAAAGCATTGTCTTGACCAATCAAAATACCTCTTACATTCTTGGACGGAGGGAGTATAAACCAATTAGAGAAGCAATTGACTAACCTTAGATCACCACCAACTCAATAACTCTTCCAAATCTAGTCTTCTTTTTTTCAAATCGGCTCAAAATCGCCACTCCACAAGGCACTAGCTGCCACCAGTCCGACAAATCTGGGAAACCCTAACAAACGCGCTTGGGTTGATCAACCATCTATGATCTCCACTCTCGTCACAGGTAGTTTGTTCACCAATCATCTATAATGAGTCATCACAGACAGTTCGTTCGACAACTGTCTATGATGTGGTAGACATCGATCACAAACAGTCCACGTCCTCACCCGTCTGAAAAAAAGAGTCATCACAGACGGTTCATTCGGCAATCGACTGTGATGTGGGTAGACATCACAGATGGTCCACGTCCTTACCCGTCTATGAGTCATCACGAATGGTTCGTCGGTCACCCGTTTGTGATGACTTATCATCCCGGACCTTGTAGTCAGGTGACATGCTATCTCAGACAGTTCAAATGGATGACCTATCTGTGATGTGACTCATTTTGGATGCTTTTGCAGAACCGTCTAATTTTAGGCGGTTTTGCATAACCCTCTAAAATGCGGTGTTCAGGATAACTATTTTAGTAGTAGTGAAAGATAGAAAAAAGGAAGAAAAGAAAGAACAAAAAAGAAAAGAAGAAAAAGACAAAGCTTATAGCGCTCCATGCTAGTAGTATTTTTTTAAAGAGTGTTTACTCTGTTCTTACGTGGTAAACATTTACCACGAAATTAACCCTACTTTTATCTTTTTATTAGGATGGACTTGTGCTCAAAACAAACACTTCCCTCTGAGGCTGGAGGCTTGTCTCGGACAGGCCTTGTCTTAGGTGCAGCATATAGCTAGCTCCCCCGGATCAAACCTCCTTCAGCCACCAACCCCTCCGGTGTCCGGTCCATGGCCTGCGATCACCGGTCACTGCAAGCGAGCCAACCACGTCAGAGATCGGGGGTCGGTGGCGGCTGAATCGCTGAGTGGTAAACGGTCAGCGTCGTCGTGTGGGTGGCGCTGCACCTAGTCCGGTCAGGTGGCAGGGCGACCCGATCGCCGCGGCGACGCGCGCGAAACCAAACTACCACGCGCTTCGCCGCTTCCGTTACTTTACTTTTCTCGACACCTCCCAGTTTCCCTGACGAACTTTTCTCCTCTCTTTCCATTCCGATTCTCGTCCCTTTGGGTTGAATAAACAGTCATGAATGCACAAGTTCTCAACGAATCTTCCACCGAAGAGAATACACACACACACACACACAATTAGGTACATCTCGTGAGTCGTCGATGTTCATCACCAGAGCTTCCGGGTGATCAGCAATTAAAAGAGAGTTCGTTACTACTACTAATTTTAGTAGTACATGCATGTTTAATTGCTGGCCGTAATAGCATCTCCAGAGAGCTGGATGAACTTTCAGAAAAAGAAAAAAAAAGAGGTCAACTGGTCAAGTGAGAAACGACGGATGGGGTTGACCATAGCCGGGCTATTGAATGGTCAAAAGTTGCACTGTCCGGAGTACTCTGAACATTTACTTACTTTCATTTCTCTAAGAAAAGATGGTGCCGAGAACGTCAGAGTAATCAAGGACCGGTCAGTATAAACAGATGTAGAAATCCGGCTTTTCAACTTGAAGAAATGACTTCCAGCTCGAAATTTCCAGGACGATTAATCTCCAAGCTTTCAAATAGAAGATTTTAGCTACGATGAGCATGATGCAAAAGCGCAAAAAAGGTTGGGTGCATGCCTGCGCACATGCATGCACCTGAGTGTAGCATGTTTAAGCAGTGGAAGTGTGGAAAACACATGCTATTGGACTAGGAGTACATACGACGCAGGTTGTAAGCACTAAGCACGTAGAGTTATCTTTAATTCCCGGCAACTCAGCGTGCTCACGGTTGTAGGTAGTACTAGGTGTATAGTTTACCGTTCCAAGGACAACTAGGCATGTGGCAACCCGAACGAAACCTGGTGTCACAGGTAAGAGCAAACTCGAATTGAGCCAAGGACGACATGCAAAAATTAATTTTGGCCACCTCCAATCCATATAATCGATAGAAAACGCATATATAGGACGTGATCATCGTGCCAAGGACGTGCGAAAATTAATTTATCGAGCACCAAACTCTGAACGCCGTGACGCATTACCAGACGAATTACCGTCCCCGCCGCGGCGGCGACCATCTTCCAGCAGCAGCCGTGCATCGCTCGCGGCGGCGCGCCGCGTTGGACTCTTCCCGTCTCGCAGCTACCCCGTCCCGGTCCCTTTCCCACTGTTCAATTCGTTCGATCCGTCCGTTCCCGTTTCCCACCACCTTCCCCCTCCGATTCCCGGCCCTCTCCATGCAAACGAACGCCCGCTCCTCCTCCTCCTACCACCCGCGCCTCCGACCTTTCCTCCCTTTCACACACGCCCTGCCGTGGCAGTCCACCACCAGCGCGCGCTCTACTTCTCTCTCCCTCCGCCGGGTGGGCCAGCCGCCGGATCGCCCCTATAAATAGACACCGCTGCCTCCCTCCTGTCTCCACCACACCGCAGCGCTACAAGAAAGGGATTTAATTCGATCGAACGAGCGTTACTTCCCGTTCGTCTCGTGTGCTTGTTCGTTCGGTGAGGAAGGTCAGGTCAGGAGATCGGAGGCGTCGGCCGGCGAGCGTGGTGAGGTCGGAAGCCGGGTGAGATGGCGGGCGGCGGCGTGGAGGACGCGTACGGCGAGGACAGGGCCACCGAGGAGCAGCTCGTCACGCCTTGGGCGTTCTCCGTCGCGAGGTAAGGAATAAAGAAATCGTGCATAAATTGGACGCCTGGTTATCGTTTGTTTTGTTCCGTTTTTCGATCAAATCTTCAGTATCTATGGCGATTGGTCTTTGTTTCTTTGGGGTGAGATTTGTGTGTGTTCGTGTTTCTGCCGTGATCTGTATTGCTACTGTGAGATCATACGATTTCGTGTCATGGCGGTTTAATTGGTAATTTGTTATTGCGTCTATTTTACGTACGTTATAAAGTTTCTTCCTTTCCAACCCCAAAGCCTACGTTGTTAGTGCTGCGCTTAAAGTTCTCGTTTGTTTTCTTTTACTCTCTTGTTTTACGTTACTGGTCATCGTCGACGAGCAGAGGATTACGTTTTCCTAATACCCATCCACACCAAACGTAAAAAAAGACAGATTGAAAAGAAATCTCGAGCCTTGAGCTGATGGAGATTTCAGATTTGCCATTCTATCAGCTCCAGATAAACAGGACATCATTTCAAATTTCCAAATCGAATTGTTCCGACGAAACAGACCTCTTGGTTTCACGATCCATTTCCCTTTCTTCTTCGTGCAACAGCGGCTACACGCTCCTGAGGGATCCCCGGCACAACAAGGGGCTCGCCTTCTCGGAGGCGGAGCGCGACGCGCACTACCTCCGGGGCCTCCTCCCTCCGGCCATCGCCTCCCTGGAGCTCCAGGAGAAGAAGCTCATGCACAACCTCCGCCAGTACACCGTCCCGCTGCAGCGCTACATCGCCATGATGGACCTCCAGGAGCGAAACGAGAGGCTCTTCTACAAGCTCCTCATCGACAACGTCGAGGAGCTGCTCCCCGTGGTGTACACGCCGGTGGTCGGCGAGGCGTGCCAGAAGTATGGGAGCATCTACCGCCGGCCCCAGGGCCTCTACATCAGCCTCAAGGACAAGTGCGTGCTCCTTGCTACTACTGTTTGTGTGATTGGGAGGTGTCAAGAACTGCATGTCTGATATGATGTGTGTATTTTCAGGGGAAAGATCCTCGAGGTGCTCAAGAACTGGCCTGAGAGGAGCATCCAGGTCATCGTCGTCACCGACGGCGAGCGCATTTTGGGTCTCGGAGATCTGGGTTGTCAGGTATGATGATACATTAGGCATTAGCATCTTCCACAGGCTGATGTTGCTGTCTCTTTACTTGAAAGACATTGCTGATGCTTAAGTCTGAATAATCTAAAACATGCTAATGTCTGTGTGTTATTCTGTGCAGGGAATGGGAATTCCTGTTGGCAAACTGTCCCTGTACACCGCCCTCGGAGGAGTTCGCCCATCAGCTGTAAGTGCTGCTCACACACAATGTTTTTCACCCCCTTCTGGAAGCATGAAAGAATCAGAACCCCCATGGATCGTACAATGTTTTTCACCCCCTTCTGGAAGCATGAAAGAATCAGAAACCCCATGGATCGTTTTGCTGACTGACTGTGAATTATCATATTTTAGTGCCTGCCGATCACGATCGATGTCGGTACGAACAATGAGACATTGCTCAATGACGAGTTCTACATCGGGCTCCGGCAACGCCGTGCTACTGGCGAGGTATGTATGATATGAATGACACAGGCTGCAATCTTTTGGCACATAGTCAGCTCACCTCTGTAGTTGGTGAACCAACCGGTAGGTTCTCTTGAGTATATATATGTTAAATTTTGGGTTTGTTTTCATGATTGCCAGGAATACCATGAGCTTCTTCAAGAGTTCATGACTGCTGTGAAGCAAAACTACGGTGAGAAAGTCCTCATCCAGTTTGAGGACTTTGCCAACCACAATGCTTTCGACTTGCTCGCGAAGTACAGCAAAAGCCATCTCGTCTTTAATGACGATATCCAGGTACTTCCAATGCAGCTCCTAGATTTGACATGCCCACATTTTTTCTATCAAGTCACCACAAGGTGGTATCTAGTATTTGGTCATTGTCTGTCTTTATCTTGGTGTATTGAACAAAAACAACGGGATTGCAGGGTACAGCATCAGTGGTCCTCGCAGGCCTATTAGCGGCGCTGAAGGTGGTCGGTGGAACTCTTGCAGATCAGACTTACCTATTCCTTGGTGCCGGAGAGGCTGGAACTGGCATTGCAGAGCTCATTGCTCTTGAGATGTCAAAACAGGTGAAGAACAACTCTACACTGCCTCATAGATCACAATACATGGTGTACAATTGTAATAGATATTACTTGTGCCGAGACCTTATCGATCGATTATTTCACAGACGGAATCCCCTCTCGACGACTGCCGCAAGAAGATCTGGCTCGTGGACTCTAAGGTTGGTTGTTACTCCTAATTGGGAATTGCAGCAAGGCTAAACATTGCAATCAGCACAACATTTTTCTGATACGGCCTTGTGTCATGTGCAGGGACTGCTTGTAGATTCGAGAAAAGAGTCCCTCCAGCACTTCAAGAAGCCATTTGCTCATGAGCATGAACCCCTGAAGACCCTATTGGAGGCCGTCCAGTCCATCAAGCCAACCGTGCTGATTGGAACCTCCGGCGTTGGGAGAACCTTCACCAAGGAAGTGGTTGAGGCCATGGCCTCCTTCAACGAGGTACTACATACTTTCTTCGCTTTGTCCATAAATTTGTCATGCAGGCTGTGTTTTTCCTCCCCTTTCATGGTGAAATTCTAAGTGGCATGTAAATTTTTTTTGCAGAAACCTGTCATCTTCTCGCTGTCGAACCCGACGTCCCACTCCGAATGCACGGCGGAAGAAGCGTACACCTGGAGCCAGGGTCGCGCGGTGTTCGCGAGCGGCAGCCCGTTCGACCCCGTGGAGTACGAGGGCAAGACGTACGTGCCCGGGCAGTCGAACAACGCCTACGTGTTCCCCGGGTTCGGCCTCGGCGTCGTCATCTCCGGCGCCATCCGCGTCCACGACGACATGCTCCTCACCGCCTGTAAGCGCTCGCTCTCATCTCAGTATTATCTCGCGCGCCCGTCGGTTTCAACTGTGGCAGCGACGTACTGACGACGATGCTGACATTGTTTTGTTTGGATGGATGCGATGCAGCGGAGGCGCTGGCGGAGCAGGTGACCCAGGAGAACTTCGACAAGGGCCTCATCTTCCCGCCCTTCACCAACATCCGCAAGATCTCCGCCAACATCGCCGCCAAGGTGGCCGCCAAAGCCTACGATCTTGGTAAGTCACATACACCAATCCTCTTCCTTCTTCTCATCCACCTCGCTTCGGAACCGCGCGCCATGGAGCTTACATTTTCTTGTCTATGTACGAACAGGTTTGGCGAGCCGGCTGCCGCGGCCCGACGACCTGGTGAAGTACGCGGAGAGCTGCATGTACACCCCGATCTACCGCAGCTACCGGTGAGCTCGACGACCGCTGTGACACCAAGTTTTGCAGGGAGGAGTCAATAAAATCGATCGAGCTCAAGCTTCAGTGACGCGTGCATCGCGATGCTGTGATGCTAAGCGATAGAGTTGTTTTGTGTATCCATATACGTATACTATACTTTACTATACCTGTTTACGGGAGCATGCACCTGTGAACTGTGTGTGTGCGGAGGTGCTTGTCGTCATCGTCGATTCTTTTGTCAGATTGAATTAAACGAGTGTAATAGCAATCATGTTTGGTACTAGGAGTTCTAATTCTCGCAGTGATTTGTGCTGTATCTTTGTGCTTAAGAATTGAGGTGCAGGAGGCTTGTACCCTTTGTAATCTTGTTTTTTCTTTGAGAAAACAGTCACGTCGTGCTATTTGTTGTCAGAGAAGGTAGAAAGGTAGAAGAGAAGTATACAAATAATTTACAGACATGCTTACGAGTAGAGTACCACGGGTGGTTTTTGAGAGGAAATAGTCGTGTTATCTATGCCACAAGGGTTTAGTTGTGGTAGTTGAATCAACGTTGACATATACTAGGGCATGTCCTCTGAAGTGTTTAAAGATAGTGAATGTAGTCATGCATCACCGAACGCTGACATAGAAACCAAGACAGTAAATATAGTCATGTATCACTGGACACTGACATAGAAACCATCTTCTAAAGTGCAAAGATGTATTGGAGGTTAATTAACGTATACTTAAGTTGACATGTCATAAGATAACGTGTTGGCTAAATCTCAGTTGCCTGAAATTTTTGCAAATCTCAGTCACCTAAAGTTATAGTATTAAAAGTTTTAGAAAATTGCACACCACTTGGTCTAAAACTGCAGTATTTGAAAGTGTGCAACTTTAGTGAAAACTTAGTGCAATTTTTAGTTTGTATGTTATATATGGAGTGAGACGTGGATGAGATGGTTGGATGTTGATCCAAAGGTCTAAAAAGTGACTGAGATGTAAAAAAATTTCAGGCAACTAATAAATAGACATTCCGATAAGATAAACACCTTATCTATTCTACGTGCCAAAAGATAAAGCTCTTGCTTTGCTAACATCCCTGGGCCTCTATACTGCGTATGCCCTTCAACATTTGCCGTTTAAGCCAGCCTTATCTCATGGTCCATCGAAAGCATCCTCTAGAACTCACCCAACTAACCAAGTCGACCCACCTTGCCCTTAGGTGACACGTCTCTTCTTCGTCAAGTGGTCCCACAATAAGGATGTTCCACCTTCCTTGTTTAAAACTTTAAGGGGATGTTTGGTTGGGCTTTTCAGCAACTTTTCACTGGAAAAAGCTACAGCCCAACTAAACGGTCAGCTTTTCAGCAGCTTTTGCCAACGGTAGTTGTGGGCTTTGCAGTGTAAATTCAGCTGTTTGAAAAGGCTGCCTTCTGCCAGCTTTTTGCAATGTGTTGAAACTTCAGTGCTCATTTTTCAAAATGCTATAGATGATTTGGATCAACCAAAAGCCATATGTTCGCTTTCTCACAGCCACAGCAGCTTTTCCAGACAGCCAGCCAACAGTAGCTTTGTCAACAGCCACAACCCAAGCAAACAGGCCCTAAATCCGCTCCGGGAAAACAAACATAAGATAGGTCCTTAATTCTCTCTAGAGGAACATAGCGGCCGCACCAATGTTCCTCGATGCTGGCTCTATAACTTCCATAACGGTCGATTTTCAATTTCAGCATGGAGGTCGTCGCCTCGTTCGTTTCATTTTAGACCTTTCTGATGACGCAAGGACAGGTAGCGGATATGCTTGCTATCATATTAAATAGGACCATAGGTTTCCTAACAGGCGTGATGCCCCATTTAGTGGATGATGGCCTTTCAATTCTTAAATATGCTAATGATACGATTATTTTTATGGATCATGACATCGAGCATACTAAGAATTCAAAGTTTCTCATCTGTGTGTTTGAACAGCTATCAAGGCTAAAAATTAACTTTCATAAAAGCAAAATGTTCTGCCATGGGAAAACCAAGGAGTACAAAACACAATACACATATATGTTCAGGTGTGAGCGGGGAAAATTCCCTTTCCAATATTTGGGCATTCCAATGCATTATAGAAAGTTGAGGAATAGTGATTGGAAAGTCCTGGAGGATAGATTCGAGAAGAGGCTTAGTAGCTGGAAGGGCAAGAATTTGTCCTCGAGCGGTTGTCTTGTCTTGATTAACTCGCTTTTATCTAGTTTATCCATGTTTATGCTCTTTTTCTTTGAGGTGCCCAAAGGAGCTCGGAAACGTCTAGATTTTTGTAGATTCTATTTCTTTTGGAAGAGTGATAATCACAAGCAAAAATTCAGAGCCACTAAGTAGGATATTGCGTGTCGGCCCAAGGACCAAGGTGGATCGGGCATACACAACTTAGGCACATAAACTAAATTTCTTCTTAGCAAATGTGTTTAAATTGCTTAATGAGGATGGCGGATGGCCTCGCCTTCTCAAGAATAAATATCTCCAAAATAGAACTTTAGTACAAGCAGAGGCACGCTAGGACAACTCTCACTTCTGGACTGGCTTGATAAAGGTAAAGCATATGTTTTTTCACTGGGCTGCTTTAAACCTTCACAATGGCTAACAGATTCGGTTTTGGGAAGACACTTGGCTTGGGAGTGCACCACTGCAGTCACAATATCCCATACTTTACGATATAGTGCCAAGGAAACATGCTGCTGTAGTAGATGGTCTCTCCCCAAATCCGCTGAATTTAATGTTTTGACCAAAGTTGGTTGCTTGGTAGGATCTTGTTAGTCAAGTCACAGTTGTCATATTACAATCTAATTGAGACACCATTCCATGGTTGTTACATCGTAGTGGACAGTTTTATGTCCATTCGATGTACCAAGCGTTGATGCATTTTGGTTGTCGGTTTTGACATAAACACTTATGAAAGCTTAAACTACCTTTGAAGACGAAACTCTTTACGTGGTTCCTGGGTAGGGGATCATTTTAACGAAAGGCAATCTTACTCGTCAAAACTGGAAGGGGTCAAAATCTTGTTGTTTTTGCGCTACAGATGAGACCATTCAACACTTGTTTTTTGATTGCCATGTTGCTTGTTACATTTGGCTTGTTGTGCACATTGCTTTTTATTTGCCACATCCATCCAACATTAATTATTTAATTGGACGCTGGCTCAACGGGGTAGAGTGGACCGTTAAAGCCCAAATTCTTGTAGGCGCATTGTCTGTGTATTGGGCTCTATTGCTATGTAGAATGACATGATTTTTTTTAATGAAAAATTGTTGTTTCATTCGAACCAGGTGGTCTATAGGTGTTCCTGTATGCTATGATCTTGGACGCCCTTACAGAAGCAAGCTTGTAGGGGGGTTTGGTCGAGGGGAGCAGACGCTTGGAGGCAGCAGTAAGGGCATTGTTCTCTTCTAGTAGTTGGAACACCGACAGATAATCGGGCGACACTTGATTGGTTTGCTACTTTTATTTTACTTTATTCTTCATATCTAGCATGTGGTTCGGGTTGTAAGATTGATGATTTTTTTATTGCATGAAACATTGTAATAGTGACTTTTGCTGGGTTGTATGCATCCAGTTGATGCAGAGGCCTAGAGATTAATAAAACTCTTCCTTAGAAAAAAAGACCTTTATGATGATCTATCTTGACTTCATACGGAAACATAATTTATACCTTTTTATAATTTTGTCATAACATCCAATTTTAACCTACAAATTGAAAAACTTCAACTAAAAGAAAAATCTAAAATTTGATGTTTGAACTACAAATACAAACCTATACGTAGTGGCTCCCGATAGTTGGCGATCTTGGTAGTGGTGTTTGGTGTGTGCATGGTTATGGGTGTTGATTGGGTAAGAAGCACAATGAAGACAGAAGCGACTGCCAACATATCATGCAACGGCGGTATGTGGTTTGGTTGAGAGGTGGGAGAAAGTATAGTAACAAGTGGATCTTTGTGTGTATTAAATATGTGGGGGAAAAAAAAAGGTATGTGATCTTCAAAGGACAAGAGAAAACAAGTAGATGGATCAGCAATTAGCCGACATTTATTTTAAGGACATACGATTACATCAATAACTGGACATAGTAATCTGCCAACGGTTCATATGATTGACGTGGACGCCGCGGATTAGGCATTTCTTTTGTGCAGGCCTCCTGTGTGAACTGACATCCGAGAAAATATGGGCCTGCAGATTCATTGTTGGTCGAAAGCCCTAGTTCCCTTTTTGTCCGTTGATTTGGCATCGAACGGCTGAACTCTCCCTGCTCCGACCCCAAATCGATGGACGCGCCTCCCATTCCAGTCTCTCGGCCCGTACGGTCCTGGTCCTCTCCTCCTGTCCCGCCTCACGCCCGCCGACTTCGACCACCGTCTCCGGCACGCCGAGAGCTACACCCTGACGCGGACGCCACCGGAGTTGACTGGTGAGTGCTTTCCTCCTCCTTCTCCTCCTCGTCCGAACTCCGAACTCCGAACTTACTTGTTGGTGCGTCGATTATCCTCGCCGCAGCGTTCTGGAGACTATATCGCCGGAGATTAGCTCCTGCCCCCTGCGATAACCGGAAGCACGGACCCATTCTGTGTGCTGACCCGCGAATACGGTAATTTTGAGGTCCTCCGTTGTTGATTCTTGGCGTGCAGTGCTGAAGGTTGTTTCGTTGTTTTTTGTTGGGTTTGCCAAGGTTATCCGAATGCATTCTACATGCTAGGGTTTTAGTTTAATTAATCCTGTCCCTACTTCTAAGGGTTTTCTACCTCTTTCTGAGGAGAAAAATCAATGGCTGTGAGCCTATGAATGATGTTAATAGTTAATTACTACCGGTGGATGTTAAATGGTTAACCAAAGATTGTTCTTTGGTGTATTTATATTGGTTTTGTAGATGTAAATATGACCCTTTTTCTAAGATTCTTCCAAAGACTCAATGCTAGCATACCCTGTCTTGCACAAACAGTTTTTCATTTATATTGCTCCACATACTCCAAATGAAAGATTCAGAAGAACCTATGAATATTTAATTGTTTGAGTCGGACATTTTCGTCTTGGCTGTATGCAAAAAAAATAGAACGCACAGAATGCCTTTCATGTATACTTGATAGTTTGAAGATTATCATATAGCAGATATGGTATCCATCAAATTTGTCTCAAAAAATGGCAATTAGAACATTGTCCTCGCAAGCTAGTGTCCATTGCAGTGATCATGAATGGTTTTTAACAGAGATGGTAAACATGGTCCTTTTCACTAGAAAAATGATGACATACCAGAAGCTTACCTTATAGCCTAGTAGCCTTAGAAAAGCTAAGGATGTACTTGTCCAATAGATGCCCAGCTGATCTCATCTAGGAAAACTATGATTTACCATTAATTCTGTCCTCAAGATAGCAATGAAGTTTAGTCAAGGGCTCCCAGGAACAAATTTTTTTGTTATCTTTGGTACTTGTTTTGATGATTTCGGTTCTTGTTTAAATGGTTTGAGCTATTTTAAATTTACAAGATTTCAGTAATAAAATCGTATATTACAGCAGTACCAAAACCACTCAAGTCATTGAAACAAGTATTGAAATCACTTAGATCATTGAAGCAAGTAAAAAGATAACGAAAACCATGAGAAACAGCGTTAACATGCATCATGGGGGTTATTTGCATGGTAAACTTGAGAACACTGGAAGTTCAAGCTTTGGATGAGAGCTTCAAATCTGGACATTTCAGGTTAGTATCTCACAACTTTACTTTGTTTAGGACTGCAGCTGAGGTGGTCGACCATGCTCAGAAGTTCTCTATCAGACAGACAAAAACTCAAGACAAAAGAGACAGTTGAGCTTATTCAACATGGTTCCTGAAATTGTAAGGTATTCATGCTTGTTTGCTCTTCCTATGATCTTTTTTATATGGGAAGTTCTTCCTACTGATTAGTGATGAGTATTTTTTTTGTGTCTGACAAAGTGGGTTCTCTTCTTTGATTGCTTCCTTCTGGAGCTTGCAGGAAATGAGACCATCACCACTTATCGTGGAGCTCTTTATGCTTCAAGTTCACGTGATGAACCGCACAAATTCAAATTAATTGGCAACCTTACATACTTGTGGAATCCAGGAAGCTGATTCACTGAAGAACCATTGACTTAACATGTAGTACAGCATGAGAAATCTGAATTCAGGAGGCCTTGCCTGACGCGCCCCACAATGGAGATGAATACAAATATATTCTTCAGCAGCATCACTGTTCTTACAATGCCAAATTTCTATCCTGTACTTGTGCCTGTTACACGAAGTCTTTTGGCCCCCAAGTGCTGCAAACAGGAGGAAAGCATCCACAGCCATGAAACTCTAAAGCTCACTGCTGCAATTGCAAAGATGGGGTTTAAGATAGTGATGTTTTCAGTATGCCCAGGAGAGGTATTGGTGAGGACAGTGCTGGCTTGAAGAGACCAGCTGCTCTGTCTCTTTTCTCAACTTCTTGGGGATGCCAGTACAAGGCAATTGGCATTTCGTGTGAGCCCAGCAGTGACCAGGCCTGACCTGAGGAATAGCAACATTAGTGCAATTTATGCAGTGTGAAGTGTGAACAAGTAATGGGCCTATTTCCAGCTCAAGTCTTAGGGATATATTAGTGCACCCCAGCATTTTCACATAAGCCTCTGAGCATATCCTGCTGTAAACCTAAGTTATCGTGTGTGTTGTCATGGGTAAGTAGAGGCATATATGTCAACTACAATGTCTTTTACCTGTCAATAGTCTCAGAATATGAGTTGGCTGTAGCATGTGCGTATGCATCTTCCTATCTTACTTGATATATTTTCATGTAGCAGGAAAAATAATTTAGATTTTTGGCAGTTCAGTGCCTACATTATCTTTAATATTTGGAACTGTGCATGTTAGTACCTTACATTTTGCTAATTAGGAAATTTATGAAGTGGCCTCGTTAAGGGCTTGTTTGGCGTTGCTGTACTATGAAATAGTTATTTAGGAGAACCTTTACCAATTCTACTAAAATATTTCTGTTATGCTTAGGGGTGGATGCAGAGTTTGCACATGAGGGTGGTTGTGGAGGGGCAAGTAGATGGGCTGTAGTTGGGCTTCACGTTGAGGGGGGCCCAAATGTTCTCAATGCTACATGTTTGTCGAAATAACTGGCACATAAGGCAAACATTTTGGTTGGTTGGTTGAGGCCTTGGGGGGAGGGGCTGGCCCTGCTCGTCCGCCCCTCTCTCTATGTATATATATACACACACACGACAGCGCTAATCTGTGAATGAGCGCATTTTAGTTTAAACTGTGCGCCGATGGTAATTCCTTTACTATTTATTCGCTGCCAAATTATTATCGATTCTGGTATCCCTGCCCAAATTACCGTCAGTTGCGAAGTCTTTTACTGTAACCTAGACATGCTTTTACTACCACGCGTCTACATTTAGGAGAGTATCGATGGTAAATTCATAGTGCGATTTACTACCCTTTGGTCACTCTTTTACTATCGCTTCACCGCTTTAATTTTTTTTTAAAGGAGGAGGTGAGATTTGAACAGTGGACCTCATGCATGCAACTATGATCCTCTAACCAACTGAGCTATACAAGTGATTGTGAACAACTACATGAGTTTTTTCCTTTCCAGTAAGCTGCGTTAAGACATGCGGTAAATCTATTCCCGCCAGATAGTAAAAATATGTACAAATAATAGTAATTTTCAGATATGTTTAAATAGTCTTCCATACTACAAAAAGTGATGGTAAAAACAATCTCGAAATGTAGTAATTTTGTAGAAACTTTTACTATGTGAGCTAGAAAAACGATATAAAAAATATTAGTAAAAATTACCACTTTATATACACAAAATTACTGCCGGAGCATATTATATGTATATACATATGTATGTATATTCATTCAAAGATGGTAAAACTGCAGATTAAACAGCACTAGATGCCAAATTAAGCCCAACACTACTGTGTAAAAACGTATGCTGGATATGTTGTCTATTAGCTTATGGTAATATAAGTGGTGTTGATTTAGCTTTCCCCTTACACCATCCTTTAATATTTCAGTCTGATTTATGATCTAAGACCATCCATGCATGCTTTAAAAGGCGTTCGTCTACCTTCCCGCCTAAGCATCAGCATAGCCTTGTTAGACGCTAGGCACCACCCCCACCCACCTAACGCTTTTTACAACGCTCTCCATATCTATGAATAAATGAAACTTTTTCAATTTCATATGATGTTGAAATGAATGTGATTAAAAGTAGAGTGAATTTTTTATTTCTATGTTTCACCAATCCTTATGGCCACAGTTTTGTCCAAATTGTATATATGTGTTTCAGATGGCATCAAACTAGACATCATGAAATTTGTTGTAGAAAGCATGATATAGAAGCATGGATGATTTTTTAGATAATCATAACTTGTTCCTTATGCAACATGCTAATCCAAATTGTTGTTTTTGTCGGTGTTAGTTTCCAATAATAATTCATGCTGCTCCCTCAGTGTGTAGTCAAACTTCTATAACTTTCATCACTAATGTACACACAATATTTAGAGTTTTCACATAAAATTGTATTAGTACATTTTTCATGAAAAGGACTTCCATATGATTAATTTTTTTATTACATTTCAATTAGAAAAAGCAATGGTCAAATGTGTGATTGGAGACCAAGTCAGCGTCTCAAATTTTACTACTAACTACTATTGAAAAACACAGGGACTACATTATTACTTGTGTAAAATCTTAGAAGCATGAAACAAATATACATAAATACTCCATGCTATAGCATATTTTATAGAAACATTGATTAAGAAAATTCCCATGCTTAGTAGTTAGTATTACTTCCATTTGGAAATAGATAGTTTCTTAGAAAGCGTGTAGTCAAAGACTCAAAACTTCTATTACTTTGGCTTGTAATATATAGAGCATTATTTAGATTTGTCAGGTGAAAAATGTTATCAAGATCTGTCATGAAAAATATTTTCATAATCTTATAATTTCATACTAACATATTCATAAGAAAGGTAACGATCAAAGTTGCATTTTGGAGACTGTGTCTATATCCAAAATGTCATCTATCTGCGAACGGAGGGAGTAATAGTAGTCTATACCAATGTATCATCCAGTAGGTCGTATCATGTTAAATGTAATAACTCTAGTGAGAATTCTTTCATCCAAGTTTACTTTCATACTGACCTAATCGCTATAGATCATTTTGAGTAATGGGTTTTTGGGATCCAAAACCACGCATAGAAAATGAGAACCATTACAAATATATTTTATGAATAACCTGGGTCCTAATAGAAAAGTTCCTAAAAATTGTTTAGAAAACTTTCTATGGGATGACTATGGTACATACAACTTTTAGTTACGTAGTTTTTTTTAGGCTTTTCTCCTTCACTATATTTTCACTCCCCCACCACTCCCACTTGTAGGATGATGAACGGATGGTGGAAAAAGCATATGTAAATTTCTTTAATTTACACACATGTACCATAGTCACTCCCAACTTTTTATTAGCATAACAAAATTTAACCTTGTTCTTCAGAAAAAGTATAAATTGGCTGGAGAAAGATCAATTTATGTGACCAGTAACTGAGTAATTTTTTATGCAAAAAGATGATTTTGGTTTGATTTTTCTCAAAAACCTCATTTTAAAAACATTTGTCCTGTTTATAGGAGATAACTTGTCCTGTTCACCATTGCACTAGGTAAAAGAAGAGGACCCACCAAGACAATAACGTTGTGTAAAACTGGCATAATCATTATAATATTTGTGTTTTTGTGAAGGCTAAACATTTTGGCATCTTCACACCCGAAGAGTGAAATTAGCTAGGTGACAGTGAGTACAAAAATTGAAATGGTCCCCACCTCAGATGGGGCTCTGAGCAGCCACTCATATTGCACTTTGCCATTCGATGGCCATGAGCAGATGTGTTGGAACAAATTTCCATCTTTTTTTTGCTACAGCTCCTTGGTTGATTTTTATGCTGTAGTTATTAACTGAACTCTAGGTGCAGGATCCAATCCTGCAGAATACAAATATGGAATATGATCTTTCACCAATTCTCACTTTACACAGAAAGGCTTTGCTTAGTGTGCTGCTTCTTATAGCTGTCATCTCTCCTTATTTGTTTCATTTTTATGTGATTGGCAATGCATGCATTTTGGAATATGTGTTGCAAGGTGCACATGTAGAAAAACAGTGCAACAAATTCTTGCAACTGTCAGAGTAGTGAGGTGATGGTTTTGCCACCTCTCATTTTGTGATCAGATTTGTGCTCTGCGGCTATTGTTCGTTATGCATCTTGTTGTCATGATTCGCCAAGATAAGAACTTTACTGACGCTAACCATTTAAACCAGTATCTGTCATTTTAGGATGCTGTTCCAGGTTAAGATTCTCTTATCACTATCCAGTAGAGATACCGAGACATCATTATCACTGCTCCAATTATGCAATTATTCCTCTTCCTTTTCAGCATTTATTGAAAGTAGTGGATGGGACCAAACAAAAAAAATCAAATGCACAACTATAACCGAAGAACCATAGGAGTAGCTACTAGAAAGGTTTATCCATCCTTTTCTGTATGAAGTGGAATAAAGGGAGAATTTCCTGCCCACCATGCATCTTCCTTTTTATCGTCCAGTTTTTCCCTTTGGTTTCAGTGTGAAAGCATGGTGATGCCACTGTTTCTCTTCTTCCTTTTTGGTAGGATGCCTGTTTCATACATTTGCTGGTTACACCTTACAACCAATCTTTGCTGTTAGCCTTTCCTGACAGCCTTTCAGGATATGTGAGATGTGGCAAAAAGGAGCAGATAGTTAAGCTCCTTTGGTTCATCAGATGATAGATCTATCTGAGCTGTCAAACTTTTGTGATCTTGTATCTTTTTCTTGCATCCTAGAGCCTCTATATGTTTTGACAATCGAACTTAATTAATTGTCGGAAGGGTACAGCTCTAACTAATTGGACATCGATGCTGATAATAGTAGATATATATACATGTACGCGTCAGATTTTTGAAAATTCATTCAATGTTGTAATTGCTATTACCTTTTCTTTGTTTTCATGTGATGGTTCTGGCTGATGTTTGAGTTCTCACTGTTCCCATCTTTTTGGCAAGTTACTTTAACAGTTGGCTATTGACTTTATAACAGCCACTTTCATTCGCATTTTTTTCTTTTGGAAAAGGTTTCTCCAATCATTGTCTGATTCACACCCTCTTTTTTTGTGGTGTGAAGTTTCTGCTTCTGTTCTACCTGTATCAGTCCATTCATCCATCCATAGCATTTGAATGCTGTAGCTGTAAACTCATTGACGATGACAAATTTTTACCCATCAAGAAAATTCAGCTGTATTAGGCATTATGGTTTGATTCCCATGATACAGTAATTATTTCTCAAAAAGGATACTGCTGTTCTTTGGTAAAAGCAAGAGTGTGTGTGTGTGTCTAGGACATTAGTCCTATCATCTTCAGTTTCCTTTGGTGTGGGCTTTACTTGGTTTTTGGGTGATTGTAGGAGTAATAAGTATGTGACAATATTGTCTTCTGTGTAACATTGTATACAACCTCAATCTTGAATCTGATGTAACTGATTAAGTTTGTCCAGAACCAATCTTTAGAAAGTTTGCCCATAGTCTAGTACTCCTAACTATCTGTTATTTAGTAAATTAAAAGGAAATCTTCTTTATGTTAATTACACTCACAGGGAATTTCAGCGGTTGATGTCATTTTATATAGATGCTGAAATTCCTCCAGAAACTCATTAGTAGAAGATATCTTGTAAAGTTAAAACTTTTAGATTTAGTGAATCTGTCCTCCTTACGTTAAATGAATAAGTGGTCATCAATCACTAATAAACTTTGATGGCTCGAATCGTATAATAGTGAGATTGCTGAATGCTGACTCTGACAGTTATTTGCACACACTTTGTGGATTTGAATAGTAGACATAATTTCTTTATTTACAAATGATATTAACAGTGTAATTGCACAGATATATAAATTAATTATCTAGTATCTAGAAATGCTTATTTATCTTATTTCTACATTTGCTTCTTTGGGAACAAGCTCTAGGTAGTTCTGCACATTTCTGCTGTCCAGGGCCATCATATTCTTAAATCTCTCTTGCTATCTAGGTTCTAAACCACACAAACCATATGAAACAGAGAATTCATAGAGCAACTTGCAGCATTTGTAGTCGAGTTTTTTTTTCAACAGTTCCATGAAAAAAAAAGTATTTTGTCTTTTTGTTATGCTTTATTCACAGGAGGACATTATCAATTAGAACAAAGATTTTGCATGGTATTAAAAAAAGTTCTGTTTCCCTCTATATATGCACCCTCCTTCCGTTTGCATTTCTCATTGTGGCCATCTCAGTTCTCTCTGCTTGCTTGTACTGATATCTAAGCTAGCCACAGATGGACTACTCAAATTTGCGCCGTCAAATTATCTTCATGAAGAAAAGTTTCTTTGATCAGGTTTTATGGCTTCCCTTTTGTTTCATTTGGAACCTGGGTTTGTATTGAATTACAGTACTCCACCTATTAAGAACTTCTCCCCAGAGCTGCAAGTTTTGACAGGATAATTAGCTAATATGCAGAATTACTTTCTTCATGCTTTGTCTTCTGATAGAATGGTGGCACCTCTGGATGTCTCTGAAAACACTTTGATCTGCTGATTTTATCAGATATGCAAAGTTTATACAGTGTGTTTTCTCTGGTAGCCTGGCTCAATGGATCTTTCACTCTCTTTTTTTTTCTTTCCAAATTTTGACTTCATTTACAACTTTTTTTTTATAGATAAAGGAAGAGCTTTATTGCCTCCCAGTCTTCATTTACAACTGCATAGCTCATTTAGTTTGTAATCTGGTATAATGGGGACAATGCCCACTTGGAACCTATCTTCCCATCTAAAAGTTATGCAACCTTTTTTGCTACATCACATGCGCATGCTGAACGCATTATGATAATGAATGTTAGTAGATAGATGGGCAAGGATGTAATAGACCATACAGAGTAGCAAACCCCTTTCTTTATTTCCTTTGTCCTATTCCTTTGAGAATATACAAAAAAGATGGGGTTTTCAAACTTTACAGAGTAATCATAGGTAGGATCATTTCGATGATACAATAGTATCTTCTAGGCAAATATTAGGATTCCCTTTATACTTAAGCTAGGTTGAAGCCTTAAAACCAGTTGCTGGAACTGATCTTAGACAAATATTAGGGTGCCCTTTATACTTGGCTAGGTTGAAGCCTAAAACCACTTGCTGGAACTTAGTTTGATCTTTGACTAATTATCTTGATTTACCCATGTAAGTTAGAATCTTTATTTGTATTATGTGAACTGCACAGATGGTATTCGTTTGTGGTGTATTTCATGCTTCTTTGTTCTTTCCTTTTAATATACTTTATGGACTGCAGGGTTACCTTGATGAACAGTTTAATCAGCTGGAAGAACTGCAGGACGAATCAAGCCCCAATTTTGTTGAGGAAGTTGTGGCTTTGTTTTTGAAAGATTCGCCAAGATTGTTGACAAGCATAGAACAAGCAATGTAAGTAATTTCTGAAATCAGAGTATGAATGGATAACTCTTATTTTGGCACAATGTATGATTTATTTTTGGGAGTGCATACACATGATTTTGAAGGCATATAATATCTACTAGAAATGGAATCTGGTTTAGTGCACTCAGTTTCCAGTTTCTTTTGATGCAGGGAGAAATACCCCCAGGATTTCTACCGGTTAGATTCTTTGGTGCACCAGCTCAAAGGCAGCGGATCCAGGTACAGAGCTGATGAATATGCTCAGAAAACACCCAGTGTGAATAATCTTTTTGTGGGTCTCATAACCGCGGAATCCTCCCAATACATACAAGCTTTCAGAGTGCCTAGTGATGTGAAATAATAAATATTATTAGCAAATAGAAATGTTCTCACCGACAGACTTCCCTTTTACCTGTCTTATGTGCTCAAATTCACTAAAGGTGGCATGAGTTTGGTGCAGCATTGGTGCATTGAGGATGAAGAACGAGTGCTCAGTGTTTAAAGCACACTGCAACGACAAGAATCTGGAAGGGTATTCGTGCCTCTTACTCTGTCTGCACTCTGTATCTGCCTCATCGTTACTCACCTGTTAGCATGTGCATGTTTGTGCTTCAGATGCCGCAGGTCATTACAGAAGATGAAGAGAGAGCATGCAACCCTGAAACAGAAGCTGGAGTCATATTTTCAGGTACATCGGATACCCTTTGCTTTGCCGTCTCTCTTGGTTAAACAACATTTTACCTATTTAGTATTTACTGCCTGCCGATGATGATACAGTTACTGAGGCAAGTCGGCCCCCGTGAACGTGCGGTGAACTCAAGGAAGTAAGGAGAATAGTATATGGAATGCAGTACCAAGGGAAATAAAGGATTAGCTAGCTCTCCCTTGGAAGTTTTTATCGTCCCTAAGTTTTGCTTTTCTGTTACCTGGGCCCTTTTGTTGTTCATGGGTGGTGTATTTGTAGCTCTATGCTGTGTGTAGTTATGTACACCTGTTCATGTACACTCCTTGCCTGGCTATGGGGGTGTCATAATGTAATGTAACTCGGTACCCCAAATGTCATGATACATACTGGAGGCTGTTCTCATGTGTTTTCTTAGCACTACAAATTATTGCAGCTCGCCTTCAAATGAAAGAAATTCTATTAATCTGGGAACCATAAGCCTTTTTTTTAACCTGATTTAGTTCTGTTTCAGAGTTAAGCGTTCTTGATGGTAATAGCCATGAAGTAGCATGATGCTGTTCTGTTTCAGAATTTCTTAGAGAAAGAGCACGAAAGCCTCATTTGGATGGATCATGCTAGCTGTGGCATGGCTTTTGCCACTGCCCAATTTCCATCAAATAGCTTTAGTAGCGACTTCATTAAAATTAGCATTATTTAGTCTTGGAACTCATAAACAACTTTCGAGCTGCGACCTTTGAGTCCCGTTTGGTATGCCGCACGTCAGCTTAAACTACATGTACATTGTTCGTTTGGCTTGTTTTATTTCTGTTGATATGGAAGTTTATAGATGTCAACTCTAATAGTATTATCAAGAAGAAGATTGTGGAACTGGAAGTAATTAATTAATATGTGCACAGTGAACAGGGCCTATTTCTGTCTATTTCATTACACATTAAACAAAGAAAAATGAAATGTCAAGGTGCCAAGAATGATCATTGATCAGCCACAAGTCATTCTAATTGGTTCGCAGAATTGCTACATTATTAGTAATTGCTGGTAGCAAAAAATGAAAGAAAATGAAAAAGGATGGCTAGGGAAACACATTCTTCATCTAACCTTAATTGCTTTCATTATATTTTACTGATATCATGGGATATAGTAATTAGCTATACTCAAAGCTGCAATGAATTATTCAAATCAAAATTCTCCACATGTTTTACAATTTTTCCTCCAAGATGAGTCAAAAAACATATTGTGCTAATGTAAATAAAAAGTCCACTACCCGGCACTATCACGTGTATCTCGAGGTTGCAGTGTGTCAAAAGAAAATGAGAGCTTCCAATTACCTAGTGATACGTCTCCCTTGAATTAGGAGTTGACAAATTGCTCCCGGAAAGATAATGGAGTTAAAGAGTTGCAGTCCATGTGCCATAAACAAAACAAATTAAATTATCCCTAGCATGATTTGACCCTTTTATTTTGATACTGATACGAAGTTGCGAAGTTTTCATTAGCAAATCATCATCTGTCTTGATGTTCATTCCTTACTGATAGTGACACCATTTTTTTTCCAGTTCTGCATATACCTCCTGCGTTATGTAAACTTAAGGTCCTCCGGATGAAAGAAACATGAGAGACAATATCCCGTTGTTTGTCTTTATATTGCGGTTAATGCATTGCCCATCTCACTGAAAAATATATACTAAAACGTTATAGGAACCTTTTTTTAGTGGCTGATTTGTGAAATTAGTTACTAAAGACTGCCCCCTTATAAGCAACAACCAGATGAAATCTTTAATATCTTTCTGTATCAACCCAATGCATTCTAAAATCTAGTCGTGTTTTTTTTAATAAAAAAATCCGGATAGAAATGGCCAGACTATTAAGAATCAGTTGGTGATTAACTACTCAATATTAGTCAAGTATTTCTTATTAGAAGAAGATGCCATGATTTGGAGCCTTGACATCTGTCATCGCTTGCCGTCTGCCGAAGCCATTAGAGACCGAACAATGGCCATGTTGAAATTTAGTATTGCTGACAACCCCACTTACACGATGGCCATGTGGAAATTTAGTTGCACAAACTAGTGCAGGGTTAAAGCATGTCATATTTGTAAAATTGGAATTTTAAATAAAATAAAAATGGGCCTAGCTGTGCACAAGGTTATCCTGTGCATACCTCAATTTTGGACATGTGTCTTATTGCTCAAATCTTGAACACCTGTTCTTATTTGTTGGAGGGAACTTTGCAAAAGATATAGGCGTATCACATAAATACCAAAAGGAGTTTAGAAACTAACCCACATTTAATTAACCATAAGCAAGTAGCTACACGAGTGGAATTAGTTGCTTGGCCATGCAAGCTAAATCAATTATAGTATCGTGTGTATGTGCAAGGTACCTTGCATGTATATGGCAAGCGTAACACCAAACACTCGTTGACACATATGCATAACTTGGAAAAAAGATGCACAATTACTAGAATTGAACCCACATCTGTTGCGGAAATGATAGAACTTCTCCAATAAGTTTACATGTTCATTCTAAGCACGCAGGTTGATGACACACATATTGTTGTCTAATATATTCGATTGACACTACTAGAGAGCCTCTTTGATATTTTGGCATAGGATTTTTGTGGATTGTAATCCATGTGAACTTTTCAATTGCTTGGTTTGTAGGCTCTCAACCTATAGGACTCTTCTTTTCTCTAATGGTACACTTGCATTTTATTTTTTCATTGACTTGTACTTCTCGGAAAAATTTCTATGGTTTTTCTATGATACAATCAGCATTCAAAAAAACATGGCATTGCAATCATATATTTTTTCTTGTGTTTTGGAATGCTACGAATCAAAGAGGCTCTAGAAGACGGTTTCTCATCCGCATTTGTGGGAATAGTGACAAGAGAAAACGATGTTGGGAATAGTGACAAGGGAAAACGACGTGAGGATGTGTTTGTTCATTAGATCTGATATCTGACAGTCATGAGACAAAAGAAGCGATAATGTGGCAGCACAATCTTTTACACTCATCTTAATGTTATTAAGATATATGAGGCATAAATTGTAGAAGCGGTCCTCGCCGCACTACTACTTTCTAGGCTTTGTAGTGCTTTAATTAACTATATACTTTTAGCCTTCCTTTTTAATGTCATTTTTATCACATTATTGTACTATTTACATTTTACATTGTTTCATTATGTTCCAAACTTATTCTTTTTATTTTATTTTAGAGAGATCCATCAGGGTCTATAACGTTGGCACGCACATATACACACCATCACAAGCTCAAAAGCATGAGCACGTACCTGCTGGCTACTAAAAGTTAACTACCTAGAGCACATTAAGAACCGTACAAACCACAACACTTTTACCAATATCATTGTGGGAGTACTTTTTCCAGTTTTGCTAGGGTAAGAGCCTGTTTGATTGGGTTGTGGGTATTGATAAAGTTGCCGTTGGCTGGCTGTCTGAAAAAACTGTTATGACTATAGGAAAGTAAACATATGGCTTTTGGTTAATCCAAACAATCTATAGTATTTTAGAAAATAAGCATAGAAGCTTCAGAGCATTGCAAAAAACTAATAGAAGATAGTTTTTCTAAATAATTAAATTTGTACTATAAAACCCACAATTACCATTGATAAAAACTACTAAAAAACTGAGCGTTTAGTTGGGCTATAAAAGCCAGACTTTAACTTTCGCCTGGCATTCAGCCTAGACGCCCCAGAACATGCCTAATCCGGCGTCGACGGGACAATTGAGGTCGCGACTATTTGTTCTGAAAAATTAGTAAAATTTTATCAGTCATCGCTGAGATACTGGCATATTAGTTTGGTTACGGACTTCCGGGGCGACATGTCAGCGAGGGTAACATTTTCTAAACTTGAAACTTGGCAGGGCTCACATTTCTTCTCCTATATATACGGGTCCAACTTTCCAATGGCTCTAAACACATTAACTCATCACAAATGAACAGTCTTACACGCTCTCACACACAAAGACCCTTGATGGCTTTGCTTAACCACCTCTTCTTGTTAACCCTAATCAGCTCTTCCCATGCACATGCTGAGCTCGTCAATCCATGGCTCGACCTGCCCCTCGCCAGCGAGCTCGCCGCCCTCGTGGCCGACGGCAAGCTCCGGACGGACCCGAACGCCACCGTGCCGGCATTCACCGACTTCGGCAACATCACGTCCGCGCTCCCGGCGGCCGTGCTCTTCCCGGCTTCCCCGGATGACGTGGCCGCGCTCCTGCGCGCCGCGTACGCGTACCGGCCTGGGCGGGGGCGCGCGCCCATCACCGTCGCGTTCCGCGGCCGCGGCCACTCCGTCATGGGCCAGGCCCTCGCGCCGGGCGGCGTGGTCGTCGACATGCCGTCTCTGGCCGGTGCGCCGCGGAGGATCAACGTGTCGGCGGACGGCCGCTACGTGGACGCCGGCGGCGAGCAGCTGTGGTCCGACGTGCTGCGAGCGGCCACGGCACGTGGCGTTGCGCCACGGGCGCGGACGGATTACCTACGGCTCACCGTCGGCGGCACGCTCTCCAACGCCGGCGTGAGCGGCCAGGCGTTCCGGCACGGCCCGCAGATGGCCAACGTCTACGAACTCGACGGGATCACAGGTAAATTAATACGTGCACGCCTAGACGGATCACGTGCACGGTGCACCACAGCACCAAACAACATGACATAACCACGCGCAATTACATACGGAAATTAACCTTCTTTTTCTCGCAGAAAAAGGAAATTAACCTTCTTACCTTTTGCCCTATGCATCGGAAGAAACGGTAACAGTGCATGTCAGGTGTGCAGCGCATTGCGCTGCATGCATGCTTTTTTCTTGGGAAAACTTCTTTCGGTTTCGACTATACAACAAATATGTTGTAGTGCTCTTTGGGAAAGTAACATCGCATGCGTTGTTTCTGAATATAGTTTGTGACGGATTTCGTCGTTACAAGGCAGAAGCTATCGCGCACCTAGACGGGGAAGAAGGAACATAAGGCGGGGTGCAATTAGGCTATTGAACAGTATGTTACGTGCTATAGTAAACCCCATCGTTATAAGGGTTCGTCCGTTCAGCGATCGTCTGATTTTTTTTACTCCACGGTGATTTCTGTAAACCATTAGAGTTAGATCTAACCACTTACACATCTTTTTCTCTCTTAGTCCCTTTTTTCCTTCTGCCACCATCCCGTCTTCTTAATCCAACCTCGTCCATTGACGCCACCGCCTCAGCATTGTCACCTCTTCCAGCTCGTCGTGTCCTACGGTGGCCGTGGCTAGATCAAGCCTTCCCTCTTAATCCCCAGCTCTGTGACCCTCTACTCTAACTACACCGAACTCTAACCCCTAACCATTCTGACGAGGTCTCCTTCCTTGGCTTCACCATTGTCAATGCTCTTGTGTCGCCAGCGGCTACGCCTCACAATCCTAGCAACTCTGGCAAGCTAGCAAGGTTGAAGAAGGTGATAGAGGAGCAAATCGACTGAGAGCTCGTGAATTCTTAGATGATTGTGAAACTAGCAAGAGCGTTGTTATAAATGGAATATATTTTTCCATGGTGTTACGATTCTTGTGATAAACATGTACCTCACGTGACGATTATGTTTTTTTCGCAAATTGTACATGAGAGAGCTAGTAGATCAAATATAACAATGATTTACGTCCCGTGTTTATCCCAGATTTTGAGCTGCCCTGGCATCGGTTTTACAGCAATACATAAAAATTTCGCCCTTGAGGTACTTTTAGCGACTCTGTCATGACGCAGATATTCCTTCCTAGAATACTTTCATGACAAAATTATGATATGATTTTTCTAGATGTTTTGATTTGGTGTGTCAACCATCGCCACGAGGTTCTTTGGGGAAGTATGTCAACCGTCGTGAAATGTTTTGAGATTTTTTTAAGTGTACAATTATAAAAACCCGTGAAATGGTGCATATGCACATAGGTTCATATTAGACTTTCTTGCGTTGCATGATAATTTTGGCATTTCTTTTTTTGCGAGGATAATTTAGGCAGTTTGTTTCCGCAAGAGTGCAAGTGCATTTACATTTATTATTTTGTGGAGTTATCACTTATATATATGAGAGAATATTAGAGTAGGTGAGAAGTGTAAGACGAGGGATTTCCAAAATTTGCTTAGTGTAATACTCCGATATGATTATATGGTGGGTAATAGCCAGTATTTGTGAAAACTAGAACACATGTGCAATGAATGATCAATTTATGGGTACGAGAGGTGTATTTTCAGAAGAGACCTATCACATGGCATGTATTGTTCCACACTAGCAAATGAAGTCCAATTGTTGAAACAAACCTGTGAACAAACAGGTAGAGCTTGTAGAGTTTAGGAAACCACACAAGTGAAAAGTGGGGAAAAAGAAACATATCATGTGGACGCCTCCAAGCTCCAAATAAAGAAGAAAAATTGTGACATTTAGGGCCTCTTTAGATTGAAGGATTTTCGTAAGAATTTTGTAGGGTTTCAATCTATAGGAACTTTTTCTATAAAGGCTCTTTGGATCAAAAGAATGAGGCCACCAAAATATCTATGAATTGCATTCCTACACCTCTATTCCATAGGATTCCAAATAAGAGGATAGACCTCATGAAAATTTTCCTTTGTATCTTGCATGCATCTTCTCTCTTTTCAAATTCCTGCAAAATTCCTATGTAGCATCCAAAGAGACATGTTTGCAAATTCCTGCGTTTTTGGTTCCAGTAGTGTCGGCGATACGGGGAACGGGGTCCCCTATACCGTTGGCAGAGGCCCAACTTGACGATGCGTCGCCAAGGGCGTGGGAGTCAAGAAGATGTGCTCGGGGGCTCACCCCGAGCACTGTGTCCCCTCGACCTTCAAGGGAAACCCCGAGTCATCCCTTAAGGATGCTCCCTGAGCACCGAAGGCGACTTAGGGTCCACTGGGGACGGCGAGTGCCTCCCACCGGCGGTGGAATAGGCCTAGGTCGTGTGCTTGGGAGTCCTCGAGCATGGGAGCCCTGAGCACCCCTTGTAGGTCTTTCCCCAGTGCACGTGTCCCGAGAGGCGCATTTAATGCCTGTCTGTGCGGGCCCGCCTACTCCAAGTCCGTGCGGACAAGATGGCGTTGTCCTGGTCAAAATCAGTCCTCCCATATGATGAGCCCCGTCAACTGTCGGTCTGGTCAGGGGATGGAGCGGTCTGACACCTTTTTTGACTTTGGGACGCGCTGCCGCATACCCAGGCGCGTGCCTCCTGTCCTTGGTCTGTGGGGCCAGGGTAGTTGCAGTATGGTCTGTGACAGAGGGCGTTCCGGGAAGTCTTCATCTTCTGACCTTACCACGTCATGATGACCCAGATTCCAACCAGAGCGTGACAAGAACTATTCTGCTACAACAGCCCTCAACCGCCGGCGTGGGTCGCCCACGCCCTATCCGTCAGCAACGGTGCTACTACAGTGTATTTGTCTTTCAGCCTTTGTGGTGACCCCCGGGTATATAAGGGGAGAACTGAAGCCATGAGAAGGGAGACAAAAAAAGAGACCTAGGAGGAAGAAAAGAGCAAGAACACCTGTGTTTCCAGGCTCATTGTAATCATCCAAATATTCATATATACACAAAAAGCAGGACGTAGGGATTTACACCAAGAAGGTGGCCCGAACCTGGATAAATCACGGTCTTGTTTCTAGTTTCCGGCCGTTCAAGATCCGGCGTAGCTCTTGTTCCTCCGCTTCCCCGGTCGAATCCAAAAGGGGGTCCTTCCGGACCACCGACGCCGGTGTTTGTTCGCCGACATCTGGCGCGCCAGGTAGGGGGAGCAAAGGTTCCGAAGCTACGTCGTTCATGGCAGGCCGACAGTCACATCCCCAGCAGCAGGGACGTCAACAGCCATCCGCTCCAGCACGCTCGGCGCCTCTCCTGTGCAGTGGCGCCACGCCGTGCCCGGCGGCACCACAGCAGCGGACGCTGCGCTGTCGCAGTTTCGGCACCTAGCGCGCGAGGGTGAGTCGCATGCCGATCCACCCATCGCCAAATCTCCCCAGCCAGTGCGGCACCGGCTGGATTTCGACCAGCCGTGTGAGGCAGGCGCGCTGCATGTTGCGCAGCTCCTCCTCCAGCACCCTCCCGTCCAGGTGGAAGGTATATCTCCTGTGGGCCCTTGGCTCCAGGAGGTAGCCAACCTGGTAGACACCGCTCACCGTCAGGTGGCGGCCAGAGGCTCTCATACCTCCTCAAGGCATGGCGACACCCGACCCGGGCCCTCAGCGGCATCGCCGCCACTACCGCTGCGTCTTTCACGTGGTGAAGTGAGGGAGCTCCGTAGCGGGTCCCCCCATTTGGTTGCTTCTCCTGTGTTTTAGGAGACGGCCCAGATCTTCGCCATCGCATCAACAGCGGAGGGAAAACGAAGATGCGCACGTCACCTTCGAGGGCCACCGGGAGAGGCGGTGCGAGGCAAGGGCTGACGAGGGACAATCGTCCTCCGGCCCCGCTGCTGGTCGTGCCTACTCTCCGGTGTGCGCCCGCGCGCAGCCGGTCGGGAGGGTTGGCACCCCGCTTTACCGAGCGGACTGTCAGGCTTTTACTCCTGACCTTCGCCGCATCAGCTGGCCCGAAAAGTTTTGGCCTGAGCTGCCGCAGAAGTATGACGGCTCTTTCCATCCGGAGGAGTTCCTCCAGATCTACACCACCGCCGTACAAGCGGCTGGAGGAGCCGAAAAGGTAATGGCCAACTGGTTCCCCATGGCCTTGAAGGGCTCTGCCCGTTCGTGGGTCATGAACCTTTCCCCGAGCTCGATTTGCTCATGGGAGGACCTTTGCCACCAGTTCATAGCCAACTTCCAGGACACCTTCGAGCGGCCTGGCATGGAGAGCGATCTCCACGCTATCAAGCAGCGAAAAGGGGAGACGTTGCGGCACTTCATCTAGTGCTTCAGCCAGGTTCGCAACACCATCCCCAAGATTTCCCCTCAAGCAGTTATCGTCGCCTTCAGGCAAGGTGTACGCGACGAGAAGATGCTTGAGAAGCTGGGCACGCGTGACATCCAGTCCACGGTGGAGCTGTTCGTGGTCGTGGACAAGTGCGCCAAGGCGGCTGAGGCCCGCGTGTGGCACAGTTCGCGCCCCGACCAGCCGATGGTCGACGATGCAGGTCCCTCCCGTCTCCCCAGGAGACGGGAGAACAAGAACAAGAAGCGCAAGTCCGAGCCCGTCGCGGCAGCGGAGGCCAAAGCGCGAAAGTCGCCGTGCGACGGATCAGGCGGCGGCAAGAAGCCACCTAGGGCCCCCGGTCGGGGCACTGGCAAGTGGTGTGAGATACACCAAACCGACCGACACGACCTTGCTGAGTGCCAGACGGTGAAGTTCCTCGCCGAGAGGAACAAGAAGCAGCGTGAGGATCACCGCGAAGGTGGCGACGGCAAGCGCGGCAGCGAGGAAGGTGATCTCGGGTTCCAGGAACCCGAAGCCATGGCGTGCATCAACGGGGGCGCCTCCACGCCCTCTTCACGTCGCCAGTTCAAATTGATGGCGCGCGAAGTGTGCTCGGTGACCCTGAGCATCGGTTCGACCCAACCACTCAAGTAGTCGGGTACCTCGATCACCTTCGACCGCTCGGACCACTCCGAGAACACGTCGGGCGTAGGCCGCCTCCCGTTGGTGGTCTCCCCAACGATATGCAACATAAAGGTAACCCGCATGCTAATCGACGGGGGTGCAGGCCTTAACCTCTTGTCCCCCAAGGTTTTTAGCAAAATGCAGATGCCACCCGGGCAGCTGAGGCCAACGATGCCCTTTCACGGCGTCACCCCGGGCCTCACCGTGCCCCTAGGGCAGGTCTCCCTAATGGTCACATTTGGGACCAGGGACAACTTCCGGACGGAGAGCATCGTTTTCGACGTCGCCGAGTTTGAACTCCCATACAACGGCATCCTCGGGCGCCCAGCGCTCGCCAAGTTCATGGTTGTGTCCCACTACGCCTACCTCACCGTTAAGATGCCCGGGCCTAACGGCACGATCACGGTGCCGGCCGACTTTAAGAGCTCCGTCCTCAACGCCGAGCAGCTGTTCTCAACCACCACCGCCGCGGCCGACGACATCGGCGAGCGCCCCGAGTCCTCAGGTCCACCCCCGACCAAGGCCAGGATCGCCGCAGTTGACTCCGTCCCCGTCAACGAGGTGGTCCTTGGTGAAGACGCGTCCAGGACCATCAAGATCGGCGACCGTCTGACCGCCAAATAGGAAAGCGCGCTCATCGCCTTCCTCCGGGCGAATGCCGACGTGTTTGCTTGACAACCGTCGGATATGCCCGGGGTCCCTAGGGAGGTGATCGAGCACCGCCTCACCGTGCGCCCCGACGCGCGGCCCGTTCGGCAGAAGGTGCGCCGGCAAGCACCAGAGCGCCAGGAGTTCATCTGGGCGGAGGTCGACAAGCTCCTTGCCGCCGGTTTCATCCGAGAAGTTCTCCACCCGGACTGGCTCACCAATCCTGTCGTCGTGCCAAAGGCCAGTGGCAAGTTGAGGATGTGCGTGGATTACACCGACCTCAATAAGACATGTCCAAAAGATCCTTTTCCTTTACCTCGCATTGATCAAATAGTCGATTCCACTGCAGGATGCGACCTTTTGTGCTTTCTAGATGCATATTCTGGTTATCACCAGATTAGTATGTCGGTAAAGGATGTGGAAAAAATCTCGTTTACAACCCCTGCAGAGACTTATTGCTATGTTCACATGCCTTTTGGTTTGAAAAATGCTGCCCACGTACCAGCGTGCCATGCGTATTACTCTGGAATCTCAGATAGGTCGTAATGTCGAGGCCTATATCGACGATCTCGTCGTCAAGACGAGAGATCAAGCAATGCTCCTCGAGGATCTAGCGGAGACTTTTGACAGTCTCCGCAGCACGCGCATGAAGCCCAACCCCGAGAAGTGCGTCTTCGGGGTTCCCTCGGGCAAGCTCCTTGGTTTTTTGATCTCGAACCGGGGCATAGAGGCCAACCCTGAGAAAATTCGGGCCGTCGACCAGATGCGCCCGTCGGCTCATCTCAAGGATGTGCAGTGCCTAACGGGCTGCATGGCGGCCTTGGGACAATTCATCTTCAAGCTCGGGGAGCGAGGCCTCCCCCTATTCAAGCTCCTCAAGAAATCGGGCCGCTTCGAGTGGACTGCGGAGGCCGAGCAGGCCCTCCAGGGCCTCAAGAGGTATCTCACCTCGCCTCCAATCTTGGTGGCACCGAGATCCGAGGAGCCCTTGCTGCTCTACATCTCGGTCACTCCCCGAGTGGTGAGCGCAGTCCTCACAGTCGAGCGAGAGGTCGGGTTCGAGCTCCCGACAGCTGCCGCGAGGGTGGAAGCTTTCGGGTCCGAGCTCCCGATAAGCGATGTGTCCAAGGAGAAGCCAGGTTCTGAGCTCCCGGGTAACCCCGAGCAGTCAAGCGCGCTCGGGTCCAAGATCGACCCCTCGGGCGCTGTGCTCGGGGAAGTTCTAAACAAGGGCCACGTCCTGCAGCGGCCCATCTACTTCATCAGCGAAGTGCTACACGACGCCAAGACGCGCTACCCTCAAGCCCAGAAGATGCTCTACGCAATTCTCGTTGCGTCGAGAAAGCTGCGGCATTACTTCCAGGCGCACGAGATATCGGTGGTTACTGCCTACCCCCTCGACCGCATCTTACACAATCGGGAGGCCACTGGCCGCATCGTCGAGTGGGCGATTGAACTCGGGGAGTTCAACCTGTGCTTCGTCAACAACCAAGCGATCAAGAGCAGAGCTCTGGCCGACTTCGTGGCCGAGTGAATGCCGGTTCCTGAAGACGAAGGGGAAGAGTTATCCGTGAATCCGGGACATGAAGGAGCCGAGCACTGGACGATGCACTTCAACGGATCCCTCACGCTCAGCGGTGCGGGGGCTGGGGTAGTTCTCGTCTCCCCAACGTGTGAAGTACTCTAGTACGTCGTGCAGCTCCTTTTTCGCGCCACCAACAACATGGCCGAGTACGAGGGCCTTCTCGCGGGGCTTCGTGCAGCCACGTCCCTCGGAATCCGGCGCCTGCTCATCAAAGGCGACTCTCAGCTGGTCGTCAACCAGGTGTCCAAGGAGTACCAATGCTCGGATCCACAAATGGCGGCGCACCTGGTTGAAGTCAGGAAGTTAGAGCGGCGTTTTGACGGGTTGGAGCTCCAACACGTTTCGCACCGCTACAACGAACTCGCCGATAACCTATTGCGACTGGCCTCCTCTTGGGAGCCGGTCCCGGCTAGGACCTTTGAAGAAAGGCTCTCCCGGCCGTCTGTCAAGGCCGTCGACCAAGACGAAGGGGGAACCTCGCGCCAAGGCGAGGCTACCTAGGCAGCACCTTCAGTGGGAATCCCCGTTAGGTCGCTGCCGCCCGGTGAGCACGACATGCTCACCACCTGTTCTCAGGAGACTTCCTGGATCGGCGAGATCTGGGGATACCTGAAAGAAGACATCCTTCCCAAAGACGATGCCGCAGCAGAGAGGATTGCGCGACAAGCCAAATGCTACGCCCTGGTGGATGGGGATCTCTACCGGCGTGGCACCAACGGCGTCCTCCTGAAGTGCATTTCTCAGGAAGAAGGCCGTGACTTGCTCGCGGACGTCCACGAGGGCGAGTGTGGTAGCCATGCATCATCCCGCACGCTGAATGGGAAGGCTTTTCGGCAGGGTTTCTACTGGCCAGCAGCCCTCCAGGATGCCATCGAGCTGGTTCGACGCTGCGAAGTGTGCCAATATCACACAAAGCAAACCCATCAGCCAGCTCAGACCCTTCAAACCATCCCCTTATCATGGCCCTTCGCGGTTTGGGGGCTGGATATTGTAGGTCCGTTCCCCCGAGCAGTCGGGGGCTACGAGTACCTCTATGTCGCCATTGACAAGTTCACCAAGTGGACGGAAGCCGAGCCGGTCGTCAAGATCAACAAGCACACAGCAATCAAATTCAACCGAGGCATTGTGAGCCGCTTTAGAGTGCCCAATCGAATCATCACTAACAATGGCATGCAGTTCACAAGCGACGCTTTCCTCGAGTACTGCGGCGCCATCGGGGTCAAGATCTGCTTCGTGTCGGTCGCTCACCTGTCCGTTGGCGCGCCAATGCTCAAGTCCTCAGAGGGCTGAAGACGAAAACCTTTGTTCGGCTCAAGAAGTGCGGCGCTGATTGGATCGATGAGCTCCCTTCCGTCCTTTGGTCAATCCAGACTTCTCCCAGCAGGGCGATCGGAGAAATGCCTTTTTTCCTCGTATACGGGGCAGAGGCGGTCCTCCCCTCCGAAATCACTTTCGGCTTGCCTCGGGTCGGAGCTTACTCGGAGGGCGATCAGGAACAGAGAAGGTTCGAAGACATCAACTACCTAGAAGAGCACCGATGCAGAGCCATCCTCTGTGCCACCAGATATCAGCAGAGCCTGAGGCGCTATCATCAGCGCCACATTCGGGCCCGGTCGCTGGAGGTCGGGGATCTAGTACTTCGCCGCGTTTAAACGCGGGAAGGAAAGAACAAACTCTCCCCCATGTGGGAGGGCCCCTACCGAGTGACCAGCGTCTCCCGACCCGGCTCCGTTAGGTTGACCACGGATGACGGTCTGTCGCTGCTCAATGCTTGGAACATCGAGCATCTACACAAATTTTATCCGTAAATAGCTCGAGTAAGTTTTTCTTTATGCTTTGGATCAAACCCCCGAGTAACAAAGCGAGTCTCGGGAGTGTTTCGGGTTCGTCGCCTAAGCCCTGGTCGCCTTGCTTGGTTTCTACACCCTGGGCACCAGTCCGGCCAAAGGCCGCCTGAGTATCCCACGCGCTCGCACACATGCTCGGGGTTTCCCTCGTATCATAGGCTATGTCAATAGCTTTGATAATGTTAATATAAGTAATATTCGCCTTTTTAATTACTGTCAAGTTTTTCTATCCCCTCGCTTGCTCGCAAAGAGGTCACTCTCTCGGGTATTGGGCTCCTGTGTCTCCCCGGCGTGACTAGGTCCCTACCGGTCTGTAGTACGAGGAGTCGGGGTAGTCTATCTTTGATGGCAGGCTGTCGGCGCTCAGACTACCGACTGTACCCCGAGCAGTCCCGAGCCAGGGCACATAAGCCCCTGGTGATACGTGCTCGAACTGGTCAGTTGCCCCAAGTGCTACCGAGCCTCAGAGTACTCGGATAACTTCACCTCTCATACTCATGACCGGTCGGCTGACTCGAAAGCCTGTGGGTCCTGACAACGGGGAGTTTCAGAAAAACTCGGGGCAGAGGCATCTTTTGCCTGTAGGTTGTTATAATCGCTTACGAGTTTACAGATCAACTATGATGAAGCTCCCGAGTTCCGCTGATAATATCAAGGCGAAGACCCAGGATGAAAAACCACCATGGATTCCCCTCACATCATCATCAATCTCGAAGATAATATTCAAGAACAAGAGGAAAAGCATTCGATCCTACTCATAAGCTAAGTTTTTTCTGCCGCACTTTCTTGGTTTTATGGCTTTTATACCATCCCCACGAGTAGTCTCTCGCGTCAGCAATCCTGAGCACCGCTCGATCATAGGGTGGAGGCGTTTCGGAGTAACGGTGCGAGCCACGGGGAGTGTTACGGGACGTCGCTCAAAGCCCTGGTCGCCTTGCCTGGTTTCTACACCCTGGGCACCAGTCCGACCAAAAGCCGCCCGAGTATCCTATGTACTCGCACACGTGCTCGGGGGCTCCCCCACAGATGAAGGACTAGCGGTGCGAGGGATCCTTGCTGCGCGAGAGGGAAAATCAGTGAAACCAGGTGGAAAAAGTCGGCACGATAAAACTTCCGCTGATGCCCAGCTATCTGTGTAACCGTCCCCGAGCAAGTGCTCGGGCAAACCTGCAGGAGCGTCAAGACCCGAAGGCGCGCAGCCCCGAGCACCGGAGATGGCTCTCAGTGCGGCGGTCTGTGCTCGGCGCCCGCCTCTCGGGGGCCTGGGGTCCTCGGGGTCTCGAGGCGCGGCCTGCTCAAGGACAAGTTCAACGCATCTAGCTCTCGGGGGCTGGGGTCCTTGGGGCCGACTCTTGGGGGTCGGCCCATTCCCGGCGTGAGGTGGACGCGTCTTCAAAAAAAAGAGAAAGGTGTGAGGAGCCAAGTCCACACCTAGCATTGCATCAACAACAAGTTCTTTACAAAAAGGCTCTTCGGCCTTGAACAAAAAGCACAAACAAATACAAAGGGCTAGTCCTCACCGCGGTCGCCGCCGTTGTCGTCGGAGTCGCTTTCGCCCTCTTCCCGCGTGAAGTGCTGGGCGATCTCCTTGGCTACCTCGCGGACTGCCTCGAGAGAGGCGTCTCCCTCCTCCTCGGCAACCCCGAGCCTTGCCGGCTCCAAGGAGAAGTTTGGATCCCGACTCCGGTAGCATGCGAGCACATGCTCTGCCACTGGGGCGGCCAGCTCGCGCCCCTCCTGAGCGGCCACGTCCTTCATGGCCGTCGGCAGCGTCTCCAGCCGCTCGGCGATCGTGACGAAGGGAAGGACGAAGTGGCCCAGGGACTCAAGGCCCTGCTCGCCCGTGGCTACGCGGCCAAGCCCGGCAGCAGCCACCACGCGCCGCGCCCGGTCGAAGATGTCACGCATCATCGTGGTGGCGCTGTTCCTTTCGGACCGCATCTCCAGTTGTTGCAGCTCCTCCTGCAGCTCCTTCACCCGCTCCAATAGCCTCCGCTTGGAGACGTTGCTATCCTCAAGGCGCTGTTCCACCTCTCGGATGCGACAGTCCCTGTCCTCTTCGGCTCGGTGGAGTTGCTCTCGGGCCTCCGTCTTGGTCGCCTCCAGCTGGTCGGAGACCTCTTTGTGAGCGGCCTTGACGCGCCGCTCCACTTCTCCCTCCAGCTCCCGGGTTCGCCACACCAGAGAGACCTCCGCTTCATCGAGCGCTTTCTCCCGCTGGTCAAGGACGATCTCCCGCGTGGCGGCCTCTGCCTCGTGGAGGGCAACCTATTCTTGCCGCCGAATTAGTTGCTCGCCCTCATCAATTACCTCAGCGCGCATCTCCTCCAGGGCGATTACCTCAGCGCGCATCTCCTCCAGGGCCTCTTTTTCCCTGAGGATCTTCGCGGTGGCTCTTTGGTGCTCGCGCTTGGTGATCCGGACCCGTGCAAGAAAAGCTTCTCCGGTTTCCGCAAGGATGGCCTCCCGCTCCTCTAGTGCTGCCTTCTCTGAGGCGACGGCGGCCTGGATCTTGTCCACCACGGCGTGCGCCGTGTCAAACACCTCGGGAAAGAGCTCCCGAGGCATCCCGGCTTGGCGCACGGAGCCCCGGCCCCTTGGCATGGCAATCGAGCCTGAGCTCGCTTCGGCGCCGGGACAGCCACAGGCCCCCTCGAGGACAAGGTTGGGCTCCCCACCTCCGGGCACCGAGCTCCCTAGGAGTGCCTCCGGCAGGCCCCAGGTAACTCCCGAGCGGCTGAGTCCCCGAGCTCTCCCTCGGGGAGAGCCCCCTCGGTCTCCGCCCTCGCGATCCCGGCAGTCGCAGCGGGCGCTGGAGTGTCCCCGGCGCGGCCGCACTCCGCTCGGGTGTTGCGTCCTGGGTGTCGGGGATCAGGCTTGGCATCGTCCGCACGGCCTCGGCCCTCGGGATGGTCTTGGCTCTCGGAGCGTTCTTGGCACTCGGGACAGACTCCGCACTCGGGGCAGTCTGAGTCTTCTTGGACGCCCTGAAAATGACACAACGAAGTTTGGGTCAATCCCCGAGCACTCTATTCATCCTACAGAACAAAGAGGGAGTTTTCGTCTTACCCTGACGAGGGCCCTTTGTACCGCCAGCGTGCGGTCGGGATCTCGAACCCCGGACTTGTCGATTTCGACGGCTCCGTCCTCTTCTTGCTAGCTGCCTTGGGCTAGGCAGCCCCTGAGCTCGGCTGCGCCGGGCCCCCGGTCGGTGCCGACTGGGCGCTGCCTCGCCCCGAGCTGCCGCCTCCGGTACCCATCGCCCGCCGGCCGAGGGACGGAGGAGGGGGTAGCGGCGATGATGAGGAAGATGGGGGGAAGGCGCCCGTGCCTTCTTGCCCTTCGGGTACGCGGGGTCCTCGCCGGCAACACGGGTCCCCGGGGTCCTCGCGGTTGGATCCTCGCCGATGTCGCCGCCTCCTGGAATCGTCAGCGAGCCGGCCGCCCTAGCCGCGTCCTTCGGCTTGATCCCCCTGGAGTCAAACTCGGGGAGGGCCGCACGGATCGCGTTGCGCTGCGGGTTCACGCAAAGCGCAAGGTCCGGCCTAGGCAGCTCGGCAGAAGCGGCATCTCCGATGCCCAGGAGAACCCGCAGCATCGCTTTCATCATGTCGGAGCTGATGTTTCCCGCCTCGCCGATCACCGTCTGGCCAATGTCCCGCATGCCGGTGTACATCCAAGCCGGGCGGCCACGCTCCTGTAGCAGTGCCAGCCGCCGCCGGAGGAAGTCGCCAACCACCATCGTCACCGTCAAGCCCGCGGCCCGTAGCCGCGAGATCCGCTCCACCACCGGCCGCAGCAGGTCGTCGTCCTCCGGCAAGAACCCCCACTTCCTCTTGTGCGCCGGTGCCGGGGCGTCGGGAAGCAGTAGCTAGGCATGTGGATCAGTGGAGATGTAGCACCACTGGTTGCGCCAATCGTCCGACCTGTTCCGCGTCTTCTCCCGAAGGCGGAAGTTGCAGCTCCCCGCGGTCTCCACCCGGTTGGAGCCCCTGCTCTTCCCCGCAGACTACAGCACGAAGAAGTGGCGGAAGAGCACCACCGACGGCATCACTCCCACAAACATCTCGCAGAGATGGGCGAAGATCGCCAGCATCACTACGGAGTTGGGGGAGAGGTGGATGAGGTGGATCTGGTACTCCGTCAGCACCTCCAAGAAGAAGGGGGAGAACGGCGGCACCAGGCCCGCCGCGATGAAGCTCGCAAAGATCACCGTCTCCTCCGGCCTCGGCACCGGCGGATACGTGGCTGGTCTCACTATCGATGCCCCCCTTTGGCCCTCTGAGACCAGCATCTTCCGCACCTTGGCCATACTCTCCTTGTTAAGGAGACGGGATTTGGGAAGAATGGCGTTGGCGGCGGAGGACGACGAGGAAGTGCGGTGCTTTTCGCGTCTCGGCATGGCGCCGGTGTGGCATGGGTGCTGGAGGCGAAAGGGCGCAAGGAGGCGAAGGGCACAAGGAAGGAGAAGAGGCGTTTGCAGACAAGGAAGATGAGGAGGCGCAAGGCTGGAGAAGCATTTAAAGGAAAGGATCGAGAAGTCAAAGTGTTTCGTGTAGTGGGCGGGCGTGGGGGGTCCACAAGGCGCGAAAATCAGAGCATGGGGGACGGTTCTGTCTCCCTTACAAAGCGCGCCCCTCCACAAGGCACGAATCGAAGCGGCTCCCCCGCGTGGCACTCAGAGCGGGCCGGCATCTTTGTTGGCCCATGAAGTGAAGGCCCCGCCCCCAGCCTCGTCCTCTTTCTGGGTCGTCGCCTGGTCGCAGGGCCGGGGCTACTGTCGGCGATACGGGGAATGGGGTCCCCTAAACCGTTGGTAGAGGCCCAACTTGACGATGCGTCGCCAAGGGTGTGGGAGTCAAGAAGATGTGCTCGGGGGCTCACCCCGAGCACTGTGTCCCCTCGGCCTTCAAGGGGAACCCCGAGTCGTCCCTTAAAGATGCTCCCCGAGCACCGAGGCGATTTGGGGCCCACTAGGGATGGCGAGTGCCTCCCACCAGCGGTGGAATAGGCCTAAGTCGTGTGCTCAGGAGTCCCCAAGCAGGGGAGCCCCGAGCACCCCTCGTAGGTCTTTCCCCAGTGCACGTGTCCCGACAGGCACATTTAATGCCTGTCTGTGCGGGCCCGCCTACTCTAAGTCCATGCGGACAAGATGGCGTTGTCCTGGTCAAATTCAGTCCTCCCATATGATGAGCCCCGTCAGCTGTCGGTCTCGTCAGGGGATTGAGCGGTCTGACACCTTTTTTGAATTTGGGACGCGCCGCCGCGTGCCTAGGCGCGTGCCTCCTGTCCTTGGTCTACGAGGCCAGGGTAGTTGCAACATGGTCCGTGACAGAGGGCGTTTCGGGAAGTCTTCATCTTCTGACCTTACCACGTCATGATGACCCAGATTCCAACTAGAGCGTGACAGGAGCTATTCTGCTACAGCAGCCCTCAACCGCCGGTGTGGGTCGCCCACGCCCTATCCATCAGCAATGGTGCTACTACAGTGTATTTGCCTTTCGGCCTTTGTAGTGACCCCCGGGTATATAAGGGGAGAACCGAAGCCATGAGAAGGGAGACAAAAAAAGACCTAGGAGAAAGAAAAGAGCAAGAACACCTATGTTTCCAGGCTCATTGTAATCATTCAAATATTCATATATACACAAAAAGCAGGATGTAGGGTTTTACACCAAGAAGGTGGCCAGAACCTGGATAAATCACGGTCTTGTTTCTAGCTTCCAGCCGTTCAAGATCCGGCGTAGCTCCTGTTCCTCCGCTTCCCCGGCCAAATCCCAAAGGGGGTCCTTCCGGACCACCGACGCCGGCGTTTGTTCACCGACAAGTAGGATTTTGAAGTCATGACATCTCAATCCTACATTTTCCCTATTCCTGCGGTTTTTAGAATCATGTGTTCCAAAGAAGCCCTAAAGGTTCCCTTAGTTGGATGCATGTTCCTCTTTCTTCTTTAGGGGAAACAAGAAAAAAGATCCTCAGGAAAACGTAAAAGCATTGCATCTCGATGCATTGATAGAAATACAATATATTACAATCTTGCGAACAGGACAAGTAAAATCACAACACATGCCACACCCCTAAGAGTTAGGCTCCACTAGAGGTGACACTTGGAGGCCGGTCGCTCCAGTTGTGGCCCACAATAGGTCGGTCGCTCTAGTTGTGGCCCACAACAGCAGCTCCACTTGGATTGTGGTGACAGCTCGATGGTGCATGGTGTCTCCCCATTGAAGACAACGGTGTTGCGTTGCTTCCAAATCCACTACACTGTGAGCATGATCAAAGAAGATAACCCTTTCCTAAGCGATGGTGGGGTGGAGTCGATGGTCGATTGCCACCAGACAATGAAGCTGTCCCCAATGCCCGGTGGAATCATCATGGATTGGACCTAGGAAAGTACCTCATGCCATAGGGTCCAAGAGAATGGGTAGTCGACCAAAAGGTGGCCCATAATCTCCATGGATTGGTCACACAGGAGGCAAGAGGGGTGATGCTGTAAACCTCTCCTCGTGAGGTGCTCGGTAGTCCAACATTTGTCTTGGCAAGCTAGCCAAATGAAGAGCTCCACCTTAGGAGGCGCCCAAGTTTTCTAGTTCAGCTTCCAAGAAGTGGACTGATCAGATGCCTAGAGGAGGGCGTCATACATGGATTTGGACGAGAACTACCTGTCCGAACACCACTTCCAAGCAAGAGAATCCAGTTGTGCCAAAAGCTGCATAGCCCGGGTTGCCCTCCAGGTCTGGATGTACTACCATAGACCCAAGGTGCTGAGCGCACCCTGAATGTCATAGATCTGGGTTCTCCAGGAGAGGGCCTCCTGTACCATTCTACTCTTCCTAGTACTCTTGGAAACTAGGTTGTGGACTTCTGGGGCAAGTTCCGACAGGGATTTTCCATCTAGCCATCTGTCCACCTAGAATAGCATGGTCATGCCATCACCAAAACCAACTTGGTGGATGCAAAAAACACATTGTGCTCATCACTGGAGAAGGACAGGTCTAGGCCTCGCCAAGAGCGTTGTGGGTCTATCCTCATTCTCCATAACCAACGGACCTTGAGGGAGATCGCCATCTTGTGAGGTCGCGTACCCCCAAGCTACCTAGCTTGAGCGGACGACAAACCTTGGGGCAGCTAATGTGGCAGTGGCCCCCAGCCATCTTGCTGCGTCCCTTCTAGAGGAACCCTCGTGGGATTTTGTCCACCTATTTTTGCACCTTCTTGTAGAGCCCCAACACCATTAGCTGATGTAGGGGCATAGTTGCCAGAACGTACTTGACGAGCATGTGGTGGCTAACCTTGGTCATCATACCCGCCCTCTAGGACAGGAGGCGCCCTGCAATCCTGTCCACCAATAGTTTATAGGCCTCATAGGATAGCTTGCGGATTTCCACCGAGATCTCAAGGTATTTAATCGGGAAAGCAGCCAACCGATAGCCCATCATAGTTGTGGCCTCCGTATCACCTCCTCGGTGTAACCAATGGGCGAGACCAAACACTTGGTGAAGTTGGTCTGGAGACCTGATACATGCCTAAAGAACATGAGAATCCTATAGACTGCGAGAAGCTCCATCCTACTGGGTGACAGAGGAGGACTACGTCATCCGCGTTAAAGCGAAACTCCCGTCTACAGGTCCCTCGGCGAAAGGTGACGTAGTATGCCCCACTCCGAGGCTTTCACAAAAAGGCGGTTGAGGGCATCCATCACCATGACAAAGAGCATAGGAGATAGGGGTTCCCCCTAGCATAGCCCTTTTCGATGCTAGATTGGCGGGCTCGACTCCCCATTAATCATGATCCTCATGCTTACCGATGACAGCAAGATGGCAATCCACTCCCAGAATCACAACCCAAACCCTAGTCTTTGCAACACCTCAAAAAGAAGTGACCAAGACATAGAATCAAACGCATGGGCGATGTCCAGCTTAAGCATAGCTTAGGGCTCCTTGAGACGGCGAAGATGTCTCGCTGTTTGCTAGACGAGCATGAAGTTTTCGTGTATGCTTCTCTTCTTGATGAAGGCACATTGATTGTCCTCCACTAGGGTGCCCAACATTGGTGCTAGCCTAGTGGCCAAGGTCTTGGCCACGAGCTTCAAGAAGATGTGGATGAGATTGATGGGTCTATAATCACAGAGCGAGGAGGCATTCGACCGCTTTGGCAACAAGATAATTAGGGCTTGGTTAAGCCCCTAAAAACCTCGCCCACTAAGTGAGTGAAGCTTGCCAAAGGCCACGACCACATCCGCCTTGACCGTCTCTCAACACGTCTATAGAACTCTGCGGTGAACCCATTGGGGCCCAAGGATTGCCACGAGGCATGTGTCAGAGGACCTCAGAAATCTCTTCTTCAGTGAACAGCACCCCGAGGTTCGACAAGTCCCCTATGCGTGTCCCAATGAAGTCGAGGTTGAGAGAAAAATCACACTCATCCGCGGTACCGAGGAGCATGCCAAAGTGATTGAACGCTGCCTCAGCCATCCCTGCATGGTCATCCACAAAGACATCGTCCACCAAGAAGCTATATAACACGTTATTTTGTATGTGGAATGAGGCGTGGTTAAAGATGGCTGTGCTTGCATCTCCCTCTTTTAGCCATGTGATCCTCAATCACTTGTGAGCAATGGATAGCTCAAGGGAAGCAAGCCCCAAGTAGGTCTACTTAAGGTGGGCCCACATCCATCTCTCGTCGGCAGATAGTGCCCTGCTCTCCATGCTCACGTCAAAGCATAAGCTTTCGAGCTATCATGAATTGAAGTTTCATGTGCCCCACCTTCTTGTTGCTCCAACTCATAAGGCTCTGGGCTATGTCCTTCAGCTGAAGGAACAACCAGCGAAAGGGGTCCACCACGTATTGGTGCGAGCTCCAGAATGAGGCCATGACCTCCGTGAAGCCATCCATGCCTAGCTAGAAGTGCTCAAACTAGAAGTGACACCAGGATGACGGTTTTGACGTGCAGTCTAGGAGCAAAGGACAATGATTGCAAATGATGATCGAGAGGCAGCGCAAAGAGTGGTCGCTATGCAGCTCCTCCTAGTCCACGGTGCAGAAGACACAGTCAAGACTCACCAAGGTGGGAGCCTCATGCTCGTTAGACAACATGTAGCGTCTACTGTGTAGGTATATCTCCTTTAGCTTGGCGTCTTGAGGAATCGACGAAACTTGCCCATCATACGATGGTGCAGGTTGTCATTGCTCTTGTCCTTGTCATGGTAAATCATGTTGAAGTCCCCACATAGGACCATAGGACCCTAGATCTCGGACAAGAGGCCCTAACTACTCGCAACTCAGTGAGGAAGGTGATCTTTTCCACATCCTCCTGCGGTCCATACACACAAGTTAGCCACCATGGCTTGCCCTATGTGGGTGTGACTTGGGTGGTTAACACTGTTTGTGGAGACATGAATGTTGCACAACTACACTGTGCAGGCTCACCCAAACAACTATGATTCCCTCACCCCCTGAGTTTCAATAGCCAACAAGCACATCTATTTTTTGTTTGCAAGAGACCAAGCTCTCTGTTGTATTGACTAGGCTCCTCACTCCTATGCGCCGAGCTCTAGAGTTAAGCCCGTGCACATTCCACATCAAAATCTAGATTTGATTGACATTACAATCGATGCACACCCTGACCTACAAAACCTCGAGTTAGACCTTGATGAGGTGACCCCCAATAGGTGGCACCGCTAACTGCTACTATAATGGGAGCGTCCAACCGTAGAGATTGGTGATTGCCTCGATCATGTCATCCTCCAACGGCATCTTGAACAGCCTCTCGTAAGCAGCAAGTGCCTCCTCTAAGATTGGCTCGTCCTCACAAAGAAGACCCAGCTTCTTGAGCAGGTTTCAGCGGGCACGCTGCTTGGCATTAGTCACACCAGGCTGGCTGCAAGCCTCTCACTACGGCATAGGGTGAAGCCAGCTGGGACCAAGCAACAATGTGAGAGAGGGTGTGGGAGTAAGTTTTCCATACAAGTCTTGATTGCCGCGAAGAACTCCCCCACGTTACGTTGGCAAACTGTACACGGACTAGTTGCAGTGCGAGGGCTCTCTACTTGAATGGCCACTATCTGAGATTGTTGCTGGCTAAAGTGGACCGACGCTGTTGAGTATTGGCCATCGACGCTAGCCTCTAGTCCCACACCCTCCGTTGCCGTACCTGGATTAAACGACACAACACTGCCGAATTTGTAGCGCCAGCGCGGGTTACATACAAATTTAACAGAATATTAGTAATAAATAGTGATCTTCAGTATAATATTTCAACCAGCTGAATTTAATAATCAAAATAAGCCACACATATTTTTTATTATCTTTTTGGATAATGAAAAAATATCTAGATTTTTTAGGGTTAATGTGAGAATTTGTAGTCCTCAAATCCCAGACTAGAACAAAGAAAGATATATGTTATATTATCAAAATGTAAATCCTTTTATACTAAGCATTTTATTTGCTGCGAAAATGCTAGCGTAATGATCAAGAGTGATCAACATGATCATTGTCATGTGCCATTGCAAAGTTTAGGGCTTATTGAAAGGACCTATGATGTCTTCTAGAGGGGGGTGAATATACAATTAAAACTTTTACGATTTAGCTGATTCTAATGCGGAATTTAACTAAGCGGATTTTCACAAGTTCAAAACCTAAAAAAATTAGACTCACTAAGTGCACAACACACTAACTCTATGTCAACAAAAGCAAAACGAGGGTGACAAGCAAGCAAGACAATTTCTACACAAGATAATTACACTGTAAAGACTGCAAGAAAGTAAAGGAGACAAAGGAGACAAACGATGTTTGTTCTCAAGTTCGGATATCCACTGATATCCTATGTCTCCGTTGAGGAAGCTTGTCCCAACAAATAAGCTGGCTCCAAATCAAGCACTTTCGTCAAGATCCTTGCCTCAAGCAAGAATTGCTCACTTTGGTTAGCTCGTTCCTTCGCTTCGGAGATGGTGAGCTCCAAAGAACTAGCCGATACTCCACTTTTTGCACTGCTCGGAGGCTCCAGATGGAGATTCTTGCAGGGCCCGAACGGAAGAAAAAACTTCTATCTAGAAAATAAAATTTTGCTCGGATGCTCCGGACGGCTCCCCCTCAGAGGCTCTGAAGCTCAACACTTGGCGAAAGCAGAACCACCTAGCTCCCTCGGAGGCTTCGGACAAAACTCATTCGGAGTGTTTGGACAATTTCAACACAGAGGAACAAAAGCTAGGGTTTCCTCTCAGAGGCACCAGACCAAGAAAATGATCTCTAAACAGAGACATTTTGGGCTCTTGGAGGGTCCGGAAGGACTTCACTCAAAGGCTCCCATCAAAGGAGAGATGGTTGAATCACACAAGATTCAAACTAAGATCAACACAGAATGGTTGAATCATACAAGATTCAAACCAAGATCAACAAAGAGGAGGATACAACTTAGCAAAGGTTTGAGCACTGGACACGCGACTTGTTCAACTACTCGTCCGATATCTCCTCTTAATAGTATGGTTATCTATCCTATAATGTGGTTTCCCACCAAACAACTTGAGAACGGTTAAACTAGGAGATCCTAACGTAGGTATACCTTTGCCTTGAGCATTTCACTTGAGTCTTGATGAACACGATTATCTATGGTCCAATCCGGAATCACCTTGATCATCGTTACTTGATGAAATCTTCCATTTGGCTCCCTGTAATCACTTATGAGATACCTTCTCTTGAAGATTATCTTCTCATGCCTATCAACACTTGATGGACCGCAAGCTTCAAGTACATCTTTCACACATGGAACTTGATTTGAACTTGCCTTGCTCATCTTGTTGTCATCACCTCTTAATGAACATCATCACTTGATGCTAATATTTGCTCGAGATTTGTGAGATCATCGTCTTGATCACATCCTTGTCAACTTGATGCCATCATATCATGATACTTTATTATTATTTAATCTTCACTTGAGGGTCATCTTTATTTCAAGTCCTTTGCTCTCACATGACACTTGACCTGATCATGTTCTTCTCAACTAGATGAACACCTCAACTCATCAAACATGGGCTTTACAGGCTTGTAGACTCATCCTTTTGATGTAACCTCACGAGTGGTATGTAACCCACACACTTTCCAAATTGAAGGAAACGATTAGTTCACAAACTCGTTATTAATCACCAAAACCACTAGATACACATCTAGGGGCAAAGATGCACATTCACTTATTAGTTTGTTAATGTGAGATATATCAATTATGTTTAAGAGCTATAGTCAACTACATTTGTGGTCACGGTGGGTATAAAAACCAAGAAACTGAAACTGACACCAAAATCACTGAATTAAGCAAAGCAGACCTTAATTCGGTGTTTGGATATTAATTTGGTTGACATTTCTGAGTAACCAAAATAATTCAGATGTATTCGGTTTTTAAACCTCTGGTTCACCGAATAAACCGAAGTATTGGTCTGAATCTTACTCCCAACAAAAGCTCATGAACTGTGAACTCTAAAGAAGCCCACTATAGCCCAAGTCTCAGCAACACTTGCAAATGCAGCCCCAAGATTTCACGATCTGATCTGATCTGATCTAGCTCATCCCCAACCCTATGCTCCTAGCCGCCAGCACGTGACCTAGCTCTTCATGGAGGCAGATGACGCCGCTTGATCCCAACGAGCTGGTGGCGGTAGCAGCCATGGCAAGAGTAAGAAATGACGAGATCGACTTATTCCCAATCCCTTTTCCTCTCCCCTTTGTCCTCTTGCAGCTACGATGATCTGCTGCAGGGGCGGCCACACGACGAGATCGACGGCCGATGGCAAGCACTGGGCATGATAAGAACGAAGGTTATTGCATTCGTGTGTGATTGCTGAGTTGATGTGGCGTTCTTGATTGTACAAATCTGATTTCTTGCTTATATGTGATGTTTATGTGAAAACAAATTCGTGAAATTGTGTTTCTCTTTGTTTGATTCTCTTTTTGATTGGCCAATTTCGGATTAACCAGAGACCGAAACCAACTTGTCAGTTAACCGAAGTGTCGGCTTGACAAATTCTAGTAGTTATCTGGGTTTCTATTTCGACTAACCAAATCAGTAAGAAACCGATAAGCCGAAATCGAATTTTCGGTTTAAACTGGATGCCCACCTCGAATTTGCGGTACGGTATTGCTCCACGTTGACATTGACCTTTTTTGCACTCTCAACATACGTATGTGCTCCTGTGTTGATTTTGTCAATACAATACACGTGGCCGTACGTGCTCATGCGGGGAAAGGCGAGATGGTGACGTGTTCGAAGCGCGCCAACTCGGAGCTGTTCGACGCTGTCCTGGGCGGGATGGGCCAGTTCGGCGTCATAACCCGCGCACGGATCGCCCTCGAGCCGGCGCCGACGAGGACGCGGTGGCTCCGCCTCATCTACACCAACGCCACGGAGTTTACCGCCGACCAGGAGCGGCTGGCCGTCCCGCAGCAAGACGGCGTGCTGCTCGGGCCGGCGGGCTACGTCGAGGGGTCGGTGCACGTGAACCGGAGCCTCGCCTCCGGGCTGAAGGCCACGTCATTCTTCTCCAACGCCGACGTCAAGAGGATCGTCGCTCTCGCCGCGCGGAGGGGCGCCTCCGTCCTGTACATCATCGAAATGGCCGTGCACTACGACCGCGCGTGCACCGCCGCCGCCGATGGCTCGGTAGACCAGGACGTGGGGGCGTTGCTGTTTGCTGGAGGGCCTGAGGTATGAGCGGGGCTTCTCCTTCGTGCGCGACGTGGCATACGGCGAGTTCCTCGACCGGGTGCGCGGCGAGGAGGCCGCCCTGGAGAAGGCCGGGCTGTGGCGAGTCCCGCACCTTTGGCTCATGCTGTTCGTGCCCCGGTCACGTATCCTCGACTTCGACCGTGGCGCGTTCAGGGGCATCCTCCGCCACGCCGACATCGCCGGACCCCTCCTCTACCCCATGACCAAATCCAAGTAAGCAGCTTGCACTCACACTCATGCGCATGCATCTCATCTCAAGTCAACGTCGGGCGGATGCTGACACGCTCGCATGCACCGTTCGTTCAGATGGGAGATGGCATGTCGGCGGTGACGCCGGAGGAGGACGTGTTCTACGCCGTGTCGATGCTCTTCTCGTCGCGGGAGTGCGACGTGGGGCGGGCGGAGGCGCGGAACAGGAGGGTCCTGCGGTTCTGCAACCGCGCCAGGATCGGGTACAAGGAGTACCTGCCGCGCTACGCGAGCCGCCGCCGCGGCAGCGGCGGGTGGGAGAGCCACTTCGGCGCCGGCAAGTGGGAGCGGTTCGTGCAGGCCAAGAACAAGTACGACCCCAGGAAGCTACTCTCCCCGGGCCAAAACATCTTTCTGCCTAATACATATGTAGGAGAAGAATAGAAAATGGAACCATCCAAAGAGCAGTCAACTGTCTCATTATCCAGTGGCCAAGATTTCATCTCTATATACAAAATACCCCAGCTCTAACTCACGCTCTCCAACCTAACTCTCTCCTGCCGCCGTCATCGTTCTCCTATCAGTCCATCCTCGACTCTGGCAGCTGCCTTTGCCGGATTAGGTATTCCCTCTAACCCCCCTTCCTTCCCTCCCCCAGCTCTGGTGAACACCCTCCATTCTAACCCCTAACTCTTTGGCTCGCCTCCGTCTCGTCTTCACCAGTGCCGTCACCTCCACAACGTCATCACCACTCCCGGCACGCGCTCCGCCTCATCTCTGCCGTTGTCACCGCCTTCGGTTCGTGTTGAGCCTCGCCTCCGTCTGCGTCGCTGCCTCCCCCACCACCGACGATTTCGGTGAGAAAAAAATCGATTGCGAGCATTGGAAATCAGTCAATTGACTATTAGCATATCCATAGAAGATAGATAGTCTAGTGCGGGGAGATTATGTATCAGTTTATAGGAGGAAAGGAAGAACAATTATGCAATTCATGTGAGATATCTATAAAAAGTTGTCTGAAATTGTGCCAGTGTTTACACATGCACACTAATTAACCAGTTGAGTTGTTGAAAAAGAAGAAAAAAGGGAGATGCTCCAAAATTGACCAAATTAGCACTAAACCCGACCAAATCGGCATAACTATTATCATATGAAACGGCGATAAAATCGAACGAGCTATATCACAAAATCACTTGCATTTCCTCAAAGGAAATCAGAAACGTCAGAAGAAACCTGCTTCTAGCGCGATGACCTGGAATACATGTCCTGCAGCGCAAGGGGCTAGCGCTCAGGATGCGATGGCCATGGCTGGAACGCACTGACCCAAACCGTCTCTGGCAAGGGCTTGACTTGCAGTTCACGCCGAGAAGGATGTCTTCTTCGTCTCCACCTACATGGTAATCGGCAGTGGCACGACAGCCCTCTTCTGGGAGGATCGTTGGATCGGAGGTAAGAGCCATCAAGGAAATCGCGCCAGAGGTCTATGACTGCGTGCCGAAGCGCCGGCGTAGGCTGCGGATGGTCGCGCAGGCGCTGCCAGAACGCACTTGGATTGGCTGTCTCTGTGGTGCTTGCCCAGTACATCGGCTTATGGCGAGCCGTCCGCGAGGTGACCCTCTAAGACGCCCCTGGCTCCCTGGTGTGGCGGTGGACCACAGATGGATGATATTCGGCTAAGTCCTGCCATGAGAGCCTCTTCCTGGGCACGGTCACCTCAAGATCTTGGCGTTTAACCTGGAAGTCTTGAGCCCCGAATAAGGTCAAGTTCTTCCTATTGTTGGCCTGCCAAAATCGCTGCTGGACGGCTGGCGGACTAGCGAGTCGTGGCCTCGCGCACAATCCAGTATGCGTGCTCCACGACCAAGCGCACAATCCTGATAGATTGCCCTTTGTCTAGGCAGGTCTGGTACGAATCCCTATGCTGGGCTTCATTCGACTGGCAACCCTCTTACCGTCGGCGAGGACTTTGTGGACTGGTGGTCTGCTATCCGCTCAGTGCCAACAGCCCAACGAGCTATCCTCCCTGGTTTAGCTCATCGCTAAGTGCCTCTTTTTTAATAATGGAATTCTTCTATTCTCTCAACCTCTACATCTAACGAATGTACACAGTTTATATCTTATAACATAGTTATTATAAAACTAGTAGGAAGCTGAAAAGGTTATACCAGGCCACGTAGAACATTAATTGATTATTACATAGCCTCCTAGTTGTTTGCCACTTAAACTGGGACATAAATTTCCTGATAAGCAACTTCCATCTCTTGGCATTAGCTTCTATCATCTCCCTATTTTGCAAACATTATAGAGAAGACCAAGATCACAGCCAGTTAATAGATAAGAAAATAACTTATAAATGATTAGATAGTTTTTTTAATCAAAAATTACATCGTTTCTTACATAATCAAATAGAACAAAAACGAGATGACACCCCCATAAATACGAGAATGTACAGCCTTAGTAACCCATTGATCCAATTACCAAAGATATGTGAAGTGCTGGAAGGCGGTGGCATAGCAAATGCTAAGTAAATTGAATGCCACGCAACGCGTGGAACGGAGCAATCAAAAATTAAATGCTAGATAGTTTTCTCAAGATTGCAAAAATTACATCCTTTTTTCTCATGTCAATTGCATTTGGCCAAATTGTTCTCAGTCACCCTCTACTAATGTACCACTTAAAGATCTTGATTTTAAGTGGTATTTTAAGTTTCCATAATATTTACATCTAGATCTGAATAAGGAATTTCCCAGCGCATTATATATGGATTGCACCGGAAAAGAATCAGATGGATGTAAATGCCACTTAAAATTATCCCGCTTTGGAGTCGCTTGGTGCCTCGGAAAGCACCGGAATAGGTGCACCCTTCGACGGCATTCGTCCAGACCTTGCGGGGCACCTAAACACCATCAAAGACAAGGCACGGTCGTGGGTTTGGTTGGCGCGGCGGGACTGAGCTGTTTCCTGGCCACCGGCACAGGCTAATATATGGCGTGTGTGTGGTGTTACCTGATTTAGGCGTGTCTTCTATCAATGCATCGAGATGTTAAACTTTAGCATTTTCTCGAGAAAAAAAAAGCCTGCTTCTAGCTAGCTTCAGTTTGCTATATGCATGCAACTTGTTCCTCCCTTTAATTGCCATAACGTTCAATGAGTCCATCTAATGTCTCTCTCAGTTTATAATCACCACCAAATTGATGCTTTGCAAATGCTAGTCTGCAATATACTCTTAAAAAGTCATATATGGTTAAAAGAATTGTTCTCCTTTTTTTTTGTTACTTTGTCATTAAGTTCTTTTGAGATGAGAAATTGTGTACTTTCAGTGAAAATTATAAGGTAGAGAATCCTCTGCCTTTCGCCTAAAGAATTAAAATAAATGGTGTGCTTAGATCTTGATCTCCTACATAACTCCATGATTTTTACCGTTAGTACGTACGAAGAGTAAACACATCTCTCACTCTCAGTGAAACAACTGCTTTAGTCTTTACACACTGGATCACTGCCGTACTAAATAAATCTGAAAGTCTGTGGCATGGAATGGATACAGAGAATGAACAAGGCAGAAAAACTGAAGAATGTAACACAAGTGATTTATGATGCTGAGAGCAGTTCAACATCGTCTGCCCAGATCGACACTAAGCTGCCGCCTTTACTCAGAAAACAAAATGTTTGCAAAGAACAACAGTGAAGAAGTACAAGACAGCCAAATGAATGGTAAAGGTTGTTGCACTATACTATTATACATGATTGTACATTTCACACAGAATAAAGTTTTGGATACTTCATTCCAGCAACATCTTCTATGACTTATCCACCAAGAATTGGCGAAAATATACAGCCCGACAGATGGGTCAGCAGCACACGACTCCTACGCTACCTGTTTATCAGTTAACCGAAAGATGATGTCCTTCTTGATGACATAGAACCTGTCCTAGATGTAATCAGCGCCTCGGCAAATTTATGTATCTCGGCATCTTCCGGTATCGTGGTCTCGCCGCTACCGAATTGAGAACCATGACCAAATTCATTGAATCTCCCTGATCCAAAAGCTGCATTCTTGACCCCATGGTGCTCGTTTCTTTCATCTCCAGCTTCCGTTCTAGGATGACTATATCTTTGGCTGCCAAAAGAACGTCTACCCCTGCTGTGATCGTGATGTTGTTGATTGGCAGATCCAGCTGTTTCTGTCACGAATGAAGAATAGCTATCGTGTGACTCTCTTCCATTGAAGTCATCAAACGAACAGCTCGAAATAGATACTCTCCTCTCCAAAGTAGGGGAATTGTTCTTTTCCTTTTCTTTTCCCAATACCAATTTCCGAAGCTTAGAGAAAAACTTTTTCTTCTCTTTCTTCTTTGGGTTTCTGTGTTTTGTCATCAATGACAAATCAATCGATGCGTCATCAGGTTCACCACCTGATGACGCCCTTGAAGAAGCATACTCTGAACCAAATTCTATAGAGCTTAAACTTCTCTCGTCTGCATCAACATTGGCATACTCCATTATCAGTTGCTTGGCAGTCTGTTCAGACTTGGGGCTCAGGGTGTTGCTCAGATCCCGTGCGACAGGTTTCCCCGAGGGAGAGTCCTTGTTCCTCAGCTCATGCCGCAGGCAAGCATTGATCCATTTCAGATATACCAGCTCCTCAACATCTGCAAACCTGTCAGTCTGCAGTTGTTCAACCTCTTTTGCCAGCTTGTCATTTTCTTGCTTCAACTGATCAGCTTCCACCGGTGCTTTTACCTTGTTGTTTTCTTGCTTCAACTGATCAGCCTCCTCCGGTGCTTTTACCTGCAATCATTTTTACTTGTTTAATTCCTGACACAGCAACACATGATCAACAACACAATGAACTTCAAAAGTAGCACACATGGAAGCAATTGATTTGTGATAGAATTATGTGGTTACTTCTCTTTTGCAAAACAAATATCAACAACAACATTTTTTATTTCGGAATAATGCCTCCATTTGATGATTAAATTTTTTTTAGTAAGTGCTAGCTACAGTACAGTCCAAGAACAAAGAACAGTAAAGACTCACCTCCATGCTATTGTGGGACTTGGGTACAGGGGGTAGGCGTGTGAGCTCCAACCGCCTAATAAGATGTGAGTTCTCCTGCTGCAGCCTTGAATTCGCAGCTCTAAGCTCTCTTGCCTCATTTTCTAATTCCTCTAGCATCTTTAATTTCTTCTCAACCTCAGCGTCAACTGCTCCCTCAGTAGTTTCTTTACACTGCAAGGAATCGACCATTTTCTGAAGGGAAGTGATTTTCTCCTTTGCTTGTTCTGCATCCATTCTCAACTTCTTTTTCAACAGTTTGCACTTTGATTTTGTTGCCTCAAGCTCAGAGGTTAACTTTGAGCTTTCCGACAACTGTGTCTGCAGCCTCTGATTTTCAGAATGCAAAGATTCGATCTTCAATGAGTATAGCTTTGATTCGACATTGTTAATCTTCAGCTGGTTCTCAAGCTCCCTAACTGCAGCATCTTGCTCCTGCAAACCATAGAACTCCAGAAGTTGTAGCTCTAGGGTCTTCTCCCTTTCTTGCAGTGATCTCACCAAATCTCTGAGCTCGTAAATTTCATGCTCCTTTGATGCATCTTCCCTTACTCTCGGTTCAGGTGAGGTGATATTGACTACGTCTCGGCCAAACTCTTTGAGAACCATTTCATTGAATTCTGGAAGGAGGAATCCTTCATCATCAGAAAGTTTACATTTCGGGGGTAGTGACACCAAGGCAGTGGTACTGGTCATTGTAGTGGTAGTGGTTGTGTGGACAGAGTTTCCACTGATGATTTTTGCCTTGGTGTCATCCTTCACAAATCACAGAATAGAAACCAAAGTTGGCATGTCAATAGGGCATCTTTCTGTTTCTTTCAATTAATTGAAGAAGAATATGGAACGCAAAGCAATAATTTGAAGATGAGTTCTACTATGTCAGGAAAGTAGGGGAAGACAAACTACCCGTGAAACGTTCAGAGGAAACTACAGGCCATCTTTTTAGTACAACTTTAAGATGCATGTGGTACGACAAATTAGATAATTTAACACATATGTAGCGTAAAAGCATCACCACTTTCTCAATCCAAACAATCCGTATTTTGACTTGCCTACGTTAGGGCCTTTTAAGCAACAATTTTATATGAGGCCTCATTTAATATCACCTAGCAATCTAAAAAGGATTCTATTTTCTGAAAAACAAGGTTGAAAGACCACCAATCCAAAATTCAAACATTATAAGAATTAAAGTACGAACTTCCGATCGTAATTAATGAATACTCAGCATGACCATTCTCCATTCCTAGACCTCATCCTTCTTAAGTGCCGTTACAAGCTTTCATGTATGAAAATTGCAATAGTTATGAGTATGCGCAAACCAGATTCTTACATTCCTGAGGATCCTTAGCTCCTCCTTGAGCCCTCCGCCGCCGCCCTTCATGCCGCGGGCATCATCCGACTCTGCAAGCATAAATCAAGAAACCATCACCAAAATTTCATCTTGCACAGCACAAGACATAGCTGACACACAATCTTAACAGGTAGACATATCTGCTCATGGTTGGTACCTGAAGGAGGAGGAGGGAGCAGGAGGTGCCGGGGCCGCCGTTGCGACCGCAGCCGCGACAAGAACAGCCCAGCGATGGAGAGCGTGATGGCAGCGCCCACCCTGAGGAAAAGAAGAGGCAAGTCCTTGGCGTCCCCATTCCTCCGGCCACCACCATTACCACCGCCGCTGCTGCTGCCGCCGCAATCTCCTGCCCTGGGCATCTCCCCTACCTGCCTACCTCGCCAAGAACATATGAATCCTTCCGCATGCAAACGGCAGCAACAAGGAGAGCCCAATCAACAACGCAAATATCCTAGGATTGCCAAGAAGGTGATAAAAACAATCCAATCTTGGAGCAACCAAAATACGATTGTCCGCCGTGATAAAATTTAAATTTTTTGGGCTATCGACCGCAAGATTGTGGCCAAAAATCTGTTCTTGGAGGGGCTGAAACTTGCAGAAATCGCATCAAGAAACACGAGCTCCAGCCCCTGCAGCTGCCGGCTATATCTCCATGGCTCGAATCGAACAGACCGGGAGAGTAACCCAACCCAGCCCAGCCTAACAATTGGACCTGTTCCTCAAATCGTGTTGGGGATTTGTTCTCCTGTAACCTCTAGCTTGGCCAAAGAACAACTAAAATCATGGTGGTAGCCTCCGGACTTGGCTCTCAGCCAACAAATAAAAGCCAAAATTAGATTCCAACCTCCTCCTTTCCCCCCTCTTCTATCTGACTATCTCTCTCTTTTTCAAACTACCTAAGTTTTGTTCCGTTTCTGTTTTGGCTTGTTCTTGTTCCCAAGGTAGGACAATTCCGAACGCCGGAATCCGTGCGTGCTGTGCAGTTGTACTGCCTTTCTTTATTGGGGTAGCTTCTTCCGTCCTCTTTTTGCTGATTTGACAGATCACCATTGGTTGTTACTAATTGGCCAAGTGAAATGCTACGCTAGTCCCGTGGCAACGGCAAGGTCGGTTCATGTCCATTCCGAATTGATTTTGCACTAATTGCGAGCGCCGTGGAGGTGCCGTTGGCAGGAGGGTGGCTGAAACGTGGAATGCGGTGGGCGTTTGACATATCTTTCATGATTTGGTCACGCCATGAGAGGTTCGTGCTGCCAGGGAAGGGATGCTTGCTCCTCCGCGGCTAATTCGTCAGCCACGACGCTCCGCAATCCACCGCGCGCAACGTAAAATAGCTAGCGAGCTTTGCTTAAGATCAGACTAGAAACCTAACTCGACTACGGGCATCGACATTGGCCACCCTTTGTCGTTCCCACTAAGATTGGGAAGCGAACATCGGCCCGTGAACTAGTGATGACAACTACTGTCTACAGGTCCGAGACATGTATACGGATTATGATCGTGCTAAAACAAACTCCACGCTCCCTGCACGTCTCCCGCAAGCTCGTTTTCCTCGCGCCCCTGCCTGGCTTGCCTTTTCCTGACTCAAGCCGTGATGATCCAACTTCCAAACGGTAGATGTGCCTTGTCCCTCACGTTCAAACACAATCCCATGCAGAACAGCCGTACGACCATGCGAAATTGGCCACCCCCAACTGGGCCATAGTGTACAGGTGTTGCTTGCTCCATTGCAAATTTTTCAAGGCCTAAACCCGACAACAAATTCCTTCAGTCCACTTCAACCATGTGCTAATATGAATTTGTAGCAGGGGAGGAAGGAAGTGGAGTTCCATGGAGCACTGATGCTAGATCTGTAGTACAACTTTGACAAGTGGCTCAAGCACTATATATAGCATATAGAATTTTCGGTCCTCCCCAGAAGTTCGGTGTTATTTTATTGAGCACAACCCAATCATCTACAGAGCAGCAAGACCACCTTAGCAACTAATGGCGTGCATCAGCCTGCAAAATGCTAAAATAAATAAATGTTAATGTTTGTCTTAATCAATCGGGAGCATGAACAGGATAAATTCATATTTGATGCATTGCCCTTTTCCAGCTCAACATCAAGGTAAAAGACACAGAAAGTTGAAAACAAAAAATGATTTTTCTTTTCCCCACTATCTCTCGGTGATTAGCTCAGGTAAATTTGAAAGTCTATGGTGTCTAAATCCTACAAAGAATGGATCAATTAAATATTTTTATGTACAAGGAAAATAAGTTGTGACTGCACAAGATTAACAAGGAATTATAAGCATGCATCTGTAACCATTCTACTTTGTACTTGCTTCCCCTGCCTGCTCGACAAAGAATGGACTAACCCCCTATCCTTCCTTTTATCAACTCCCAAAAACTCGAGTTTGAAAAAGCTCCCATCAGCAGTCCAGTCGTCCAAATGCCATCACTGCCAAAATATAGTTGGGTCATTGCTATATACTGCACGATCCTGGATCTCTAAAATGGAGACATGACAATCGACAAGCCTTGCTTGGATGCATTTACACAACACAAGTCCCGTTGGGAATAACCACCAGCTAGTTTCATCCCTGAAAATATTTTAAGGCGGAGTTTATCATGTGAAAGATATGGCAGACCAATGGCATTTAATTCTCAAGTAAAACACTTAGCAAAGAAGGCAAAGATGCTTACCCGCCCAAATTCCATGGCTGCATGCTTGGATGCCTTTTCGTTGATGACTTATAGTGCACAAGTCCACATAAGAAGGCAACGACCTGCAAGTGACGAGCGAAGTGCAAATAGGTTACAATAACACAGAAAAAGTAGTTCACCTGGTATCAGTACAGCAGGCAGTAAAAACATGATAATGATAGTATGTAGCTGAACTTGCTATTAGAATAGCAGACGGTAAAACATGATAATGATAGCATAGTCATAAAGTCATTAGGCATCCTTGTGTATGAAAAGGTACACGGAGCCCAGGCATAGTCAATAAAGCTACTGTTGTAACAAGCAAATGTTCAAATAACACCAACATGATCCAACATGCCACCCAGACAAACCACTAAAAAAAGAAAAGAAAACTAATGCCTAGTTTACAGTTTGATAAACTACGGTATGATGAAGGATATATGTGTTTGTGCTTTTTCTTGCTTGTGGATGTGTGTGAATTTGTGCATATGTGAACTCATCGTGGTAATATTGAACACAACAAACCAATGGGCAATCCCTGCAGAAAGTGGTAATAATGGGCTAACCCTAACTACAAATCCAGATTTTGAACCTAAAAACATTCAAAATAAACTTGTAAGAGCAAAATACAGATACAGGCAAAGATTAGTACATAGCACTTACAACATTAACCAGCGATGTAATGTTCCACAATGCATACACACGAGCAAGGCCTGCTGATCGACGTGGACCATGACTAAAGAGAGCATTTATCCCAGCAAGAAATGGTGCCAGTATCCCAAGAGGAAGAACAAACAAGACTAACAAAACATCGACCATAGAGTAAGAATATAGCTGGAGCAAAGTAAGCAACACTAAGCTAGAATCTGCAAGAAGCAATATGGAGATGACCAAACCAACAAGATCCTGCAGTTAAGAAAGCAAAAGAACCATGATGAGTGCAAGATGCTGTAAATCCCATCATAACCATACTACGGATTGAACTGATGTTAGATCACTGTGCAAATGACAGTCACCTGATGTCCAACCGGTTTAGTATTGTGCAAGATAAGAGAGAGAGGGTAAAACAAATCTCTTCTGTCTTTGAGCATCATTAAGTTGTCAGCGTTGAGAACTCCACCGGTTATTCTTTTACACATATAGGCATCATTGTTCCTTGAGTTGCCTACTTGAGATTCAGCATTTATATTCTGGTTTCTGTTCGACATACTAGATCATTAGAGATAAATCGTGATAAGAGGAAAATGAAGAATGCTTAGAGCTAGAAACAAATAACTCACAGTGATTGTTGATCAATTTTTATTCTAGAGCCACCTTGAAGTTCAGCAGCCACTGCTCCCACAGCATGAATAACAAGACCAAACTGACAGTACCCTAATGCTGTAGCTTGGAACCATGCAAGGTCGACACGGACATGGTATGTGTTCAAGGCAGGATTTGCATGAGTTTCAAGCCATTTGAGTACAGGAAGAAATGTCGCTTTTAAATTTCCATGACGAACCAAACGCAACTGGGCATTCAATCCAGCAACAAGACGGTGCCATATTGATGATGGTACAGCCTATAAAAGATATCAATGAGGTTTAGAGAATAAATCATTTACTTCAGTGATTCAGCACAGCATGAAATGTCTCAGAATCAACCTGACTTATAAGACTTGTGACCACACTATCACTGTGAAGTGAAAATGGAGCCATGTAACTTCCAACACCTCCAAAAATCAAGGACATCGGGAACCTTTGATGAAGGCGAGTGGGGAGATCGGGCCTTTTCTCATCCCCACCAAGGAAAAAATCTAAATAACCCAGCATTAAATCTGGAGTAGCAGCCACCTATAAATTTGAAAAATAGAAATCATCTCAATCCTGCCAGTTATATAAACAATTGGTAATTGCAAGTGCAATCCACGCACTGGTACTAGTATAGTTGCAGATAATGCACAATCAACACGATCACACTTGTAAGTTGTAACTTAATCACTGTAGCCTTTTTACTAGTGCAGCTACCATCTATCTGTTTACCTTGGATGCCCACAGATGCTGTTTAGCAGTTACTGGCTAGTAGGTAACCTTACTAGTTGCTTGAAAGATTGAATAAGAAGCTTAAATCAAACAGAGAACACTTAAAAGACATATTGGTTTACTCTAGAAAGTGATGCCAAACAACATAATTCCAAGACATACTTCAGCTCATAACAAATCACAAGTTCATATCAAGCATTTGGTATTGGAGAACACATACCTTCAGCCCTTCATAAAGTGCACGTGACCGGCAGGACCGTAAGCATGAATGATCATATTCCGATCGAACAAACTCACGTAGCTGTTGTAACTTTTTTCTTCTGCGCCATTGTTGCCAGGACCATGTCAATGGGTATGAAAGTATACAAAGGATACTATAAATTGATCCCTCCCACCACTGATAAGCTGCCAGAGCATTTATCTCATCAACAAACTTGTTAAATGCATCCTCATATCTGACATTAAGAAGACAAAGGCACAACAGCAGAGTCAGTACACAATTGTGTATTTCTACAGGACATCCAAGGGCTAGGTAAAATTTGACGCACAAAGCAAACCAGTAAAGATTGAGAAAAGATACAACAAAACAGCCAAAAGGCTTAAGGCAATTTATTCAAATGTAATCTTGAGGATGGGCATTACACAATCTCTGTAATCTGCTCAGGCGGCGTGTGCGGGAGGTGCCAAGGTTCACTGAAGGTGTTTGGGCCCATGAAAAACATCCTGTGCACATGACAGTGCGATTCCTCAGCCCTATTTGTTTCCAATACCTGCCACATTAGCAGGAATTTCAATCAACACCCAGGAATGTTCAGACTAATGTATTGAGTCAGAACAACAGAATGTATTCCACTACCTCATTCAGTGATTCTAGGAAGGGAAAAGAGTGATCAATTTGGGAGCCATGTTGAGTTGGTGCTGGTCCAGGAAACTCATCAGTACCAACAAACTTCATCCGAGCAATACTTAAAACAAGAGCTAATAAAACAAGAAGGCCTGAAAGAAGCAGGCCAAACAACCAAGGTCCACCAAAAGTGTATATTAACTCTTCAAGAGCAGTAAAACAGTGAGGCATGCGATATCTATCAGACACACATTTGTACGGGCATGGGGTTTCAGCAACACCTCCTGTCTGAAATATTATCTAAGATTAGAACAATCAAGTAAAATGACAGACATTACATAGTTCACACAACAATTCTGAAACTACAAATAAATGGAATAGAGTATAACACCAAAAGAATAAAGAAGCAGAACTCCATATGCTGGCGAAACAACAAAAAATATATACAATTATAATCCAGTCTAATTTGTACTTTTCAACATACCACAGTAAGCTAAAAGGAAAACGCTCAGTGGCAGAGCCACATACAAACCTGTGGCGACTGCCCCACAGGTTCTTTTGAAACAAGACCATTAGATAAGGAATTTATGAATATGTTCACCACACTAAGAAAAATTAGAATCATAGAACCAACGAGATACGTATTCGTACATAAAACACCACATGTATGAAGTTCGGGCTACGCTAGTGAACGCATTCAATCTGCACTTTACATGCATATTTCTCGCACAAAAATAAATACAGCAAGAACTACCTCGGATGCCTGTATATACAGCACGATGGGGGAGCTCATTTGGAGGGCATGGCAAACACAAGGACTTAGAAGACCCAGTAATGTTCTTGTATGTTCCTAAAGGACACTCCTGCATTTTGCCACAGAAACCATTGCAACAATGTTATGTAGTAAAATCAATTATATTATAGCTAATTGAACTAAAAAATTCAAGGTATGACTATGGCACACTGCTATGTTGATAAGGGTATGTTTATGTTATCTGATTTAAACATAGCAACACGTTAAGCTACAAAAATCTAGCTAACAATATTCTAAAATAGCAATGCAACAAATTTTGCTACTACAAGAGGCATTATGTGCCTCAAGAAATTAGACAGACAGAAAACTACAAAGGGCAACCGACCTATGTTTATGGCATAAAAAATAATAAGACACAAAGGAGTAAAGGTGGCACATTTCACATTTTACAAGTTTACCTTGCAAAATGTACCATAAAGACCTTTCGGGCAATCTTTTCCTGTGACTGTGCCATTTTCACCAGGAAAACCTTGGCCTTCAACAACTCCTCCTCTGTAATAACAACACAGAGTCAGCATACTGGTTTAGCAATCTTCTGTGCATTTAAGACATCTTTAGTTATCCAACAACAAATAAGATGGCAGTCACTTATAGAATCTATCTTACTAGCCTTGTACTATTTGGATAACCTTAAAAACATAATAATACAAATGCAAGGAAAACCAAAGACAGAGCTGTTACTTCCTGAAAAACTAGCAGGTAGACCAAAAGGGAAAACGCAAACAGAGAAAGCATCAGAATTCGGGACTTACCTCGCAAGTATTGATCCTTTAACAGTCGCAAAAGGAATATAGTCATCTCCAGTGGGAATGTCAGACCAGTGGAAGTGAATGCGACCACCTCCACCTCCACCGCTACCATTGCTTCCAACCCCACCAACACAAGAAAGTACAGAATCCTTCTCTAGGGATAAAGTTCGCACAAATAGAAGAATTGTGCCACCAGAACCACCACCAGGTCCTCCACTTGCAGCATGAGTCGCCACACCAGTGAAACTGCCACCGTTTGCCTCCATTGAACCAGAGAGGGATAGACTTGGCAGAGATTGCTCCAAAGAACCCATCACTGAAATGCCAAGATGAAAAGGCAGTAAGAGCCCAGTGCTGTTAAGAGCGACAATACTGAAAGGGTGGCGTAATGGTCCGTGTACACCATCGCTGTTACCTATTATACCACCACCAGCCGTTGAAGATGTTGTACTGACATTACCACTGCCACTGCCAAGTTCACAAGGTAAATCAGCATTACCATATGCAGCTCCACCGCCTGCATGACTGCCACTGTAAAAACCGTCCCCGCCTTTACCACCATGCCCACCCCCACCACTAAGGCCACTGCTTAACATTCCTCCCCGTCCAATTCCACCTTGGCAGCCTACAATCAGGAAAAACAAATTTAAATTCTAAAAAGGTTGGCAGAAGGCATGTGACCAAAAAAATAGATATCACAAGAAGCTTTAAACTACTATTATATACATGCATATAGAAAATTAGACATATTTGACCAGTAACAAATCCAAACAAGGGCCATTTCCTTCATGAGCTGCCTACAGACAAGTATGCCAGCTTATCTCAGACCAGAAAGCTGAAAACAAGGCTGGGTAGTATTATAGAGTAATAAAGGAATGGACATAAATATATACAACAGAGATGCACAAAGATAAATGGCAATACCAAATATCGTAACCCCTATTTTTCTCTGAATCAGTTGCCAGTTGGAGCAGCACATAAGCTGTATTTGTTGCTACAGACATTATAGCACGTCCTTTAAAGTCTCATGTCTATAATAATCATAGTCACATATTCAACACTGCATAGGTATGCTTGCGTAAGAAAGGTTTTAAAAGCGATCTCACACCATTGCAGCGAGGTCTGTCAAAATGTTTTTACAGCTACGCTAGCTGTCATGGAAGATATAAATCCCCAAAACTGAAAAAACACTAGCAAGTAAACAGAAACATAACAATCGAAAACTTAGTAGGAATTTTATAATGACATAACTGTAAATTTTAGATCATAACTTCGCCATGTTTAGTAAGTATGAACTAAATGGTCACTTTTTCACAAAATACAAAACAAAAGAAATAAAAAGAAATATAGTCCAATATACTTCCTTCGTTCGTAAATAGTTGTCGACATTGACGCAGTCTCCAATATGCATATTTGACCGTTACTTTTCATATGTATATGATAGCAAAAAATTATATTCCAAATGTACTTTCATGACAAATCTAATGATACTATTTTGACCTCACCAATCTAAATATTCTTCAACCTATTAGTAGTCAAAGTTAGAAAAGTTTGACTGCACGTTTCTATAATGTCACCTATTTTTGCATGGAGGTACTAACCTTAAGAATTGTACATTTCCATGGTAGTTCACGGATTTTATACTAGATCCAAAAAATGAATTCTCAATCAGATCTATACTAACCTTATTTTAATTAAAAATAACTCATTTTTAGAACTTGGTACTTAAAAATCAATATGTACAGTTGTGGATATTGTCTGACATCACAAAATAAAAAGGAACAGGAACATCAGATGTAGCATGGCTGTCATGTATTATAACTAAAGGGCAAGTAACAGCGGTAATAAGAAGCCATTTAGCAGTTGTCACTGAGTTCACAGACTTTTGAATGTAGCATCGCTTCTAAAGTCTATGGAAACTATAGCACAGCTAATGCTAGCTATTTAAAACACATAAGTATTTCACATGGTGAGTAACTAAGTAACAGCGGTAATAAGAGGCCATTTAGCAGTCATCGCTGAGTTCACAGACTTCTGAATGTAGCATCACTTCTAAAGTCTTAAGAAGCTATAGCACAGCTAATGCTATCTATTTAGAACACATTTCACATGATGAATAACTAGGTTTGAAGAGAATGCACGCATCCTCTAATTTAGGGGCGCAGGGTACAGAAGTCCTTGCTCAAATAATTAAGCAGACTATGATAATTGATAATAACCAAGCAACTGAAACTTCCAATCGTAGCCATTGCAAACATATAGCAGCAGACACATGTGGTGTGACATGACATGCAAATATAGCCACAGAACATAATATTCAAGCTGTCTGGGGAGTTATAGGCCTATGGCCAGTTTGTTTTTGCAATGTTGTGCTATGCTGCGCTGCAAAATCTAGCTAGCTATGGGAGTCTTTACCAATTCTAGTAATTTTTTGCTTTTACAGATCCAAAAAGGATATTTTTAATTAACTGTTGCATCCAAAAGTACAAAAGATAAGTGCTTTTCAAAAGCCACCACAATGACAAACAGAGCCTTAATGGCATACTAGCAAACAAGAAATAGCGATGTTACCTAATCCTGTTGCACTAATGGTCCCATATGGCTTCACGGTGACACTTCTTGCTCTATTGAAATTAATGACAGTTCCTTGCACAAGGCCATAAACATCGATATCTTCAACACGGCATATCTGCATGCCAGTGTCCACCATGGATTACATGTTAAACTAGAAAGTAATCTAAGAAATAGAAAATATGTGGAGCATCACCGCATGTAGATAAATTAGGAAATTAAGAGTACCTGTAGAGTAAAAGACAATGAAGAATTCAGGTTGCAATCCTCAGGCGGATGAAAAATCTCCATAGGACAACTCTCATCTTCGCAATTTAGCTTTGGGGCCCTAGTGTAGCCACAAGAGCTCATTAACCATTTGAACCTTTCCATCACTAAGGAAAATAGCAGAAGAAAAGTTTTTAACACAAAAGCTGAAGGTGGTAGTATTTACACATCATCACTGCTCGTATTTATAAGTGGGCCCCGTAGAACAGCTCCAGGTCCAACCTAAAAAAGAATTATGTATCAATTAGTATACTTTGTTCTTTGAATGACTATGAAAGATCAGAAGCATCTAATTGCACAAACAAAGTATGAAATTGAACGGGTTAAGCTGAATATATCGAAAACCGCAAAAGGGTTATGCCAATATGCACCCATACAAGGAAGAGGGAAATAAAATACTTCAACGATTGTACTCTGAAGTGTAACAGTTGGAGAAAATATTGATCTGTTTGATTATGAAAAGCAACATAATTCATCGCAGGAGATAAGTTGCAACAAGCAAATTCAGCATCTTTTGTTCCAAGAGAAATGAATAAGTGAATAACAGAATGAAGAACACTATGGATAGAACCTGCAAACCAGTGATCAAGCTCCCAAACAACAGCTCCACAATAAGAAACACAACCAAACCTCTGGATGCAATTTGAGCCCATAAAATTGTGCCAAGAAAGGCATAAAGTGCAATAAGAAAGCAAAAACTCTGGGCGGATCAAGAATAAACAACCAAAAAGCACTTAATGTACCAGTATGTTGTAGAACAGTGATAAAATAAGGCGTTCTGCCTCAATTGTGTCCCCGTTCCCTGATAAATTCAGAACGCCTTGACCATGAATTCCAAGATTAGTATTAGAATGTATCACTGATGATTCCTGACAAGCATGTGAACAAAAATATCATACAAAAAGTAAAGGCGGAGTAGAGGGGGTTGTACACCTTACAATGGTAGGCTAATAACATACCTTCAAAACTATCAAATTGCTACCTTCCAGTAAAGAAGTTGCAACTCCTGAATCTCTCCCACCGTCAATCAACATTCTAGAGTTCCACATAAGGAGCATCTTTACGGACATTCTTAGAGCACCAAAGACCTGTAAATGATTAAGAATGGTGCAGCACAGATGCACCAAGAAGAGGATTAAATTTTCCGAAAAAAGAATAGCTGACAGAAAAGCAACAGTAAATAAATACCTGGATTGTGGAATCACTCATAAGAAGTTCCTCAGCCAATAGTTCAAACTCTGAATATGGATAATGTGTCAGGCCAAAAGTTAGAGTAGACTGAGATAGAAGGCTAATTTGTCCTTGAGCCTGAAAATAAGAAAGGAATAAAAAGATTACCGAAACATCCGAAATGGATAGAATGAAACAATCATTTAGAGAAAGAATATACAAATCCACTAATAGTTGCAATAAATGCCTGCTAATTGACCTTTTCGTATCAGTGCAAACAATAGGTACTATACTATTACATTTTTCAGGCAGCTAGCTCACTAGCAGGGAGCCGCGACTACCTAGGAGAAATGCAGCACAAAGCCATGCAAAGGTACATTCTATGACTTAATGGTTGAAAAAAGAACAAGACAAGTGACCAGAATAACAGTATACCACTTATCTGACTAAGCAACACAAAAGAGTCCCAGACTCTATGTGAAGAGAACAGTTTATGTTCTTGTGCGAGTTCATCTCCACAAAAGTAAGAGAAACTATGCAGTGCTTGTGGAAAAATTATTTTAATACACTGTCAATGAAGATATTGTTTTAAGCCTCAGACCTGAAGACGACTCCAGCGCAAGGGAAGAGAAACTTTGGCATGATTCTTGATAAAAACATTTGTCCATAGTGGCTCATATGGGGGGTCCAAAAAAACTGTATCAGTTTGTGTGCTCAAGTTATTGTTGCTAACAGTAATACTCTTAGGTACTTCTTCATAAAGAGTCCCAGCTGCTCCTGCATTGTCTAGACATCCTGAACTCCTCCCACCTATAAAGGCAACATAGTTCAGACACAAATAGAAAGTATGTCAATAAGCGTGTACAAACTGGGTCATTTCCATCTATCAATAAGCTTGTCGTCATAAAATGAATGACCTTGAAGAATAGAGTAGAACCAAAGGTAGGGGAGAATTGTTAAAACTGAATAAGAACTATTCATTTGGTAATTTGCCCAGCTCCTAAGGTCTCCATCAAATTTCTGCTATAGATTCCAACATAAACTCATTGTCAAAACAAAGGATGGAAACTCTGGACCAGCAGGACAAAATTTGCTACCTAAGCTAGATCAGATCATGTCATTTCACTTCACAGTCTGCCAGTGTGAAACAAATGGAGGACTGAGGAGTAAATCACTCTGCCATTCGCTCACAGGATTCACAAAACCATATCAGAAACTGAAACAACCACTATTCCAAGACGCCAGTATCGGTTTCTAACAGGTTACTGGCAGAAACTAACGTGATACTGGTCAGTAAGATTCATGATGTTTAACTCAAGTCCATAACCTAAATTTGGTCAGAAGAAATTATGTTCTACAATAAACTGAAACCTATGTGGTACCATCCATCATAAACCCAAAAAAAAATCTTGTTCACCTTAATTGACAATTAGCCTGAACAATTTTGAAGGCCAGAAAACAAATTCCACTCTACCAGAAAAAAATACATGGATAATATGAAGACGGTGGGTTATAAATAAAACAACTCCATATACCCCAGCAGCTAGAACATCAATGTAATGATCCAAAAAACTGGAAACACGTAGTGAATTAGTGAATTACCATGAACAAAAAATTCGGTATCATCATGCCTACTAAAAACATCAATAGAAGCACGTCCTCCACCTCCCCCAGACAAACCATTGCCACCACAAGCACTTATTTTGCCACCTCCTTGCCTGTTCCAACAAAATAATAGAGGAAATCAACTGCATTACCAATGGCCTATAACCAACATATTAACTAAAAAGAATTCTATATCATCATTATTTAATACTTTGCCGCCGTGGGGGGAGTCTCTAGAGAAACATGAGTCCAAATGTCAAATTGGAAATAAAAGAAGGTTGGACAGATGTAGATATGAAGGATACTATTCCTATAGCAGAGCATGATAACAGGAACATATAGTATACTTTCATCGAGCCTGAAATACTAAGCAGATCAAATTGCATTGTGTATGCACTTTAGTATGGAATACTTATCAGTGACTTAGGTTGTCAATCTTTCATTTCGACTGAAGTACTGCCTCAATCTTTCATTTCATTTGATTAAATTTCTAAATTGCTCCAAACCAGATGACCATGCACACTGGGAAGTGCAACCGTACACCAAAAACATTGCAATTACACTCACATGGTTGCAGCCTTCAGATAGATGCTTCCCCCAGAGCCACCCCCACCCTTGGTGCCACCATCTCCACCATCGGCAAGAACTGTTCCATTCATCACAATCTCCTCTGCAAACAACCACACTACTCCGCCACCCCCACCGCCATAGTCCTTCTCAAGGCTAGTAGACCCCCCTTTGCTCCCGTAGCTATTTGGGGTCTTGAGTTCAGACCATGCATAGGCATCGCCGCCCCACGAGTCCTCCTGAGCCTGCCCCTTCTTGACATAGCAGCTTGCACCACGTCCACCGTGGCCACCACCATCTCCATACGTTCCCGTGGGTACACCACTGGTCTTATCAGGCGGGTCACCGGCGAGCGCAGTGGTGTCGATGACGGCATCGTTGCCGAGAGTGATGTTGCCGGCCGCGAGGGAGACCCATCCGGCCACGACGCGTGCCCCTCGGCCGAAGCGGATATTGCCAGACAAATTGGCGGAGACGACGCACCCTGGCCTCTCGCAGGTGACGACGACGCCGTCGAGGAGCTGGAGGCTGCCATTCCCGCTGATGTAGACGCCGCCGCCCCCGAGCCGCACGGAAGCGGGGACTACGCAGCGCGTGTCGAGGTCGCCCACGCCCCGGAGGTCGCCGGCGCAGGTCGCCGCCGGGGCGGCCGGCGGCGGCGGCAGCGCGGGGGGAGGCGGCGGCGTGTAGTCGTGGAACGTCAGGATCGAATACGCCTCCGCGTCCGCGTCCCCCCGATCGTAAACCCCCGGGCTAGGGTTCCCCGATGCGACGGCGAGAAGGGCAAGGAGGAAGAGGAGGAGGAGGTAGTGGAGTCGGGGAAGGGGAATGTGGGGGGCCATGGGGTGGGAAGCATCAGAGTACCAGCGCTGCAGGTAATTGATACGGGCAAGGCCAGAGTTGGGGTTAAGGTCAGCGCGGAGGCGGCGGCGATCACCGGAGACGGCGAGGTTGGGGGTCGGTTCTGGGGTTTGGTGATGGTTTGTTTGCTTTCCACCCTTCCGTCGAATGGGAATCGGCACGGACGGTGGGGTGGGACGGGGATGAGGTGGGCCGTCGGATGTGCTTCATGATTCGGGAGGAGTAGGTGGGGCTCCCTGTGTTGAGGTGGGCCCAGCGGCAGACAAAGCGGGGAGGAGGAAGAGGCGTTTTCGCTTTCTAGATGTTCGATGGAAACCATTCTTGTCAATATATTCCCTCTTGTTGTTCGTCTCTTAATTTTCTCTCTTAAATTTACCCTATAAAACGTGCCTAGATCATTTAAATTCATCAGATTGAATATATTTAATAGTCAATATTTATTTAATGGTCTGTCAATCTGACAGCTATCTTTAATTAATAAATAATTACCCATCATGCAATTCACTTAGAGTTGATAAATAATTACCCACTATCTCATTTACTTAGAGTTGATAGATAATTACCTATCATTATCCTTACTTAAAGTTAATAGATAATTTTCCACTATTGTCATTACTATGCTCTCCAGCGCCCATCTCTCATGAATCTACGCCACGAGTGGCCCATGTGCTCACGGCACGCTTTGGCTGTGCCCGTACTCCACCACCGTCTTCTCCTTCGATGCGGTGCAGTATAGCTTATGTTTTTACGTTATACATATGTGAAAACGTGCGTTGCACATGTGTACTTACTAGTTGCCAAACATTGACAAATTAATATGTCCGCAGAACCTAAATGTTGGTCTCTAATTAATTTGCTTCAAAAAATTGACAACTTGTCATATGTTGGCATTGTTAGAATGTGTGTTTCATGAATGGCATTAAACCAATCAATATCTTTTTAAATGTGGACATGCCACCATATTGGCTTACCAATTTTTGATCATGAACCAAGCATCCTCAAAAAGATACTTGGTTGCCAATAAGTAAATAATTGTTTCTCTTTTTCTTAAACTAGCAATTATATTATTGTCGACACGAGTTTTCCACGTCATACCCTAGCTTTTACATGTCTTATACCTTAGCTTTTATACATCTTATATCTTAGCTTCTACATTAGTACGTCAACCAACATTCACATGTTTTTATTGTTTAAATAACATTTATATCTTACTCATCTAAAGAATATCCTTAAGTTATTTGGAGGACATGTCCAAATTTAACTTGACTTCTTTGTGTCTTTTCCATTTTTATTATTGATTATCTACTTTGTTATGTGCTAATTTTTAATAATGTAATGTGCTGATGGCATGTATCCAAAGAAAAAGGAATTTGAATTTTTAGTGAGTACCAATCGAAAGAAGTGAAATTGGTTGTTCATTATTTCTTAATGTTTTGGGTATCTCCTCCTCCTTTTATCTCCTCCTCCACATGTGTTTTGCACGTTTTACATTCACTGTCAATCATGATTGGACATATGATGGTTTTGCAATTTTCGCCGTAGTTTGGTGTGTTACTTGGAGGGTTCTTTCTTTCTATTTTGAAGTAACCCACGTTGTTTTTCAACAAACAACCTAAGTCTATAATAACCATTGTCAACAACATACTATAAAATTTTGTAGCCATTTTTGTCAGCGGGAGAGATGGACAAAGGTAGGTGTGGGCGCTCCAGCAGGGACCGACTGTCAACCCTTCCACATCGATCCCTACCAACAGCGAGCCGACAAATCAGCCACTGCCTTAGCCTCCGCCCCTTCCAACTACCCTCACCGTCCCGTTACCTTCTGCCCCGGCTTCATCCCTACCATCCTAGATCTGGACTACGCATGGATTTTGCCATGCCTGCCCCCTCAACCCCGCCGCTTTCATCACGCCCTTCAGAGGACAGTGAAGTGCTGGCTACTCCCTCTGAGGAGATCTATGGTCAAGTATGCGAGGCACTAACAGCCTGGCGTCTCGTAGGCTGCCCAATGTCGCTACACGTATTCATGACCCAGAGGCAGCTCTGTAGATTCTCCCCCTCAACCAAATAGGGCGCAATTACTGCCCCTGCTCCCGCAACGTGCCTTCAATCTACGGTGGTTGTTGGCCACAGCTACACCTAGGTGTACATTCATGGTAGAGCCACTCCACCCGTCGCCTCGAGCTCCCAACTCCCTACGGCCACGTCCCCCTTGTGCCCTCTAGTGCCCGCCGCATCTAGGGGTGACGCAACCTCCACACCAGCTCACATCAAGGAATTAACTACTACCACAACTTCAGCACGGCTTCAATCCGTGGTATTTGTGCCTAGGGGAGGCACACGCCTACACTGAAACTTGCATTCAAGGAAGTGTCCTTTCTCCACTGGCTCCCGCTAGGCCTTCGGCACCTCCTTCTACAGCCACTACTAGGCGCGACAGAGGCCAGCACGACTCGGGATGGCAAAAGGCTGGGTCGCGCCGCTCGACGCAATGAAGTGACAGGTGCTTAAGGAGGGAGCCGCTCCCCAACACTTCATTTCCCTGCCTACCTCCAAGCCTCCTTCAAAGAGTCGTAGGAAAGTGTTTCCGCTGCCTGGCTACCATGCACAATGTCGCTTCTGCTGGGAGCCCGTGTGCTGCCTTAACTGCCTCAGGTTCGGCCATACCGCGTGCTTCTGCCGGCACCGATCGTAAGCAGCAAACCATAGCCGCTGCCTGTCTCCTATCCCTCACTGCACGTGTCTAGGGCCTATGCCCATCCTTGTCGACCACCTGTAGCTGCCTGCTTTCAACAACCAATGCCAACAAGCGCTAGCGCGCAGCCTCGGCTAGCCCAAACCACCTCTTGTTCTTGCCGACTGGCATTGGACCGCCCAACGTCTTGCTCGCCCCACTGTCCAGACTACGCCATCCCCTATGCTCTTTATCCCTTGTCATAGAGTGACACCTCCCGCTATGATCGATCATTTGCTCAAACGAGCACCTACGAAGCCACATCGAAGGAGGTCGTCGAGAAGGCCCAACAGAAGAAACGCATGCTCGAAGTCCATCGCACATCCCGGAGCCTGTGTTGATGCCCCCGATTCCTGGCTGGAGGAGGACTCCATGGTCATCCCCATGTCCCTGGAGCTTGAGCAGGAGATGCACGCCCATGAGGCCGCGACAGTGTGGCCTGGTTCGCAAGTGCCCCTCTCGACACCAATGTTGATGACATGGAGCAAGCAGTATGGAGCCACTTCAGCTTGTGATGCCAGGAGCTCACTATCACAAAGCACTTCCCCGAGCAATTCCTCATCCGCTTCAAACACCGTCACCATCATGATTATGCGGTCAAGGCAGTGCACTTCAATTATGCATGGAACCCGCAAGTTGTGGAGCACCTGATTGGCAGAAGGTCATCTCTCCAATGCCTTGACGACCATTCAGCACTGATGAACAACACCATCAAGCTTGGCCTTTGGGCCTAGATGTCGCATCCGAGCACAACCCCGAAGGTTTTGCGGACGGAGTTCACTTGCCGCCACTCTAGCATGCATGCCACCATCCTCGACTCCAGGATGGCAAACAAGGAACCTATCGAATGTGTCGGGAGGGGTGCAAAGCTTCATGTCCTGGTACACCTTGATCGTGTGGAAGACTACATCGATGTGTCCATTGACTACTCCACCATTACCCTGGAGTTCAAGTTGGTCATCATGGACTTTGAGTGGACATAGGGTCTCATCGACAGTATTGCCGCCGACCCCAAGCGCGACTCCAACAGGCGCTCCCGTGGATGTGATGACCACCTATGTGACCTACCTCGCCGCCGTGAAAATGATGACGGCGACAACAGGGGGCAAGGGCGCCGCGACATCCATGACGGACTGAGGCGCTACCTATAGGGAATGCATGTGCTCGCCACACTGACGTGACAAGGCATGCAACAACGGAGATCACCACCAACGAAGGGGTTTTGCGCTCCCCCCGGGGGTCCCCCCCCCGTGATCCTTCTACACAAGGATGCCGTGGCGAGTGCTTACCTGCTGAACAACTTTGTCAAGCAAGCCGTCGCTCTCCACGCCGATTTGAAGGAGATCATTGACCTGGACCAAGCCGGAGTGCGCTTATTTCTTGACTGTGCCACAACTTACCTTAACAAGGTGGAGCTCCTCACCGACCAACTGAGCATCTCCGTCGCTCCGTCTACTGTGCACAAAGGGACTGTTCATGCACCGAACGCCATGGATGCCATGCCATCTGCCGTGCCTAGGCTTTTGCAAATTGGCAGGGTGACGGGTGCGGCAAAGCGGTCCAAGCACCGACCGTGGGTCTGGCTGATGCCACACCCTAGAGACCTGCCACCATGACGACACAGCTGATGTGGGAAAAATGCCTGCACCAGCCGAAGACACCATGGACCCAAGCTTAGGGGATGTTGTTGTGCTCGCCGTAGACACATCCAAAGATGAGCACAAGGCCACCACGAAGCCACTTGTGGTTTGGCTGCCCACCGCCTCGCCACAAGCCTCTGTCGTTGCCGTGTAGCTCATGAAGCCAACTTCCTTGGCAACTACAACAAACAGACCACCTCAGCCCCTCACCTTGTGCCCCCGCCCAAACAAGCCCCTGCTTCTGGCCTGGCCATTCGGCTCGCCCAAGACGCCGAAGCCTCCATTCTACAAGATCTACCTAGCGCGGAGACAACAGCACAACTGGCAGCGAATACGACACTCATTCCGTCTCGCCAAAGGTGATTGAACCTTGGGACGGAAGCCTCGTGCCTGACCCCAATCCCCTCTCACACCTTGAAGTAGTGGTAGCATTGCTATCCATGGGGGGCTCCGTTGCTAGATCTGGGGACCAAGGTTGAAGAGGACGCAGAGGAAGAGATTGACGAGGTGGCAGACTCATGCACCTTGGCCAGCTTCATTGAAAGCATTTCCCAAAAAGCGCCTCCACCAATCCTGCCTACATCGGCCAAGGAGGTGACCACCAAGGTGATGAGCATGGATATGCTGTGATGTAGTGGAAGGATTACGATATGCAAACAAAAGAAGACCAATGCTGGGGAGTTTGTTCAGGAACTCCTAGCTCGTGTGAGTGGCCTAATGGATCCCAGGCCCGTTATGATGAAGTGATCCGTGAGGCGCCACAATAAGGGCTTTTGATCGTCTGGTTAAGAACATCCAGAAGACTAACACAAAGGTCAAGTATGCGAAAAAAGGAAAGGATCAAGTCACTACCTTAGCCAAAGATACGCGTGCTCTTGGAAGCAACTTGTTATGGCATGTTGCTAGCTTCGCACTGGTAGTCACCACAAAGCAAAAGAGCCTAGCTAGGGATAATTTTTTGGAAGTTGCACCCACAGAATCAAATCCTAGCTCCTGACTTAATCCCAAATGACCTGGAAACAAGAGATGAAAGAAGTCAATCAAGCTCTGTGCGGAGGTCTAAAGTCAGGGGGACTCATTGTCGTGTCAACTCTACAACAATATTAGTGTCCATTTGCAAGCCTTTGTTTCTAACTGTGCTTCCATGTTGCCTCAGTGCTAGTCAGAATGTATCTCGGCCTAGGAAGACCCCGCAACCTTGCGAGACCAACATGTGTGCTCCTAGGCCTTTCGTGTGTACTGTTAAATGTGTTGAGACGATGTTTGTAATGTTGTGTACTTTGCTTCCCTTTCCTTGCCATATGTCTTCCTACGCTCTACTCCCCAACGCATCCACCGGTGAGTAATCTTCCTGCACTACGTCCGTAACAAAGCCCTATGAACATGTTGATGCTAGTCCTGTTCTTTGGAGACATCTCATGAGCAACGTGACGTTGTGCTCAAACAACACACCAAATGGCTCAAAACAATGCTTGCATTCTTTGCTAGAACATGTGAGGCTTAAACTCCAGGGTTCGACGTGATCTGATTCATGATTTCTCGCACGACACGCACTGCTCAATTGTTTGTATTCAAGAGAGCAAGTTTGAGTTAGTTGATGACCAGTGCATCCGCAACACCTTGGGGCCTCATTTTGTGGCAAACTATGCCTACCTGCCGGTTGTCGACACCTTGGGAGACATTGTCATCGCGGTATCGAACTGCTTCTTCTCAATATCTGAGGTGCATACTATGATAAATACCATATCGGCCACTATCACCATGAACAATGAGGGAGTCAAGTAGACTCTCATGGGGGTTTACAGAGCTCAAGGGGAAAGAGAAAAAATAGAGTTCATTGACAAGATCAAACTTCTTTAAATGGTGGCTCGCCTAGAGTGGCTTCTTTTGTAAGATTTTAACCTCATCACAAAGGCGGGTGATAAGAACAATGACCGAATTAACCATCGACTAATCGCTAAGGTTAGGGCTGCAATGAACATCATGCAAAGCAAAGAGATTAGGCTTTGTGGAAGGAGGTTCACTTGGTCCCACAAGCAGGAAAGTCCAACGATGTTTAAGATCAAACTATGTTTTCTGCACCGATGATTGGGATGTTACGTTCCCATCTGCATACCTTCAAGCTCTCCGGACCACCTGTTCTGACCATTGCCCAATGTTTCTGCAAGGGGTGTCAGATTTTCCTCATGCACATTCCTTCCGCTTCGAGAGTTTTTGGCTGCAGCTCGAAGGGTTCTAGGGTACTATTCAGAATGTGTGGGACAAATCAATGGTGGCGAACGATCCAATCCGCAAACTGCATACCAAGCTATGCCGCACGTTGAAGGTGATCAAATGTTGGAATAAAGCGACTGTTGTAAACATCCGCATGTAGTTGGTTGTGGCAAAAGAGATCATCACCCTGCTTGATCACGTACAAAATGACCATTTGCTTTCTGCTGGGGAAAGGGACCAGAGGGCTTGCATGCGCAATAGATATTTGGGACTCCTGGCAGTGCGAAAGACCAAAATGCATCAGAGATCCCAACTAACTTGGATTCACGAGGGTGATGTGAACACAAAGTTTTTTCACCTCCAGGCTAGTGGGAGATGACGAAAGAATTTCATTCAGATGCTGCACACTGATACGAGATTGGCAATCTCTAAGGCGGATAAAGAAAAGGAAATCCACTCTCATTTTAATGGGCACATTGGTATGCACGAACATAGTGAATGCCAGCTCATATGGAGCACCATTGGCCTTCCGACACATGATCTCATTACACACATCTCAAAGGCTTTTGACTCAGTTGATTGGGCTTACCTGCTAGAAGTCTTGAGGTAGTTTGGGTTGGGCCAGCACTGGCGAGATTTGATTTGTATGATGTTTGCTTCGACTTCGTCCCGGGGCTTGCTAAATGGCTGTCCTGGACCAGCCTTAAACCATGCAAGAGGCCTCCAGCAGGGTGATCCATTTCCCTGATGCCGTCCATCCTGGCCATTGACCCACTGCAACACATCCTGTAGCTGGCCACCAATGCAAATTTGTTGAAGCCTCTAGGGAACATAACTACTCGCTTTCGCATCTCCTTTTTTGCAGATGACACTGGCATCTTTGCAAACCCGAACATGGACGAGTTAACAGTCCTATGCAAAATTCTTTTAGAGCTCCATCGTTCCTGGAGAAAATCGCCACCTTCCCTGAAAAATACTTGGGCTTGCCTTTGCATTTGAAGCGCCTCCGCAAGGTCAACTTTTAGCCACTCATCAACAAAATTGGATCCAGATTCACGAGACGGGAGGGGGGCAAAAACCTCACACGGGCTGGCAGAGTCATGCTAGCTCAATCACTGCTAACCTCCATTGCTACGTACCATCTTTATGTTCTAAACATGCCAAAATGAGTCATGAGCAGGATAGACCACATCTCTCGAGGCTTCATCTGGAGGGGCAATGGTGCTGATTCATCCTTTGGGGGTCACTCTCCCATCAGTTGGAAAACTGTTTGCCAGCCAAAATCGTTAGGGGGTCTTGGCATTATGGATCTTGAGCACTTTGGGAGAGCCCTCCGGCTGTGCTGGCCATGGTTCCAATGTATGGATCCGGAAAGGCCATGGTCAGGGACACTGTCGACGCACAAACGCCAGTATCAGTGGTCCGGAAGGACCCCCTTTGGGATTCGGCCGGGGAGGCGTAGATCTACGGAGCTACGCTGGAGCTAGAGCTTGGCAGGATATGAAAATAAGAATGACACGGTGATTTACCCAGGTTCAGTCCACCTTCTAGGTGTAAAAATCCTACGTCCTGCCTTGAGTGTATTTGAGAATATGTGGAGAGATTACAGTAAACTAGCAGCACAGGTGCTCCAATTCTTCTTCCTCTAGGGTTTGTATGTCTAAGGTTGCGTTGCCTAAGAAAAGGTCTCAGAGTCCGATCCCTTTGCATGACCGTGGTTCTCCCCTTATATATCCGGGGGTCACCACAGTGGCCGAAAGGTAAATATCTTCCCATCAAGCTTGTCGCGGAAGAAACGGGCATGGGCAAGCCACGCCGGTGGTTGAGACTCGCTGTAGCGGAACAGTGCCGGTCACGCCTTGGTTGGAAACTGGATCATCATGATGAGGCCGTGTCAGGAGGTGAAGACTTAATGTCTCCTGACATAGCCTATGCTGCAACTACCCGGGCCCCACGGACCAAGTGCAGAGGGTATGCGTATGGGTGCGCGGAGGCGCGCCCTCAAAGTCAAAAAGGGTGTCAGACCTCTCTATCCCCTCCAAGACTGATAGCTGACAGGGCTTATCACTTAGGGGGATGGGAACCGGTCAGGACACCGTCTTTGGTCCGCAAGGACTTGGAGTAGACGGGCATTTAATGCACCCAACACATGCATTAAATACGCCTGTAGGGCCACACGGACTGAGGTGGGGCCCACAAGGGGTGCTCGGGGCTCCCAGGATCGGAGGCTCTCGAGCACACTCCTTAGGCCGCTCCATCATCCGGCCGAGGCACTTGGCGCCCCAAACGGGGGTCAGGTCACCTCGAGTGCTCGGGGTGAGCCCCCGAGCACTTCTTCTCGGGTGCTCGGGGTGAGCCCCGAGCACTTCTGCTTGCTTCGTCCCGGGCGGGAATCAAGTCGCTTTGGGCCCTTCGGGAAGCGCCCTTTAGGGACGACTCGGGGCACCCCTCGATTTAGCCGAGTGGAACAGTGCTCGGGGTGGGCCCCCGAACACCTCTTCTAAACTCCCACGTCCTTGGCGACGTGGTGTCAAGTTGGGCCTTTGCCAGCGGTTTAGGGGACCCTGGGCCCCGTAACGCCGACAGTAGCCCCCGGCCCTGCCACCGGATGATGGCCCGAAAAATGGACGAGGCTGGGGACGGGGCCTTCATCCTATGGGCCAACGAAGACGCCGGCCCATTTGGAACGCCGAACGGGGGAACCGCTCCAATTTTCGCACGACGTGGGGCGCCGTGCACCTTTGCTGAATGAGGAAAAGACGCCTCGATTCCCGCGCTTCGTGGGGGGGGGCGTGCCCTGTCAGAGAAATAGAACCGACAACGCCGCCCACGTCATGCAACGGTTCGAATTCTTGATTGGTTCTCTTTAAAGGTTTCGCCATTCTCGTGCCTCCTCATCTCCTTCGCCTCCCCGCGCAAACGCGTCCTTTCTGATCACTGCACCCTTTCACCTCGTTGCCCTCTTTGCTCACATGTCCTTTCGCCTTCTCATCTTTCACGCCGCACCGCCGCCATGCCGAGACGCGAAAAGCGCCGCGCTCCTCCGCCACCCGTCGCCGACGCCATCACCCCCAAGTCCCGCTTCCTCAACAAGGAAAGCATGGACAGAGTGCGGAAGCTGCTAGTTCCGCAGAGCCAGAGGGGAGCGGCGACGGCGAGGCCGGCCAAGTATCCGCTGGATCCGAGGCCGGAGGAGACGGTGATCTTCATCAGCTTCGTTGCGGCGGGCCTGGTGCCGCCATTCTCACCCTTCTTCCTCGAGGTGTTGACGGAGTTTGGGATCCACCTCATCCATCTCTCTCCCAACTCCGTATTGATGCTGGCGATCTTCGCCCATCTCTGCGAGATGTTTGTGGGCGTGATGCCTTCGGTGGCACTTTTCCGCCACTTCTTCGTGCTCCGGTTGGCGGGGAAGAGCAGAGGCTCCGACCGGGTGGAGGCCGCAGGGAGCTGCAACTTCCGCCTCCGGGAGAAGATCGGCGATCACTGCATTCCTCAGGAGTTGCGGAATAAGTGGGACGATTGGCGCAACCAGTGATGCTATATCTCTACTGATCTACACGCCCAAATCGTGCTTCCTGACGGGCCAGCGCCGGCGCACAGGAAGACGTGGGAGTACTTGCCGGAGAACGACCACCTGTTGCGACCGGTTGTGGAGCGGATTGCGCAGCTGCGGGCCGAGGGTTTGACGGCGACCATGATCGTCGTTGATTTTCTCCGGCGGCGGCTGGCGCCGCTACGGGAGCGCGGCTGCCCGGCCTGGATGTACACCGGCCCGCGGGACATCGGCCGAACGTTGATCGGTGAGGCGGGAGAATTTCATCCTGACGCGTTGAGGGCGCTGCTACGGATCCTCCTGCACACCGGAGACGTCGCAGCTGCTGAATTGCCGCGGGTGGACCTTGCGCTCTGCGTGAATCCGCAGCAGAACACAATCCGCGCGGCCTTACCAGAGTTCAACCCCAAGGTGATCAAGCCGGTGGACCCGCGAAAGACGGCCGGCTCGATGAGGATTCCGGGAGATGATGACGCCGGCGGAGAGCCTGCCGCAAGGGCTTCGGGGACCCGTGCCGCCGGTGAGGAAAGCCGCGGCCACCTTCCCCCCATCTTCTCCTTCGCCGCCACCGCCCCCTCCTCCGCCTTCCGGCCAGCGGGTGGCGGGCACCGGGGGCAGCGACTCGGGACGAGACGGCGCCCAGCCGGCATCGGCGGGGACCGCGGGCACCGGAGGCAGTGGCTCGGGGCGAGGCAGCGACCAGCCGGCGCCGACGGGGGGCCCGGCGCAGCCGCGCCCAAGCGTGGCCAAGCCCGATGCACCCAGCAAGAAGAGGAAGGAGCCGCCGTCATCGACGTCGGGGTTCCAGATTCTGACCTCGCGTTGGTAGTACAAAAAGTCCTTGCCACCGTAAGACGCGAACCCCTCTTCTTGATTTGGCAGGGTGATTATAATGCTCGGGGATTAACCCGAGCGTCATTGTCTTGTCATTGATTTCAGGGCACCCAAGAAGAAAGCTCGGACGGCCCCGAGCGCCGAAAACGCTCCGAGCGCTGCGGCCGCCCCGAGGGCCGAAAACCGCTGCGAGCACCGATGCCGTCCCGAGCACCGAGGCTGCCCCGAGCACGGGGCGACCCCGAGCGCTGAGGGAGCCCCGAGGACCGAGGCCGCTTCGAGCGCCGGTGCCGCTCCGGGGGTAGAGGATGTCCCGAGCACCGAGCCTGCTGCGAGGGCTGAGGCTGAGACCGAGGAGTCACGCCCCGAGGGGGAGACCGGGGTCCTCGCTGCTCGGGAGCTATCTCGAAGCTCGCCGGTTGTGCTCGGGGGGCGCTCAGGACCCGAGGGCGGGGAGCAACTCCTCCTGGAGGGCGTCCGTGGCAGCCCAAGGGCCGGAGCGAGCCGGGACTTTGCGGGTCGGACCGACGCGCCTCAGGGGCCTTTCCCCGAGGTGTTTGAAGTGGCTTACGCCATGCTTAAGAGGATCCGGGCCACTGTTGCCTCGGAAAAGGCCGCATTGGAGGAGCGGGAAGCCGCGCTGAAGGAGCAGGAGGTCGCCCTTGCGGAGGCCGGAGAAGCCTTCATCGCACGGGTCAGGATCACCAAGCGCGAACATGAGAGGACTACTGCGGAGATCCTCAGGGAGAAAGAGTCCCTAGAGGAGATGCACATGGAGGTCATCGACGAAGGTGACCAACTGGCCCTGCGGGAGGAGCAGGTGGCCCTCCGTGAAGCCAAGGCCGCTATGCGGGAGATCGCCCTCGATCAGCACGAGAAGGCGCTTGATGAAGGGGAAGCCTCTCTGGCGCGGCGAACCCAGGAGCTGGAGAGAGACTTGGAGCGGCGCGTCCAAGCTGCTCGCAAGGAGGTCTCTGACTAGCTCGAGGCGGCGAAGGCGAAGGCTCGGGAGCGAGTCCGCCGTCTTGAAGAAGACAGAGACCGTCGCATCTGAGAGTGGAGCAGCGCCTTGAGGACAGCAGCGTCTCCAAGCGGAAGCTCGCGGAGCAGGTGGTGGAGCTGCAGAAGGATCTGCAGCGACTGGAGTTGTCCGTGGCCAAGGCGGGGAATCGGAACGCGGAGTTGCATTCTGAAAGGAACAGCGCCACTGACATGATGCGCGACATCTTTCGACGGGCACAGCGGGCGGTGGCAGCTGCCGGGCTCGGCCACATAAGGGGGGGGCGAGCAGGGCCTGGAATCCCTGGGCCACTTCGTCCTTCACTTCGGCACAATTGCCGAGCGGCTGGAAATGCTGCCGGCGGCTGTGAAGGATGTGCTGGCCCAGGAGGGGCGGGAGCTGGCTACCGCGGTGGCAGAGCATGTGCTCGCATGCTACCGCAGTAGGGACCTGGACTTCTCCTTGGAGCCGGCCAGGCTCGTGGTTGCCGAGGAAGGAGGAGACGCTACCCGAGCTGCCGTCCGCGAGGTCGCCGAGGAGATTGCCCAGAACTTCACGCGAGCAGAGGACGAAAGCAACTCCGGCGAAGATGACAGCGGCGAGGAGTAGCTGGCCCCTTTTTTATCTTTCTTTTGTTCTTCGTTCAAGGCCGAAAGGCCTTTCTGTAAAGAACTTGTTTGATGAAATGTAGTGTGGACTTGGCTCCACACGATTTCGTTTGAATTTCTGCTGAGTATGGATTTGGCTCCATACAACTTCTTTTTGTTTTCTGCTAAGTGTAGACTTGGCTCCACACAGCACAGCATCCTTTTTTTATGCGTTCGGCTCTTGCCCGAGCAGTCTGCCCCGAGGACTCCAGCCCCCGAAAGCTGGATGCTTCGAACTTATTACTTGAGCAGGTCGCGCTTCGGGAGCTCGAGGACCCCATGTCCCCGAGAAGCTGGAGGCTTCGACCTTATTTTTGAGCATGTCGTGCTTCGGGAGCCCGAGGACCCCATGTCCCTGAGAAGCTGGACGCGCCGACGTTTCCCTTGATCAGGTCGCTCCCCGGGACCCCGAGAATCTCAGGTCCCCGAGGGCGATCTGTGGCGCTCGGGAGCACGCACCTTCGGGATTTGACGCCCCTGTAAGCTCGTCCGAGCACTCATGCTCGGGACAGTTTTACGAGTAGCTTAGGCATCAGCGGACGCTTTTATCGTGCTGATTTTTTTCACTTAGTTTCAATGGGTTTCTCTCTTATGCGGCGAGGTTCTCACGTAGCACAGATCCCTTGTGCCGCTTGCCCATCTATTGGGGAGCCCCAGAGCACAAGTGCGAGCGCGTAGGATACTCGGGCGGCTTTTGGCCAGGCTGGTGCCCAGGGTTCGGAAACCAAGCGAGGCGACCAGGGCTTTGGGCGACGACCCGGAACATTCCCCATGATTCGCATTGTTACTCCAGAACATCCCCGCTTTATGAACGAGCGGTGCAGGGGATCGTTGGCACGAGAAACTGTTCGCGGAGATGGTGAAATAAGCTTTAAGGCCGAGAAAATGCGGTGAAAAAACTTAGCTTATGAGTAGTGCCGACTCCATGGAGGCTTTTCGCCCTGGGTTTTTGACTTGATATGATCATTGTTACCCGGGAACTTCACCATGGTCAGCCTGTACACTTGTAGGCGATTATAGCAAGTTGCTGGCAAAAGACGCCACTGCTCTGAGGTTTTTTTGAAACTCTCCACTGTCAGGACCCAAAGGCTTTCGAGTCAGCCAACTGGTCGGGGGTACGAGAAGTAGAGTTGTCCGAGTACTCTGAGGCTTAGTAGCGCTCGGGGCCATTGACCAGACCGAGCACGGGTGGTTAGGGGCTTATTTGCCCTGACTCGGGGGTGCTCGGGGTACAAGTGGTCGACCGAGCACCGACTGCCCACCAACAGAGACTAGATTACCCCGACTCCTCATACTACAGACCAGTGGGGACCTACTCGTGCAAGGGGGGGACATGGGAGCCCGATACTCGTGCGGGTGATTTCTTTTGCGAGCAAGCGAGGGAATAGAAAAATTGACAAGTAATTGCAAATACGAACACTGCTTATATTAATAATGCTGCTGCTATTGACATAGCTTTTGATACAAGGGAGCCCCCAAGGATGCGCGCGAGCGCATGGGATACTCGGGTGGCCTTTGGCCGGACTGGTGCCCGGAGTGTAGGAACCAAGCAGGGCGACCAGGGCTTAGGCAACGGACCCGAAACTTCCCAAGACTCTTTGCTACTCGGGGAACTGACCCAATGCAAAAAAGAAAAATTTACCCGAGCTATTTACGGATAAAACTTGCGCAGATACTCGATGTGCCACGCATTGGGCAGTGGCAGGCCTTCGTCCGTGGTCAATCGAACAGAGCCCGGTCGAGAGACACTGGTCACTCGGTAGGGCCCTCCCACATGGGGGAGAGTTTGTTCTTTCCTTCCCGTGATTGGATGCGGCGAAATACTAGATCCCCGAGCTCCAGCGACCGGGCCCGAACGTGGCGCTGATGATAGCGCCTTAGGCTCTATTGATATTTGGCGGCACGGAGAGCGGCTCTGCAACGGTGCTCTTCGAGGTAGTTGACGTCATCGAGGCTTCTCTGTTCCTGGTCACCTTCCGAGTATGCTCCGACCCGAGGCGAGCCGAAGGTGACCTCGGAGGGGAGGACTGCCTCTGCCCCGTATGCGAGGAAGAAAGGCGTCTCTCCGGTTGCCCTGCTGGGAGACATTCGGATTGACCAGAGAACGGTAGGGAGCTCATCGATCCAACCAGCACCGCACTTCTTGAGCCAATTGAAAGTTTGGGTCTTAAGCCCTTTGAGGACTTGAGCATTGGCGCATTCGACTTGGCCGTTGGCGCGAGGGTGAGCGACTGATGCGAAGCAGATCTTGACGCTGATGTCTTCGCAGTACTCCAGGAATGCATCACTGGTGAACTGCGTGCCGTTGTCGGTGATGATCCGATTGGGCACACCGAAGCGGCTCACGATACCTCGGATGAATTTGATTGCTGTGTGCTTCGTGATTTTGACGACCAGCTCCGCTTCTGTCCACTTGGTGAACTTGTCGATGGCGACGTAGAGGTACTCGTAGCCCCCGACTACTCGGGAGAACGGTCCAATGATATCCAGTCCCTAGACCGCGAAGGGCCATGACAGAGGGATGGTTTGGAGGGCCTGAGCTGGTTGATGTGACTACTTCGCGTGGTATTGACATACTTCGTAGCGCCGAACCAGCTCGATGGCGTCCTGGAGGGCTGTTGGCTAGTAAAACCTTGCCGAAAGGCCTTCCCGACCAGCGTGTGGGATGATGCATGGCTACCATACTCGCCCTCATGGATATCCGCGAGCAAGTCATAGCCTTCCTCCCGGGAAATACACTTCAGAAAGACGCCATTGGTGCCACACCGGTAGAGATCCCCGTCTACTAGGGTGTAGCACTTGGCTTGGCGCGCAATCCTTTTTGCTGCGGCATCATCTTCGGGAAGGATTTTTTCTTTCAGGTACCCCTGGATCTCGGAGATCCAGGAAGGCTCTTAAGAACAGGTGGCGAGCACGGGGTGCTCGCCGGGCGGCAGCAACTTGACGGGATTTCCCACTGAAGGTGTTGCCTGGGTAGCCTCGCCTAGGCGCGAGGTTCCCCCTTCATCTTGGTCGGCGGCCTCGATGGACGGCTGGGAGAGCCTTTCTTCAAAGGTCCCAGCCGAGACCGGTTCCCGGGAGGACGCCAATCGCGATAAGTAGTCGGCGGGCTCATTGTAGCGGCGCGGGACGTGTTAGAGCTCCAACCCATCGAAACGCCACTCCAACTTCCTGACTTCGCTCAGGTATGCCACCATTTGTGGGTCGGAGCATTGGTACTCCTTGGACATCTGATTGACGACCAGCTGAGAGTCGCCTTTGACCAACAGACGGCGTATTCCAAGGGACGCAGCGGCGCGGAGCCCCGCGAGGAGTCCCTCGTACTCGACCATGTTGTTGGTGGCACGGAAGTGGAGCTGCACGACGTACTGGAGTACTTCACCTGTCGGGGAGGTGAGAACTACTCCAGCCCCCGCGCCCTTGAGCGTGAGGGATCCATCAAAGTGCATCATCCAGTGTCCGGCTCCTTCATGTCCCGGATTCGCGGATAATTCTTCCCCTTCGTCTTCAGGCACCAGCGTCCACTCGACCACGAAGTCAGCCAGAGCTCTGCTTTTGATCGCCTGGTTGCTGACGAAGCGGATGTTGAATTCAGCGAGTTCAATCGCCCACCCGACCACGTGGCCAGTGGCTTTTCGGTTGTGCAGGATGCGCTCGAGGGGGTAGGCCGTAACCACCAGGACCTCGTGCGCTTGGAAGTAGTGGCGTAGCTTTCTCGATGCAATGAGGATTGTGTAGAGTATCTTCTGGGCTTGTGGGTAGCGCGCCTTGACATCGCGTAACACTTCACTAACGAAGTATACGGGACGCTGCTGGACATGGCCCTTGCTTGGGATCTCCCCGAGTACTGGACCCGGGGGGTTGAGATTGTTCCCGAGCACTCCTGGCTGCTCGGGTTCGCCCGGGAGCTCATACCCGGACTCGGCCCCGAGCACGCCTAGCTGCTCTGGTTCCCCCGGGAGCTCGGACCCGGACTCGGTCCCGAGCACGCCTAGCTGTTCTGGTTCGCCCGGGAGCTCGGACCCGGATTCAGCCCTGAGCACTCCTAGCTGCTCGGGTTCGCCCGGGAGCTCGGACCCGGACTTTGCCTTGGACTCATCGTTTGCCGGGAGCTTTGCCCCGAGCACGCCTGACTGCTCGGGGTCGCTCGGGAGCTCGGACCCGAGCACTCCCGACTGTTGGGGGTCGCCCGGGAGCTCGGACCTAGGCTTTTCCTTGGATTCGCCGCTTATTGGGAGCTTGGACCCGAAGGCTTCCGCCCTCGTGGGAGTCGTCGGGAGCTCGGACCCGACCTCTCGCTCGACCATGAGGACCGCACTCACCACTCGGAGAGTAGCCGAGATGTAGAGAAGCAAAGGCTCCTCGGATCTCGGCGCCACCAAGACCGGAGGCGAGGTGAGATATTTCTTGAGGTCCCGAAGGGCTTGCTCGGCCTCCGGGGTCCACTCGAAGCGGCCTGACTTTTTGAGGAGCTTGAATAGGGGAAGGCCCCGCTCCCCGAGCTTGGAGATGAAGCGTCCCAGGGCCGCCATGCAGCCCGTTAGGCGCTGCACGTCCTTGAGACGAGCCGGTGGACGCATCTGGTCGATTGCCCGGATCTTCTCGGGGTTGGCCTCTATTCCCCGGTTCGAGACCAGGAAATCGAGAAGCTTGCCCGAGGGAACCCCGAAGACGCACTTCTCGGAGTTCAGCTTCATGCGAGTACTGCGGAGACTGTCGAAAGTCTCCGCCAGATCCTCGAGGAGCGTTGCTTGATCTCTTGTCTTGACAACGAGATCGTCGATGTAGGCCCCGATGTTGCGACCTATCTGAGATTGTAAAGTAATGCGCATGGCACGCTGGTATGTAGGCCCAGCGTTTTTCAACCCAAAAGGCATGCAGACATAGCAATAAGTCCCCACGGGGGTTGTAAATGAAGTTTTTTCCACATCCTTTACCGACGTACTAATCTGATGATAGCCAGAGTATGCATCTAGAAAGCACAAAAGGTCGCATCCAGCGGTGGAGTCGACTATTTGATCAATGCAGGGTAAAGGGAAAGGATCTTTTGGACATGCCTTGTTGAGGTCAGTGTAGTCCACGCACATCCTCAGCTTGCCATTGGCTTTCGGCATGACGACGGGGTTGGCGAGCCAATCCGGGTGGAGGACTTCACGGATGAAGCCGGCGGCAAGGAGCTTGCCGACTTTCGCCCGGATGAACTCTTATCTTTCTGGTGTTTGACGGCGCACCTTCTGCTGAACGGGCCGTGCGTCGGGACGCATGGCGAGGCGGTGCTCGATCACCTCCCTAGGGACCCCGGGCATGTCCAACGGTTGCCAAGCAAACACGTCAGCATTCGCCCGGAGGAAGGCGATGAGCGCGCTTTCCTATTTGGCGGCCAGGCGGCCGCCGATCTTGACGGTCCTGGACACGTCTTCACCCACGACCACCTCCTTGATGGGGACGGAGTCATCTGCGGCGATCTTGAGCTTGGTCGGGGGCGGACCCGAGGACTCGGGGTGCTCACCGATATCCTTGGCCGCGGCGAAGGCGGCCGAGAACAGCTGCTCGGCGCAGAGAACGGAGACCTGGAGGTCGGTCGGCAAGGTGATCGTGCCGTTGGCCCCAGGCATCTTGATGGTGAGGTAGGCGTAGTGGGATGCTACCATGAACTCGGCAAGGGCCGAGCGGCCGCGGATGCCGTTGTACGGGAGGTTGAATTCGGCAACGTCGAAGACGACGCTCTTCGTCCGGAAGTTGTCCTTGGTCCCGAACGTGACCATCAAGGACACCTGCCCGAGGGGCATGGTGAGGCCTGGGGTGACGCCAAAGAAAGACATCGTTGGCCTCAGCTGCCCAGATGGTACCTGCATTTTGCTAAACACCTCGGGGGACAGGAGGTAAAGTCATGCGCCTCCGTCGATCAGCATGCGGGTTACCTTGATGTTGCACACTGTCGGGGAGACCACCAGAGGGAGGCGGCCTACGCCAGATGCGTTCTCGGGGTGGTCGGAGTGGTCGAAGGTGATCGGGGTGCCCGACCACTTGAGCGGTCGGGTCGAGCCGGTGCTCGGGGTCGCCGAGCACACTTCGCGCGCCATCACTTTAAACTGGCGACGTGATGCGAGCGTAGAGGCGCCCCCGTTGATGCACGCCACAGCCTCTGGCTCCTGGAACCCGAGATCTCCTCCTTGTTCCTCTCTACCGCGCGTGTCATCGCTGCTTTCGCGGCGCTCCTCGCGTTCCTTCTTGTTCCTCTCGGCGAGGAACTTCACCATCTGGCACTCAGCGAGGCTGTGCCGGCTGGTCTGGTGTATCTTGCACCACCTGCTGGAGCCCTGCTCGGGGGCCCTGGGTGGATTTTTGCCGCCGCCGCCTGGACCGGTGCGCGGTGGCTTCCGCGCCTTAGGGTAAGCTGCCACGACGGGCTCGGACTTGCGCTTCTTGTTCTTCTTCTCTCGCCCCCCGGGGGGGACGGGAGGAACCTGCGCCATCGACCGTTGGCTGGTCGGGGCGCGGACTGTGCCACGCGCGAGCCTCAGCCGCCTTGGCGCATTTGTCCACGACTGCGAACAGATCCGCCGTGGACTGTATGTCGTGCGTGCCCAGCTTCTCAAGCATCTTTTCGTCGCGGACACCTTGCCTGAAGGCGACGATAACTGCTTGAGGGGAAATCTTGGGGATGGTGTTGCGAACCTGGCTGAAACGCTGGATGAAGTGCCGCAACGTCTCCCCTTGCTGCTGCTTGATGGCGTGGAGATCGCTCTCCATGCCAGGGCGCTCGAAAGTGCCCTGAAAGTTGGCCACGAACTGGTGGCAAAGGTCTTCCCACGAGCGAATTGAGCTCAGAGGAAGGTTCATGAGCCATGAACGGGTAGAGCCCTTCAGGTCTATGGGAAACCAGTTGGCCATCACCTTTTCGGCCCCTCCAGCCGCCTGCACAGCGGTGGTGTAGATCTGGAGGAACTCTTCCGGGTGGAAAGAGCCGTCGTACTTTTGCGGCAGGTCAGGCTGGAATTTTTCTGGCCAGCTGACGCGGCGAAGGTCAGGAGTAAAAGCCTGACAGCCCGCTCCGTAAAGCGGGATGCCGACCCTCCCGACCGGCGGCGCGCGGATGCGCACCGGAGAGCACGTACGACTAGCAGTGGGGCTAGAGGATGACTGGCCCTCGACAGCCCTTGCCTCACGTCGCCTCTCCCGTTGGCACTCGATGGTGACGCGCGCATCTTGACCTTCTTGCCGCTGGTTGATACGGTGGCGAAGGTCTAGGCCGCTCCCTAGAATAGGAGAGGCGACCGAATGGTGGGACCCGTCGCGGGGCTTCGTCGCTTCACCACGTCGAGGACGTGGCGATAATGATGGAGGCGCCGCTGAGGGGCCATTTTGGGGGTCGCCATACCTCGAAGAGGTATGGGAACTCCTGGCCGCCGCCTGGCGGCGAGCGGTGTCGACCAGGTTGGCTACCTCCTGGAGCCAAGGGCCCACCGGATATATACCTTCCACCTGGACAGGAGGATACCGGAGAAGAAGCTGCGTGGCCTGCAGCGCACCTGCTTCGCTCGGCTCGTCGAAATCCAGCCGGCGCCGAACCGGCTGGGGGATCTTGACGAAGGCTACATCGGCACGCGATCCGCCTTCGCCCGTTGGGTGCCGCAACATTGACAACGCAGCAGCTGCCGCTGCGGTGCCGTTGGGCATGGCACGACGCCCCTCCTCTCGAGAGGACACCGAACGTGTTGAAGCGAATGGCTGCAGTCGTCCCCCACGCTGGGAAGATGACTGCTGGCCTGCCATGAGCGGCGTAGTTTCGAGAACTTGGCCTCCCCTACCTGGCGTGCCAGATGTCGACGTACAAACGCCGATATCGGTGGTCCGGAAGGACCCCTTTGGGATTCGGCCGGGGAGGCGCAGATCTACGGAGCTACGTCAGAGCTAGAGCTTGGCAGGATATGAAAATAGGAAAGACACGGTGATTTACCCAGGTTCAGGCCACCTTCTAGGTGTAAAACCCTACGTCCTGCCTTGAGTGTATTTGAGAATATGTGAAGAGATTACAGTGAACTAGCAGCACAGGTGCTCCAATTCTTCTTCCTCTAGGGTTTGTATGTCTAAGGTTGCATTGCCTAAGAAAAGGTCTCAGAGTCCGATCCCTTTGCATGGCCGCGGTTCTCCCCTTATATATCCGGGGGTCACCACAGTGGCTGAAAGGTAAATATCTTCCCATCAAGCTTGTCGCGGAAGAAACGGGCATGGGCAAGCCACGCCGGTGGTTGAGACTCGCTGTAACGGAACAGCGCCGGTCATGCCTTGGTTGGAAACCGGATCATCATGATGAGACCGTGTCAAGAGGTGAAGACTTGACGTCTCCTGACATGGGCTATGCTGCAACTACCCGGATCCCACAGACCAGGTGCAGAGGGCATGCGTATGGGTGCGCGGAGGCGCGCCCTCAAAGTCAAAAAGGGTGTCAGACCTCTCTATCCCCTCCAAGACTGATAGCTGACAGGGCTTATCACTTGGGGGAATGGGAACCGGTCAGGACACCGTCTTTGGTTCACAAGAACTTGGAGTAGACGGGCATTTAATGCACCCGACACATGCATTAAATACGCCTGTAGGGCCATGCGGGCTGAGGTGGGACCCACAAGGGGTGCTTGGGGCTCCTGGGATTGGAGGTCCCTGAGCACACACTCCTCAGGCCGCTCCATCATACAGCCGAGGCACTTGGCGCCCCAAACGGGGGTCAGGTCACCTCGGGTGCTCGGGGTGAGCCCCCGAGCACTTCTTCTCGGGTGCTCGGGGTGAGCCCCGAGCACTTCTGCTTGCTTCGTCCCGGGCGGGAATCAAGTCGCTTTGGGCCCTTCGGGAAGCGCCCTTTAGGGACGACTCGGGGCACCCCTCGATTTAGCCGAGTGGAACAGTGCTCGGGGTGGGCCCCGAGCACCTCTTCTAAACTCCCATGTCCTTGGCGACGTGGTGTCAAGTTGGGCCTTTGCCAGCAGTTTAGGGGACCCTGGGCCCATAACGTCGACAGACACAGATTCTTTGTGACAACATGGACTTGTGACAACATGAACTGGGACTATTTTGGGTTTCAATTTCTTAGTGCATAATGGTGTGAGAACTCAGTGCATAAGGTACCCCCTTATGCCTATGAGTGCCGAATCTGTTTCAGATTGCTACCTGCAAAAACAGATCTGTCCAGAAAGAGTTGGAAAATGGCTTTTGGACAACAACTATGGTAGGCATCAGCACCCCGACCCAGCTCCTGCAGTTTGTGGACCTTTGGAATCTACTTTAGGATATCATTTTGGACCACAATCTCTCGGACTCCATCACATGGAGCCTGGGGGGCCTTGGGTAATAACTCTTCCTATATGGCCTAGTTCAATGGGAGCTTGGCGATATTCAGCACTACCAAATTTTGGAAGGCCAAGGTTGAACTGAAATGCAAGCTCTTCTCTTGGCTAGTTTTGCATAAACACATTTTGACGGCTGACCATCTCGTGGTGAGGGGATGGCCGCATAATCCCTCCTGCCAAATTTGTCTTCTGACAACGGAGGATACCTCCCACCTACGCAAAGATTGCCCTTTCATCATTGCGGTTTGGAACACGGTAAACAATTGTAGAGGTGAAACGATAGACCCTACTCCATTGGCTTTTTAGCACCATGGACCTCTAGTGGGAGGCTATCTTCAACCAAGGAGAAAGGAGAGGCAGCAAATCAGAAGGGGACACCTTATTTGCAACTTATAGAATGTTTGGAAGGAACGTAAAAGACGGATATTTGACGCCAAGAGAACAACGTTCAAAGTGTGGCCTACAGAGCTTTAGAAGACATTATCCAATGGAAGAGGGCAAACGGTAACAATACTAGTGTAAACCTTTTTAGCAAGTAAAACGCATGCGTTTTGCATGGGGTTCTTTGTTCCTTTTGTCCCCGTAAAAAGAATAGACATGTACATTTTTCAATATCTTTCTCCTTATTAGAAAAGGTAGTGCTGCCGCCAGCTTTTCGAAAAAAAAGACTCGGATAAATGAATACGGAAAAAAAAACAATCAAAACATATTAAATGCCTTTGATCTAATTCAATCGTTATGTTCTTTTCAATTTTGTTCTTTATTATACGTTCTTTTAGAACTCTTTATTATCTACTTCGTTATATAATGGCTATTAGTTGAAATATACGCAATACGATTAGTACAGGATAGAAAATGCATACATAAGCCAACTCTTGCAATGTCCAAGTATGGCAAAGCTTTAACGCGTAAAACCTAGAGTAGATTGACACAAAGCGTTTAACACATTTATATGGTAGAGTGTTTGAAAATTTTTTATAACGCAGAATGTTAATAGAAGAAGGTGGGTTCAAATTTATTCAAAAGGTGGGAATTTATGTTGAAAAACTCGTTATCAGACTGGAACAAAACAAAACTAATAGCAGAGTATTGTCATCAGATTGGAACAGAACTAAACAAGTGCCAGAGTAATCCTCCTTTAATCAGCTCACAAGTTGAGAATATATTAAGATTCTTATGCATGTTGCCTTACAATTATTTTTACCTTTTTCCATGTTAAAGATGTTCCCTTGGTCCCATTGTAAATTTTATTAGTAGGCCCTCTTTCGGTCAAATATTTTTTAGGAGTTTTACAGATGTTTAGCTTTTTTTCTCTTGACCTTTGTCCTTTAAAGCCGTTTGGAACAACACAATGCCTAGGCCATCCATTAGGAAAACTCTCATGTACTCTTCAAAGAAAAGGAAAGAAAATGAAACAAAAGCGAAGAACAAAGGGATCCCAAGACATAGTTCTAGAAAAAAAAAGGGAATGCCAAGACATGTTTCCCAACATGACCTAAGCATGCTACACAAGCAGTGTAGCATGACAAGTTCACCCTATCATATTCATGAGACTTATTACTACCTATGCACATAAAATGTTTAGTGTACTTGCCATGATATTGTGGCTGACAAGAACCGATCAGCTATCTAGGACCTATCAAGTACAACTAAGACTGACCAATCAGAAGCCTGATAGCTGCAACTAGCATCAAAATTACTCCTTTGGTCCCTCATAACATTTTTCTTTTCTCTGTGAGGATCAATATTGTGGTTAAAAAATCTTCTTTCTCGAGAACAGGTTTCTGGTGAGGCGGTGAAGCTGAGGTGGTGAAGTTACGTGGCTTCACCCGCTAGTAAGAACTTTGTAGTACTAGCAAATTTATCCTCGAACTAAGTCAATTCTAAGCACGTGATTAGGGGTATACTCGCGTGGGGTGGCGAAGACAGGAACTAGAAGTTATGATGGTCAAATGAGTCATATAATGCAACAAAATTAATAAGAGAGTCAAAGTGTGCTAATATTAGTTTTTTTCTTGAGATTCAAAGAGTTAACACTATCTATGTATGCACTTATTGGATCATTGGAGGAGGGCCTGGTTCTCTGACACTGTTTGTGTGTATTTGTGTGGTGTGCGTGCTTGGTGGTGATGACATACGTGTTTGTGTCTTTACTGTAACCAGAAAGAATATTTTTATTCTAATATTTTCTTCCTTGTTTATATAATACTATATCTGTTTATAAATATGTGATGTTTTAAAAAACGTGTAGCCAAATATTTCTAACTGACTAGTAATATATATAAAATTATGTAAACTAAGCAGGTGAAAATAACATTATTAAATTTGTTATGAAAAACACATTCACAATATTACAATCTATAACTTTTTACTAATATATTTACGTGTAAAATAATAATCAAAGTTATATATTAAAAACTATGTCCGTATCTAAAAGGACAGGTAGCACATAATTGATCTTTTCAGGGATATCAGATGAAGTCCTACGGCTCGTGCAAAAGACCGGAACGTTTTCCGGACGAGATCTGATAGAGGATGATGATTTGATACAGACCAGGGCGAATCAGTGCAGACTCAGACAACGAGGAAGTTTACAGGAATGATGTAGAATGTAGCGACGTAGTGCATAATTGTGTTTTTGTTTGTACACATGGCGCAGGATGCCTTCATTGCCTGCTCGTGATCATGCCGTCGTAGTCTGGGTGATAGCGACAAAGGAATGCAAGAAATTTGGGACTCCCTAGTTTTAAATAAAAAGCTAATTGGGACTCGTAATTTTCTTGCATGCAAATTGAGGCGACGAAGGTGACAGCATCAAATGCATGATGGACCGTAAAAAGGGAAATCCATTTTAGACCGTGAAAACTCTAAAATTTGAATATCTGAAATTGTAACCTAAACTTTCTAATCCTAACCTAGTCCTGATCTTGAGCTATTTGGACACTTGGAAAAAGGTGATCCTGATCAAAATCTCATATATCCTCACACTTCTCATTAGAGAAGAATATCGTGATTCTAGCAATGTGGGGCACGACAGGACAAACCAATGTCATGGTTGACTGTTCCACATTGTTGCTAATCTCCGGGTGCTTGGAACCTAGCAGATGCAACCTCAGTTGGGCAGAATGTGGACAGTGGCCGCCATGGCCATGGTGATCACGTGCACTGTTGCAGGGAGGAGAAGGCAAGGGATGACGCGGGGCAGGAAGAAGAGAGGAGGAGGGTGCACACTTTATCGGAGGGGGCGGAGCGGTTGGAGGCGCTGATCGTGGATGTGGCGGTTGCGGAGAGCAAACGCCGCCAGTATTCGAACAGAGAATGCCGTTGTGGAGAAGAAAGAGATATGAGATTTTGGTCAAGATAACCATTTTTCCGTGGAACAGTTCAAGATTGAGATTAATCTGATATTAGGAAGTTCAGAGTTCCAATTTCAAAAATTGTAAGTTCAGAATTTATTTTAGATTGTGCGTCAGAGTTCAGGTTCAAAATTATTTCAGAATTTATTTTAGACTTTTTTCATTCTTTTTTAGTGAGATGAGAGGAATTGGGTCGTGCTTTTGCTATATTGCAGATGGGACGTGCATTGCATCTGCAGCCCATTGCAGTAGCAGCAGAGGTTGGGCTGCATTTTGGGTAGCAAAGGCAGTTGGACGGGATGTACGATCTACCAGGTTGGGCTGCTTAGATCTCACGATCTGGACAGGCATAGGATACGACCTTTCCATTTTTCCGGCTATCACAAGTTTTGGAGTAAATTTCACAAAATCATAACTATTGAGACAATAGTAATATAAAATTATATTATTTATTTATTTTTTAGTCTCTGAGGTAACTGGTAACGCTATACCCTAACCTGGTTGTTTTCCTCTCTGAGGAGGGAACATGACCTATTGAACCCACATGTTAGGTGCTCACGTGGCAAAGGGGTACCACGGTCTCTATCTAACGTGCAAATGCAAATCCTCTCTCACCGATTGATTCTCTCACCACAGTTAGGTGCTCCTCTACACGAATCCGGCAGCGAGAACGAACTGGCCATCAATGAAGTGGAGGCATGTTTTGCCTGCTCCAGATCTGGCACACCACGAACATTGCCGGACGCTCACGTCCCCACATGGCCAGCATGGCCTACCATGCTGCCACCGTGCGCTTCAGCGTCGAGGCCGTCGCCGAGCGACGCGCGCGAAGGGAGGCAATGGCGAGCAGCGACTGGCGGAATGGGCTCCTGGAAGGACGTCCCAGCAGCAACAACTACCCGCCGCCGAAGGTGACGGCGGCAGTACAGAGGATGCGGAGACACGGCTCCAATCGCTTTGATCTAATTTATGTTCACGAAATTCTATCTCGATCAAATTTATTTTCATTCTACAATAAGTATATTGTAATACTTTGTCGATGCAATGACTAAGTTTGTTTCTTGAAAATTCAGGATTTGTTCTCTTGAAAAGTTAGATCTACACTGGGTGTTATACGTGTACCGTTTTTGCATTAATTTAATATATCTGTTATGTATATTTTAACTAAATATTTTTCATCCCATATCAAAATATTTTTACGGACGTCCATACAAAGACCGGACGTCCGATCCCTACTCGTCCCAACCACAGTCTCGGCCAGACCTCCTAGGTTGGGCTGCTTGGACCACATGACACGCCTTTCCGTTTTCTCGGCTGTCATAGGTTCAGCAGTTCTAGCCCCTCAGTGGCTCTATCAAAACCATCTTCCTTCCTCTCACAAATCGGCTCTCCATAGTCTCATGAAACTCTCAGTTTCTCGGTCTCTATAAGGGGCAGCAGGAGATCTGGTCCATATTTGTCGCCGTTGTGGAGTGAGATGCAGTGCATGCAGACGGTGAAGGGAAACAGATTATAACGTCCTCTCAGACAAGCACAAGAGTGTCATTCCACTGCACCAGCTGACCACGCATATATCATCGAGATCGATCAGATGCGCCGACCGGTGTGTGCTTCAGTGGATGCAGTGCATGCAGATGCTCAGCCTCACTACATCATATATCCATATCTCTATATAAGTTACCATGCTGCAGCTAGCTTTTGCGACGATGCTAATATAGCACTCTAGCTACGTAGATACATTGTTCCAGAGAGGCAGAGATGAAAAGGGAGTATATAAGAGATGAGAATGATAGATCAAGGTTCAATGCAAAAAAGCTAGAATCCGTCCATCGACTCAATCCTGGAACAAGAACACGCGGATGGAAGAGACTATACACTTGTTGCATGCATCCATCAGTAGCGCTGCATAACTTCTTCAATCGGTAGGCAAGGCAGGGTTCAACTTGGTCCGCACCTTTAATATTTGGACCATATATATATGGCCGGCCTCTCTTTAGTCTTTACAGCATCAACACCATATCGAATATTTTGGAAGCTCTACCTGACCTTCTGCTTGTTTAGGACATTTTGGAAGGAGAATATATGTTCTGTCCTCTGTTGCCTGCTTCCGGGTTCCTTGAGCCGTACAGCTGGACTGCACACTTCAAATGGACCAAAACTTTCCACATGCATGCATGCCCGCGACAAGCAATGACACATTCTAGCAAGCGGAGGCCTGCATGCAATTGGAATGATCTAGGTTGTCTCCACGACATCCGTCCCGTCTCGAGAAAACTACGACACTGCTACAAAAATATCTATTCTAGACGGTACATCTTAAACAGTTTGACAAAACAATAACAAATTAGGGACATTTGAGACGGTTCCATAAAGCTCACAGTCTAGGAAATAATCAGATGCCTCGATGCAAGAATAAACCGTCTGGGATAAGGCCACATCTCAGAAGGTTGAAAATATGAACTGCTTAAGATAATATCTGAGACGGTTAAAAATATGAACTGTCTAGGATGTGGACCTATCCCAGACAGTTCATAACTTGAACCATCTTGGATAAGTACACATCCTAGATGGTTTATATTTTGGACTGTCTTGATGTGAAACCCTATATAGGGCCAAAGCCCGATCGAACAGATCTGTTTGATTGGGCTGGCGATTGTTGGGCAATTTGGGCGATTTGGATGACCCAATTTAAAATTGGGCCTAGTTAGTGGAGATCAAGGTTTTCAAAGGTTAATAATTCATTCTATTTCATCTTATTCCCCCCCCCCATCCTTGTTAATTTTGAAAAGAGAGCTATGATAGGTTAATTCCTATCGATTATGGAATTAGAGTTATGATGCATGTGTATGCACATATGTTTAGAAAGTAGAGGATTATTTAGATCACAAATGTTTAGGGTTTAGAACTATCTAGCAATTGGAATGTGCATGCATACAGTTTGCATTTTGATGAAGGAGTAAAGAATATTTATGCACTTATTTTATAAATTGTACATTATGCTTGTTATAGAAGGATAATTTTAATTGAATCTTTGTATTGAAAACATAGGTGGATTGAAGGTGGATGTACAATGAGGGCCGTTATATTGAAGTTTACATCAATTATGTATCTTCTTTTACAAGAGCTATGATGCATATGTAGGCATGTATATTTAGAGAGTAGAGGATTATTTAGATCAATAATGCTCAAGGTTTAGAACTACCTACCAATTGAAATTTGCATGCATGTAGTTTGCATTTTGATGAAGAAGTAAAGAGTAGTTATGCACTTATTTTATAAATTGTACATTATGCTTGTTATAGAAGGATCAATCTTAATTGAATATTTGTATTGAAAACGTAGATGGATTGAAGATGGATGTACAATAAGGGCCGTTATAGTGAAGTTTACATCAATGACGTATCTTCTTTTACAAGAGTTGCCAAAGAAGATATGTTGAATAAGGGGAAAGAGTTGGTGTATTGTCCATGCTTCGACAGGGAGAATGATAAGATTTGGCAGAACTCAAAGCCAATCGAGAACCGCTTGATTCAAATGGGTTTCATGGAAGGGTATACAATTTGGACTAAACATGGTGAAGAGGAGGTGATAGATGAAGATAATGATAACATTGTGGACAACCAAGTCAATGATATGCCGGGCGCATGCAATGATGATAGGCGAGATGACGGCAATTGTGCTAGTGTTGATCAGATGGCGGTTAATGAGGATGCCTTGTTTGATCTGGATCAGATGCTGCGTGAGTTAGAGGGTACCCACGATGATAGATGCTATAATGAATTCATGGGCTTGTTCAAGAACTCAGAGAAACCTTTGTATCTAAGTTGCAAGAAAAAGTACTTAAAGTTGTCATCCGTACTAGAACTACTGAGGCTGAGGGTAGGAAACAGATGGTCTGACAAGAGCTACACCGTGCTATTAGGTCTTTTGGCGGACATGCTTCAAGAGGAGAATGAGTTGCCCACAACCACCTACAGAGCAAATAAAGTTATTTGTCTGCTGGGAATGGAAGAAGAAAGAATACATCCATGTCCCAAGGACTGTATCCTTTATTGTAAGAGTATGCACACTTGCATTCGTGTCTAATGTGCAAAACATCTCAATACAAGTGTAAGAGTCAGACATATGTCAACGATGATGGTGAGGTGATGAAAGGAACTCCAACAAATGTTGTTTGGTATCTGCCCGTAATTCTTTGATTGAAGCGTTTGTTTGCGAATCGAAATGAGGCAAAATTGATGCATTAGCATGCCAAGGAGCGTAAAAATGTTGAAAGCTACGATACCCTGCTAATGCAGCCCAATGGAGAAACATCGATATGAAGTACCAAAGGTTTGATACAGAAGCCAGGAATATAAGGCTTGGACTGAGTACCGATGGAATGAATCCTTTTGGCAACATGAGCAATTGGCACAACACTTGATCTATGCATCTCTATAACTACAACATTCCACCTTGATTGTGCATGAATTGAAAGTACATCATGATGGCCATGTGAAAGATCGAGGTTTATCGACTAGAGGGGGGTGAATAGGAGATTATCAAATTTTAACAAATTAATTGCTTAGCATGCAATAGTGAAGCAGTTTATAGATGAAGCAGCAGAAAACAATCAAGATTCAACTCTAATGAAGAACAACACAAAGTAAAGAGCAAGAATCGAAGACACAAGGATTTAACCCGAAGTTCAAGTTGTTGGCAACAACTCTACGTCTTCGTTTGGAGAGGCTGAGCACTTAGCTCCGAAGACACGCAGTCTTAACCTTTTTCTCCTTGAGCTTATGTCCACTTAGGACCTGCTCAAACACTCTTGGTGGATCTTGAGGTGATCCCCGGACTTTCACAAACTTTGGAGGCGAATCCACAAGTTGGAGCTCTTCCAAGACGCCTAGCCAGCTAGGAGATGCCAAATCTCCAAGAGTGACAAGTCAGATCTGCTAGGTTCGAAGAAGCTCTTGCTTGAATGCTCAATCCAAGTCTCAAATCTCTCAAAAGCTTTCCTCTCTCAAAGTAGATCTCAAGGAGTCAAAGAGGAAAGGGAACACATAATGGAGAGAATGTCCTTTTGCGCTAAGTGTCCTCCCGAGCCCGCAGGGGGTCCGGGGCTATTTATAGCCGTTCAACAGAAAAGAGTCGTTGGGCACAAAGATTCTCTTCTGGTGCAACCGGAAGACAAACCCGGAAGCACCGGGATTCAAATCAACGGTCAGATCTGAAGAACATCAGATGCACAGCGAAATGCTTCACCACAAAGGCGGTAGGTCCGAAGGAAACGCGGTCACACCGGAATTGAAGAATGTACTCAACAGAGCAACTTCCAGAGACAATTCCTAGTAGTGCTGACTTTGAGGGCGGTTGTGCCGGGTATGAAGAAATGACACATTCTCCTTCACAGAGAAGAAAAACGGTCCAACCGGAAACATAACCCGGCACAACCGATTCAACAAGAAGACGTAAGTCCAGAAGGGGTTCTCGGTGCAGCCGGAAGACGGAACCGGTGCAACCCCAGAAACATGAAGAATGGGACTTAGTCTGAGACGAACTTAGCCCTAAGTCCAGAAGAGATTCCCGGTGCAACCGGATACAAAACCGGTGCAACCGCAGACAACTCAGAATGCGACTTAGACTAGGGCATCAAACGACCTAAGTCCAGAGAGGATTCTCGGTGCAGCCGGATGCGAAACCGGTGCAACCGAAGAAAAACGAACAGGACTTGGTCTAGAGTATCAGAAGCATATTCCGGTAGCACCGGTCTTCCAAACCGGTCATACTGATTTCTGGAATATGAAACTAGGGCAAACCCTAATCGGCAGGGCTCCCTAACTCTCCAACACAGAGGCCATTCTCGGCAGCACCGGATTCAAGACCGGTCATGCCACAGTTGAAGCTCTTCAAGGTTGAGACGACTGAGTCCTCAAACCTTGCAACAGAGGCCAATCCCGGTACAACCGATTCTTCAAACCGGTACAACCGAGAATCACTGTCTGTGTTTCAGAAAGAGATTTCAAAGGATTTCTTTTGAGATTTAGACTGAGCACTTAAGAAGATCCTTCCTATAGCATGACTATCTGACCCCTCTTAATAGACGGCTTGTCCTATAGACTCAAATGATCTTTGATCATATAAACACTAGAAAATCTCCACTAATCTTCTAGATCCAAGCCTTTTTTCAACATCAATTTTTAGGGGCCGACATTTACTGGTTAAACCAATCACTTGGGGACTAATCACCTGTGTACACTTAGTAAACCATTAGTCCCTTAATCGTTTATCATTAATCATCAAAATCCACTAGGGGCACTAGATGCACTTTCAATCTCCCCCTTTTTGGTGATTGATGACAACACGATTAAAGCTTCGAATAGGATGTAAAGATTTGTGTTTTGGGTTTCATGATATAGAGATAGCTCCCCCTAAATATGTGCACTGTTTTAAATATTGCTTTGAATACAAGTGCACATCTTTGAGAAGTTTTGAGGAGCTCCCCCTATATCTTGGAATCCATGGAAGTGCATTGTATGAGAATAATTGATAATAGAACAATACACAAGTGGTGATTAGAGCAAATAAACATGCATGGGAATTAATCAGAGTATTGATCAGAGCACGGAAATTTCTCAAAGTATGTAAAGAAATAAAACTGAACTGTATCAAACACAGAAGATCACCACTTAGAATTTACAAACCAATACAAGAATTATCAAGAAAAAACGAGGTTTGTAACTCTTCTAATCCTAGTCTTCATCTTCTTCATCACTCCCACTTCCTTTTGTTGAAGCTTCATATCACTCCCCCTTTGGCATCAAATAACCAAAAACTTCTAGACTGTTGGAGGAGCTGCAGAAGCAGAAGCATGAGGCGAATGTTGTGGAGCTGGAGCTGATGGAGGCATTGATGGAGAGGTTGCAGTTTTGTCAGGCTCGACAGTGGAGTTGGTTGGACTTGGGGTTACTCTATAATGAGGTGAAGACAGAGAGTGAGCACACCAAGAGTAAGTTTCTTTAATTTCTTGTGCTGCAAGCTCTTCTTCAGAGTAATGTTTCTTCAGAAGTACCCAAGATCGTTTGAGAGCTTCTCTGTGGGCTATCTGGGATACTGTGGCCATGTTGAAGAGTGCATTTAAATCATGCCTTGCTAATGTCTGCTCTTTCCTCATTTGATGCAGCTCAGACTTCATTTGGCGAAGCTCTTGAAGAATAAGATCAGTTGGAGATGGAGCTGCTTTGATGTGAGCTTCAGGCGATCTAGATTGGCCTTCTGAATGATGGAAAGCAGGATCATCACTGGCCAGAGGAATTCTTTCTTCACCAGCCTGAGGAGCAGAGGGTTGAGGAGCTTGTTTAGCAGGTGCCTTGCCTTTGCCTTTGATAAAAGGAGCTTTCTTCACCAAGTCTTCATATAAGGAAGGAGTGAACTTGATATGAGTTGTATCACAGTGGAAAACAATCTCTGTCTTATTTAGGATGAACTTCATGATGTATGGAGCATAAGGCAGCTGCTTGATATGATTTGCATAGGCTTCACACATGAAGTTGCCAAAGAAATCGGATAGGTTGAAGGGTATGTGGGTCATAATCTTCAAGAGAAAGTTCCTTGCTCTGTGATGAATCTCATCCTGATTTCCTTTCTTCGGTTTTCTCAGAATCTTCAGAACAGTCCTGGCAGCATATGTTAGGTCAGCTGTTTTGCCAAGGACAAAGTCTTTGTCTTCATAGTACAGAGGAGTTAACCCTTCTTTTGGTAAAATGTCTTCATGGTCTATCTTTGCATCTTTAGAATTGATATCCAGTCCCAGCCCTGTTCTGGCAACAAATTCTTCAAAAGTTGCTTCATATCTGGAATGCCCTGTCATCCATTCAAGCTTCCATGTGTTGGAATGAGCTTCACTTCCTGATATATAGAGAGTTGCATAGAACTGAAGAATAAGCTCCTCATTCCAATCTTGTCGAAAGGTGACAAAGTCTTCAAGTTTGACTTGTCGGAGGGCATCTAATACAGGGGCAAAACACCTGTGCTTCTCCAGATAGGCTCTATCCACATATTGATGTTTGAAGACTCTGTTCTTCTTGAAGAGTGTGGTTTGATAGAAGTCCTGCTGGGTCCTAGCCCAAAATCTGGGATCTGAAGCATCCCTTGTAAACTCATAGGGATTTACATCCCATCTGATCTCTCTTAACTCTTCATTTGTCAGCTTGTTGTACTCAACAACTGGCTGAGGCCTTCGGCCTTGCCGAGGAATCATCTAAGTGGGAGCAAGGACCATCAGAGTGGCATTGTTTTCAATGTTTTGCTGCTCCCTTATTTCAATATCTTCTTCATCCTCATGAATTCTTGCCTTCTTCAGAGCTGATCTGGTTCTTTGACTTGGCCTGGGAGGCAACTTATCAGCTTTTTTCTTCTTCTCAGCTGGAGGAGTTGGTCTGGGAGTGACAGTCTGCTTCCTCAGTCTTCGCTCATATCAGTGAGTGTGAACTTGAGCTCCAGAAGACTCAGAGGCTTTAGCAGTGGCAGCAGCAGCTGCTTGTTCTTCAATGACTGCCTCCTCAGACTGGATATGCTGCTCTTTAGCTGGTTGTTCAACTTGTGCTGGGGTTTCATCTCTTGTTGCCTCAGGTTGAACTGATTGCTCTTCAACCTGGTGACTTTCAAGCTCTGCAGCAGTTGGACCCTCAACTTGGCCTTCAAGGGTCCTGGCTTGATCTTCAGGCTGAGATCTTGGCTCTTCAGCCTGGGATTCCTCTATTTGAATCTCAGCAATTTGAGCTTGAGGAAGCTCTGAGATTTCTGCAGGCTACTCTTCTTGAGCTACAGCCTGTTCTTCAACTGATGCTGTAGGTTCTTCAACCGGAGCAGCTGGGGTTGCTTCTGGTGCAGAGGTCCCTGCTGGACTTGCTTGTTGTGAAGAGATTTGAATCTGAGGTTCTTTGATAACAAGGCTGGTGGACTGAGAAGACTTAGAGAGTCTGGCAAGTCTTTCTTTCTTCTCTTCTCTTAACTTCGTAGCCTCTGAAAGTGCTTTCTTCTTTCTTGTTTCAGCAAGTGTAGCATCTCTAGCTAAAGCGTTGCCTCGCTCTTCTTCAGATGCTTGCACTGCTATGAGAGTCTTATATCTCTGAAAGCTCTCTTTGCTTTTGCCTTGAGCAGCTTTTAGCTTCTTCAATTCAGCTTCTCTTGTAGCCTTTTGCGTGTGAAATTCTTCAAGTTTTGCTTGACTTTTTCTGGCGGCCTCATAAATTTCTAGCCTTTCCAGGGCTAGAGCATCTTGTTTGGCCAACTCTTTTGCAGAGAAGACGGCCACTATGCCAGTTTGAGTTTGAGCTTCTTGGTCAGCTTTCTCTTTGGCCTCTAATTCATGGCCAATCTTCTGAGCTTTCTCAGCGCTCCTCAGCTTTCTTTATTCTCATGGCTGCCCTGAGCCCTATTGGGATATCATCCCCAATATCTGAATCTGACTCAGTAGCAGGAGGAGCAGATGGCTTGGGGGCTGAAGACTTTGGAGCAGTTTGAGCTCTGCTCTGACTTCTCTTTGCCACCACTCTTCTCTCCTTTTGAGGTGATTTCTTCTGCTGAAGAGTGAGCCTTGAGGCACTGGCTGCCTCTTTCCTTTTCCTAACTTCTTCAAGAGTTGAAGAAGATGATTTCTTGGATTTGGTTGGGGTTTGTTTTGCAGCTTTTTCTTCAAATATATTCTTCCAGTAGGCAGTCACATATCTGCCCTCTTTTTGCCGCTTCTCCCAATATCTTCTAATCCTTTGATGTCTGTGCTTTCTTTCCATTGTAGACTCATGAGGAGGAGTATGCATCTTCAATTCTTTGAGCACTTCAAAGGCCATATTTTGCGGCTTCTTTCTTTTGCCTGTGGTTCCTGAAGAACCAGTCTGAGACTTTGATTTTTTGGTCGGAGGAGGAGGAGGAGAGCTTTCCCTTGAGCTGCTGGTGGCCTTATCAGGGTCACTATCACTGATCTGAACATCATAGCTTCGCTCAGCATTAGAGTCACTTTGATCTGAACTCATATTGACACCTGTGAAGCATATGGGATAAGAAGAGAGAAGATAAGATCACAAGAGTACTCAGCAGACACAATTTTGAAGAAAATATTTTTAGTTGAAGAATGAGTGATTTCTTTAAAGTCGGTGCAACCGGTTTCACTTCCGAAAGTGCCGGACTTGTGCTTCAGCATTACAGAGCACAAATGCGGAACTACCGGTTTGAAGAATCGGTTGTACCGGAAATAGTTGAAGAACAAACCACTCAATCTGATTGGCGCAGAGATTGAACGAAATCTAAAACCGCGCCAAAAGACCAGAGAAATTTTGATTTGACAGGTACTAGAATTTTGGAGGGAAAAAGTACCATGGAGATTGAACTCGCGCGACGGGAAATGCGAAGAGGAGGTCGCGGGTTCCACTGCCGTGCCCTAACTCGGCGGCGGCGGTGCTGCTACGGCGACGGCGGACGTGAAGAAGTCCGACGATGGCGGTGAGTCCGGTCGTCGAAAGCGGTGGTTCCGGTGGTCGGACGAAGAACAGCGGCGGCGCTGAGAAGTTTTAGGGTTTTTGGAAGTTCAAGCGGTAGGGAGGAAAACTTGGGTCTATTTATAGCCTCGGTTCCCGGAAGAGCCGGAGATGCGGTTCGCGAAGAAACCGGATCTACCGTTTTGAGTCATCAAAAGCGGTGGTGCCGGAATAAATCGCGGTAGCACCGGAATTGAGTACTGGAATTGGACTCATGATTCTTCAGAGTCTCAATAGAGAGCATTTTCGGTTGTGCCGGGTTTGGAAAACCGGTAAGACCGAAGAATTTGCTTTTAAAGAGGAGACTGACTCTAGAGTTTATCGCGGTAGCACCGGAAGAGGAAATCGGTGGTACCGGGATGAGTTTCAACAGTGCACTTGTGAAGAACAACATGAAGATTTTAGATAAGGTATTAGATGGATCTGAGGTTAGGGTCCTTTGTCATCCACTTAGAAAAATACCAATTGAAGAAATTGAGCTATAAGTTGGATGACCAATAGGACTAAAATCAAGGATAGATAAGATCTATATCAAATGTGGTGGTTTGGAGCCACCATGTATGAATGTATAGATTTAGAACCACATATCAACTTTGTGAAGAGGGTTCTATGAATCATATTCACTAATAAGCATATGTGTTACTTTTCTCACATTCATGAATGTACATATTTATTGAGAGAATTATACTTTCCTTTAATGTGTTTACATCTAGACCTTCATCATCAAGTCATGATATAAACATGTATGCATGGTTTCAAGTTACGTTTCGAGAACCCAAGATATTTAGTTCACTTCGCAACTTGCAAAACCTATGCTCATCTAAAGGTTTTGTGAAGATATCCGCTAATTGTTTATCCGTTCTTACATGGCTAATAACAATATCACCCTTTGCAACATGATCCCTAATGAAGTGATGACGGATGTCTATGTGTTTTGTGCGGGAATGTTGAACTGGGTTGTTGGCTATCTTGATTGCGCTTTCGTTGTCACACAAAAGAGGCACTTCTTTTATCATAATCCCATAATCCTTCAAGGTTTGCCTCATCCATAATAATTGAGCGCAACAAACACCTGTGGATATGTATTCGGCTTCGGCGGTGGATAGGGAAACAGAGTTTTGTTTCTTGGAAGACTAACTAACTAATGATCTACCTAGGAATTGGCATGTTCCGGAGGTGGACTTCCTATCAACCTTGTTTCCTGCATAATCCGAATCTGAATATCCAACAAGATTGAAACTAGCCCCTTTTGGATACCATAGCCCTAAGTTGGGAGTGTGAACTAGATATCGAAGAATTCTCTTAACGGCTGTGAGGTGGCACTCCTTAGGAGCGGCTTGAAACCGTGCACACATACAAACACTTAACATAATATCGGGCCTAGATGCACAAAGATAAAGCAGGAAACCAATCATAGAACGATATACCTTTTGATCAACGGATTTACCGTCTTCATTTAGGTCGAGGTGGCCGTTCGTTTGCATTGGAGTGCGTAATCCCTTTGCTTTCTCCATGTCGAACTTCTTGAGCATGTCCCGAATGTACTTCTCTTGGGAGATGAAGATTCTCTTTTTGAGTTGCTTCACTTGAAGACCTAGGAAGAGCTTCAACTCTCTCATCATGGACATCTCAAATTTTTCTACCATCATCTCTCCAAACTCTTTGCTGAAATTGTGGTTAGTTGATCCAAAAATAATATCGTCCACATATATTTGACATACAAAGAGTTCACCATCCATTACTTTGGTGAAGAGAGTGCAATCAATTTTTCCAGTTTTAAAGCCCTTAGTTAGTAGAAACTTCTTAAGACATTCATACCATGCTCTAGGAGCTTGTTTAAGTCCATATAGAGCTTTATGAAGTTTATACACATTATTTGAAAATCTTGGATCTTCAAAGCCTGGAGATTGTTCAACATATACTAATTCTTCAATTTCATCATTTAAGAATGCACTTTTAACATCCATTTGATATAGCAAGATATTATGATGATTTGCATAAGTTAGTAAGATTCTAATAGCTTCTAGTCTAGCTACGGGTGCATAAGTCTCACCGAAGTCCAAACCTTCCACTTGCGTGTAGCCTTGGGCGACGAGACGTGCTTTGTTTCGCACCACTTGACCATCTTCATCTTGCTTGTTCCGAAACACCCACTTTGTTCCTATAACATTGTGCTCTTTGGGGTTCGGTCTATCAACTAGCGTCCACACCTTGTTGCGTTCGAAGTTATTCAACTCTTCTTGCATCGCAATCACCCAGTCTTCGTCATCCATTGCTTCGTTGATCCTAGTTGGTTCCAAAGAAGACACAAACGAGTAGTGCTCACAAAAGTTTGAAAGTCTAGAGCGTGAGCGAGTTTGTGGACCTTCGTTTATGTCACTTATGATTCTGTCGACTGGATGACTGTCTTGAATTTGCTTCATGAGCCTTGGGTGATGTGGACCACTTTGAGCTTGAAGTCTTGTCTGAGCCTCATCTTCGATGTTTGCTTTAGTGTCATCACTTTCTTCTTGGGGATCTTGACTTGAACAAGGTGGTATGACATCTAGAGATGAAGTGCTCTCTTTGACTTCAACTGGCTTTACTTCCCCAATAGCCATATTCTTCAAAGTTCAGTGGGAATGAGCTCATCTGCAATACTTGGCAATTGCTCTACTTGAGAGCCATTAGTTTCATCGAATTGCACATCCACCGTTTCTTCAACTTTTCGTGTGAAATTGTTGAAGACGCGGTAAGTGTGCGAACTCAAGCCATAACCGAGAAAGAAACCCTCATGTGATTTTGGAGCAAATTTAGATGTGCGGTGCTTATCTAAAATATAGCATTTAGATCCAAATACACAAAGTATGCAACATTTGGTTTGTTACCGGTTAGTAGCTCATAAGAAGTTTTCTTCATGAATTTGTGAAGATAGAGCCTATTGATGGTGTGACAAGCGGTGTTGATGGCATCCGCCCAAAATCGGTTTGGCATGTTGTATTCTTCAAGCATTGTACACGCCATCTCGATTAGGGTTCGATTCTTCCTTTCAACAACACCATTTTGTTGAGGCGTGTAGGCGGCAGAGAACTCATGGTTGATGCCTTCTTCATCGAGGAAGTCATCTACATTTGTGTTCTTGAACTCCGTCCCGTTGTCGCTTCGCACTTTCTTGATTTTCAACTCAAATTCATTTTGTGCTTTTCTTGCAAATCTCTTGAAGCATTCTTGGGTCCTAACTTTATCCTCAAGAAAATATACCCAAGTGAATCTGGTAAAGTCATCTACGATTACAAGACCATAAGCATTACCTCCGAAGCTCTTGTAGGTATTTGGACCAAATAAGTCCATGTGAAGAAGCTCGAGAGGATATGTGGTTGACATGACGGTCTTGGAAGGATGCTTGGACTTTACTTGCTTCCCGGCTTGACATGCACTACAAAGTCTATCCTTTTCAAAAGATACATTAGTGATTCCAAGGATATGTTTACCTTTCACCAATTGTCAAGGTTCCTCATTCCCACATGTCCAAGTCTTCGATGCCATAGCCAACCTTTTGAAGACTTTGCAATCAAATATGTGGTCACTTGAGGACCTTTAGAGAATCAACAAGATATAGATTATCTTTTCTTACTCCTTTAAAGACTAAGGTTTGATCATCACTTTTAGACACTTGGCAGTTAATTTTAGTGAATAATACATTAAGATCAAGATCGGTTAGTTGAGCAATGGACATTAAGTTAAATCCAAGGGACTTGACAAGCATAACATTAGCAATAGATTTGTCCTTGGAAATTGCGACTTTACATAACCCCATTACCTTTCCTTTACCATTGTCTCCAAATGTAATGCTTCGAGAAGGTGAAGCATTTGGCGTGAACTCATCGAATATGCTTTCGTCTCCGGTCATGTGATCGGTGCATCCACTATCAAGCACCCATTTTCGTCCTTCGGAGGCGTAGCTCTACAAAACAATTAGTTTCTTTTAGATACCCATATCCTTTTGGGTCCATGAATGTTAGCGGTTGGAACATTGTTAGATGTGTCAAATACATTGGGTGCAAGGTTAGCAATGTGATCTTTGCGTACCTAAATGGTTTTGCTAGTAATCACATCTCTACTCTTGTGCCCAATGAATTTGGCACATACTTTACCCTTTTGGGTTTTAGCTAATCTATAGTTGGCATTATGGTTAGCATGCATGGATACATAATCTTTACTAGCATAGCCACTAAAGTGAGTGAGATCGATATTCTTCCCTCTTCCAAGCACCCATTTGGTCTTGGGATATTGCTCGGGTATCCATTTGGTTCCATCCGAGTTGTAGCTTGGGATGAAGCCTAACCCTTCTTTCTTCGAATTCATTGATTGCTTGCTAAGAAGCTCTCTCAGAGATTCGCTTCCTTTGCGGCACTTAAAGAAGCCAACTTCAAGGATGGTCTTCATCCTAGCATTCTCACTCATAACATCTATGGTCTCCTTAGATGGAGTGTTAGGGGAACAAGGGAGTGCATAGTGCTTGATGATGTGGAAGGAGACATGTCATTGGATGATGCAATGCATTTCAAGCATGGAGGATTAAAGCCTTCTTGATTTTCACTAATTTGCTTGGCGATGAGAGAATCATTCTCAAATCTATGTTTATCATGAGCCACTTTTAGAGACTCAAGATCTTGCTTCTTGTTGAGGAATTCAACTCCAAGCTTCTCATGGTCCTCTACTAGTGATTCATGAGTCTTAGTGAGATCAAGATATTTTGACTTGAGTTTATTCAACTCACGAGTCAATTCCTTATTCTTCTCCATCTCATCAACAAGCAAACTCTCTTGATCTTCAAGAATGATTTCTTGTTCCATAACAGTTTTAGCAAGAATTCTATAGCTAGGTTTTATGTTCTCTAATTCTTCACTCATAAGGTCATCATCACTATCATCATAGTTAGGAGATTTTGAAGTTACCTCGGACCCTTTAGCCATGAGGCATGTGGGAGACTCGTTGTCGCTTGGCATGTCGAAGATTGACCGTGCCTTTGTCGGTGAAGACCATGCGAGTCCCGCCATTCCTGTTTCGGAATCCGAGGAAGAAGCTTCGGAGCTTGAGGAATCGCTTGCGTTTGAATCTCACTCCTTGCCATGATAGGCTTTGGCCTTGTACTTATTCTTCTTGTAGTGTTTGGCCTTGGAGTGATGCTCCTTCTTGTAAGACTTCTCCTTCTTCTTATCCTTGTCTCCTTTGTGACCTTTCTCTTTTCTCTTGTCCTTCTTGTGGAGAGGACAGTTGGCGATGAAATGGCCGGTCTCCCCACACTTATAGCACTTTCTCTTCTTGGGGTCTCTTGAGGAGGAGCTTTCTTTTCTTCTCACGTCATACTTCTTGAATCTTCCACCCTTTTGGAATCGGTTAAATCTTTTGACCAAAAGAGCCAAGTCCTTCCCAAAAGAATCTCTCATATCTGCTTCATCACTTGATTCTTCAGATTCTTCTTCAGATGAGGAATCTATCTTCTTGGCCTTCAAAGCGATAGCTCTTCGAGACCCTGATCTTGTAGAGTGCAGCTCTTTCTTCTCTTCAATGATCATCTCATGAGCATTGAGTCTTCCAAGAGCTTGAGAGGGAGTCAATGACTTGAAATCTGCTCTTTCTTGAATAAGTGTGCACAAGGTGTCATACTTTTCATCAAGAGACATGAGAAGTTTCTTGATGATGACAGTGTCGGTGATGTCTGTTGCACCAAGTCCTCGAAGCTCATTTGTGATGGTTGTGAGTCTTGAGTATGCTTCGGACTGATTCTTGATCTGAACCTCTGAACCTGTTGAATTGGCTTCGAAGAACATCAGTTCTAGAGTCCTTGACTGACTCGGTGCCTTCATACACTTCCTCTAGCGTGTCCCAGATCTTCTTTGCGCTTCTGAGAGTGCTAATTCTTCCAAACTCATCATCGTTCAGTGCGCCGAAGAGTATGTCACAGGTTTGAGCATTCAGCTACTTATTCTTCTTATCAGCATCAGTGAGCTGTGCTTCATTGATGACATCAAATCCACGCTCAATGATTCTCTAGATTTCGAAGTCAATTGCTTTAAGATGCATCCTCATCTTGTGCTTCCATCCTACATAGTTAGTCCCATCGAAGATAGGTCTATGTGAAGAACTTCTATAGTTTCCGGAAGTCGACATACCTTTCTCCTTGGTGGTTAAACCAAATCAATAGCAAGAGGAGACCTCGCTTTGATACCAATTGAAAGATCGAGATTTATCGACTAGAGGAGGGTGAATAGGAGATTATCAAATTTTAATAAATTAGTTGCTTAGCATGCAATAGGTGAAGCAGTTTATAGATGAAGCAGCAGAAAACAATCAAGATTCAACTCTAATGAAGAACAACACAAAGTAAAGAGCAAGAATCGAAGACACAAGGATTTAACCCAAGTTCAAGTTGTTGGCAACAACTCTACGTCTTCATTTGGAGAGGCTGAGCAATTAGCTCCGAAGACATGTAGTCTTCACCTTTTTCTCCTTGAGCTTATGTCCACTTAGGATCCGCTCAAACACTCTTGGTGGATCTTGAGGTGATCCCCGGACCTTCACAAACTTTGGAGGCGAATCCACAAGTTGGAGCTCTTCCAAGACGCCTAGCCAGTTAGGAGATGCCAAATCTCCAAGAGTAACAAATCAGATCTGGTAGGCTCGAAGAAGCTCTTGCTTGAATGCTCAATCCAAGTCTCAAATCTCTCAAAAGCTTTCCTCTCTCAAAGTAGATCTCAAGGAGTCAAAGAGGAAAGGGAACACACAGTGGAGAGAATGCCTTTTTGCGCTAAGTGTCCTCCCGAGCCCGCAGGGGGTCGGGGGCTATTTATAGCCGTTTAGCAGAAAAGAGTCGTTGGACACAAAGATTCTCTTCCGGTGCAACGGGAAGACAAACCCGGAAGCACCGGGATTCAAACCAACGGTCAGATCTGAAAAACATCAGATGCACAGCGAAATGCTTCACCACAAAGGCGGTAGGTCCGGAGAAAACGCGGTCACACCGGAATTGAAGAATGTACTCAACAGAGCAACTTCCAGAGACAATTCCCGGTAGTGCTGACTTTGAGGGTGGTTGTGCCGGGTATGAAGAAATGACACATTCTCCTTCACAGAGAAGAAAAATGGTCCAACCAGAAACATAACCCGGTACAACCACCTCAACAAGAAGACGTAAGTCCAGAAGGGGTTCTCGGTGCAGCCGGAAGACGGAACCGGTGCAACCCCAGAAACATGAAGAATGGGACTTAGTCTGAGACGAACTTGACCCTAAGTCCAGAAGAGATTCCCGGTGCAACCGGATACAAAACCGGTGCAACCGCAGACAACTCAGAATGCGACTTAGACTAGGGCATCAAACGACCTAAGTCCAGAGAGGATTCTCGGTGTAGCCGGATACGAAACCGGTGCAACCGAAGAAAAACGAACAGGACTTGGTCTAGGGTATCAGAAGCATATTCCGGTAGCACCGGTCTTCCAAACCGGTCATACTGATTTCCGGAATATGAAACTAGGGCAAACCCTAAGCGGCAGGGCTCCCTAACTCTCCAACACAGAGGCCATTCTCGGCAGCATCGGATTCAAGACCGGTCATATGCAATTGAAGCTCTTCAAGGTTGAGACGACTAAGTCCTCAAACCTTGCAATAGAGGCCAATCCCGGTACAACTGATTCTTCAAACCGGTACAACCGAGAGTCACTGTCTGTGTTTCAGAAAGAGATTTCAAAGGATTTCTTTTGAGATTTAGACTGAGCACTTAAGAAGATCCTTCCTATAGCATGACTATCTGACCCCTCTTAATAGGCGGCTTGTCCTATAGACTCAAATGATCTTTGATCATATAAACACTAGAAAATCTCCACTAATCTTCTAGATCCAAGCCTTTTTTCAACATCAATTTTTAGGGGTCGACATTTACTGGTTAAACCAATCACTTGGGGACTAATCACCTGTGTACACTTAGTAAACCATTAGTCCCTTAATCATTTATCATTAATCATCAAAATCCACTAGGGGCACTAGATGCACTTTCACCATGCTTATGCAAGGTCCGAAACAACTTGGAAATGACCTTGATGTGTACCTCACGCCACTGGTGGACAATTTAAAAATCCCGTGGACATAAGAGGTATAGGTATGAGATGCGAACAAACGTGAATACTTCACCTTATGCTACTTGCTGTTCTTGACCGTTAATGATTATCATGCCTTTGGTAACATGTTGGGCTAGACTATAAAAGGAGCTAAAACTTGTATGACTGAATGACTCTCGCAAAACAGTGTACATGACACCGTCGCTTCCTTCGGAGGAGTCACATATACCACAAGATGACAAGATAATGCGAAGGTAAAACAGAAGACAGTCCAAAAACATTGTCTTGTAGCAGTACAGAGGTGCATGAGATAGTTAAGGATAACACCTTGTTCTTGGGAAGGGACAAAAGAAAACAAAGAAGCTCGTTGAGAAGAGTATTTGGAAGAAAAGTTCAATACTTTGGGACCTTCCTTACTGAAAGGATCTAGAAGTTCGGTACTCCATCAATGTGATGCATGTAGAGAATAATGTAAGCGACAGCATGCTCAGCCTCTTACTGAGCATTCATGACAAAACAAAGGACGGCCTTAAGGCACGGGGTTGGACTTGGTCGATATTGGCATCAAACCTAAGTTAGCACCAATAGATATCGAGAAAGACCGCAAGTACCTTTCCCCTGCTTGTTATACTTTGTCCAAGGCCGAACTGAATTGTGTGGCTTCTTGCATAGTGTTAAAGTTTCATCCGGTTACTCCGCGAACACAGAGAAACTTGTTCCTATGGAATACTTAAAACTAATTGGCATAAAGTCTCATGATTTTCATATGCTGATCGCTTAGATGCTCCTAGTAGCAACTACAAATATCTTGTCAATCAATATTAGAGAGACAATCATGACATTGTGTTTTTCTTTAACACAATTTCTAAGAAGATCATGGTTCTCGATGGACTAGATGATCTGCAAGAGGAAGTGGTGAAGACTCTATGCCAACTTGAGATGTATTTCCTGCCATCTTTCTTTGTTATCATGGTCGATCTTACTGTTCACCTTGTTTACAAGATAAAGATATGTGGGTCTATATTTCTATGGAGTATGTACCCGTTCGAGCAATGCATGGGGATTCTCAAGTCTTATGTGCAGAATCGATCTTAGTTGGAGGGTGTATTGTTGAAAGTTATGTTTTAGAAGAAGTTGTTGAGTTCTGCGTTGATTTCATGGGTCAGGCCCAATCGATTGGTATGCCTCAATCTCGACATGAGGGAAAACTTCAAGGAATCGATACTCTTGGAAAAAAAATCATTTTAGACTTCTGAACGTGGTGCACTTGCTCGAGTTCATTTCACGATGTTCAACATGTGACTATAGTTTTCCTATGTATTCAAGAGTATGAGGACAAGCTAAGGAGAGAGAATTCGAAAGCGACAGATCCTTGGAGGATGAGAGAGCACAACATTTGATTCGATGATTTGTTTATGTGTTGCATCGTCTAGTGATACTCTGACATGGTTGGCAAAATGACCATCCTTTATGATTACAACTTGGAATAATACGCCATAAATGGGTATACATTTTATAATATTGCTCAAGATGCAAAGAACACTTACCAGAACAACAGTGTTCGCATTGATGCCTAACATACACGTGTCCGTATTATTAGTTTGACATCTTCATATCTATGATCCATGAAATATGGTCATCAACCAATACATATGATAGTCTACACAGATGTGTCCTCATATATTTTATCGACCAGGGATCACATTAAAATAATCATCGCATATATTATTAATATAGTTTCGCAAGCAAATCAATTACTCGCTAATCAATATGAAAGATATATTTAAGGATATTATTTAATAAATTATGAATAAAAATGATTATCTTAACGATTGACTCTAGGACATATGTCTAACAGTAAAGGACTCAATGTCCATGCGGTGTCGGTGAGAGGAGAAAACCCTAGCTGTACCTCAGTATCATTTATATATATATTGAATCTTTTTTGCATAAGGGCGAACCCGAAAGAACATGGCCGGCCTCTAGAATTCACACGGAATCTAACAGTGGCAAGAGCTTCCTGAGAACCGGCCACGCCCTCCCTCTCCTCTAGAAAATTTCTTAAGAAAGTACTTAATTTAATCACTTAAGTGATTAGTATACAAGCTAGCCGAGTTCAAAAGGAAAAAGAGAAGTAGAAGGCAACAGCCTAGGCAAGCATGCATGATACAGAAAGCAAGTTTGAAAGGCGATCTCTTATTTGAAATCGATAAAAGCGAATTGACTGATTTCTCTGTCTCTACCGGCCTCATGAAATTTGAGGTGTGCAATCAATCCCAGCGTCATGAGAGAAAAAGAAAAAAGAAATCCAGAACAAACAAGGAAAGGGACAGTAAGAGGTGAGTAGGCCGGAGCCACACAAAAATAGAGGCCCAGAAAGCCCACACACAGACCCGAAGCTCTTGCTAAGCATCAGCAATGGCGACGAGGTGCCTCTCTTCTCTTCCCCTCCTCTCCCCCTCCAGCTCCGTGAACGCCCGCGCAGTGGTCAGGGCTCATCCCGCCCCCTCTGCCGCCGCGCACCGCCAGATCCGGACCCACATGTCGGTAGCCACCGGCGGCGAGCAGGTCCTGACGGCCCAGGAGCCGTCCCAGGGTGAGTTCTTGGTTCTTGGGTGGAGGTAACAAATCGCATGTAAAAGAGATCTCCTTTTGCCTCTATGAATTCGCCTTAGGCTGTTGGTTAACTGTGATCAGTCTTTCTGTGATGGTTAGTGGCTCGATTACTGAATTTGGGGAGTGAGACAAGATGAGTTTCGGGAATTTTGACGTAGATGTGAATAAGAGTTGGTGAAAAGATGTGGTTGGTAATTCTGTTGATGTTTTGTGGTGGACAAAGATGTTGTGCTGCCACAGTTTGGGCCTGCTCTGTCCAAGGAAGTTGTCAGTGTGTAGTTAGACTGTTATATCAATACTACTAGTAGTCTAGTACTAACCCTAAAAAAATACTGTACTACTAATACTATTTAGTATCAAATCCAAAGTTGTAGATCCAATTTTAGAGGTGTTTGCGTATTTTAGTGGAAGACTAGTTTGTACAAAGAACCATAACCGTCAAATTTGTTGTCTGAAAATGGCACAATTTGATGTCAATTTTAGGTATTGAAGCCTCAAACCAGAAAAATGTTTTCAGTAGCTGGTACTGAAGTAGCAGTAATGCTGTTTCAGCCAGATTTTGGCTTAACAGACAAAACTAGCCAGGGTTGCTGACCAAACCAACCTCGTCCAATACTCGCATTTGCAATGTGCATTTTGCTTCGAAATTGTGAGTGCTCACTAGATTTTTCTTCCATGTCATAGAATATATGCTAGTACCTACAGAATCAAAATGTAAGTGCTAGTTAGACCTTGACCTCTCTGTACAAGGCAAACTATCAATAGCTTAGTTTGCATAGCTATAGAGTATTGAGCAGGGGTGGGGGGAGGGTGGGGTCTGAATTCCATGATTATCTTCAGTCTGAATGAAATGATTGTCTGATGTTCCATGCAGAACCTGATTATGGAATTGTTAGCATTCACCATGTTGGAATCCTATGCGAAAACCTTGAAAGGTCAATGGCCTTCTACAAGGACCTCCTTGGTGAGTTAGCTGCGAGTTGTATGAGTTGCATGTCTATACCCACTGTTTCTGAAGTCAAATGATGCTGTTGATCGTTCAGGTCTTAAGGTGAATCCTGCTAGGCCAACTGACAAGCTTCCGTACAGAGGTGCTTGGCTCTGGGTTGGTTCTGAGATGATCCACTTGATGGAGCTGCCAAATCCGGATCCACTGACAGGACGCCCAGAGCATGGTGGGCGTGATCGTCATACCTGTATAGCAATCAAAGATGTGTCGAAGTTGAAAGAAATCTTTGACAAAGCTGGTATATCTGAATTCTTACTCTATCTTTTCCTGCTGTGTATACAATACACTGACTACAGTGGAGATACTCTTTTTCTCTACTTGCTGGCTTCAGTAATTGGTAGTAGAACATTTGGCCTTAAATTACTGCTATGGGTATTGGGTAGCACAAAGGTGTTAACAAGTCAGTAACTGAACACACAAGCTCCAAAGGAATCGGGATACTTACTCATGCATCAATACTAGAAGTTAAACCTATAAATTTTAATGTGACATGCCAAAACCCATTGATCAGTAGTACAGTATTAGAAATTGAACTTGTAGAACTGTGGCCTTTACCATGCTAAAGATGGTTACAGAGATATGCATATCTTTGATATCTTGACTATAGCTGCATGTACCTTTAATAGAATGGACTTATTCAGACTGAGGTATGGTTCTGCCGAAACTCGTAACTGTAGCCTAGTGAGTAGTCAAGCTATTTTTGTAGCAGACATGGCAAACAAAATCCCTGTGTGGGTAAATTTATAGATGTCTTGACTCTTGGAAACGTTGTCCTTGGTTTAAAGTAACCATTCTGTAGCAATTGTTGCAAGCTGTTGAAGGGAGGTCTGATGTTATAGTTGACTCAGACAGTGATGTTGATCAGATAATGTATCAGAAGTCTGGTCAATGGAGGTCTCAAATGTATTACATCCACATGACTTTAGCAGCCACATTCCAATTTTTTGGACATGAGAGTATGAGACTCATGTTCCACGGTTTCATGTTTTATATTACAACTTATTTCTCTTAGTTGACATTACTGCTTCACCTGTTATGCCTTTATAATGTTTAATCAGCATTGCAGTTTGTGTTATTTGATATGCTAGGTTATCACTACAGACTGTTAATCAGCATCGCAAAATTTATTTATCCCGCATGGTATGACAAACACAATGACCTTTTACTCCTTAACTGGAATGCAGGAATCAGCTACACACTCAGCAAATCTGGGCGACCAGCAATCTTTGCACGAGACCCGGATGGAAACGCGTTGGAATTCACACAAGTGTAGCAACTTAAATGCACATTTCCGACTACAACAGCTCATACTATCCTTACGCTTGTAAGAGTATTGTACCCAGACTGTTTTGCCGGTCTTGCTGTTTAGCTACAAAGATCTGGCCGGGGGAAAACTGCTTGTACATATCAGTCAAGTAAATGAGATGTACTACATGACGATTGATTGTTAGATTGATAGTAAATCGTATCATGGTATCCGAGCATTGAAAATGTAACCAATTGGGTTTGTATTATTCAAGGGCATTGATATCGACACATGAATCTTGTAAATTGCTTCAACGCTATGATACTTACATTAAGCTTGCCTACACGACATGCATGGTTCTGGTGTTCGATATCTAATATCATCCTTATTTTCCGATCATTTCGAAAATTGTTAAGTGCATGATATCAGTGTTAGTGTTTTCTAAACTTGGTTTAATTGCTGTATCAGATTGTTTTCTTCTTGAAAGAAACAACCTGGCTATTTCTGACGTTGGTTAACTCAGATGCCTACCTAGTAAAAAAACACTCTTATGCATCAGCTGGTTTTCTTCTTAAAGCAAACAACCGGGCTGCTTGTGACATTGGTTATTCAGAGATTTACCTTGTAAAGTCGAACCAGATGTGATCATACACCAAAGAATTTAATGGTTCATATAAAAATGAAACTGCTGTACATGTCTCACAGGACTTGCAATATTGAGATCCTCTGGATCTTGTCTTCAATATTTCTAGACTACGATCGATTCCTTCAGGAAATTTAAAGGATTTACACAGTCCTACGATATCCCTTAAGAATTCTTGTGAAATTCCTAATACTACCAGGGGAAGCGTAAGTAAAATCCTATCAGAAAACTGTATGTTCTGATCTGAGTCTTCCTATGCTTGATGGAAGATCAGCACTTACCCATTTTAAATACTTGAGTTTGGTACCACGAACATCCACCTACTAGAAGAAGGTGACGCCGCCGTGGAGGAGGTCGTGCGCGATCCTGTCCCGCTCCTTCTCGGCAGCTGCCGAGCGCACGGTGTCGGCGGCGACCACATCGTCGTCGTCGTCGTCGGAGATCTCCAACTGGAGGTCGGGGTCGAGTCCCTCGCCGCTGCGCTCGCAGAAGTTGTGCAGCACGCAGCAGGCGCCGAGCATGTTGTGGAGGTCCGGCAGCTTGGGCTCGGTGCGGCGCTGCAGGCAGCGCCACCGCGCCTTGAGCCTCTGGAATGCGCCCCGCGACGCGCGGCGCGCGGCGGCGACCCGCTCGTTGAACGCGTGCTGCGCCCACGTCAGGTTGTGGTGCGCGTACGGCACGAGCATCCAGTCCGTGAGCGGGTAGCTCGCGCCGCCGACAAGCCGCCGGCACTGGTCGTCTCCGACCCCGAGCAGCCCGCCCTCGCATCGGGCATACAGCGCCGACCTCTCGAGCACGGTTGCGTCGGGGAGCGAGCCCGGGAGGCCGATGCAGACGTCCGTGAATGCGCCGTCGGCGTCCACGACGGCCTGAACGGCGACGGAGTAGGACGCCTTCTGGCTCCGCTCCGTGAGGCGGCGGTTGTAGTACTCGGCGACGTTCTCCTTGGGCGGGCCTATAGGGATGTGATCAGTGCACACGGCGCCGACGACACCGGGGATCCCGGACACGGCCTCGAACCTGGAGGCGGTGGTGGAGTCCAGCCAACGGACAGCCTTGGGCAGGAGGACGGCGGTGAGTGCAGCGCAGACCTGGAGGACGATGTTGTGGCAGGTGGAGATGCCGAGGCCGAAGCGGCGGGAGACCTCGCGGAGGGGCTCCCCGGTGGCGAGGCGCCAGAGGCAGACGGCGACGCGCTGGTGCACGGGGATGGCGGCGCGCAGCGCGGTGTCCTCCTTGGCGACGGCGGCGCTGAGCTCGTCGCAGAGCGCGTCGAACGTGGCGCGCGACATGCGGAAGGCCCGCCGAAACTCCGCGTCCGGGCACGCCGGCCCGCTCAGGCGGTCCCACCACTCCGTGCTCCGCTCCCGCACCCACACCCGCCGGCCCCCGCCCCTCACTGCCGGCGCCGGCGCCGGCTTGCTACCCTCGCCGCCGCTGTGGACCGGCGAGCTCGACGGCGACGACGAGCTCTGCACCCTCCTCCTGACCGCCGCCGACCGCGACGACCCGGCCGCGGCGGTGGCGTCGTCGTCGTCGTCAGCCGGCACGAAGCCGCGCTTCCTGCTGTGACCCACCGCCGCTGGTAGCGCCTCGGGTGGCTGGTCAAGAATAGCCTGAACCGCCGGTTGTAACAGCTCGTCGGCGCGTTGCTCGCCGCCGTGGAAGAAGAAGGGTTCAGCAGGCAGCAAAGTATCCGCCGCCGCGTCAGAGTCGTCCTGCATGAAGAAGGCGAGGAAAGAGGACTGGTCGTAGTAGTCCTCAACGTCGACGTCCGCGGAGGCGGGGACGGCGGCGTCGAAGAGGAACGGAGGAGGGGTGAGGAAGGCGCTCATGATTAGTTTGCGAGAGGTAGCTCGATCAGTAAACTAGGTGTGGCGAATGGGGAGGCGTTGTTGAAGTGAAGCTGGGCAAGTGAGGAGGCGAAGTTATATATAGGTATGGGGCAGGGGGAGCTGGGGACGCGGTATGGGAATTTTTCTATGAAGAGGAGAAGCCGGCAGGAAGCGAGGTGCGTCGTCGTGTGTGGTGCGGTGGTGAACCGCGGCCTACGCGGGAGGGGAGAACGTACGGGAGAGAGGGGGAAAGCGAGTGGGATCTTTTTTCGCTCTTTTTTGGGAGTAGATCGAGCTGCAACGGTCCAGCTGTTTGGTTGCGATTTGATGGTGCATGTGGTTGGTGCCGGCTTACTCGTTTCGTTTGCTTGCTTCATTCAGTCAGCGGCTCGTCTCAGATTCTCAGGCATGTGTGGGATGCGCATGTGGCCCCCCCCCGGCTGGTCTTGCCGCGGTTTACCCTACCTGCCCTGCCCTGCTCGGCTGGTCTTTTTCTATGTGTGGCTACGCGTTATCCGGATTACACGAGTAGAAACCGAAGACGTACTCGCTGCGGTAAATAGTTGGCTGCTGGCAAAATTTTGTTGTTTAAAACCGGTTTATCTGAAAATCGTTCAGATTAACGGTATTCGCATATCTGAAACAAGCCTTAGACTTTGTTCGACATTTCATGCATTCCGATAATCTCGATTAGTTGAACCAATTAGAGATGTTTTGGTGTTTGGAAGGAAACAGTCTAATCAAGCAGGAATACCTCACCAACTGGTATCGTGAAGTGCAATCCTCCCTGCTGGATGATGCGAGCGGCAAGCTGTGATCTATGGGCTTATTCTCTGCTTCCATGCTGGCTTTGTAATATGTTGAAGATTTTTTTTTCTGCAGGCAATATGTTGAAGATTTAACTTTTCACATTTTTTTAAATTTTAATTGTTTGAGATTTTCATAAATCTCAATCATATAAAATTGCACACTACAGAGCCTAGAATTGCACCATAGACAAATGTGTAAATTTAGTAAAATAATATTACAATTTTAAATGAAGTAGGATGAAAATAAGAATGGTTGGGCGCTGATCCAAAAGCTAAGAAATTTGATAAATAAAAATAAACTGTCCCTTAACTCTGTTGTTCTTATTTTGGTTTTGCACTCAGCCCACCTAAGAACTACGTACTCTGTCAAACTCTTTTGGTTTCATTATATAAAATTCAATGATTGCCCCTTTTGATCTAAAGAAGAATAAGAAATAATTCAACCTTTTGTCTTTTAATTACTCGCCGAATTTAGATTTTTTTCCCTAAACTCTAATATCAGCTCCTTATTAACTCTTGAAACAATTTAGATTTCGTCCCTCACACCATTGGAAAGTAATTTTAGAAAACATGGCAGCGATTTTCGTACACGTGGCAGTCCAGCCCACATATTCAACAAATAAACTATAAAATAAAAATATAAAAATATAAAAATTAGAAAGAACTATAGGGAATTTTGGAAATTTTAGAAATATCCTATAAAAATTTAGCCTTGATTTTTTATGATAAATATTCCTAAAAGGTAAAAATCCGGAAGTGCCTAAAAAAATCAGAACTATACTGAAAAAGTGACTGAAAAATCTAGGACTTTATTTTTTAAAATTTTTATTTTTCAATACGCCGATTGGGTTGCCACGTGTGCAAAAACTATCGTCACATCCTCCCAAAGTGCCTTTTGATAGTCCGAGGGATGAAATCTAAACGGTTTGAAGAGTTGAGAGGCCAGGCAAGGTTGTTTAGTATTGGATTTTGGGGACGAAATATAAATTGTACTGATAGTTGAAAGATAAAAAAAAACTATGTTTCAACTTTTTATCAAGTTACAAGATTCTTTTTGTTCCACAATGAGATGAAATGTGAGAATAGTACGTAATTGGATAGCTGAGTTTATCTAGCTTTAAATGATTTAATGACGAATAGTATACTTCGCCCAATTTAACTTTTTTACAATAGGTGGCAGTTCTGGAACCCAAACCCTGTGGGGTCATTCTCTACATTACTGTCTAAACTAGATGTATACTGTGTATTCATGAACACATGTAAAAGTGTTTTTCAAAAATATGTGTTGTCAGTTGACCACACAGTTCATGTGTGGCACTGTCACTAGCTCTTATAATAAGCAGAGCACTAAGAGCCACCTCTTGACAGGGAATGAGGTGATATGGTTGTGTGTGCGCACGATTTCACTCATCAGTATTCAATTTCGGATGTTCACGGTTACGCAGGCGTGAGTGAATTTAGTAGGAACTTCGTGACATTTCCTAGTGTCCATCCATGTTAGAGGTGAGCTTAGGGACACAATCGCACGCGCGTGCGTGGGTGTGCGTCTTCATTGTATCGCACGAAGAAAAAAACGCAATACTGCATTGTACGGCTACCGTAGACTGTGCCTTAGACGTACGTCTAGCCTGCGTCGATGTGAGAACACGGGACCTATATAAATCGATGTGAGACACACGTGCACCGGCCACGGTGAGACCGCCAGAGCCTGTCCTCCACAAGGAAATCAAGATCCCGATTGATTTGACCGGCGTTGAACGAACCAAACAAGCTGACATCGACCCTACATTGCAAAATTCTTCAGTATTTAATGTGCTGTGGCATGTGTGGGCACCGGGGTTTGCATTGGATGGCGACGACCAGCTCCCCCCTGCCCTAACATGACAAGCGACCGAGGACGTACGTCAAGTGGGGATCGATGATGCGCGCAACGCACGCAGCCCCGCCGAATTCTATGTGGAGCACGGTGCTCGTCCGTCATGTTCGATTCTTCGGACGACGACCGGCCTACAGTACAGGTACGGGTTCCAAGCTTAATTAATTTGTAAATAACAGACCGAGTTGCATTAGCCCTAAGAACATTTTTGCAGTTACTGACATCTTACTATGAAACACGCATGCAGGGAAACATAGTAAGCGAAGTTTGAGGTACGACGGAAGGAAGTGTTGTAGCTGTATTTTTTTTTATCACGGAGAGGGAGTGTAGTTAGATGTAAAACCTTGAATTAATATCTGTTACTGTATTTTAGATGAGGAAAAAATTCATTGTCTCCTAGCCTCTGCATCGAAAAGATACATGTAATCAAAACCGTCTCCAAATATGGAAATTTACATTAACAGATACTAAAGTAAAATAGATTACATAAACATAAAACGTAGAACCACATACGATCAAACACTACACAATCTATTACGCGACTGTCATTTATGTTAGGATATAAATTATCTGACAACCGCCTCCAATCATCAAGCATGTGCGAACATCTACTCTCTGTCCGCCGCTCGCTGCAGCAAAGACTAATATCCATTATTGTGTCAGGCCTTACTCGATTTATGCATGCAGGTGGCGGAGTTCGTTGTGGAATGCACCGTAATAGAAACAGAATCTTATGATAATATGCTACGTGCGTAACAATCAGCTTACAACGAATACGATCACAACTTGGCGAGAAATGTTCTTTCTTTTTCACAAAAGAAAAAGAGAGCAAGAAATGGTTGACCAACATGTTAGCTTAACGGGAACAAACCTTTCTGATCGCGACAAGTAATTACATGGACAGCGAGAATACGGTGTGTACGGGGGTTTGAGCTGCCGTGATGGTTGACTAGATTGTGTGCGGTCTTAGGTCCACATGCTAGGTGATGGTGCTACCTTAAGAGTCAAGTCGTGCATGGCCGGAAGAGAGCCCGGACGATGGCGCCACACATTCCCCGGCAGCTACTTCTGTTCGATGGCAAGGTTCTCTCCATGCATGTGAAAAGTGTTGGCGACCTAGTGCTGGAACGATATGCAGTGCGGCGATTTCGCATACGGGCTCACGTGAGCCGATCAAAAGAGACAAAAGGGGAAATAATTTGGAATGCATATCTCAAATAAAAAAAGTCACACGTACATGCGTATTTTAGCACTTTATGCCCTTGCAATTTTTGGAAAATTTTGCATTTTTGTGGCCAGTACAAATACAAACAAATTTGAAGGTCTAACAAAGTCAAAAAACTTTGCAGTAATTTTTTTGGACGGAACAAAAATTGCAATTTTTTACAAATGCACATGTGCTAAAATATCATGGCCCTAGTGTAGGTGATCTTTCGATGAGATAGATCATTTCGATTTGGTAGAGGCGACTCTCAGATCCGGCTATAACTATATGACAACCGTTACAACTCGCAATCACTGAACCAACTCCGTAATGTTATCGATCTTGCTAGAAGCACGATCGACCTGACCATAAATGTCTTTTCTTGTGAGCAATTGAAGAACAAGTACGAAAATAGTAATAAGCAATCTAGAATTGCGAATATGAATTATAAGTATAACACGAAAAAATGAATCTCTTATTGACGTGGCGTTCTGAAGAGGTAGTTGTTGCTGAACTAGCTGAACGGGAAAACATAAAAGTTTTCACAAGTGAAAAAAAATCAACCAAACAAAAGCCAAGTTGTTGAGGGGGGAGGATGGGATTTCGACCAACCTATGGTTGGTCGAATCCAACCCTAGGATGGACTCATCTCTAGACTCTAACTCTAAACTACTTGTAGTTTGATTCTAATTTCAAAATTATATGGAGCTGACCAAAATAAAGGTGACACAACACCTTTGATGTTTTTAACACCCCAAACTATTACTAAGTCATGTCTGCCATCATCTTGTATCAAATTGAGCAACATAACTATCTCTTTTCACTCATCATGGTGGCTTCAAGGTCTTGTAGTATCCATCCTTGAGTCACTTGAGAGCTCCCAGTCATCATCACCATGTCCATCTCCCATCATCAAGCTTGGACCTTGGTTCCTTAATAAAATAATACAAACTGATTAGGCAGCATCATATAGTTCTTGAAATCATTACACACCGAGAAATGAAAGTACCTGATAATTAAGTTGATGTGCATGTGCTCTTGTTATTGGTCCTCATATCTCTTGAGGAACTTGAGGTGGATCAGCAAGTGGTGGGTAGGCGTGGTTGTATCGATGATAGTGATGTCATTATCATCCTGTCCTTCTTGAATTTGAGTCATCCTCGACTCAAGCTCGTCTTCTTCTCCAAAGTATGGCTTCAAATTTGCTTGTACCATTCCCTTTGTACGAGATGTGAGAGGTAAGTCCTATTGGAGTGATTCAAAGAGCTTGATATTGGTAGTAAAAAACAAGAAACAAATCAGAAGTAATATGCCTTTGTCGGCTACTAGGTGGTGGAGGCTCAACAAGTCGCTCACTCTCAGGTTTATACCAAATTATTACTAATTCTTACCAAGCAAGCAGGTGGTGATCGGCAACTAGATGCATCGAATGTCTCCAAAGATTGGATGGAGTGATTGCAAGTGACCGGCGTTTGTATGATAGTAGAATATGTATAACTTGGCCAGGCTCAAATATATTGAATGATTGCTCAAAGTACTAGTCACTAGTTGCTGACCCTCGGATCGAAAGAGCTAGCTAATCGATGTCTACTGGACGTAAGTGAAGCTTGCAATGCAGCAAAGCAGTGGCGGACGCTGCAAAAAAAAATGAAGCTCAAGCGATCAATAGAAATCTCTTGATACCATAGATGAAAATGATAGTAGATGAAATACCTGTAGAGGCTCAAAAGTATGGAATGCGGGTGACTATCTCAAACAACTACCCAATTCATGAAACTAGTATGAGGCCAAAAAAAATTCAAAACTGTGTGCAGGTGCGAAAATAGGCCAAAAAAAGTTTGAAATGATGGCGAGTGTCTCAGATAGTAGGGAATGACCTAAAAATAGTATTAAGATGAAAAAAATTTAGACGAGTTCCAGAATTTTTTTATGTCCGAAACTTGACCTCTTGACCTCTAAACTAAACTCGGACTCTTTTCTCCCAGAAGAAAACTCCTCTATCTAAAAGTACTTCGAACAGAGCAAACCAAATCCGTTTCAAGCTCCCCAAAACTGCGTGGCCCTTATCCAAAACCGCGTCTAGGTGGGATACGGTGGTTTAGAATCCTTATTGACCAAGACACCGAATTGATTTAGTTTGGCTAGTTGAGACCTAATCAAGCTTTCCTGTCCGAACCAAAGATGGTGTCGGTTCTTTCCTTATCTCTTCTATTTAAAACTTGGTAGTATTCGATGATTTGCTAACTCTAACAGATTTGATCTACTAGTGGTGGCACGGCAAAGATGCACGAGCATGGCAAGCAAGATATGTGCGGCAAAGATGCACGAGCACGTAGGGCAGCAAGATGCAAGGCAAGCTCGCGTAGGCTATGGTTTGTGGCAAGTTGATGGATGGTGCGGGTAACGAAGATGTGGCAAGGTTGTGGCAAGCTACAATAGGGAACAAGATGCAACTAGACACGATGAACTAGACACCAACTAACACAAAGATCAGCAACTAGACATGACAATGCAACCAAAAACTCAATGATGTAATGCACTGAAAAGAAAATTGCGAAGGCTCAGATTGGTTTGGACATGATGATCTAATCCTAATTTTTTTTCTTGTGGCTTTTTTGGGGACAATAGGTAAAAGATAAATCTACTACAACAAAGACTAGAAGATCTCACCAAGCAACCTTGAGCTCTGACACCACATGATGGCAATAAGGGTTCATGATCTTTAGATGAGACAGATACTTTCGGTTTGGTGGAGGCGACTTTCACGATGTGGCTACAACCGTATGACGACCCTTGCAACTTGCAATTGTTGAACCAACTCCCTAATGTTATTAACCTGGCTAGAAGCATGATCAACCTGACCACGAAGGTATTTTCTTGCGAGCAATCGAAGAACAAGCAAGAAAATAGTAGGAAGCAATCTAAAATTACGAATAGGAATTATATTTAAATGCATGAAAATATGAATCTCTTATTGATGAGGGGTTCTGAAGACGCAGTGGATGCTGAACTAGATGAACAAGAGAACAACAGAAGTTTTCACAAGTGAAAAAATACCAAACAAAACTCGAGTTGTTGAGGGGATCTCGAGACCTATTTAAAGGAGAGGATAATGAGATTTCGACCAGCCATGGTGTGGTTGAATCCAACCCTAGGATGGACTCCTCTCTGAACTTTAACTCTAAAAACTTGTAGTTTGACTCTATTTCAAAATTTCATGGGCCTTGCCCAAATAGAGGTGACACAGTACCTTTGGTGTTTTTAACACCCCAAAATACTACTAAATCATCACTGCCATTATCTTGTATCAAATTGAGCAACATAACCATCTCTCTTCACTCATCATGGGGGTTTCAAAGGTCTTGTAGTATCCATCCTTGAGAGCCACTTAAGAGCTCCCATCCTTGTTGCCATCTTCACTATGTCCATCTCCCATCATCAAGCTTGGACCTTGGTTCCTTAATAAAATAAGACAATTTAATTTAGGCAGCATCATATAGTTCTTAAAATCACTAGATGCACCGAGAAACGAAAGTACCTGATAATTAAGTTGATGGGCACATGCTCTTGTTATTGGTCCTTGTATCTCTTGAGCAACTTGAGGTGGATCAGTAAGTGGTTGTGTAGACATGGTTGTATTAATGGTAGTGATGTTCTCATCAAGTTGTAGATAGAGTATTTATTAAATAAGCCCATGTGACCCATGTGGATGAGGCCCATTTCTAAAAATTTCAAAATATTGTAAAGTTTAGTCTCATATTGCTAAAGCAAGGAGGTGGGAATGAACACATAAGATGAAATTCATGCCTCTTATTAAAATATGAGAAATATGGCACAAGAGGCTTGAGATAAACACACACACATGTATTCATGTATTTTTACATGAATATCTGCATGACTTGTGACTTGTGATGTGACTTGTTTGTTTTGATAAATCTTGTCGTTATGTCCTCATTAATCTGGTATTTTGAATTTCCAATTCAAACTGCTTAATTCGATGTTAATTCCGTTAGTTACTAATTAGCATTGAACTAAATTAACTGTAGCGGTTACAAGTGATTAAGGGTTGTTATTTTGAGCCGTCACTAGTGTGAGGCTGCAGCTATATAATATAGAGATGTCCACATTATTTGAAAAGAATTTCGCCATCTCTCCATCGTGTGAGGCTACAGCTATATAATATAGAGATGTCCACATTATTTGAAAAGAATTTCGCCATCTCTCCATCCTCCATACTTGTTCTGTCTCTTTGAAATATGTGCTAGAATATTGTGTCACTTGATCCTCGTCGACACTTCTTCCTATCGTGCACCGAGGAGTAGGGCGGTATCTCCAAACATTGTGCCACATTGAGACCTGCATGGGCAGCAATAGTGTTTCTGAGCAGCACAACTACGCAACCGCTAGCTATATCACTGTACTGGTCTTCATTGCAACCACTACACTGAGTACTACCTCAAGTTGCACTGCTTCCAATCATGGAGGCGGCAGTAAGTTCTTTGTGAAGAACCATACTGCTTTGTTAATCTTATTTTTACTGTCTAACAGTTAGATTGTACTGCATTTCTCAGAATATTTTACCTACTGTTAAAAATGATATTAGCAATATTTACTCATTCTAAATTATGCTTCCTGTTAAATTTTTGAAATTGAAATATTGTCCATATTTTCCAATAGTATCATGTGCACCTAGGCTTGTGGTACACCTGGTGCAGCCAAGCCCAAAAACAGCCACTAAAATTTATCAAAAAAACATGGTTTATTTATGATATAGACACGATATTGATCTACCATGTTACGAAATTTCAAATCCAAATTGACCCACAGCTTGAAAAACACAAAAGAAAAATCCTACTGTGACATAATTCATGGCTCAATTTGTTTGAATTGTCTACCATTCACAACATGATTTGTCCTTTCTATTTATCAAGTCGTACGTTGAATTTAAATTTATAATTTTGTGATATAGTAGATGTATATTGTGTCCATATCAAATCTATTCAGATTTTTTTCATAATATTTAGTGGGTAATATTTTCTCGGACCGGATACGTTCTCTATTGGTGTGCACGGGGTGTTCTTTGGGTTTTTGGAAAAATACGACCTTTTGATGTTTGACATGCAGTTGAAATTGTTGTCACTCCGGAGTAACTCGTGTTACGTTGGGAGTTAAAAAGAAACTCATATAATATTTTTAATTAAGAAAAACTTGTCTACGCTACTGTGTTTGTAACTATTTTTTTTATTTCAACCACACTAAAAATATAAGAACAACGATTTATGATAAATATACACCGTTTGTTTCTAGACCACGCAGCTGCGTGATTGCTTGCTGCTTGACTGAGTCGCCGTACGTCGAGCATGTGTTGCTTCTGTCCACCATCAACCTTGCTGTGAAAGAACTTTACTGCCTTATTGTGTTTATTTCTAATGTGGTTTTATGTATATATACTGCCTTTTACAATGTGTATTGTTGGTTTGCTATTGTTTTTTGCATCATTAGTTTACTGCAAATCACACTTGCTGTTAAATCTTGGAATTAGAATATTGCCTGTATTTTTCAGTTGCAAACCTACTCGGAGATTCCTCCGACTAGTTACAACCTTCTCAGAGGTTGGATACAACATACTCGAGATCATGGATATAACTACTCGGGTGGCTGGTAAACACTTGATGTGAGAGGGATTTTTGTGTAGCTCAACGTTTCGCTGCTTTTCTCATTTCATTCTCCTCTTATTTAAAGGGAAACAAACACCTAACCGTCACGCTAAACGTGCGCCATAATTCTGTGTGACTCGCGCCATCCCACGAGTGCGGATCAAACATTCGGTTAGCAGGACGTGCCCCTAGATGTGGACATGCACGTCTCGAGCTCCTACATGCACGGCCGCACAAAACGCGCCGTGCACACTACTGCTACGGAAACAATACATTGGGAGAAAAAAATAAAGTTACATGTGCACAAAGTTTACTAACATTATTCCCCCCAAATCTTTGTGCACTTACTTGATTTCAATCATTCTGATGCACGTGCGAAACTCCTGAAACCTGACATGCCCAAGTGCTTTTGTGAGTATGTCAGTGAGCTTGCCATCTGTGCTGATGAATTCGACTTCAATCTTCCCATTCTCAACACACTCATGAATGAAGTGAAATCTCGTATCAATGTGCTTGCTGCGGTCATGGTGGACAGGATTCTTGCTGAGACCGACTTGTTGTCCATCTTGAGCACAACACTTCTGACTTCTTCGTTCTTCAACTCGCCGAGAAGTCATGCCAGCCAAACGCCCTGGCATGCCGCCATTGTAGCGGCGATATACTCCGCCTCGCACGAGGAGAGTGCAACCACTTTCTGTTTCTGTGATTGCCAACTCACCAGGCTGCGGCTGAAGAAGTAGAGTACGCCGGTGGTACTCTTGCGGGTGTTGATGTCGCTCGCCATGTCACTGTCGCTATAGCCCATGAGGCATGGCTCCTCCGACTTCCTTACGTACCGGCAGCCAAAGCGTAGCATGCCGGCGATGTACCTGAGGATGTGCTTAACAGTGGCGAGATGCTCAGTGGTCGGCACCTCCATAAAGTGGCTCACGTAGCCTACAGCATACGTGATGTCGGGCCGCGTGTGTACCAGGTACCTTAGACTTCTGATGAGGCTGCGATACGCCGTGGCATCCGTCAGTGGCGCCGTGCTTGTCTTGCTAAGCTTGAATCGTGGTTCCATGAGAACGTGGCAAGGATTGCACCCCGTCATGCCACCCTTCTCAAGGATCTTCGCCGCGTACGCGCCTGGTTCAGCATGATGCCGTTGTCTTCTTGGCTTACCTTGATGCCAAGGTAGAAGCTAAGTAAGCCCAAGTCGCTTATTTTGAACTGTGCATTCATGTCTTCTTTGAATGTGCTGATTTCCCACGGATCAGCACCCGTGATCACCAGGTCATTGATGTAGACGCCTACAAGAAGGCGTGTCAGGTCGTTGCCGCACGCGTACACTGCATGCTCCGACTTGCTTCGAAAGAAGCCGAGTGCCGAGAGACACATGTTGAGCTTGGCATTCCAAGCGCGCGGGGCTTGTTGTAGACCGTAGAGGGACTTATCAAGCCTGTACACCTTCTGTTCTTCACCGTCGACAACGAACCCGAGTGGTTGTGTGACGTAGACCTCCTCCTCGAGTTCTGCATTGAGGAAGGCCGACTTGACGTCCATGTGGTGCACCGGCCAGCCCTCATGCGCAGCAAGGGCTACGAGTAGTCGGACGGACTCGAGTCATGCTACGGGTGTGAACACTTCCTCGAAGTCCACCCCTTGCTGTTGCACGTACCCTTTCACCACGAGTTGTGCTTTATGCTTGACGATGTTCTCGAGTGCATCCTTCTTCACCTTGAACACCCACTTCAGACCAATCGGCCGGTGGTTGGGTGGGAGATCGACAAGGTGCCAGGTACGGTTCTCTTCAATGGAGGTCATCTCCTCGAGCATCGCCTTGCGCCAAAACTTCTCTTGCTCCGCCTCCACGAACGTGGTTGGTTCGTCACCAACTGAGAGCAGGAGATCTTCTGAGTCGAGGTCAAGCTGGACTGGTGCAGTCATGTCGTAGATGCTCAACAAGGTTCTATACCGCTTCGTTGGCATGTCCGACAAGGTTGTTGTCGGCATGTCCGACAAGGTTGTCATTGACACGGCCGTCGTGGTCTTGTCGGGCATTGCTCTCATGGCCTCAGAAGTCGACGCGTGCCGTACCAGACTTGGGGTATGTTCCGAGTTGGCGTGTGGTATGGATGCGTCACCCCCGATTTCTTTGTCTTGCAAGGTTTACCCTGCATATTCAACAGTGAATATGTCACCAGAGCTACTAGTACCTGGGTCGCCGTGTGCTTCCCAGTCCCATTGTGCTGCCTCGTCGAACACCACATCTCGGGAGACGTGGACCCGGTCACCGACTGGATCATATAGGCAGCACGCCTTAGATCCCAGCTCGTACCCGATGAAGACCATGCGTATGCTCCTTAGATCCCGGCTCGTACCCGATGAAGACCATGCGTATGCTCCTGTCGTCGAGCTTTTTGAAGTTTGGCTTCACCACCTTCACGTGTGCTATGCACCCGAAGGTGCGCAAGAAGTGCACTGGTGGTCGTTCGCCATGCCAGGCTTCATACAGTGTCATGCCCTCGACGCTGTGAGTCGGGGCACGGTTGAGGATGAAGACGGCAGTAGTCACCGCCTCTCCCCAGAATCGGCCGGGCATATTCTTTGCCTTCATTATTTTGTGTGCCATAGAGATGATTGTCTGGTTCCGTTGTTCGACGACACCGTTCTATTGCAGCGAGTAGGACGTCGTCAGTTGTCGTTCGACGCCGTGGTCGGAGAAGTATGCTCCAAGTTCAGTAGATGTGAACTCTCCTCCATGATCGGTACGTAGCGCGTGCAGCTTTCGTCGCTTCTCCACCTCGACGCTAACCTGGAACTGCTTGGGTGCCGTGGACGCCTCGTCCTTTCTTGAGAGAAGGACGAGCCACATGTAACAACTATAGTCGTCCACGAGTAGCAGGAAGTAGCATTTTCCCGCGGGCGTAGTCGGAGTGATTGGCCCGCAGAGGTCTCTGTGCACCAGGTCGAGGACGTCCTTCGCTCGACTACTGCCTTGCGTTGGGAAGAAGCTCTGTTTCTGCTTCCCGACAAGGCAGCTCTCGCACACTTGATCGATTTGATCAATGCGTGGAAGGCCATGAACCATACCTTGTCGGACCAACTTGCGTAGTGACTAGAAGTTGAGGTGGCCATACCTTGTGTACCACCGCCACGAGTCATCGTCGTAACACGCCGATATGCACACCGGCTGTGCAATGGTGAGGTTGAGCACGTAGAGCTGGTTGCTGGTCCCCTTGACCCTAATGACAAGTTGTCGTTGTTGATCGCGCAGGGTGACGATGCCGTCCTCGGTCACCGTCTGGCAGCCGTTCTCGTCGAGTTGGCCAAGACTCACAATGTGACTTCATAGTCGGGATATGTAATACACCCTCGTGAGCACTCGGTGCTCACCGTCGTGGCACGTGAAGATGACCGTGCCGCACCCATAGATCTCCATGGTGGACGCATCGCTGAAGTGCACCGTCCCAGTCACACCAGTGTCTAGCTCCGCGAAGACGTTACGGTAGCCGGACATGTGGTTGCTGGCGCCGGTGTCCAGGTACCATGACCCCTCCTGTTGGTCTTCCTCATAGCCAAGGTGTGCTCGGGCACGTAACTCGTTGAGCATGACGTGCTCAGTGACATGCTTGTTGGTGTTGTCGATGGTGGACACGTGAGCCATCAGCAGCGTAGGCTCATCGTCATCGACCTTGGCGAGGTTGGCACGCTCCCTGCGCTCCTTTCGAGTAGCGCGACAGTCGCGGGAGAAATGCCCCATTTTGTTGCAATTATAGCATTTTACCTTGGTCAGGTCACGTGAGCCACTCGTTGTCGTGCGCCCCTGCAACCGCGGCGCGTCTTGCCGTCGGTTCTTGTTGGCTTTGCTCCTGCTCGAGCCTTGCTTGCGCCGTCGTAAGCGCCATCCACTCCTCCTCCATGCTTGAGCTTCCTCGTGCTGTCGTAAGGGCCATCCACTCCTCCTCCGTGAGGAGTAGTCGCCCTCCTGGCTCACCTCGTCGTTGAGGCCGTAGCGTTCCTCGGCTGCACGTTGAAAGAGCATCTAGGCCCCTAAATGGTTTTGATGGTTAATGGCAACCTAAACTGGAATCTAATGTTTACAATGAGTGTAAGCAGGATGAGTAGGTTCCAGGAAGAGGATTCATCCAGGAAAGGATGACCACCAAAAAGTACAAAGGTGGTTTCCAGGACAAGGAGATAGCTGCGCTAGGCAGCTGTGCCACAGCTGTGAAGAAGCCGATGCTGTGCAAGGAGTTGCAAGCAAGGTAATGATGGCTTGATGCGTCAAGGGCCGTGACTACAGTTGGTGGAAGCTAAAGCCTGGGTTTGCTAGTTTTCTTGAGTCCTTAGGAAACACCTGTACTACTAAGAAGGATGAAGTAGCAATGATTATTGGAGGTTCTATTATTCAATGCTTAGAGTGTTGGACAGTGACACTGATGCTTTGAGGTCAATGGCCCTGTAACAACAGTTTTGCACAAGTGTGAAACTGGGTTGTGCTAGCACACTGCTGTGCTAGCTTCCTAAAACCCTAGAGCCAAAGTTACCTGTGTGGCACAGCTGTGTCACAGGTGAACTACCGCTCTATGACTCAGGTACATCTTTGTGCCAGGGGAGAACTTGTAAATGCTAAGGGAACTGCACTGCAATAGTCTATGTGCCGAGCTAGAAGATTGTTGGAGGTTCTCTCCTAAGTAGGTATTAGAGTTAGTGTGTAAGCTGAGGGCATGTAGTGTGCCAAGACCGTGCTGAGTAGTGAGGCTACGTTAGTTAGGGTTTCACCTGTGTCAGCCTCCGGTGACACAGGTGTCAGTTTGCCTGAGCCGGTTACTATTGTGCGTTGTGATTAGCTGTGTCACCGGTGCCTGTCACCGGTGACCCACTTAATCCTACGTGGCATGAGTGTAACGGTGAAGTGCCTGCGAACTCTATATATAGAGGACCAGGGGAGGTCTCAGACCTCAACCTTTGCCAAATCTCTGCAATCCATTTTGACCATTGCAAACCTCTTTTCTCCTGAACAGAAGCAAACCTTCCTAAGTCTTAGTTCAAGGGAGAGTTAGAGCTCTGAGCAGTGAGCACTGGTTCCTCCAAGAGTTGTTGTTGCAGATTCTTTCTTGGAGTGTCTACTCCTAGACGGGTGTAGAAGTTGCTGTGACCACCCAAACTTGTGTGGGCTCGTGCAGTAGTTTGTGAAGGTGATTTGAAGTCTCCCTGCTGCAAGGCTAAAGGACTTCCACAAGCAAGAGAAAGAGACCTAAAAACTCAGGTACTCGGAGAACAAGCACTATTTAGTGTTGGCGATCTCTTCGGAGTAGCCTCTCCAACGGAGACGTACCATCTCTGAAAAGAGTGGGAACTTCGGTGAAAAATCCCTTATTTCTCTGAGCACTTTACATTCAGTACTTACTTGCTCATCTGATTTGCATGCTTATGTGATTCACAGTCATATTCAATCTAGTTGCAATGCTTTCTCATTGCCTGTGTTAATCTAGCTGTGTCACAGTTGTTGTATTGCTTATCTCATATCTATGCCAGTTATCTGTTACACAGTCATCTGTCTTACTCACCTGTTTAGGGCTTTCTATTTACCTGTGTTAGCCACTTGTGTGACAGCTGTGTGTTATTTTACATATCAAATACTGCCAGTGTAGTTGACCTGTCACAAGCTAGCTCATCCCCTAAACCAGTTAAGCCTGAATCTTGATAAAGAGAAGAATTTGTTTAAAATTGGTTAGCCTCCTATTCACCCCCCTCTAGTCGGCACCTACGATCCTTTCAAATTGTATCAGAGCTGGTTGCTCTTTGAATTGGCTTAACAGCCAGAGTTTAAAGGATGTCGGGCTATGAGGGTAAAATTCCTAGCCTTGATGGAACTAACTGTGCATTCTAGAAAAGAAAGATGCAAATGCATCTTATCGCTATAGACCCAGATGTTTGGGAGGTTGTGAATGCAGGTTACAGGTTGGAAGACACCATAATACCAAGCATCAACGATAAAAGAAATATCCAGAATAATGCAAGAGCTGCCACTGCCATATTCATGGGCCTTCAAGAACATGACTTCAACAGAGTCAGCACAATAGATTCTGCCAAAGAAATCTGGGACACTTTAGAGCAAATATATGAGGGCAGCAACACTCTAAAAAAGTTCAAGAGAAGCCTGTTGGAATCAAAGCTGGAAAGGTTTGAGTATGAACATGGTGAAGACATAAATTCCCTGTTCTCAAGACTCACAATCATCACAAATCAGCTAAGGGCACTTGGATCAAATCGAGTTGATGATGAAGATGTGATCAAGAAATTCTTATCAGTGCTGCCAAAGCCCTACAGGACTCTCGTTCTGATGCTGAAAGAGAAAGATGGCTTTGATCAGATGAAGCCCACTGAGGTGTTAGGGAGGATACTAACACATAAAATAGAGTTAAAGCAGGAAAGCAAGCACAATCTACCCTCCTCACTCAAGAAGAATATTGCACTAAAGACCACTGCCTCAGCTTCACTACGTGAAAGTGAAGGCAGTGATGATCTAGATGGGGAGATGACTAGTGGAGAAGAAACTGAGCTAAATCTGCTCATAAGAAACTTCAAAAGATTCTATAGAAAGAAGAAGCAGTTTGGCTCAAGTGACAGATTCAAAGGGAAGAAGCTGGTCAAGGACAACAAATATTTTGAGTGCGGTAAAGAAGGACATTTTGCTGCTGATTATCCAGCCAAGAAGAAGGACAACAGTCAATATAAGAAGAAGAAAGACTTCCATGGGAGGAAGAAGACTTTCAACAACAAGCATCCAACTTATGCCAAGAACAAAACTACTGCAAGAGCATATGTTGGACAAGTTTGGATATCTGATGATTCAGGCTCAGAGGAAGAATCAGAAGAGGAAGGAGAAGTTGCAGGCATTGCCATCAGCATAGCTGATGTGGCCAGCTGTGACACAGCCAAGTCACACAGCTCCAACATCAATGCCAAGGCTGACCAGCAGTCATCCATCTCTGCTCCTCTTTGCCTCATGGCCAAAATATCTAAGATACTTACTGAGGATGACTTTCCTGATTATGCTGAACTAATGGGTATCTTGGAAAGAACAGATAAGGCTTATGGCAAGGAGAGGAAGGAGAACATATCCCTAAGGGATAAGCTCAGAGAGCTCAGAGAAACCTGCGATGAGGTTATGGATGACAGGGAGAACCTCAGGCTAGATCAGGAGAACCTGGAGATTGCTCATGACAAGCTTAAGCAAGCTCATGAGCTTCTCCTCAAGGAGCATGAGGAGCTAAAGGCAAAGCATGCCAAATGCATTGATGATACTAACTCTCGTGTTGCTTCTGCTATTATATCCTTGCCTGCTCCTACTACTGTTGAAACCTGCTTAAATTGTGCTACTCGCATAAATGTTCTAACATCCACAGGTATTGCAACTGATAACTCAAATGAGGCTTCAACCTTTATTCCAAGTAACTCTGTGGATGCAGCTGAGCACAACAAGCTTAAGGAGGAACTTGAAGAAATTAAGAGGCTAATGAGGAAAGGTGTTTGCACTGTCAACATTGGCATGCAAAACTATCAGATGATTAGAGCTGAGATGCTCAGGAAAAATGATGGCCGGAAGGGCCTGGATTATACTCCTGCTTCGAACAAAGATAAACTGCCTGCTATCACTAACCCTAATCTTGCAGCTAGGTTTGTGAGACAGGCAGGTACAAATGAAAACAACTTTGTTGGTCACAAGCAGAAAAATAGGAATGTGGTGAACATTCCATCTAACCCATCCTATGTTCTGCAAAAGGACAGTAAAGGCAAGTTAGTGGCCAAGTATGTGGGTCACAAGCACCTGAAAAAATGGTCACCTGCTATCCTGGTACCTAAGGCTATTGTTGCCTGTGTCACCGGTACCTCACACTGCTGTGAGAATACAAGTGTCATAGGTAGCTTGCATTGTTCACTAACCCTTATGCCTAAGGTTGCTGGTGATAGTCAGCCAAAGAGGATTCATGTTATATCATCCATTGCTAAGGCTGTGAACTCTAGAAACAAACTTGCTAACCATATTACTACTGTCTCTGCTTATGATGAAGCCACTAAGGGAACCAAACAAGTTTGGGTCCCTAAGTTTCGTAACTGACCTTGCAGGACACTGTCTCCAGTGGAACTGATTGGGTTGTGGACAGTGGATGTACACAACATATGACTGGAGGTAGGGAGGAGTTTGTAGAGATCACCAATGAGAATCTGCCAAGCAAATATGTGGTCTATGCAGACAACTCCAAGAGAAATGTAAATGTCATTGGTAAAGTTGCCATATCTGAACATCACTCCTTGTCAAATGTTATGCTTGTGGATCAGATAGGCTATAGTCTAATGTCTATGTCACAGCTATGTGACACAGGTATGAAAGTCACTTTCTATCCTGATAAGGTTATAGCCTCTAAACTATCTGATGATTCACAAGTGTTCAAAGGATGCAGGTCTAGAAAATTTTACATTGTTAACTTCAATGAACAGTCTGCAGTAGCTCCATGGTGCCTCATGGCCAAGACCAGTGTCGGCTGGCTACATCCACTACTCAAGAAGATTCCTTATGAGCTGCTCACCAACTCTAAACCAACTGTCTCATACTTCAGGGTATTTGATTGTAAGTGCTACATACTTAGGAAAGGCAAATGCCTCTCTAAGTTTGAAGCTAAATCTGATGTTGGTATTTTCTTTGGTTATTCCACTAACTCCCATGTCTATAGAGTTTTTAACACCTCCACAAAGGTTGTTGAAGAATCTATAGATGTGGACTTTGATGAGTCTTATGGTTCCCAAGGAGAGCAAGTTGCTAATGATGTAGGGAGCAAGAATATTCTCAAGAAATCCACTGGTGAGATCAGACCTAATGTTAAGGAGGAATCTGCCTCACAAAGTGATCATGAACCACCTGCTCCACCACTGTGTGAAGACACTGGAGAGCAAGACATCGAGCTCGAGTACAACCCAGCTAATGATCAACTGGATGCAGAGGACCTGTCTCAGCCAGCTGTATCGCAGGAAGAACCAACTAGGTCACAGGCAACACGAACAGCTGTGACACAAGTGGTTGACCCCGAACCCCTTGTGATCAGCAGGCTACAGAAGGATCACCCTGTTGACCAAATCATTGATGCCATTAATAGGGGAGTGACTACTCGTTCTCGTATTGCAAATTTCTGTGAACATTACTCTTTTGTCTCCAGTGTTGAACCCAGGAATGTAAATGAAGCTGTCGGTGTTATAATCTGGCAATAATGAATGCGGGGTAGCGTATGCACAGCAGATCTAGATGGGTGCACATGGGAGACAAAGTTTAGACAAGTTTAGGCCCTCAAGAAGAGGTAATACCCTACGTCCTGTGTTTGGTGTATGATGTTGCTTGGATCCCAAGTGCTGCAAGCCTTCGAGAGTAGATCTCGAGGTTGCTAGGGCTCTGTGTGTATGAGAACTTATGAGAGCATCTAAAGCTCAGAACTCCTTGTGAGAGGATACCGATCGGAAGATCCCTACCTGGCCTTATATAGGCGACCAGGGTAGGGTTACAAGAGTCCAGATCGGTTTTACAGATTGGCTTCCTAATTAGTTACAGCAAAATCCGGGATTGCCGGGTAAGTGTTTTATCTCTATCTTGCACTCCAAGTTGATGAGGTGCCCCCGCGTAGAAGTCAGGCTCCGCGTAGTCGGCCCGGCCCACCCTATGTCCAGAGAGCCGGTATTGTCCTTCTTGACGATACCCGGTGCTATGTCATCGTCAGTAGCCCCCGAGTCCTTCACGATCTGGCTGCGACTTGCCGTTGTAGTGTCTGAGCCGAGTGCTTTTGCCTTCTTCCCAAGTGGCATCCGCCTGAGCACGCCTTGTTATGGTCTGCAGGAAGATTGTGAGGGACTCATAGGACTCCTGTAGAGTTGAGATAGTAAGCCAAGTAATATTCACCCGTGGGGTAGGAATATCATGGCGGTTGAGTTAATAACAGGTAAGTTCTGGTGGTATCCAATCATTTCCAGCGGATGGAGACTGGCTGATAGCCCAGCGGGGGACATACCATAAATTTCGACCGAACTCCCGAGTGGCGTCTGGTTTCCCGAATGGTTTGGGTCCAGCTAGTGTCCCTCTGGGGGAATGCCCTCGGAATTCACGTCAGAACCAGAACACAAGCTGTGGCGCTGCGGTCCCGAGTGGTGGAGCCTGATGCCCGGATGTTCCACTAAATCCGAAAGTTCCAGATCCCAAAGATTCCAGGGTAAAACTCCCGAAACATCCGGGTGGAGAAAACGGTAGCTCCGAGTTGCTCGGTGTCTGACTAGCGGCCCACTGAAGGCGCGCCACCACTGCCCTTCACTAGGTTGTATCCAAGTGATTGCGTTCCCCGAGAGGCCAATCCTTGAAACCCTTCAAAACCGTAATGTTCGGTTCTGAGTTATTTGGCATCTGACTAGTGACCGTTGAGGGTACGTTACAGTTGCTCTTTATGTGGGGTGTATTCCAAACGGCTATTTAATTCCGGAAGGCCGACCGTTGGAAACCCCTAGCCGAAACTGTGTTGAAAATGGTAACGCCAAGTCGTGGAGCGGTTAATTCATTCCACGACCCACCACGCCGTGTAATGGAAGCCAGAAAACTGCGACATGGGCACGAAAAACGCCCGCAGAGACCAATGGGATGCCTCGTGCGCACGAGAAAACCGCGGTCGTGGGAACAGAAGAGTTGCGCCCCTCTGCTGTCCCCCTTTATGAGGCAAGAGAGAGGAAGACCACAGGCCCCATTCGCGTTCGCACTTAGCCTTCTTGCGCCCAGCTTGCCTCTTCGCCTTCCTCACGCCCCAGCGCCCTTGAGAGCACCATCGTGAACCAAAACCCTAGATCGATTCACCGACACTGGATGCACTCTCCCATCTGGGCAGCAGATCCAGCCGAAGAAGAGGAGGACGTGCTGGTGTGGGCAATCCTTGAAGAAGAGAACTCCTCCACCAACCCCATGGCTCCTTGGGTGAAATCGACAGCGACCGAGACCCGGCTGAACGCTCTGGTGGCCGCGAGTGTGCTGCCGGCGAAGGAGCTGGTGGAATGGCGCGCTGCTGGCGGGGAGGAATTCCCCACCCCGAATACCAGCGAGATCGTGGTCCACTCCGCCTTCTTCCACCGGGGGTTCTCGGTGCCGGTCCGTCCTTTCCTCCGGGGGTTGCTCTACTACTACGGATTGGAGCTTCACAACCTCAAACCCAACGGACTGCTTCACGCCTCCACCTTCATCACCTTGTGCGAGTGCTTCCTCAGAATCGAGCCGCATTTTACGCTGTGGAAGTAGTTGTTCATCGTGAAGCCGTAGCCGAGCAAGAGCAGCCCGGCTGTGGTGGGGGTGCCAGGTTCCAACTGAGGCCCGGGGCCGTCAAGCTCTACCTGGAGCTCCCCTTCCAAACCTCCAACAAGGGATGGCACTAGGATTGGTTCTATATCTCCAATCTGGTACCATCTCTTCCGAGCTTCGGGGGTCAGCCTCCTGAGGTCCGGCCGAGCTAGACCGATTTGCCGCTGGATCGGGAGCAGCCCGGGTCATGGTGCTCATGGGGGCTCTCTCTGAGGCGCTCAAAGTCGGCGTGTCCGGGATCATTGTCATCTCCACCTTCATCCGTCGCCGAGTCCAGCCAGTGAAGCTGAGGGTGCATCCGATGTACGAATACATCGATGGCCAAGATGTGACTCGGGAGTCAGCTGACGAGCTCTCGGAGGATGAAGTGCGGCGCCGGGTCGGAAAGCTAATGGCCCAGGGGACCGACCTGGACATCTCCAGCGGCCGCCGCCTTTCAGTCGTGCCAACCCGCCGAGTCGGGTGAGCGACCATTCCCTTGACTTTGTCATTTGCAATTCTGAGTTTTGCTGAGTCTTCATTTGAATTGCGTTTGTACTCCCCAACTTTGCAGAATCTGTTCGGGTTCAGTTCTCCAGCTCCCCTACTAGAGAAGGAGATATGGAACCAACCCCAATATGCCGACATCCCCAGCAGCGGGCCACCGTCATAGGGAACGGCTGGCGTATCCTCCTCCATCACCTTTTCAGCCGAGTGCGCCAGCTCCAGACGAAGAGGAGGAAGATGATGACGATGCCCCGCTCATCATGAAAAGGCGATGGAGGACGCCCGCTGAGGCCACCCTGAGGGGACAGGGCGGCTCACCCAATTGTCCTGACTCGGTGGCACCGGGCGCCGCCTCTGAAGGGGTTCGTCTGGTGGCCGGAGATGAAGTTCCCCCCAGTCGGGGAGAAAAGAGGACAGCTGATGCTGCCTTCGGGGGGCAGAGCAGCCCCGTGGCGCAGCCGGCCACGACGATCGGTGTGCCAAAGTGGAAAAAGAGCGGTCACCTCCCCCGGTCTGCCAAGTAAGTTGCTAACTGAACGTCTCCTTCCCGTTTTTGATGGTAGGAGGTATTAATCAGCTCGGATGTTTCGCAGTCCGCGAAAGCCGGTTGTTCTCTCAAAGAGTAAGCCGGGTGCCCAAGGACCTGGCCAAGGCAGAGTGGGTTGGCACCTGGGACCCGACCCTCATCTCCTCCAATGGCTGCGGAGGCACCTGTACCGCCCTCTTCCTTCGATCCGGAGGGTATACCGCCGGCTCTGCCACCGGAAGACGCTCCGCCGGCTCCGCCGCCGGGGAATGCGATGCCGAGTCTGCCGCGTCCGCCGCCCGCTTCTGGGACAGTCGAGGCCAGTGCCAGAGTGCAGCCCCTGCCACAGCGGAGCTAGCGGGTCCGGGTCAGGATGGAGTGCCCCTACGCGACCACCGGGGCAACCTGGTTTTGCCGCTAGAGGAGATAGGGGTGGAGCGTGCGCCGCCTCCTTTGTCGGGGCTCCCGCTGGCCCTCCAGCCACTTCGGGTTCGGGAGACGGACCCCTCCAGGCCGGGCGTCATCCTGCGGGAGGTCGATGACGTCCGGGAAGCGGAAGAGTGGGATCAGCTTTGGGCTGCTACCACCGAGCTCGGGGAGAAGCTTCCGGTGCTGCTAAAGGGCATCCGGGAGAGCGCCAACCTGGTCAATGGCAGGATCAATCCGCTGGCGCAGGTATGTGACTTTGTCATCATGTTTCTTTTTTGTTTTCACCCGGCTGTTTTGGCCGGGCGGGAACTTTCTTCCTTTCCTTAGGTTCCTCTCTGGGGCACGAACAGTGCACCCAGAGGGTGTAGCCCCCGAGCCTCTACTTGGTTAAAGGAACCGAGTGGAGGATCTAGATGATTTTGCTGGTTTTCACTCTGGGGGCACATGCACCCAGAGGGTGTAGCCCCCGAGCCTCTGCTTGGTTCAGAGAACCAAGTAGAGGGCCTTGATAACTCTTCTGGGTAGCTAATCTTTACTGTTGTCTTTTGCAGAGCTTGACCAGGTGATCGGTGGAGAAGACCGAATTTCTCCAAGAGCGTCTCCTTGCCTTCGAGTGACTCGGCCAGCGAAAGGCTCAAGTGGGACAATTTGAAGGGGAGCCTTCACTCGGCGCATGAGCAAGTACGTGAGCAGGAAGCCGAAGTGGAGACTCTGAAGAGAGGCGTCTCCCAGGAGGCTGCCCGAGCTCAAGGTAACTACCCCGAGCTTCTTTAGCTTGCTGTGTCTTTACTACTGCTGATTTTTTGATGTCCTCTGTAGCCGCCGAGGACGAGTCCGCCAGGCTCAGGGAGGAGCTTGAAGCGGTGAAGGCTCGCCTGGGGCGGCTTGTCCTTGTTGAGGAGAAGGCCTCCAAACTTGAGGAGGAACTCGGCATGGAGAAGGCACGCGTCGGGGAGCTCGAGAAGGAGTCGGCCGTCCTTGACGGCAGCTTAAGGCGCGCCCTAGAGGCCGTTGAAGCGGCGAACAAGAGAGCAGCGGATTCCACTGCTGGTGAGTGTCCGACTCAGATCTGCTCATCCAGGATCGGTCGGGTACCTCGCTGATGCTTTTGTCCCAACTCCGCAGGGTTCGAAGCGCACATCAGGAAGATCACCAAGACGGCGGAGTCCCTACAGGTGGCCGGTCAGCTGACCTGCGCTGCCCTTTGGGAGGACGACCCAGTGCCAGACCGTGTGGATGCGGTTGCAGAATGACTTTGACGGGGGCCGGACCAGGTCAAGGAGCTGATGCGTGAGCACTACCGAGCCAGGGTAGAGTTCGCGCTCCTCGTGGCAAAGTCCCACTAACCGGCGATCGATATGAAGGAGATCCAGGATGGGCTTACGACCGACGTCCCCGACGACAAAGTCCTGGCGCTGATTGAGGAGATCCTTCCCGCCGCGGAGAACCCAGAGGGTGTAACTGCCGAGTGTCTGCTGTGTGTAGCAGTGAGCGTACATAACGGGCCAGTCGGGAGCTCCAGGAATTATTTCGAGTGGAGCGAAAAGACCTTTGTTCATATGTCCGAAGAAATCAAAGTATGAAATGCTAAGCATAGAAACGACGTAGCTGTTTGATGTTCCATGCGTTGGTGATGGTGTTGCCATCTTGATCCTTCAGTCGGTAAGCTCCCGGGCGCAGTACTTCGGCGACCACGTACGGACCCTCCCATGGCGGGGAGAGCTTGTGCTTATCTGTGTTGGATTGGACTCGGCATAGGACCAAGTCGCCAATGTTGAAGGCACGTCCACGTACGTGTCGGCTCTGATAGCGACGTAGGTCCTGCTGGTACTTTGCCAACCAAAGGAAGGCGACTTCACGTGCTTCTTCAAGCTGGTCAATAGCGTTTTGTCTCGCCTCCTCTGACTCAGCCTCAATGTAAGCCCGGATGCACGGGGATCCATACTCCAGGTTGGTCGAGAGGACGGCCTTGGCTCCATATACCATGAAGAAGGGTGTGTAACCAGTCGACCGGTTAGGCGTAGTTTGCAGGCTCCATAGCACTGAGGGCAACTCAGATGCCCACTTGCCTGCGAACTTCTTCAGGCGCTGGAAAATCCGAGGTTTGATGCCTTGCATGATCAAACCATTAGCCCGCTCGACCTGCCCATTGGTGCGTGGGTGTGCCACGGTGGCAAAGTTGAGGCCAATGTTGTAGTCGTCGCAGAATTGGAGGAAAGCTACGCCGGTGAATTGCGCGCCATTGTTAGTGATGATACTGTTGGGGATGCCGAACCGATAGACGATATCTCGGAAGAACTCGGCGGCCCGTTCGACCGTGATAGTGGCAACTGCCTTGGCTTCAATCCACTTGGTGAACTTGTCCATGGCGACGAAGAGGTGGGTGTAGCCCCCGGGAGCTCTTTTGAGGGGACCAACCATGTCCAGACCCCAGACGGTGAAAGGCCAGGTGATCGGGATAGGCTGGAGTGCTTGTGTCGGCAGGTGTGTCTGTCGGGCGAAGTATTGGTAGCCCTCGCAAGTGCGCACGATGTGCTCGGCGTTTGAAATGGCAGTCAGCCAGTAGAAACCCCATTGGAAAGCTTTCCCGACTAGTGATTTTGGTGCCACGTGGTGCCCGCAAACTCCCAAGTGAATGTCACGTAATAGCTGTTTCTCTTGATCTTGAGGTATGCACCGCTGGAGGATTCCGGAGGTGCTTTTCTTGTAGAGTTCGCCTTCGACGATGACATAGGCCTTGGCGCATCTCACGAAGCGGCGCGCCTTGGTCTGCTCCGACGGGAGAGTGTCTCGCAGGAGGTAGTCGAGGAAGGGTGTTGTCCAGTCGGGATCGATGATCAGAACTTCGTGGGATGGCTGCTGAGTGCCATCCAGTTCTTCGGGGGAAGGCTCGGTGGTCATGGGAGCCATCTCTGCTTTGATAGAAGGTACATGCAACTCCTGGAGAAAAACTCCAGTCGGGACGACATCCCGACTGGACCCCAGCTTGGCGAGTGTGTCTGCGGCTTCGTTGTCTCGGCAGAGGACGTGCGTGATTTCGAGGCCATCAAACTTGGCTTCAAGCTTACGCACCTCTTGGCAGTAGGCTTCCATGGCTGGGTCTTGGCATGACCAGTCCTTCATGACCTGCCGGACTACCAGTTCAGAGTCTCCGCGGGCGAGGAGCCGGCGGATCCCAAGTGAAGTCGCGATGCGAAGACCGTGTAGTAAGGCTTCATATTTGGCGACATTGTTGGACGCCGGGAAATGGATTTGTAGCATGTACTTGAAGCGTTCTCCTTTCGGATAAATGAGCACAACGCCAGCCCCCGCGCCTTGAAGCATCAGAGAGCCGTCGAAGTATAGTGTCCAATGTTTGAGGTCGATGACGGAGGGCGGGGACTGGATTTCTGTCCACTCGGCCATGAAGTCGGCAAGAGCTTGAGACTTGATGGCCATGCGGGGGGCGTAAACTATACTGAATGCCATTAATTCCATTGCCCATTTAGCAATCCTCCCTGTGGCGTCGCGGTTGTTGATGATGTCTGCGATCGGGAAGGAGCTAACCACCATAATCGGGTGTCCTTGGAAGTAGTGGATTAGCTTCCTCGATGTGATGAACACCACATAGATGATCTTCTATATCTGAGGGTACCGTGCCTTGGACTCGGCGAGTACTTCACTGATGAAGTAGACCGGACGCTGAACCTTCTGGATGTGGCCTGGCTCGGAGCATTCGACGACCAAGATGGTACTGACCACCTGAGTGGTCACTGCGATGTAGAGGAGCAGCGGCTCGTTGGGCATCGGGGAGACTAGTATCGGGGACGTGGTCAGGAGCTTCTTTAGCCCATCGAGGGCGTCTTGAGCCTTAGATGTCCATGCGAAGTTGTCTGACTTCTTCAGGAGCTTGTAAAGGGGCAGGGCCTTTTCACCGAGTCGGGAGATGAATCAGCTGAGGGCCGCCATGCACCCAGTTAGCCACTGGACATCCTTAAGGCTCTTTGGCAGCTCCATTTTGACGATGGCATCGATCTTCTTCGGGTTAACCTCTATTTCTCGTTCGGAAACGATGAAACCGAGTAGCTTTCCCGAAGGCACTCCGAACACGCACTTTTCTAGGTTGAGCTTCATGCCGAACTGCCTGAGGTTGGAGAAGGTTTCCCCTAAGTTGGTTACAAGATCTTCTTTCTTCTCGGACTTGACCACCACATCGTCGACTTAGGCTTGTACGTTCCTGCCAATCTATTCCTGGAGGCAGCGCTGCATGCACCGTTGGTACGTGGTGCCGGTGTTCTTGAAGCTGAAAGGCATGGAGATGTAGCAGAAGGCCCCGAACAGAGTGATGAACGCCGGCTCCTGGCACTTGCCGTGGAACCAGCACGGTTCTCAGAAATCTCGGCCTGCTGGAGGGCTGCTTCCTCCACTAGGATCTGGAGCCGCCGAAGTTTGTTGTGGCCTGGGGTGCCTTCAGGGATATTGATGGCACGTGTCGCCACTGAGGTAGTGACGATGTTGTGACTGGGAAGCGGAAATATCAGAACGCCGTCCCTTTCACGCATGCGGAGTGCATTGTGGACCTGGCGTCCACGATCCCGCATGTCCTCATTGTGTTCTCTTTCTCCGCGCTGGCGAGTCAACGCGGTTAGCTGCTCGGCTAGTTCCTCCTCCTTGGCAAGAAGGCGGAGTTGAGTGGCCTCTAGCTGCTTAGGAATCTGTTCTTCGATGGGGACGAGCCGGTCGTCATCGTCGATCGGTACCTCTGGGTTAGCCATGAAGACCTCCCGAGAAAGATGGTGGCTTCCCGAGCTCTCAAAATCGTCCGAGTTATACTCAACGACAGGTAGGAGAGACTCGATTGCACCAACCAGTCGGGATCCCTGCCTGATGGGTGGGAATCCGTTTTCGAGCAGCAGATCCGACTTCGGCGTAGCCTCGTCCTTGGTGAGGGGAGCCGAAGGCGTGGACTCAGGGGTGAGTCCAAGTGAAGATGTTGATGAAACCTCCGTTGATCGGCGGGAAGCCGAGTCGCAGAGATGAAGCTTGCCGATCTGGTCAGCAATGAAGTCCAGCTTCCCGAATCGGAAAGCTGGCCTGACTCAGGGACAACGTTCAGGGAAGCGAATCGCATGATGCTGCCCGGAACGAAGCCACCGTTGTTGTTGAAGAAATCCATCTGGAACTGTCTGGATGGATCTATGCGCAGCGCCCCTACCTGGCGCGCCAACTGTCGGTGTTATAATCCAGCAATAATGAATGCGGGGTAGTGTACGCATAGCAGATCTAGATGGGTGTACACGGGAGACAAAGTTTAGACAGGTTCAGGCCCTCAAGAAGAGGTAATACCTTACGTCTTGTGTTTGGTTTATGATGTTGCTTGGATCCCGAGTGCCGCAAGCCTTCGAGAGTAGATCTCGAGGTTGCTAGGGTTATATGTGTATGAGAACTTATGAAAGCATCTAAAGCTCAGAACTCCCCGTGAGAGGATACCGATCAGAAGATCCCTACCTGGCCTTATATAGGCGACCAGTGTAGGGTTACAAGAGTCCGGATCGGTTTACAGATTGGCTTCCTAATTAGTTACAGCAAAATCTGGGATTGCCGAGTAAGTGTTTTATCTCTATCTTGCACTCCAAGTCGATGAGGCGCCCCCGCGTAGAAGTTGGACTCCGGGTAGTCGGCCCGGCCCACCCTATGTCCAGAGGGCTGGTATTGTCCTTCTTGATGATACCTTGGTGCTATGTCATCGTCAGAAGCTCTCAAAGATGCTGATCGGATAAATGCCATGCATGAAGAGCTGAACCAGTTTGAAAGAAATCAAGTCTGGTCCCTGGTGGAAAGACCCCATGACCACAATATCATTAGAACCAAGTGGGTCTTCAGAAACAAACAAGACACAAATGGACTGGTGGTGAGGAACAAAGCCAGACTAGTTGCTCAAGGCTTCACTCAAGTGGAAGGTCTAGACTTTGGTGAAATATTTGCTCCAGTAGCAAGACTTGAAGCCATCAGGATTCTACTTGCCTATGCTGCTCATTATAACATCAAGCTCTATGAAATGGATGTGAAGTCAGCCTTCCTAAATGGTAAACTTTCTGAACTAGTATATGTTGAGTAGCCACCTGGTTTTGAAGATGCTAAGAAACCACATCATGTCTATAAATTGCACAAAGCACTTTATGGTCTAAAAGAAGCACCTAGAGCATGGTATGATACACTGAAAGAATTTCTGATCAAAGTTAGATTTAAAATGGGCTTAGTAGACATAACTCTATTTACTAAGAAAAATGGAAAGGACTTATTTGTGTGCCAAATTTATGTCGATGACATAATATTTGGTAGTACTAACCGTTCAATGAGTGATGAGTTTAGCAAGATGATGACCAAGAGGTTTGAGATGTCTTTGGATGGAGAACTCAAGTACTTCCTAGGACTGCAAATCAAGCAACTCAAGGAAGAGACATTCATCTCACAAGAAATGTTCACCAAGGACATCATCACCAAGTTTGGCACGAAGGATGCAAAGTCCATACAAACTCCCATGCAAACTAATGCTCATCTGGACTTAAACATTGAAGGTAAATCAGTTGATCAGAAAGAATTCAGATTCATGATAGGTTCCTTGTTATATCTATGTACATCTAGGCCAGATATTATGTTGAGTGTATGTATGTGTGCTAGATTCCAAGCTAACCCTAAGGACTGTCACAGAGTGGCAGTACGCAGGATTTTGAGATATTTAATTCAAACTTCAGGGTTTGGTTTGTGGTACCCCAAAGGTGCAAATTTTGAGCTAGTTGGCTATTCTGATAGTGACTATGCAGGGTGTAAGGTTGACCGAAAAAGCACCTCAGGTACTTGTCAATTCCTAGGGCACTCCTTGGTGTCCTGGTCATCCAAGAAACAAAACTCAATAGCCCTTTCCACTGCAGAAGCTGAGTATATAGTTGCTGGTAGTTGTTGTGCTCAATTATTATGGATGAGGCAGACCTTGAAAGATTTCAACATATCTTTTGATCAAGTACCACTCTTCTGTGATAATGAAAGTGCAATTAAGTTAGCCAACAACCCAGTACACCCACCAAAGATCGAAACACATAGAAGTGAGGCACAACTTCCTTAGAGATCATGTGGAGAAGGGAGACATACAACTGTGTCATGTAAGGACAGAGAAACAATTAGCTGATATTTTCACCAAGCCTTTAGACGAGACTAGGTTCTGTGCTCTGAGGAGTGAATTGAATATCATTGATGTCTCAAACTTGCAATAAATGGTTTGCTTGGTGTCTAGCTCATATGTTCATTCTATTTATGCTGTCTGTGTTTTTCATCTGTGTCACCTACCTGTGTTACAAGTATGCTTAGAGTTGAGAGTTTTCGCTGAGCTGTTTGTGCACATTTTTCTGTGTACATATTTTCCTATCTGGTTTTTCAAAATCAACTTTTGTCAGTTTTAGCTTTGCTTGTTTGACTTTTTGGCAAACTGACATTGGGAAGATTTCATAAGGACCTTCTAACAGTGCTCAAGTGCTTTCTCTCTTATCAAATTTTCTCTATCCTGGTGCTCCCAAATGAAAAACTTGTCACCTGAGTCATCCATCTGTGTCTCAGGTGAATTCCTTTGAATTCCATAGGTCTCAGGCTATTTTTAACTCACCTGTGTCACAGGTCATTTAGTCAGTTGTGACACAGCCACCTTAAAAACCCTTCGGCCTATATAAAGAAACTTGCGGTTCCTAGAAAACTTGTTCGACCACAGTAACCCCAAACTTCCGCTGAGCACCAATTTCAAGAGTTTTCGACGAATTCACGGTTTCCGTCCCACCAATGTTTTCTAACTCTTCAGAGAAGCTTTCCGAGGCGCTCCAACACCTTTCATCCGCGCCTTGAGAAGTTTTCGATCAAAGTAAGCATTAGCCAACCCTTATTGCGTTTAAACCTAGCTTCATGTCAATGCATCCGCTCAAGAACTTAATCCAGTAGCGCATTGTCCTTGATTAGGGTTGGTTTAGGCTTGGTTTAGCTTTCTGGTCTCATCTAGCTCGAAACCTAGGGGCAAAATCTTGCTAAACCCTAGTTTTCATGAATCTGTGTTCCGCCTCTGTTCATAGCTGTGTCACCGCTATGGTCTCACCTGTTTCACCGGTGTGCCTATTCAACGGGCAGAGACTTTAGTTTGGTTCTAAGCCCTCACCTGTGGCACCTTGTCTTCACACAGGTGGACAACACAGCTACTATCTTCTGTATTTGGGAGCATCTCTTTCCTTATTCTTCCTCATCTTTCTCGTTTCTACAGATGTCTTTGGATTCAGAAATAGAGGACAGTGGTCTCAAATGGTCAGATCCCGAAGAGTCAAGCAGAGAGATGATTATATCTGACTCTGACCAAGAGAGACAGGCTGAGGCAGAGAGAAGAAGCTCTTCAGAGAAGAAGAGCTCAGCAGAAAGCTTACAGGCAAAGAAAAGCTGCTGCTGCAGCATCTAAAGCTGGTCAGTCCAGATCAGCACAGCCAGTCTTATCCAAGAGGACAAGATCATCATCAGATGCTGGTCAATTATCTCTGAGCAAGACAGCTGCTAAAAAGCCAAGGCAAGTGGTAAGAAAGGTCAAGAAGACCTCAGTTGAAGATGTAGTGCTGCCAAGGGGCACTCTATCTATCCAAGAGCCTCAGGCTGAGGAAATTGATCCCTCCATCCAAGAAGCTATCATTGAAAATGACAAGGTCATTTTAGAAGAGATGGACAATCTTTTAGAACAGATCCTTGCAGAAACAGATGAAAGGGTGAAGAAGCAACTTCTTGAGCTGTTCTCTGCTAAGAACCTTCAACTGTCAGTACAGTCTAGGCCAATATCTTATGCTATTCCAGAGCCAATAGATGAAGATAAGGTTCTGTTGAGAGAAATTACAGATTTGCATTTTCAGATGTAGGCAGCCACCTCAGCATCTGCTAAGAATATTTTGAAACAGCTAATCCTTGAGAAGTAGAAAATATTCTCTTACAGATCTCAACCTGTTTCAACATCAAAACCCATTGAGGTTCGTAGTTCTGATGCTAGGGATCATCATCTTCTTCAGCAGATGTCTGAACTGATGGCTACATTGAAAATGTGCCCATAGGACCTGCTAGGAATGCTCTGAAGGAACAAATCAGAATCAAGTGACAATTGCTGTCTCCTGAGCTCAGAAAAGAATCAGAAGTAGCCAGGCTCAATCGTCGCATCACAAGAAGGAGATCTACAACTATAGTAATCTCTGATGCACCTCAAGTCCAGGAGCAGTCAGATGTAGAGGTTGCAATCATCTCTGAAACCTCACAGAGCTCCAAACCATCGATGAAAGAACAGCTGGTTCAACAATAGGAGACTCTAAAGGAGCTAAAGAAGGAGATGTCACCACCTGTGGCACAGGTGGCTGACACAGCTAAAGCAACAATGCACACCTATCAAAGAAAAAGGAGGAAGAGTTCGAGCTCAATCAGTACTGAGACTCTTTCATCTTTAGATGTGCATAGACCTATATCCCCTTCATAGTTTCTGGTTTCTGAGACAGAGGAACAAGCTACAGAAAAGGCTCATGCGCCCTCATCATCACCCAAGACTGGAACAGATAAGCCTTCAGAAGCTATTTAGACCTCATCTCCACAGCTGTCCCAACCAGCTGTGTCTCAGGCAGTCGATGCCCTAGTGCATTCTCCACAACTGCCTTTGCCATTGGTGTCACAGCCAGTTGACACCGAGGTCACTTCACCTGTTGCTCATCCCTCTCAGTCCCCACCTGTGGCACAGGCAAGTGACCCAGCTGTAGCAGAAGATAGCTCTGAAAGCATATCAGATGATGGCACAGGGGTGTTTCAGTGACCCCTCCAAGAGCAAGGGAACCTCGATTAGACTCTGACAAAGAGTATGTTGCTGAAGAAACTTCTTCCAGCTCAGAGTCAGAACAAGAGGCTGCAGCAGAAGAACCAGAGACAGCTGCATAGGCAGAGCACGAGGACAATTCTCCAAAAATTTTGATGATGAGGAGGACTTGGAATCAAAATACAGCTATGTATTCTCATCTGCTCTGAGAACTGAACAAGGACAGATGTAATTTCTGCCCAGATCTGCTTGGAAGAAGCTACCCAAGTGTGACCCTAAGAGGTCCAAGAGCAAGGTTGCATCTCTAAGCTCTAGTGGTTACATCAAGATGAGATCAACCAATCCATACTTCTCAGCTGACAAGGATTATATTGAATCAGCTTGCTCTGACCCCAGATTCCACAATGAAAAATAGAAGGGGGTCTATCATGAAATCCTATCAGCTAAAGGATTTGTAGATTGCAAAGCCATTGATTGGGAAGCTCTCTCAAGCTCTAGGCTGCGTGCACTTCTATCTCTTATTCAAGCAGCAGGTCTTGAGTTCCTGAGCAATCTACAACAAGGATATGATCCAGAAGTGATCAGAGAGTTCTATGCCACGGTGTGGGTAGAACAAGATAATCAAGACATCATAATCTGGAAGACAAGAGGCCAGCTCCTATCCATAACAGCTCCAGAATTCAACAGTCTGTTTAGAGCACCTGTGGAGCCCAATATGCCAAATCTTTTCAGATTGGAGCCAGTACCAAATGAAGTGAGAAGAAAATTCTATCCAAGAAATTTCTCCTTCCCTGCCAATGCTCCAGCAGATCATGTATACTTCAAAGGCATTACAATCACTGCCAAGCATCTTGTGAAGATCCTCAATGTTACCATTCAACCCAAAGGAGGAAACACAGATGCAGTCTATTCTCCTGTCTGGCAAGTGCTGGTCCACATAGCAAAGAATCAATATTTTGACATTGCCAGATTCATTTTTCATGAAATAGATGCAGTGCAGAAAGACAAGAAAGCTAAGATGAGGTATGGCTCATACATCATGCACATGATCCTTCAGAGGACAGGTCTACCTGAGTCAGAGTTTGATATATCTATCAAGACGTCTAAGACTCAGCTCAGACCTCAAGCTGATGATAATCCAGATGAAGTTGCTGTTCCTGCCCTCTTTGGTGATATTTCAGATGCAGCTGTGCCAGGCCCCCAGTGACACAACTATTCCAATAGCAGCTCAGATGCCACCTCAAGATCATAGCTCTCAACCCCAAGTCCCCACCGGTGTCACAGCTGATATTCCTGCAGCTGACCCAGCTGAACTGGTATCTGTGACACAGGTAGCCGATGATGGCTCTCTCTCGTCCTCTCTAATGTCTCAAGCAGCTGCCAGAGCATACCAGAACAAGGTCATGCCTACTCAGTTTGCTGCTCTGCGCAAAGAGAATCTCCAGCTCCGAGAAGATGTAACTAGTTTGCATGCCAAGGTTGATCAAATGCAGACTAAACTCTCAGAGATTCTTCAGCTTTTGAGATCCAATTCAACCTGAAGCTTCGTTTCCTTAACCCTTTTTGGTGTCTTAGTGGCAAAGGGGGAGAGATGCAAGAGGAGAGGTGCAGCAGGAGCAAAGCTTATCTAAGGGAGAGATATAAGGGGAGTGGAGAGTTTTTGGCTTTTGCTGTGTATCAAGACTTGTTCTTAATCTGATTTCCTATGTCTTGAGCACACTATCTTATTTGAAATGATGCAATTTTCTTTCTGTTCATATGCTGATATGTGTGGATAATATTTTACTTTTGCTCTGATCATAACACATATCAAATGAATACCCAGAACATGCTTTAAAAGAAACTCTAAAGTTGCATCATTATCAACTCAGTTCAGTCTATTACTCATGATACATTTATTACACTGAACTGATGAGGTGCATGTTGTGAGAATTTACTACTCAAGTTTTTAATTCAGACCTGTGCATTTGTATTCCAAAAGCAAATCTCTTATGCACAGCTTTAGGGGGAGTATATTCTGACAACCTGCACATATACTACTCATTCAAATCTTTAATCAATATTTGTGAATGGTTTGTCACTAACCACCAAAAAGGGGGACATTGAAAGAGCATCTAGGCCCTTAAATGGTTTTGATGGTTAATGGCAACCTAAACTGGAATCTAGTGTTTACAATGAGTGTAAGCAGGATGAGTAGGTTCCAGGAAGAGGATTCATCCAGGAAAGGATGACCACCAAAAAGTACAAAGGTGGTTTCCAGGACAAGGAGATAGCTGCGCTAGGCAGCTGTGCCACAGCTGTGAAGAAGCCGGTGCTGTGCAAGGAGTTGCAAGCAAGGTGATGGTGGCTTGATGCGTCAAGGGCCGTGACTACAGTTGGTGGAAGCTGAAGCCTGGGTTTGCTAGTTTTCTTGAGTCCTTAGGAAACACCTGTAATACTAAGAAGGATGAAGTAGCAATGATTATTGTAGGTTCTATTGTTCAATGCTCAGAGTGTTGGACAGTGGCAAGCACACTACTGTGCTAGCTTCCTAAAACCCTAGAGCCAAAGTTACCTGTGTGGCACAGCTGTATCACATGTGAACTACTGCTCTATGACTCAGGTACATCTCTGTGCCAGGGGAGAGCTTGTAAATGCTAAGGGAACTGCACTGCAATAGTCTATTTGCCGAGTCAGAAGATTGTTGGAGGTTCTCTCCTAAGTAGGTCTCAGAGTTAGTGTGTACGCTGAGGGCATGTAGTGTGCCAAGACCGGGCTGAGTAGTGAGGCTACGTCAGTTAGGATTTCACCTGTATCAGCCTCTGGTGACACAGGTGTCGGTCTGCCTGAGCCGGTTACCATTGTGCATTGTGATTAGCTGTGTCACCGGTGCCTGTTACCGGTGACCCACTTAATCCTACGTGGCATGAGTGTAACGGTCAGGTGCCTGTGGACTCTATATATAGAGGACCAGAGGAGATCTCAGGCCTCAACCTTTGCCAAATCTCTACAATCCATTTCGACCGTTGCAAACCTCTTTTCTCCTGAACAGAAGCAAACCTTCCTAAGTCTTAGTTCAAGGGAGAATTAGAGCTCTGAGCAGTGAGCACTGGTTCCTCCAAGAGTTGTTGTTGCAGATTCTTTCTTGGAGTGTCTACTCCTAGACGGGTGTAGGAGTTGCTGTGACCACCCAAGCTTGTGTGGGCTGGTGCAGTAGTTTGTGAAGGTGATTTGAAGTCTACATGCTGCAAGGCTAAAGGACTTCCACAAGCAAGAGAAAGAGACCTGAAAACTCAGGTACTCGGAGAACAAGCATGATTTAGTGCTGGCGATCTCTTCGGAGTAGCCTCTCCAACGGAGACGTACCATCTCTGAAAAGAGTGGGAACTTTGGTGAAAAATCTCTTGTTTCTCTGAGCACTTTACATTCAGTACTTACTTGCTCATCTGATTTGCATGCTTATGTGATTCATAGTCATATTCAATCTAGCTGCAATGCTTTCTCATTGCCTGTGTTAATCTAGTTGTGTCACAGTTGCTGTATTGCTTATCTCATATCTGTGCCAGTTATCTGTTACACAGCCATCTGTCTTATTCATTTGTTTAGGGCTTTCTGTTTACCTGTGTTAGCCACCTGTGTGATAGCTGTGTGTTATTTTACATATGAAATACTGCCAGTGTAGTTGACCTGTCACACAGCTAGCTCATCCCCTAAACCAGTTAAGTCTTAATCTTGATAAAGAGAAGAATTTGTTTAAAATTGGTTAGCCTCCTATTCACCCCCCTCTAGTCGGCACCTACGATCCTTTCACACGTCGATGGCCGGCGAGGTCCTCGATCGACAGTGTGCGCAGGTCGAGAAGCATCTCAATGGACAGGGCGATCTGCCTGTACTGTGGGGGCACAACTCGTAGGAACTTCTTCACCACCCTCTCATCGTCGAGTGGTTCCCCGAGTGTGCGGAGGTTGTTCACAAGCACCGCGATGCGCATGTTGAAGGCGTTGACGGTCTCACCATCCTTGAAGGAGATCCCTTCAAACTCCATGCGTAGTCGTTGCACCGTGGCCTCGCGAACACGATTGACGGCAATGTACATCACCTTGATTGTGTCCTAGGCCTCCTTTGCTGCCCGTTTAATAGCAATGCTCTTGAGCATCTCGGGTGGCATGGCTCGCAGAATGGCGGCCAGTGCCATCTTGTCGTCGCGGAACGTCGCGTTGCCGTCGATGGCTTTCTGGGCCTCCAGGTTCACCTGCATCACAAGTGCCCACTCGATGTAGTTGGTAGTCGTCAGCATGGGGTAGACGACGGAGCCGCTACTCTCGCGTATAGCGCGCTTGGTCACCACCAGCTCGGTGGGCGCCATGCCTCGTCTGACTTCTTCCGCGCTCACGTGGCGGAGAGATCGATCCTCCACGAAGTGGTACTGAAGCCATGATCCCAGAGCTCTCAACATGGCTCTGATACCAAATGTCAGTTGCAAACCTACTCGGAGATTCCTCCGACTAGTTGCAACCTTCTCGGAGGTTGGATACAATCTACTCGGGATTGTGGATATAACTACTCGGGTGGCAGGTAAACACTTGATGTGAGAGGGACTTTTGTGTCATTCTCCTCTTATTTAAAGGGAAACAAACACCTAACCGTTACGCTAAACGTGCGCCATGATCCCTTGTGACTCGCGCTATCCCACGAGTGTGGATCAGACGTTTGGTTAGCAGGACGTGCCCCTAGACGTGGACATGCACGTCTCGAGCTCCTACATGCATGGCCGCACAAAACGCGCCGCCGTGCGCACTATTGCTACGGAAACAAAACATTGGGAGAAAAAACAAAGGTACATGTGCACATAGTTTACTAACATATGGGCTCTTACATTTTCTAGTCGGCTTGCACTTGGAATCTACTTGAATAATAACTTGTTGATGCCACATATGATATATATTTACCTATGAGGATAGGATATAGAAGATAGATAGAGAGAAGAAATAAGTTTGCCTTTCTTTCGTGAAGGGTTGGCTTATACTCCCTCCATCCCATTGTCTAAGGCGCGATTTGAATTTTGCCGTGTCCCATTTTCTAAGGCGTGAATTAGTACCATGAGTACTGCGATGCTTCGAATTTGCTTTGCCTTAATCACGGAGGGTAGAAGCTGCCGCATGCATGCATGCAAGATTATTAGCAAGCCAATGAGAGCAATGGACTTCTACTGTGCTGCTGCAAGCGATGGACTGGAGCGCGTGACGTAAAACTGTATGCATGCAAGCAATGCTAATAGTATTGGTTAATGAAGTGGATTAATGTTAGATACGAATATTTTTTGTTCCTTGGTCTCAACATCGAATGGGAATACGCCTAAGATAACGGGACGGAGGGAGTATACCCTAAGATTAATAGATACAAGAGACAACAACATTAAATACAAGAAATAACAGCCTTCTTTATCATTATATTGCTATATTTTATGTTTTCTCTTGATGACATGGATGAGTGTAAGAGATGATATCCATCTTTAACATTGTACATGCCCTAAAGAGAACATGAGTTTCCAAATGTTGATTGTGTTGAGTTTATCACGGTGATCAAATTATTGAAACAATAAATATAAGAAAATGGCTATGGCACATACGGCATAATTAAGTTGATTTTGTTCGATTTATTTGAATGCTTAAAATCATTCAAAAATAAGAACAACTAAAAGATGACCAACTTATAACCTTGGCTGTTGGATGGAGAAATGGAGGGCTAGTATGACAAAGATGGTAGGATCAAGCATAAATGCAAGTCATTGGAGTAATTCGATCAATTATACAAAGTTAGGTAGATTTAGCAAAATATTAACTTGTGCTTCCTATATTGTCTATAGATATCTTAGTCAATGTTATGAAAATAAATGCATGATACATAGAATTTTTGATAAAAAATATTTTAGTGCTATACCCAATGGTCGCTCCCCAATTCCCTCACGTAATAGTGTGGTGCCCCTTCTTCGATGTGGCCGACGACCATCCCCTTCTCCACACACCACCGTCAGCATCCGGGGATATATTTTGAGGATGTTGTCGCCTCATTACTTGTTATCTTCATAGTCTTTTAGAATAAGGTACAATAAATTTTGCACAAATGACTTGACTCATACCGAACCCCAACCTCCCGAAATACTCGTGGCGTCATCGTATGATTTTGGTAAGTATACTACCATTTGACAGTATGATCAAAAGAAACTGAAGAAATAAATTGAATCTAGAAATGGTAATTTGATTATAAACCTTGATATATACATGGTAGATTAATTAAGATATACAATCTCAAAAATTTATTGCAGCCCTAGCAAGGTTCACGCTTGGCTTCTTCCATCAAATTTGCAAAAATATTCAGTCCACTTTTACCATGAGTCACAGCTGTGTAGGTATCACCAGTCATCCATTTCAGCCTCCTCATGCACCATATGACCATTCTTTACCTTCCTCATAACCAAGTATATCATCATTAACATCACCTTCAGGCTCATCGTCACTAACTGATTCTCCACGGTGTATCCCTCGAGCGTATGTTCTCGACATGCCATAAATATGAATATGGTCTTTCACTTTTGCTTTAGATCCAAGAGTCTTTCACTTTTGCTTTAGATCCAAGTTTGTGATTTATGATATAATATTTCATCATTTCTACTGGAATGATTTCGCATATGTTGCATAAACTCGGTCGCACCGTTCAAACAGGCAGTGAACAGCAAAGCATTTACCCCGCTTCTATCCATTCGCTCCTAAGACCAAAATGAAAGTATGAACTCTCATAATATGTACGTAATAACTAGATAAACGTACAACATGGCAAAATAGGAGTGTTACTTTAATGGTTTCTATGTTATTGATTTTAACAATGCACGGAGTCATTCCTAAATAAAATATAACAAACTTACTGTATTATGCCTCACCGTATGAATTTCTAAATCAAAAATTATTTTAGAAGAACAGAAATTCCTCAATTGCGCATTGAATCGAGCATTGCAAACCTATAGTGCTAGTAGTTGGAACCAATTTTGCTAAAATCAAGAACCAATACATCAGGAAATGAACATTGGCAAGGCATGCATAAATCAATTATAAAAGGTAATTGGTTCTAGCTTTCAAGAACCCATACTAATTATTATTTTTACGGAAGCGAATAGGAGATCTGCTGATCTATGTATAGATAACAAAGAGTTGTCCATTTAATTATAGGAATACCGGGATAGAACATAATTACAACAGATTTGCTACCTAAAAAGATTAGGCCTAGACCACCGCCGACCCATCAAGCCATGGCAACACAAGAAAGCTCGAATACAGCGCACGCCATCGAGGGCCTCACACAATGACACCTTCCATAGCATCACCGTCATAACCCCCCGCGTCCGTGATCTGACGGCTCCAATTTGGCCACATCAAGCAACCGATGCACCGAACACCACAACGGCCGCACCAAGTCCACGTTAGCCAAGCGACCAAAGTCAAGCACTGCAACAGTGATAAGGCAGCTCTAATTTGAAAAGCTTCACGTAAAGGCGCTATTCATCACCCATCGTCGTAGCCAAACGAAGCACCCCAACAAGAGATACGAGGTTGCCGTCCTAGCATCCACGCAAGTCCATCCACTGGTCCTAGCATCCACGCAAGCCGGCGTGGGGAAGGGGCTTTGAGAAGATGCCTCTAAGGAGGGGAACAATGCAGAAGTGCCATCATTGCCCAATCCAGGTTGACCCGGATCCGAGATTTCTCCAGCAGAAATGTAGAGCGCGAGAAGGGTGAGGTGCCATATCTCCCAAACGATGCCTCCATGGAGGTGAACATCGCCAGTTCTGGCCCAAGAACCGGAACAGGGCTTTCACCCAGAATGCATTACCCCACCACCGGCATACCCACATCCGCCCATATGCGCCACAAAGCCATCACTGTTGCCACCCTCAAATCACCTCCACCGCATTTCCCACACGGCATGACTCCGCACAGGAGCAGTTGTCCACCCTTCGCTAGCCATGGAAGCCACAAGCCAACACCAAATCTGAACCAAGGCAGGGCTGTGTCCCCGCCCCCCATGGCAGATTTGGAAGGGCCGTGCACCAAGAGCATGGCACGCCATCGAAAGCCCGCTGTCGTAAGCCCACTGCCACACGGCACGCAATGCGACGACACCTTGCATTGTCACTGCCCACCGCACCACCTTGCACCATCGGGGCAAGCCACGTCGCAACCACCGACCTGGGGTGGCTGCCCTGGCTTCCGGGCTCTGTAACTGGAGCGACTGGAGGATCCCACCCTCCTTTGGGAATGAGGCTAGCTGCCACCACGGACAGAGTCGATGGTAGCGGCGGCGAAGGCAGACAACAGAGAGGCCTCTGTCTTTTTTCCTCCTGGTTGCCAGAAGTGACATAGGGACATTTTGATGTATATTAACCCATATTAGTTTTGAAGCATGGCAAACTAAAACTCAACATCCCACTGCGTATTCCTTACCTCTGATTACAGTAGTTAGCCGGCCTGTTGATGGCTAGAACATTCAGAGTGGCAGGCTAATGGGAATAAGAAAGGTGGAGAAAGACCAGAGTAGCTATATGTGAAATCAGATAGGATTCGTTCAGATAGTTCTCAAACCATATCTTATACCATATTCTGTTCTCTGATACGTAAGTGGATTGGATAGTGCTTGGATGCAGATACAAATACAGATTATTCTGGGATTGGATATGGTACGAAAACGGACCGGATGTGGACCAGAAACAAACAAAAATAGTGGATACTATGTACATTGATGGCCGACAAGTTCACCAAATCATCATGGTACCTTTCACGAGAAGTATTTAGCCCAAGATGATCCACAGGAGCAAAGGTTAGACGCGCCCCTTTCCCATAACTAAACTTTTCACGAGAGTAATTGTGTATGCACCTGAATCATAACTCAGAATTAATATACTAAACTATTGACTTCTATCGGAGCAATAATGATGAAAGCAAAGCGAACTAAATTATGAGTACCAAATATTAATTAATTAAAAATATTAATAAAAAACATGACAATAAGTAATAAATAGTTTCTAGGCAATTAGAAAGATAACATGCAAAGGAAACTATGAATGCAAACATGAGAGCGAAGCTATAAATAGATATGCCTCAAACATCGGTCACATACCTTTCGCAACCACGACCTTGCCCCAATGTCCATTGGCTAGCAAAACAATTAAAGTGTCCATTGACATGGAGAAGATGGAGACGGTTCATGGAGATGATGCCCAAGGCGCCAACCCTAGGCTATGCCATGTGTGGTGGCTGCGTCCTCCCCTTCTTCTTCCTTGCAGTCACCCTTAGAGGAGGTTGGAGATATGTTCTTGGTTAAAAGAGCATCTAGGCCTCTAAATGGTTTTGATGGTTAATGGCAACCTAAAGAGTGTAAACAGGATAAGTAGGTTCTATGAAAAAGATTCATCTAGGAAAGGATGATCACCCAAAAGTACAAAGATGGTTTCCAGGACAAGGAGATAGTTGCGCTAGGCAGCTGTGCCACAGCTGTGAACAAGCCGGTGCTATGCAAGGAGTTGCAAGCAAGGTGATGGTGGCTTGATGCGTCAATGGCCGTGACTACAGTGGGTGGAAGCTGAAGCCTAGGTTTGCTAGTTTTCTTGAGTCCTTAGGAAATACCTGTACTATCAAGAGGGATAAAGTAGCAATGATTTTTGGAGGTTCTATTGCTCAATGCTCAGAGTGTTGGACAGTGGCACTGATGCCTTGAGGTCAGTGGCCCTGTAACAACAGTTTTGCACAAGTGTGAAACTGGGTTGTGCTAGCACACTGCTGTGCTAGCTTCCTAAAACCCTAGAGCCAAAGTTACCTGTGTGGCACAACTGTGTCACAGGTGAACAACCGCTCTATGACTCAGGTACATCTCTGTGCCAGGGGAGAGCTTGTAAATGCTAAGGGAACTGCACTGCAATAGTCTGTCTGCCGAGTCAGAAGACTGTTGGAGGTTCTCTCTTGAGTAGGCATCAGAGTTAGTGTGTGCGCTGAGGGCATGTAATGTGCCAGGACCGGGCTGAGTAGTGAGGCTATGTCAGTTAGGGTTTCATCTGTGTCAGCCTCCGGTGACACAGGTGTCGGTCTGCCTGAGCCGGTTACCATTGTGCGTTGTGATTAGCTGTGTCACCGGTGCCTGTCACCGATGAGTCACTTAATCCTATGTGGCATGAGTGTAACGGTCAGGTGCCTGTGGACTCTATATATAGGGGACCATGGGAGGTCTTTGAACTCAACCTTTGCAAAAAGCTCTACAATCCATTTCGACCGTTGCAAACCTCTTTTCTCCTGAACAGAAGCAAACATTCCTAAGTCTAGTGAGATTTAGAGCTTTGAGCAGAAAGCACTGGTTCCTCCAAGAGTTGTTGTTGCAGATTCTTTCTTGGAGTGTCTACTCCTAGACAAGCGTAGGAGTTGCTGTGACCACCTAAGCTTGTGTGGGCTGGTACAGTAGTCTGTGAAGGTGATCTGAAGTCTACCTGCTGCAAGGCGAAAAGACTTCCACAAGCAAGAGAAAGAGACCTGAAACTTGGGTACTCGGAGAACAAGTACGATTCAGTGCTGGCCATCTCTTCGGAGTAGCCTCTCCAACGGAGATGTACCATCTCTGAAAAGAGTGGGAACTTCGGTGAAAAATCCCTTCTCTCTGGGTAGTTTCCATTCTGTACTTACTTGCTCATCTGATTTGCATGCTTGTGTGATCCACTGTTATATATAACCTAGCTGCAATCCTATCTCATTGCCTGTGTTAATCTAGCTGTGTCTCAGTTGCGTTATTGCTTATCTCATATCGGTGCCAGTTACCTGTTACACAGCTATCTGTCATATACATCTGTTTAGGGTTTTTCAGCTTACTTGTGTTAGCCACCTGTGTGACAGCTGTGTGTTAATTTACATATCAAATACTGCCTGAGTAGTTGACCTGTTACACATCTAGCAAAACCCTTCAGCCAGTTAAGTCTTTAATCTTGATAAACTGAAGTAATTGTTTAAAATTGATTAGCCTCCTATTCACCCCCCCTCTAGTCGGCACCTACGATCCTTTCATTGGTGGAGTTATGTAACGCCTGAGTTTTTGGCATCATTTAAATCCCTAAATTTATGTCTTATTAAAAATCCTAATAAACTTTCATCTGCATATTTGCCCCTGTGTATATGTGCATATACGCAATAAGAATAACCCTGAAACAATATCTATAAGCTACCGACTCAACCCTTGCCCCGATTAGGGTTACATATATGCACACATATGCAGCCATATGTAAACCCTAATCCTTAACCCCTTCGGCAATCTATCTGAAAACCTAACTCACCTATTCTTCCGACAAAAGGGTAAACCCTAATGGCAACTGCACAAACACGGTAACCCAGGGACAAAGGGAGTGTACCAGGTACCCAGTAGGGCCCACAGATCAGAGGTGGGGCCCACAACCTGAAACCCTAGCTTTTACACCTCTTCTCAATTGTTTTCTTAAAACCAAAAACACTAAAAGTATGATCTTATGTGAATTTACTTCTCCAAAAATTTTAGAAAAATTCCATAAAATACCTGAGACCCATATGCACCTAACTACAAGATAAAATGGGGATGTCCAGTGCAAAGTTTCCAAACCATAACAAAAATACCAAGACAAGCTGAATTTGCAATTGAACTACAGCACCCAAAATTAAGCTCAAAAAAATTCACAAAAATTCCCCAGCATATTAGATGCTCCCAGGACACCAATTATGCAAGAACATTTCTGTGTGCAGTACAGCTTTTTTTAGAACTTGCCACAGGAAGTTTCTAGCCTTTTAGGTTGAACCTAGCTTTGCCTCACCCTAAGTCCGTGAAAAGTCATAAGAAAGTTTGTGTAGCTCCCCTAGCATGTCCAACACCCTACCATGCCAGGACTTCAGACAGGCAAAGCACCTTTTCCCTTCTGTTGCTTTAAACCCTAGTCATGCCAATATTGACATGCCCTCTTTTCCCTAACCTTTCCTCCACCGTTTCCCTTCATCTTTTCTAGAGCACCCTCCAATACTATGCTCTGCCTCTCTGACATAGCCATGCACGCTTAGACCCAGCCAGACACCTCCGGACACACTCATGCTGGTTTGAGCGTGCATTGGGCACGCTCTGGACGCGTCCAGAGCAAGCACAGCAAGCCCACGAGCGGAAGCTCTGCCTTCCCACCGCTTCCAATCAGTGGCAATACACCGGCCTTGTCCAGGGCCCCCTCCAGCCCTCCTCGACCTTGCCACGAACAACCACCGCTCTCCAGGCCATCCGGGGCCTCCCCTCACCGTCGTCATTCGCCCTGGCGGCAAGTGCCACTCCCTCTCACTCCCCCGACCACCCCAACTTTCAATTGCTCCCGAGTTTGCTTTCTCCTCCACCTCGGTCACTTTCCCCACTGCTCGGTCCCTCAAAAATCCAAACCAAGCGAACCTCCCGGCGCCAAATCATTACCCCCATCGTGTTCCTCTCCACTTGGCGATTCTAAACCTCCCATCAATTTCCCTAAACCCTCACTAGACCGAGGATGCCTAAACCTCGCCGGAGCCTGTACCGGAGCCCTCGCTGGCATTTATCCCAAGTGGCGAAGGAGCCTTAACCGGCTGCCAGGCGGGCCCGTGCTCCCTCCCTTTTAAACTGAACCGGTAAGTGGGAGGAGGCCGCTGCCAGGTGGGCCAGCGACCTCCCGCCGGGCCCAACATCAGTAAGTGGAGGCGTACTCCTCTGACGCCATCGATTCCATCAGTAAAGCCAGCCGGTTCAAACCAAAAACCACCCGATTCACTGGTTCAGCCGGTTCAACCAATTTTTTGACCTTTTTTTTGCAAACCCAAACTGGTTCTGGACTCCTGGGATTATTTCCTACCTTTCCATTCAAAAGAAATTTTGAATTCCAACTTCGTTTGAATACAAACAGAGAATTAGTTCTAAGTACTCAAAGAATTGCTTTTCTTTGAATACCAAAAATGTTTGGGAATATTTTTGGAGCATTATAATTTAGGATATGCACTTTTATACGTTTTATTTGTAGCCCAACTAATATAAGGAATCAACATGATTTCTAATAAAATCTATGAGTCAGGATTTGCCCTATGTGAATAATAGCTATTATTTCATGTCGTGCATAGGTGGGCATAAAACTTGCGAAGTCAAGAAAAACACTATAGAACCTGGTCACGTCTGTCCTCTGCCACTATCCATCAACTTACTCTAAAACCTAAGAAGTGCGAGATGTGCATTACCTTCTTTTGCTCAAGTGTCTCATACGATGAGTTTTCGGCTTGAACAAAAACCCTAATAATCACAACATGACCTAGGCTAAAATCATATCATGAGCATATCATGTGCACCGTTGGGGTTCTTATTGGGAGTTCCGACCTCGTTGCTTATTTTTCGCTCTTCTTAACGTGTAGTTACCGACGCGCCGGATTCTCTCGAGGAGGATCCTGGATTTCCGCAAAGTCAATTCCAGGTGGAAGCTCAGTGTCCATGCTCTATTAGTACCACCCTTATTTTCAGATTAGAGTAGCTATGACCTATTATTGCATGTCATCTACTCCTCTCCCTTGTCACCTTAGGAATACTCCCTCTAGCAGCACCGTGGTGCTGTTGGGAACGTAGGGTTTAGTAGCTTAAGCTAGCACCACCCTCGAAAAAACAACTTTTGATATATGTCACAAAGTACTTATTCTTGTATTGGATGGAACCTCGGGGAGGTGTCCATCATCCCAGGAAAAATTGTTATGTGAAAAACGTTCTTCTGATAAAACCCTAAATCAAACCGGAGTTGATTTGGATCCGGGTGAGAAATATAGGATGGTGTTTGGAGATTGGTTGTCGAAATGAGGATGCCTTATGTGGCATTGTTAGTAATCCTGTCCTGTGTGACTTGGGATTAATTGGAGACTTGCTCGGATCAATTAAGGACCGAATCTAAGTGCCGCTCAGCCAAGTTCATATCGTACGTCCACATGTTCTTTATGGGAATGACTTGACCAAGTAATCTATTTGGTACTAGTGTACGAACCCGTAGGTGAAAGGTAGGAAGTGCAGAGAGTGGGTAGACTCTAGAGAGCCTTCTCGCGGTTTAGCATAGGAAGTTGTTCGACACAAGGATGAGTCCGCATTGTGGCATGGCTTAACAAGCAGTGCGGGAATGGCTCATCTGACGGATTCGTCGTTAGGGCTAAGTGGAAGAAAAGTCTCGTTGTGTTATTCCCATCGGTACACCTCGTGAAGTGTGCTCGTAGCGCTTGGCATTAAGGGATAGTCACATCTTGTGGGTAAAGCCATACAACCTCTGCAGACTGTTAAAAATATATTCGAATAACCGTGTTTGTGGTCATGGACATAACTTGGTTAGGCCACACATGGGTTAGACAAGTCTTGTTTGCCAAATGAGGGTCATGGACTAAGGACGTGGGCATGATGTACCCGAAATGTGCAGTATGAGCTACGGGTTAGTAGTGGGAGCGGCAGAAGAATACTCGAGGTCGTGCCATGCGGTGGTGGCATGGAATGAGGAGCTGTATGGAACGGTAGCTGGTGGCTACCGTCTCGCTAAGCTTATCGTCCAGAAAGGTTTGCCAAAACCGCTCTTCAATCTATTATCTTGGTATTGCCAAGAACTTACTTACTCGCACAATATGCAACTTAGGCTAGTAGGGTTCCTTGCAAATAAACCTTGCATGACTATAGCTGTATACACCCCGTGGGATGCTTGCGAGTACATGCAATGTACTCACCTGACTTGTTGATTTGCCAGACGAAGAGGAGTACTACTCTGAAGACGATAGCTACTACGAGGATTAGGGCTTACCCTAGTCAGTTGCCTGTCGGGTACGGCACACTGACGGGCGTCTACCACGTGTATCATTTCTTTACGCTACAAGACTCTTTGAATTTGGCCAATAGGCCATGTGTGTAACCTAAAGACCTCGCCGGTCTATGTACCAGACTATGTATCGTTGTATGACTATGATATTCAAGGGAACTTGTGTGTACTGGCGACTGATCATGGGACCAGTACAGTAAACACAAAGGTTTATTCGGTCTTTAAAACCGACTACTCCACAAGTTAGGGGCGTCCTCCCCCTATAGATTGGTTTGTGGTGGCTTATTGCTTTCATACCTCTATAGATTGATCTTGGTTAGGATTGGGAGGTGTTTTCATAACCTCCATGGAATCTTCACCTTCCTTGATTTCATTCCCTTCTAATCCAAGGGCCAAGAGGTGTTTATGTTGTCTTCATGTTGTTCCCCATCTTCTCATGGATCCAACACAACAAATAATGATCAATGTTGAGTTAAAATGAAGAAGTTATGTAAGTTTTAATGGCTCCCGCCGGATCTCGGTACGACCCGACCGTACGATTGTACCGTAGGTCGGCTTAGCTGCTGGAATCAGCCTCCGAGCAGGGTTGTATTTTGGCTGTAAAAAGCTCATACAAACTCCAATTGAGGAGATTTTTGAACCGTTGAACTCCTATTGGCGAGCCCTACAACCTCCAACCATTGGATCCTCAATTTAAGTAAGTATGAATTTCTTAAAAGACAAAATACCGTAATTTGATAATTATAAATTCCCTGATTTAACCCAAAATTAATACCAAGAATTGTGAATTTTTTCATGGAAGATGTATTCCACCTAATCCCTGTGTATACAACAAAAAAAGATATTTTACACAATTGAAATGATTATTGGTGGATTAGGCAATAGTTAATGGGGTAAATCATGATTAAGCATATAGAAATAATGAGTACAAAATGGACTCATCAACGCTCCTTTGCTTAAATCTTTGCTCGTCCTCAAGCAAGAACAATCCATAGGAACTTGATGTTTAATCATGATAGTTCAAAGATTAGAATTTACATACCATGTGGACACTATTGAAGCCACCATCTATGGGATCCTGAATAGTTAAGTTAAGCATTTGCAAATATACATAGCTCATGTCCAACTATTATTAGTACCACACTTGTTATGTTGAATACAACTTCCTAATTAAGTAAGCAAAGAAGGTTAGAGTGTAGTAAAACTAAATAGTATCTCTACTATCACCAAGGTATTTTTAATTATGGAGCTTTAAACATTTTAGATAGAGAATTATCACAACAGATCTTAATATTAATAGAAATAATAAAATCTACAAGCAAGTTGATACATCCACAAGTATTTTACATTAGAAACTTTTAAGCACTTGTCCTGAAAGTTGATTAATAAGAAAACCTCACTTATTTTTATTTCTAAGACAATGCCAAAAAGAGAGATAGATTAAAAGAGGTGATAATTGTTTGTTTTGTTCCTGGCACCAACATCGGCACATGCGAGGAAGTCCCCCATGTTGGTTGATATGCTCATATTCATTGGAGCTGCTGGGGTTTTTAACTTGGTGGGTTTAAGCCATTATCTTGGCTGAGATAGCATTGCCACTACACTTGTCGTTACACTTGTAGCTAAAATGTGAGTTTTTCTCCTGGTGAGAGTGGTACTCATAGTTCATCTATTCACTGACCATTGGAGTGCTGACTCCCCTTTTACTTTGTAATATTAAGCACAAGCATTTTTTCTAAAAATTACTTAAGGAGCTTTACAAATTAATTAACGATTATTCAAAGTAACTATCAAGTTCCTAACGATACTATGGGTCAAGTCATTCATAAAGATTATCATCCTAGAAATTATTAAGAGCTAATGGATAAACAAATTTAAAGAACATGTTCCTTTATTTATTTTGTGTTTTCAGCATGGAAATAGATAGGCACAATAAGAAGTTCCACTACAAACTAAACTACTAGGCTTATCAAAATTAGAAAGAAGTAGGCACCCTAAATCGCGTAGCATAATAAGTGCTAGACAACTGCATGATACATATGCAAGTACTTATCAAAAGATTTCATGAACTCATAGATGGGGTCAAGATTGTAACCAAATATCAAACATTTTCCACAAGAAACTAAATGAGGACATAACTAGACATCTAATCACCATGTATAAATAACTAAATCAGTGATCTAATTCTTAAGATCACTAGACGGGTGCAATCATGCGAACAATACAAATAGGCAAAGGTGTGTACTTCTTCAAATATTAAAATCAAGAGGATTGATTCATCAAGAGGATTTACGTAGGTCCTTTCTTTCGGACAAGGAAGAGAGTGCGTCAGGGTGATCCTATGTGATCCATTTTGTTTATTATTGTTGTGGATATGTTGAATTTTTTTCCAGAATAAGGCCAAGGATAAAGGGATCATCACAGGGGTAGTACCCCACTTGGTGGAGGAGGGGCTGCCCATTTTGGTACATAGACGACACAATCATTTTTCTGGATCACGACATAGAGCAAGCCAAGGGTCTAAAGCTCATTCTTTGTGCTTTTGAGCAATTGTCGTGACTCAAAAATCAATTTTTCATAAAAGTAAGCTGTACTTTGGAAAGGTCAAGGATCATATTGTGTGGTACACACAACTTTTGGGTGTGAGCTGGGCAATTTTCCCTTTTATTACCTCAGCATACCAATGCATTTTCTGAAGCTCAGAAACAACTATTGGAAAGGGACTGAGGACCAATTCGAAAAGAGACTTAGTAGCTGGAAGGGTAAAAATTTATACATAAGTGGAAGATTAGTGCTCATAAACTTTGTGTTATCTGATCTATCAATGTTCATGCTATCCTTTTTCAAGGTGCCTAAGGGGTATGAAAACACCTTGATATCTATCGCTCTCGATTTGTTTAGCGGTGTGGTAGTCATAAAAGGAAGTACAGACTTGCTAAATGGAGTGTTGTTTGTGGACCTGAGGACCAGGACGGGTTGGGTATTCAAAACCTAGAGAAGTTTTTTTGGCTCTCTCCTTAGCAAATGGCTGATCAAACTAATTAATGAAGACGGGGTTTGGCAGTGGCTCCTAACGAATAAATACTTGCAGAATAGAACATTATCACAAGCGGAATTTTGTCGTGGCGACTCCCAGTTCTGAGCTAGTCTCGTGAAGGCCAATTATTATTTTATGTAGCTGGGTTAGTTCAACCTTCCAGATGGACATCAAGTTCCGTTTTGAGAGGACAGATGGCTTGGTGTTGAAACTCTTATGGTACAATACCCTATCCTTTACAATGTCCTCAAAAAAAAATGCTATTGTAGCTCAGACCTTGTCAACAAACCCACCCAATATTACGTTTAGGAGGGCTATAATTGGGTCAAAGCTTGATGCGTGGAATGACTTAGTGGACAAGGTATCCTTGACTGTACTAAATTATTCACGTGACACTTTCATTTGGTCTTTACATCAGAATGGTAAATTTTCAGTTAAATCCATGTATGCGGTCCTTATGAATTCACATATTTGGTCATTATGGAAACTTAAAATTCCACTCAAGATAAAGATTTTCTTGTGGTATCTAGGTAGAGGAGTTATTCTCATAAAAGATAACCTTCTCAAAGGTAATTGGCGGGGCGGAAATCATGTTGTTTTCATATTGCTCGTTTTATATAGGGAATGATGCACATTGTCTTTAATATCCCACCGCCTAATATGTTGTTCAAATGTTGGGATAGTGGCTGCGCGGGATAGAGAAAGATTTGTGATCTCAAATTCTTGTGGGAGTATCATCTATTTGATTTGATGTGTTTCTGGTTTTTTTTCTCCAATGTAAGCCTATGTGCTCCTCGTTTTATGTTCTTAAACGTACTGCTTGTGAACTGGTTGTGCTGTGTGCATCAGCTTGATGCAGAGGCCGAGAGATTGAATAAAGTCTTCCTTAAAAAAAAGTGGATTGGCTCCTGCGGATGCTCCAAAATTCATAAGATCACTAGATCATTACATCCATCTTTAACATGTATACTTCTTCAAATATCAAGATCAATCTCCTAATGTTTAGCATTTAATGGTCAAAAGAAAAAGAAATCAAAAACCAGAAGTGTAGTGTGTAGACTATAAAGCACAAGATCAAGAGGACCGAGGAGCTTACAAACTTGATGGGAGAGGAGGCAGCGAGCTCCACCTTGATGGTGGCGGGCCGGCGGTGCACTCAACGGGTCACGACTGTCTAGATGAAGGGAGAGGGGGGGGCGCTGAGTGGCAGCTCGACAAGGAGAGAGAGGCGGGGCGTAGTGGCTCGATGAAGAGAAGGTACAGATCAGAGGGGCAATCGGGTCGATGACTAAGGTCTTATTTGGTTGGACTTTTCAGCAGCTTTTCACTGGAAAAAGCTGTAGCCTAACTAAACGGCTAATTTTTCAGCAGCTTTTGCCAACGGTAGCTATGGGCTTTGCAGTGCAAATTCAGTTGTTTAAAAAAGCTACATTCTGTCAGCTTTTTACAATGTGCTAAAGTTTCGGTGCTTATTTTCTAAAATGCTATATATGGTTTAGATCAATCAATTTATTTTCTCACAATCACAATAGTTTTTTTAGACAGCCAACCAATAGTAGCTTTGACGATAACAATAGTCCAACTAAATAGTCCCTAGAGGAGGGTGATCGGCGACAGTTAAGGGACGGCGTTAGTGGCGTGCGTCGTGTTGTCACATGCATGCGCCGCTCCCCTGCTTGCTCAGATCGGTCTAGAGGAAAGGGCTCCACCAGCGAGAGTGAGGGGCGCCGTTGGCCTTCACGTGCGTATGCCGTCGAGTGGGACTTTAAGAGTCTGTCTTAAGGTTCGATGGAGTAGGTGTGTGTTGTGTAATAGTGTATGGCTCTTCTCGGGCTTACTGCCTTATTGGGCTTTTCTTGGGCTAGTTATTGTATGGATTTACGTCAGACATGAGAAATCACATAATTATCTGATTTAGCTTCGTTGAACATCCGTCTAAAACATCGGATAATTAGAAATTCAATGGATAGTGATAATACCATATCTGACATCGTATCAGATTCAAGATATCCGTATCAGATAGCTAAATTCTCTTCCGATATATGAATCCGTTGGATTCAGAACCGGTTTGGTCTGAAAATTATCTGATCCAGTTTCACCCAAAGAAATAGCTCGCTGTATCCTTCTTCTACGTTCAATAACAGGTTTGCTCAAAGATAAGTTATTACTGGGCTGTGCTTAAAGAATCTATGACGATATATTGTTCGTCATATATTCTTTATATATAATCTTCTCGTCAAAAATAAACTAATGATTTCTATGATGATCAATACTCATCAAAAAGGGAAATAAAATGTCATGGATTGCCGTTGTTGGTGTGCAACGCTACGAAAGTGTATGTTTTTTTTTAATAATAGAATAGAACTTTCAGCTTTTGTACTCAAAAGACACAAACAGTTAATTATTACAGAGTTTAACAAACGTATACGCCCACTGGCATGAGACATAGAAAAGAATGCATTACACAAGTCAAGTGCTAAAACCCATTAATTGAAGCACAGCCTGCGACTAAACCACCAGCCATGAGTACGGAGAATATCCCGCACTCCCATCTCTAGCATAAGCAATGTTGCACCAAGCGTATCTCATAGATCTGACAGTGTTGGAGTAGCGAGCATATACGAAGCCAGCAGGTAACCATATAGATAACCTGCAACGAATTAGAAGTTTTTTTTATCAAAAGCATTATTAATGTGATGGAGCTAGATAGACCAACAGATAGCCGCAGCCCCAACTAGCAAAATTTCTCTTTTTTCCCGCTCCATTCCATTCAACCAACTCCCAAACAAATTGGAGACATTGGACGAAGGATGACATCCCAGTACTAAGTGCACCAAATGCCGTATAGACCGAGCAAGGGACAACTAAAAAATAAATGCTGAATTGATTCATGAGTAGAACAGAAGCAATATAATGGGCTACCATTCCGGTTTCTTTTGCGAAGATTATGTTTAGTGAGTATCACCTCTGTATGCAAATACCATAAGAAGATCTTATCTTCAAAGGCACCTTAAATCTCCACAAATGACCATTTAAATGGGGACAGATAAAGTTACCCAATACGCTGTACATCGATTGTATCCAAAAAATGCCCCAACTATGCAGTCTCCAACTGAAAGAATCCTATTTAGAAGAAAGTTGCATCGAGGCGACCTTTCGAAGACCCCATGCCACTGAGTCAACTTGGAGCCGTCAAGCCCACAGCGGAATGAAACATGAAGTGGAACCGAACCCAGAACATCTGTTACTGTGGCATGTCTCCATCTTACTATACTGTATAAAAGAGGATATCGAACACAAAAATGCTCACTATCGTAGGTGTCCTGATCCGGCAATAATGAATACGGGGTGATGCGTGCACAGCAGACCTAGATGGGTGCACACGGGACACAAAGTTTAGGCAGGTTCAGGCCTCAGGAAGAGGTAATACCCTATGTCCTGTGTTTGGTGGATGTATTGCTTGTATCCCGAGTGCCGCAAGACCTCGAGAATAGATATCTCGGTTGCTAGGGTTTGAGTATGCGAGAGCTAATATCTTGATACCTTGATGGCCTAAGAGCTTACCGATCGGGGGATTCTACCCAGCCTTATATAGGCGGCCGGAGGTAGGGTTACAAGAGTCCAGATTAGTTTACAGATTGATCTCCTAATTGGTTACAACTAGAATCCGAGTATATCGGGAAGGTACATGTCCATATCTTGTACTCCACGTCGATGAGGCGCCCCCGTGTAGAAGTCGGACTCCGAGTAGTCGGTCCAGCCCACCCTGTGTCCAGAGGGCCGGCTTTGTCCTCCCTAACGATACCCGGGTGCTACGTCATCATCAGTAGCCCCCGAGTCCTTCACGATCTGGCTGTTGCTTGTCTTGGTAACATCGCTGCTCCAAAACCAAATGCTTATTGCCTTCTCCCTTAGGCAAGTTTCCCGAGTGATATCCGCCTGAGCGCGCCTCTTGTAGCTTGCAGGAAGATTGTGAGGGACTCTTAGAACTTCTGTGGAACAAGAATAAGCCGAGTAATATTTACCCGTAGGGCAGGAATATCATGGCAGGTAAGCTAATAACGGGTAAGTCCTGATGGTATCCAGTCATTTCCAGCGGATGGAGACCGGCTATCGACCCAGCGGGGGGCATACCATGAATCATAACCAAATTCCCGAGTGGTACCTAGTTTCCCGAGTGGCTCGGGTCCAGCTGGTGTCCCTTAGGGGGAAATACCCTCGGAATTCATGTCAGAACCAGAACACAGGCTGTAGCGCTTCGGTCCCGAGTAGTTCGGTGTCCGACTAGTGGCCCGCTGGAGGCGCACTACTGCCGCCCTTCACTCGGGTGTATTCAAGTGATTGCGTTCCCTTGGAGGCCAACCACTGAAACCCTTCAAAACTATAATGTTCAGCTCCGAGTTATTCGGTAACTGACTAGTGACCCGTTAAAGGCACGTTATAGTCGCTCTTTATGTGGGGTGTATTCAAACAGCCGTTATCCCCGGAAAGCTAACCGTTGAAACCCTGGTCACGCGGAATCTAGAAACAAAAACGCCACACCGTGGAAGCGAAAAGGCCACGCTGTGAGTGTGGAGAAGTCACGCCGCGGAATCGGAAGGGTCGCGCTATGGAAATGGTAACGCCGCACCTGTGAAGGCAGGAAAAACCACGCCGCCAGGCTGTTTTGCTTTATAAGGCAGGAGGGAATCGCGCGGGCCATTCACACTTGTTTCATTTCACACTTTGCTTCCTCTGCGCCCAACAGCCGCTTCGTCTTCCCTGCACCCCACCGAATCGAGAGCGTCGACGCACATTGAGATTGACCCACAGCCTTTCTTGCACCACCTCGCCGTCGCGTAGAGCTCGCCTCACTGCCTCGCAGTGCATCCAATTCCTCATCTCCACCGGCCGATTCTAGGTTGGGGATCAGGAAAAAACCCTAGATCTGTTTCCCCACCGTCGGATGCCCACCTCCATCTGGGAAGTGGACCCATTTAAAGAGGAAGAGGATGCGTTGGTGTGGGCGACACTCGGTGAAAAGGTCTCTTCAGCTGATTCGATGGCACCCTGGTCTAAGTCCACAGCGACAGAAGCCCAGCTTAGTGCCATGGTGGAGGCGGGAGTGCTACCACCGAAAGAGCTGATCGAGTGGCGCCCCGCCGGCGGGGAGGACTTTCCCACTCCCAACGCGGGGGAAGTCGTCGTCCACGCCCCCTTCTTCCACCGCGGCTTCTCCATTCAGGCGCATCCCTTCTTGCGCAGATTGCTATACTTCTACGGGTTGGAGCTGCACAACCTCAACCCCAACGGGATGCTGCACGTGGTGTGCTTCATCACGCTGTGCAAGTGCTACCTCGGGATCGTGCCACACTTCACCCTTTGGAAGCAGCTCTTCGTCGTGAAGCCTCAGCCGAGTAGAAGCAACCCGGCTGTGGTGGGAGGCGCTGGGTTCCAGCTGAGGGGCGGCGTCGGCATGAACTACGTCAAGATCCCCTTCCAATCGTCGAACAAGGGGTGGCACTCGAAGTGGTTCTACTGCTCCAACCTCGAGCCCTCGCTTCCAAGGTTCGAGGGTCAGCTGCCCGAGATCAAGCCCAGCTGGACTGAGCTTCCCTAGGAGTGGGAGCGGCCCACGGTCGAAGTTCTCCAGGCGCACCTTGCTCAAGTGCTTCAGTCCGGGGTTACCGGGGTTGGAGTCATTGCCACCTTCATCTGCCGCTAGATCCAGCCCGCGAAGCTAAGGGTCCATGCGATGTTTGAGTATACCAATCATCAGGATGTGACCCGGGAGTCGGCCGATGCACTCCCGGAAGAGGAGGTGTGACGCTGAGTCGGAAGGTTGTTGGCCCAAGGAGCGGACCTGGATACCTCCGGACACCCGGCACCTTTCAATCTCACCAACTCCCCGAACCAGGTGAACAACCACTCCTCCGACTTCGTAATTTGTAGTTCGTGCTGTAGTTGAGTCATACTCGAACTGCGTTTGTGCACCCCGACCTCGTAGGACCTCTTTGGCTTCAGTTCCAATGCTCCTCTTCCAGAGAACGAGGTCTGGAACCAGCCGCAGTATGCCGACATCCCTGGAGGCGGGCAGCCGCCGCAGGGGGGAGCCGGATCATCTGCTGTGGGCGCTTCCTCGTCGAGGGGAGGGACACCCACTGCCGATGAGCCTGGCGCCCCTCCGCCGAGTGCAGTGGCTCCTGCGGGAGAGGCTTAGGACGAGGAAGACGACGTCCCCCTCGTCATGCGGAGAAGGAGGAGGCCCGCCACTGACGCTTCCTCGGGAGGGTAGGACAGCTCCTCTGCCCGTCTTGACCCGGCAGTGCCAGCCGCCATCGCCGAGAAAATTCCCCAAGCAGTTGGAGATGAAGGCCCCCCCAGTCGGAGGGGGAAAGGACCGCTGACGTCGCTTTCGGGGGACAAGGTGATTCTTCGACGCCGCTGGCCTCGACAACCGTCCCGCCGGGGCAGTCGGCATCGAAGCGCAGGAGACACATTCCCATCCCCCAAGGCGTCAGGTATGCCACCGAAAGTGTGACTTCTGCCCTTTTTTGCTTTATTGCAGACGGTAGCCATAACCCGGCCATCTCTGTAGGCCGAGGAAATCAGTGGATTTCCCGAAAGGCAAGCCTAGTGCTCAGGGGTCCGCCCAGGGTGGAGGTGGTTTGGGGCCGGGTGTTCGACCCCCGTCTCCTCCGAGGGCTGCAGCGACTCCTTCTCTGCAGCCTTCTCTCTGACAGGGTGGCACGCCCCCGGCCCCGTCTCCCTCTCCCCAGCCGAAAAAACCCAACACCAGAGCGTAGGCTCCAGCTGCGTCGCAACAAGCGGGCCCGAGTCTGGGGGGAACCGTCCTGCCAGACCATTGGGGAAATCTGGCCATGCCGGTGGAGGAGATCGAGATCGAGCGCATGCCACCTCCTCTGCCAGGCTCCCAGTTGGCCCTCCAGCCGCTACGGTTCTGACAAAGGACCCCGCGAGGCTGCGTGAGGTCCTCCGGGAAATTGATGATGTCCGGGAGGCGGAAGAGTGGGGCGAGGCAATGGATGTCGCCGCCCAACTTGGAGAGGCGCTCCCGGCGCTATTGAAGACGGTGAAGGAGAACGCCAACCTGATGAACGGCAGGCTACGGCCGTTAATGCAGGTAGGATTTCTACCTTTGCGTTTTGTTTCTATTTTTTCTGTTTTTCGCCAGTGAGTATGCTGATGGTGCACCCATTGGGGAGTAGCCCCCGGGTCTCTACCCGACTGTTCCAGTCGGGTAGAGACTCTTTGTTTAGCCTGTAGTTTTCACATTGGGGACACGGTCAGTGCACCCAACGGGTGTAGCCCCCGAACCTCCAGTCGACTGGGACAGTCGGGCAGAGGTTCTATTTGGCTTGTAGGTTTCACATTGGGGGCACGATCAATGCACCCAATGGGTGTAGCCTCCGAGCCTCCACTCGGTTCGTGGAACCGAGTAGAGGGTCTTTGATGCTTTTCTCGAGTAGCTGAATTTTTGTCCAAGTAGCTTACTTCCTCTGTTACTTCTTGCAGAACTTAACCAAATGGTCTAGGGACAAGACCGAATTCCTTCAGGATTGCCTCCCTGCCTTCGACCGACTCAGCCAGCGCAAGGCCGAGTGGGATAACTTGAAGGGGACCCTCCAAGTGACAGAGGAGCAAGTGTGCGTGCAAGAGCTTGAGATCGCATCCCTGAAGAGGGGCATCTCCCAAGAGGCCGCCCGGGCTCAAGGTAAGGAAACTGAGCTTCTTTGATCGCTTCTGTTTTCGCCGTGCTGACTCATTTTCTGCAGCTGCTGAGGATGAGGCTGCTAAACTGAAGGAGGAGCTCGAAGCGATGAAAGCTCGCGTTGGGCAACTTGCCTCTTTGGAAGACAAGGCCTCCAAGCTTCAGGAGGAGCTTAGGACGATGAAGGCTCGCATCGAGCAGCTGGAAAAGGAGGCGGCCGTTATCGACGGTAGCCTGAGGAGGGCTCTGGAGGCCGTCGAGGCGGCGAACAAGAGGGCCTCAAACTCCGCCGCCGGTGAGTACTTGACCCGGGTCCTGTTCAGTCGGAAACTGCGAAGTAGCTTGTTGACGTATTTGTACTGTCTCTTGAGCATTCCAAATACGCGTTGGTAAGATCAACGAGATGGCCGAGTCCTTGAAGGCGGCCAGTCGGTGGGTTTGCGATGCGTTGTAGGAGGATGACCCAACTCCGGACCATACGGAGGTGGTCGTGGAGCGCCTTTAGCGAGCACCCGATGAAGTGAAGGCGTTGGTGAAGGAGCACACCTGGGCCGGAGTCGAGTTTGCGCTCGTGGTGGCTAAGTCCCACTATCCGGTGATCGACATGAAGGAGATCGAGGATGGGCTTGCCGCCAACGTCCCCGAGGAGGAGGTCCCAGCGCTGATCGTAGAAGTTCTTCCGGCCGCAGACTCCCTGGCCGAACATGCTAGCTTGTAGCAGTAGGGACAAAACATTTGAACTGTTCGATACGCATGTCAAGTACTCGGGAAATCCGAGTACACTTTGTTTATGCATGTTTGTTAATCTCGTTCGAAAAGATCCGTTCGTGTGTAAGTTAGCTCTTTGTGTGTGCCCTTGCCGATCCATCATAGCCCCTATTGCATAGAGAGTAGCCATGGGCTGTTTCCTGTGTAGCACAGGGTTGTGGCATAGACCGGCAATCAAAGATGAAGGGTTAACACCGAGCCTTTTACACAGTACTAAAATAATTGTTTGAAGGAGAAGGGCCCGAGTGCGGTTGGGCACACCCGGTGTGGTGTAGCCCCCGAGTGTCCATTATGCATAGCCGTGAGCATGCATAGCGGGCCAGTCGGGAACCCCAAGAGTTACTTAGATGGAGCAAAGGTATATTTATTCATTTATCCTTTCTTTTTTTAAAAATGTAAGTACAAAACTTAAGCATAGAAGCGACGTAGTTGTTCAATGTTCCATGCGTTGGTGATGAGTTTGCCGTCCGGATCCTTCAGTCGGTAAGCCCCCGGGCGTAGTACTTCAACGATCACGTACGGGCCCTCCCATGGTGGAGAAAGCTTATGCTTGTCTTTGTTAGACTAGACTCGGTGTAGGACCAAGTCACCAATGCTAAACGAGCGGCCGTGTACGTGCTGGCTGTGATAGCGTCGAAGGCCCTGCTGGTACTTTGCCGACTGAAGGAAGGCGACTTCGCGTGCTTCTTCAAGCTAGTCAATAACATCTTGTCTTGCTTCCTCCGACTCGGCCTCAGCGTAAGCACGGATGCACGAGGATCCATGGTCCATGTCAGTCGGCAGCACGGCCTCGGCTCCATATACCATGAAGAAGGGTGTGTAGTCGGTTGACCGGTTGGGTGTAGTTCGTAGGCTCCAGAGTACCGAGGGCAACTCGCCTGCCCATTTATCCATGAATGTCTTCAGACGCTGGAAGATTCGAGGTTTGATGCCTTGCATAATCAAACCATTGGTCCGCTCAACCTGCCCGTTGGTGCGTGGGTGTGCCACTGCGGCGAAGTTGAGGCCAATGTTGTAGTCATCACAGAATCGGAGAAAGGCACCGCCAGTGAACTAAGTGCCATTGTCTGTGATGATGCTATTGGGAACACCGAACCGGTATACAATATCCCGGAAGAATTCGACGGCTCGTTCGGCAGTGATTGTGGTAACTGGCTTGGCTTCAATCCACTTGGTGAACATATCGATGGCGACAAAAAGATGTGTGAAACCCCCGAGAGCCTTCTTGAGGGGACCAACCATATCCAAACCCCAAACAGCAAAATGCCTTGAGATCGGGATGCGTTGAAGTGCCTGAGCCGGCAAGTGTGTCTGCCGGGTGAAGTACTGGCATCCCTCGCAAGTGCGCACGATATGCTCGGCATCCAAAACAGCGGTCGGCCAGTAGAAACCTTGTTGAAAAGCTTTCCCGACTAGTGACTTTGGTGCCACGTGGTGCCCGCAAACTCCCGAGTGAATTTTGGAGGTATGCATCGCTGGAGGATTCTGGAGGTGCTCTTCTTGTAAAGTTCACCTTCAACTACGACGTAGGCCTTGGCGCACCGCACGAGGCACCGCACCTCAGCCTGATCCGGCGGGAGAGTGTCCCGCAGGAGGTAGTCGAGGAAAGGCGTTGTCCAGTCAGAAATGGTGACTAATACCTCTTGTGAAGTCTGCTGAATGCTATCAGATCCATTGGGGTGTGGTTCGTTGGTCTCGGACGCTATCTCCGTTTTGATGGAGGGGGCATGCAACTCCTGGAGGAAAACTCTAGCCGGGACAACGTCCCGACTGGATCCCAGCTTGGTGAGTGCGTCTGCAGCCTCGTTGTCTCGGCGAAGGACATGCGTGATCTCGAGGCCATCGAACTTGGCTTCGAGCTTGCGTACCTCTTGGCAGTAGGCTTCCATGCTTGGGTCCCTGCACGACCATTCCTTCATGACCTGCCTGACCACCAGTTCGGAGTCTCCCCGAGCGAGGAGCCGGCGGATCCTGAGTGAGGTCGCTATACGTAGGCCGTGTAGTAAGGCCTCATATTCGGTGACATTGTTGGACGTCGGGAAGTGGATCTGGAGCACGTACTTGAAGCGTCCTCCTTCAGAGAAATGAGAACGATGCCAGCCCCCGCGCCCTGAAGCATCAGTGAACCGTTGAAGTAAAGCGTCCAATGTTCCAGGTCAACGACAGAGGGCGGGGATTGGACTTCCGTCCACTCAGCCATGAATTCCGCAAGTGCTTGAGACTTGATAGCCGTGCGAGGGGCGTAAATTATGCTGAATGCCATTAATTCCATTGCCCATTTAGCAATCCTTCCTGTAGCGTCGCGATTGTTGATGACGTCGGCGATCGGGAAGGAACTGACCACATAATCACATAGGTGGACTAGCTTCCGAGATGTGATGAACACCGCATAGGTGATCTTCTGTATCTGTGGGTATTGCGCCTTGGACTAAGCAAGCACTTCACTGATGAAGTAGACCGGGCACTGAACCTTCTGGATGTGGCCTGGCTCGGAGCGTTCGACGACCAACACGGTACTGGCCACCTGGGTAGCCGCTGCAATGTAGAGGATCAGCAGCTCATTGGGCATCGGGGAAACCAACACCGGGGGCGTAGTCAGGAGCTTCTTCAGCCCGTTGAGGGCATCTTGAGCCTCAGGTGTCCATGTGAAGTTGTCTGATTTCTTTAGGAGTTTGTAGAGGGGCAGAGCCTTTTCGCGGAGTCGAGAAATGAATCGACTAAGGGCCGCCATGCACCCTGTCAGGCGTTGGACATCCTTGAGGCTTTTTGGTGGCCCCATCTTAATGATAGTGTCGATCTTCTTTGGGTTAACCTCGATTCCTCGTTCGGAAACGATGAAACCGAGTAGCTTTCCCGAAGGTACTCCGAAAACACACTTTTCGGAGTTGAGCTTCATGTTGAAATGCCTAAGGTTGGAGAACATTTCCTCCAAGTCGGTTAGGAGATCTTCTTTCTTCTCGGACTTGACCACCACATTGTTGACGTAGGCCTGCACATTCCTGCCGAATTGCCCCTGGAGGCAGCGCTGTATGCACCGTTGGTACGTAGCGCCGATGTTTTTTAAGCCGAAAGGCATAGAGACGTAGCAGAAAGCCCCGAAAGGAGCGCTGAACGATGCCTTGATCTCGTTGTCCTCCTTCATCTTGATCTGATGATAGCCCGAGTAGGCGTCGAGAAAACACAAAATTTCATAGCCAGCGATGGAGTCAATCACTTGGTCGATGCGAGGCAGTGTGAAGGGATCTTTAAGACATGCTTTGTTGAGGCTTGTGTAGTCAACGCACATCCTCCATTTTTCATTCTTCTTACGAACCAAAACTAGATTTGCTAACCAGTCGGGATGGTACACTTCTTTGATAAAGGCAGCTGATAGAAGCTTGGCTATCTCTTCTCCTATTGCTCTGCGCCTGTCCTCAGCAAAACGGCGCAGGCGTTGCTTGACCGGTTTGGCGTCCAGTCAGACGTTAAGAGAGTGCTCGGTAGCTTCCCTCGGAACTCCCGGCATATCAGAAGATGTCCACGCGAAGATGTCCCGATTGTCGCGGAGGAAGCTGACGAGCGTGCTTTCCTATTTGTCGCTGAGCGCAGTCCCAATCTGCGTCGTTTTGGAGGAGTCTTCCGGATCGAGCTGGATCGCCTTGGTGTCCCTCGCCGACTGGAAAGATGTCGATGCTGAAGTTTTCTTGGCCGGGGGTGCTTCCTCGACCACAACCGACTTGAGGTTGTCAAGCTCGGTTGCTACGATTTGGGCTGTGGCGAGGTTGCAGTTTTCCAAGTCACACGCGTAGGCGTGCTGGAAGTTGCTTTTCACCGTTATTATCCCGTGGGGACCCGACATCTTGTGCTTCAGGTAGACATAGCTGGGGATAGCTATGAATTTGGCGTAGCAGGGACGCCCCAGGATGGCATGATATGAGTCTGGGAAGTCGACGACCTCAAAAGTGAGGGTCGTAGTCCAGAAGTCACTACCCCAGAAAATACTTCTCCTACATAGGCTCCACTGATGGGCACAAAATACCCGTCAGTGGTACTGCTAACCACTGACGGGCGAACAAGTAACCGTCAGTGGTTATTCCAGTAGACGGTCTAAATTCAGAAGAAAAAACATTTACTGACGGGTCAAAAAACAAACCCCTCATTGATTACTTATTTCTACTGATGGGCAATACCACTGACGGGCTTGGTACTATAGCTGTCAGTAGAGCTTATATCACCACTGACAGGCCCAAATTTCAGCCCGTCAGTGATGTTTGGGCCCCCGAACGCCGCACTCCTCAAATCCCTTGCTCGTCCTCCCAACCCTAGCCCCAACCCTCCACAGACTCCTCCTCCTCCTCCACCCCGCCGCTCACTCCTCCCAACCCTAGCCCCTCCACAGACTCCTCCTCCTCCTCTCCCTCCGACTCGGCCACCTCCCCCACCCACACCACTGACCTCCCCTCCCCCGCCTCCTCGACCTCCCCTCCGACCCGGCCACCTCCCCGCCTCCCCCGCCCCGGAGATCCTCTCCCTCGCCTGGGCGCCAGACCTGCTCGGGGAGAGCCAGATCCGCTCGGGGAGGGCCAGATCCGCCGCATTCTTCAAGGACCCATGCCTCCGCCGCTGGCGCTAAGACCCGCGCCAGGCCCCGCCTCCCTCTCCCTCTCCCTCTCCCGCCTGCTTCAAATCTCTGTCCGCACCGCGCGCTTATACGCTCGCCTCCCATGGCTGCCAACGCGCCCCCGGTGCATCAGCAGCAGCACCAGGCAGCGGCGCCGGTGCAGCCTCCTGTGTCGCCGGCGTAGCCGAAGCCGACGATCTACTCCCACCCCCACCCAATCTCCCATCTCCATCTCGCCATCTTCGCAGCTCCTGAGTGGGTGATTTTTGCTCAGGTTTCGGAAGGATCAGGAGGCTCGTGGCCAGGGTCGCCCTCCAGAGCGAGGATGTCGAGCTCGTCGCCATCAACGACCCCTTCATCACCACCGAGTACATGGTATACTTCCTCAATCTGTGACTTTCGCCCGCTCGATGTGTAGATCTGGTGGATTACAAGGTTTTAGAGTGGGTTTAGGGTGGGTTTAGCTCCGATCTGTAGCTTTTATGTTTTGAGTTATTGCATGTTTTGAGTTATTGCATGTTTTGTGTGTCGGGGAACCCTGTGGTTGGTAAGAAAGGGAAGAAAGCTACATACCTGTGAAGAACATGAATGCTTGCTGTAAATACTGGGACTAACTGAATCGAGAGAAAAATTTGGGAACTATAAGAATAGGAATTCTCTTTGCTTATTGTTATTTTTCTGTAGCAGTGAAAAGATCCTAGCGAAACACCTTGATATAATTCTATAACTGAAATCAGTGGGTGAGCCCTCTTATGAAATTTAATTTGCTTCACAATATTGCAGACACTTGAAGCACTTCTTGACATGGTCGCTAAAGATGGATTTACTTATGATGCCTTCATTGTGATGCATGCTATGAGGTAATCTGCAATTCTGCATGCTGAATAGTATTGGTCTAATAATATTTTTGCTTGAGAGAAAACAATGCATGCTTGTCTACTGCTTCACAGCATCGCTGGGTGGTGATTCCAGTAGTCCATTGCAGGCAAGAGAGAAGCTCTACTTGATGGCTGTTGGGCACTATAGGAATGGTGACTACCCAAGAGCCGGCAACTTCTCCAACACTGCTTGGAGGTTTGCATTCTTGATAACATGTCTGATACAATGCAATGCATGATTAATTGATAAACCTTATCTTAGCTTGTACCTGAGAACAATATAGATAGCGACACATTTTTTTAAGACCTGTAGAAAACAATTTTGCCCTCTGGTATATTCTGTAGACTGTTCAATGTTCATGCCAACTTATCAATTTTGCCCTCTGGTATATTCTGCAGACTGTTCAATGTTCATGCCAACTTATTGGAAACATGTGGTTCTGAAATCTGATTTTTCTTTTTTACCTGTTGTATATTACATAGATTCAACCTGATTGGAGACAGGCCCTGTCCTTGAAGAAGACAGTTGAAGATAAAATTGGTAAAGGTAAGACAAATATCTCCAACAATGCAAATATATTAATACTTCAGAGTTATGTGATTTCTTCTTTTGCGCCTTAACCTAGATTTCCAGAAATCTTCCATTAGATGTTGTTTACAACAGCAGCAGCAGCAGGTCTTCCTATTTTAGCCAAGCTCCCATGATGGGTTTACGGCCTGAGGATGATATTTCTGTTACTTTTATAACTCATATAACAACAATAACAACTCCTTACCATGCTATATTTATTGTTGTTATATGAGTTGTTAGATATGATGTATGTTTAGTAACTCATGCTACAGATTTTGTCTTACCATGCTAGGTCTTTAGTTGCTGATCAATGTGCTCAAGACATCCATTTCTGTCTACTATATTTTTGTTCATTGCTGCACATCTTTGGTATATGACTTGTTTTAAATTAAAACATTACTATTTGCATATATTCATTTTAAAAGTAGACCATAACTCAGGTTTTGTAACTCTATTTTTTTTGTTAACTCGGGAACCTCACTAGCTACCACTGTATTACGTTCAATAGGAAGTGATTATGGAAAGACAGGTACCTGGTGTTGGATCCAACAAGGAAGCATGGGGAAGGCATGTCATCTTTTGCTCTTTGTTATCAGTTTGTAAATTTGGTTATAAACACTCCTGTTGCATAAACTCAGATACATTTGGATGTGTTTTTTATCTTATTAGTGATTCCCAGACCAGCCCAAATAGTGCTAATGATCTTCCCATATGCTACTATTTTCATTTGAATTTCGTCAATATTTTTACGGAATGATTGTTGATATATCTTGCTTGGACTACCTTCAGATTTTCAGAGATATTGCAATATATTTGACAATTATGTGTATAGTCTTTAGTCTGTGAGGTGTAGAAATTATATTTTTCTCTTGCATTTTTTTCAATTCTGTGTTGGCTCCTTTTCTTTCCTTCTTTATAGCTGCAATTTATGCCTTCCTTTCCATTAGTGTACCCTCTTAATGCCCAGTTAGGCCGTTCACTTAAAACAGAAATGTTGTCAGCCTACAGCATCTTCGCAATTCTTTCACTAGAATGCCTTTTACTTGCAGGTCTTACACTTGATAACCTTTTATCTTCCACTTTGGTGATCTATGCTGAAGTGCTGATGCATATAGAAATACTTGTTTATTTGTGTAATGAATGTAATGAATGTAATGTGTAATGTGTAATGGTGGCTGTAATGTGTAATGTGTAATGTGTAATGGTGGCTGTAATGTGTAATGGTGGCTGTAATGTGTAATGGTGGCTGTAATAACTAAATTTTTTTTAATCCCTAAAAGGAAACTACTGACGGGCAGAATGTTATTTACCTGTCAGTGGAGGGGTAAACCACTGACGGGCCATAACCAAGGGCCCGTCAGTGGAGGGGTAAACCACTGACGGGCTGCCGGCCCGTCAGTGGAAGTGAAACTTCCACTGATAGGAGAGTACTGACGGGCGCTGAACCCGTCAGTGATTGCGGGTTTTCGCCCGTCAGTGATGATGTTTCCTGAGGTAGTGAGTTGTCAGGTGTACCAAAAGTGACCGCCAGAGCGATTTGCCCGAGTGCCCTTGCCAGCTTGTCGGGTACAACCCCATGGAAGGGTGCACCGGTGGGCGTGATCTCTGAGCGAGGGACCTTCATGTTGTCTAGGTCTTGACGTAGAGGATGTTTAAACCACTCCCTCCATCCATGAGGACCTTGGTGAGTCAGACGCGGCGTACGATTGGGTCTACCACCAAGGGGAACCTTCCGGGATGAGGTTTGTAGTCGTGGTGATCCGAGCGGCCGAATGAAATTATGGACTCAGACCATCGCAGGTATTGGGGTACTGCCTGCTGAACCGCGTTGACTTCGCGGTCTGTGAGCTTCTGGCGACGATTGGACTCGTAGCCGTTCGGGCCGCCGAAGATCATAAGGCATGCAATCTCTTTTGGGAATTCATCGCCCTCGTCCAGGGGAGGATCCTTTTTGTTCCGGCTGGGGGCGAGAGGCTTGTTCAGATTCATTAAGAGATTGCAGTCACGTGTTATATGATTGGACTTTGGCCCGTGGAAGTGACATGGCTAGCTCATCATTTCCTCAAAAATGGCATTGCCGCGCTGAGGTCGACGCTGTGAAGCGCGCTCGGCAGCAGCAATGAGGTCTCCACTCTTGCGCTTCCAGTGTTTTTTCTTAGGCGACCTGGGACGATCCCTTGCTTCGGGGGACTTGGAGCCTTGCCCTTCCCCTTGTCGTCTTTGGTCGCGCTACAAATAGGTTCTTCACCAGTCATGAAGTTGTTTGCAATATCGAAAAGCTCGCGTGTAGTTTGAGGATTTTTACGTGCGATCTTATGGATGAGATCTGTGCTCTGAACACCCTTGGAGAAAGCGGTGATGATGTCGCCCTCCCAGACTTTCGGCAAAGAGTTCTTCTTTTTGGAGAAGCACTGGATGTACTCTCTGAGGGTCTCGCCCGCTTCCTAGGTGCAACTATAAAAATCCCACGCGTTCCCAAGCCTATTTTAGGTGCCCTGGAAGTTATTCACGAAGAGGGTCTCAAGATCGGCCCATGACTGGATGCTGCCCTGAGGCAGGCTGGTCAGCCAAACTCGGGCCGAATCGGCTAAAAGCAGAGGTAAGTAGTGAATTGTAACATAATCATTGTCTCCATTAGTTTTGCATGCCGTGTGATAATCAGCCAGCCAGATGTTTGCCCGAGTCTTGTCTGTGTATTTGTCGATGCCGGTGACTCGGAATCATGGCGGGAAGGTGATGTTGCGGATGCGAGGACCGAACGCCTTCGGACCTGCGTAGGCCACGTCGGGAGGAGTCGGAGAGCGAGGCTGGCTAGTAGCACGGCTGTCGCCATGGTGGCCGCCACGATTATCTCTTCCAGCGTCCCACCAGGCGTAGTGCCTGGCCTCGGGGATGTTCCGTTCGTCGCGGTTGGATCCGAGTCGACTGCGAACTGACCCAGCGGGGTGATTATTTTTTCCCGCGTCGTGACGAGCGCGGCGTCTTACGTTCAGGGTGTCCCGTGCATCGCGGTCCAGTCCGAGCCGGTCACGAACCATCCTAGCGGGGGCGATGTTGCTCCAGGTTGGCATGGCGACCTTGGTGGTGTGCGAATTCCTTGGCGGGAAAGTACGCCAACTCCGAGTGTTCGCAGGAGAAACCGCACGGTCCCCGGACATCTCGGCCTGTCATGCTCAGGGGTACCCTCGGGAATATCGATGGCTCAAGCCGCCACCGTGGCGGCAATGAGGTTATGACTGGGGAGCGGGAATATCAGGACTCCATCTCTCTCACGCATGCGGAGTGCGTTGTTGACTTGGCGTCCGCGATCTCGCATGTCATTGTTACATTGTCTTTCTTCATGATAGCGAGCGAGCTCAGTTTGCTGCTCGGCCAGTCTTTCCTCCTTGGCAAGAAGGAGGAGCTGGGTGGCTTCAAGCTGTGCGGGGGTTTGCTCTGCGATAGGAATCGTCTGATCCCCCTTGGCTGACAGCGCATCCGGATCAGTTATGAAGACCTCCCGAGAAGGATGATGGCTTCCCGAACTCTCGAAATCGTCCGAGTCGTAGTCGAGGACGGGCAGGAGGGACTCGATCGTACCAGCTAGTTGGGATACCTGCTCGATGGATGCAAACCCGTGTTCAAGCAGTAAATCCAACTTGGGCACGACCTCATCCTCGGAGATGACCGCCAAAGTCGTCGACTCAGAGGAGAGTCCCTGTGGGAAAAGTGATGAAGCCTCCGCCGACTGGCCGGAGGCCGAGTCGCAGAAGTGAAGCTTGCCGAGTTTGTCGACGATGAAGTCCAGCTTTCCGAATTGGAAAAACTGTCCTGGATCTGGGACGACATCCAGGGAGCCGAATCTCAAGATTTTACCTAGAACGAAGTCGCCGTTGTTGTTGAAGAAACCCATCTGGATCTTATCAGATGGATCTGTGCTCAACCGCCCCTACCTGGCGCGCCAATTGTCGGTGTCCTGATCCGGCAATAATGAATACGGGGTGATGCGCGCACAGCAGATTTAGACGGGTGCACATGGGACACAAAGTTTAGGCAGGTTCAGGCCCTTAAGAAGAGGTAATACCCTACGTCCTGTGTTTGGTGGATGATATTGCTTGTATCCCGAGTGCCGCAAGATCTCGAGAATAGATCTCTCGGTTGCTAGGGTTTGAGTATGCGAGAGCTAATAGCTTGATAGTTTGATGGCCTAAGAGCTTACTGATCGGGGGATCGATCCTTACCCAACTTTATATAGGCGGCCGGAAGTAGGGTTACAAGAGTGCGGATCGGTTTACAGATTGATCTCCTAATTGGTTACAGCTAGAATCCGAGTATATCGGGAAGGTACATGTCCATATCTTGTACTCCACGTCGATAAGGCGTCCCTGTATAGAAGTCGGACTTCAAGTAGTCGACCCGGCCCACCCTGTGTCCAGAGGGCCGGCTTTGTCCTTCCTGACGATACCCGGGTGCTACGTCATCGTCACTATCAAACCATATATGCTCCCAAAATCTGATTTGTCTCCCATTCAACACCTTATGGACACCAAAACACCAAAAATGGTACTTGACCTTCATTAAGCCAATTCAGAAAGTCACCCGGCTTACCCGTTTACATGACCCAATGATTGGTTTCGTAAGTATTTGTTACGCAGCAATTGCTACCATGTCTCATCTTTATTTAATAATTTAAAGAGCCACTTGCTCAATAAACAAACATTCTCTAGGACCAAGTTTTGCATACCTAAGCCCTCTGGATCCTTAGACCGACATAAAACCTCCCACCGAGCCAATCTATATTTGCACTTATGTTGGTCACTCTGCATATTCTATGACATAAAAAGGTGGTGTATTCACCCCATACTCGCAACTTTGCGACAGCATGGACTTCATTGTACCTTCACAATACAACACTATATGTGATCGTTACAACATTTGTCACCATGTCAACCAGCCCGAGGCTCTCTGAAAACCTAATTTTCGATAATTTTCCAAAGAAATTTCATGAATGCCATTTTCAAAAAAAAAGTCTTGAGTTGAAAGCTTGAGCTCTTCACCTCAAGTCAAAGTTGAAATGCCCTAGCAAAAAGTTTTGGAAGCGAAATACTTCGAATGCGAAGAAGTTCTGGACTTGAAATTTACGAAGAAGGGAAAGGGAAGGGAGAATTTGAGAAGAACAGCACAAACTATATATGCGGTCACTACCGGATTCCATAACTTTGCCGTGAGCCAAAAGCACACGGCGAAAAAGGAAACGCACTCGGCAAACAGTTTGCTGAGCGTTACACTTGGCAAACAGCCATCGGCATACAACCTGCCGGCAAAGCCCTGTTTGCCGTGTGTTTTCTGTCGTGCACTCGGCAAAAAGTTTGCCAAGTGTCACATCCGACACTCAGCAAATAAAAGGCGTGGACGGAGCGGTGCGGACGGCGCCGGCTTTGCCGAGTGTAACACTCAGCAAACAAGGTGATCAAGGACAAAAAATTGGACGCCGGCGGGGCACTGCTACTGCCCGGGAGCTCATCAGCACTACACACGCACACATCAGCACTGGTACATCTATTGAGTCTATCCACGAGGGACTGACAGGTCGGTTTCACATGTCAGTCGCAGAGGTGGGCGCCGTGTATAAGCACCCGATGAGTGTTCAGAGGAGTTCGAGCAGTGATGCGCAACCGCGTTTATAAACCAGTCAACCGCGCCGTTGACAAGCTAGGTGGGACTAAACCAGACAACCCACCCCGCTGCTGCATACGATGACTGGACGACGAATGGGCCGAAAGTTGGACGGCCCATCAAGGAACGCTTCGCCAAGATCCAGCTAAAGAGCCTGCGTAGCTCGGCAAAGATGTTTGCCGAGTGTCAAAAAAGGACACTCGATAAACAAAAGATGTTTATTTATTTATTTATTTCTTTGTTTATTTCTTTGTTTCTTTTTTTTGTTTATTTCTTTCCTTTTCTTGGATAAGGCCTAAACATAGACTAAAGACCACAAATAGGATTTTTCAACCCAATTTTGCCAAATTTTTCATGCACTTGCAGTTCAAATTTGAATTATATTCACTAAATGCCTAGAAATGCACTAAATGACTTAAATATAGCAAACGAACCCCAAAAAATACCAAATTTTGACATGGAATATGTAATGGTATATCTTGAGTGTAGAAAAAATTTCAAGGTTAACCGATGAAGCAACCGTCACTTTGCCTTCAAATCTGACCCGTTCCCTCTCGAAACCTAGATTCTTCCTCGGAAATGGTTTGGTTTCTAAGCAGTGTGCGTCACAACTTTTGTGAAACCTTCTTAAATTTTTACCACAGCATAGTGATGCCATATGAGGGCACCATGCCAAGTTTCATGTTTTTCAGACTTCGTTTGCATTTTTCTGAATTAAAAAACCAATAACCTCCATGTTCGGGGTCAAGTCTTAGCACCCTGATGTTTGGAATTCCTTTCCTTTTCTTGGATAAGGCCTAAACATAGACTAAAGTCCACAAATAGGATATTTCAACCCAATTTTGCCAACTTTTTCATGCACTTGCAGCTCAAATTTGAATTATATTCATTAAATGCCTAGAAAATGCACTAAATGCCTATAAAAGGAAATAGAGAGGCGGAAATAAAAGACTCAAAAAAATAAAAATAATAATATAGAAAAGAACAGAGTATAAAAAAAATAATGTATAAAATAAAAGTTGGCAAAAGAAGAGAGAAGAAAAAGAAAACAGAAAAAAGATATGTTTGCCGAGTGCCACACGGCACTCGGCAAAGATGAGCTTTGCTGAGTGCTATGTGGGCGGCACTCGGCAAAGCACGTCTTTGCCGAGTGTCGGCCTTTGTCGAGCATTTTTATTTTTGTACTCGGTTTTCGGGACCTTTGCCGAGTGTCCGATATTATGCACTCGGCAAACCGGCCGGTACTCGGCAAACGTCGTGATTCCGGTAGTGGGTCCTTTACTATCTGATCGTGCACGCTAGATAGATGGCAAAAAAGAGAAGAAAGGAAGAGAAAAGACACGAAACGAGAGAGAATGGACGAAGCCTCCACACTTCGCGCGCAGCCTCTGTCTCCAAACGCACGTACGCACGCGCAGCAAGAAAAATGGCCATTGCATGCCGTACGTCCTCATCCTCTTCCTCCCCTCCCTCTTGACCTCGTCTCCAGTTTATCTTCGCCACCCTCTCGACCGTCCCCCTCCTTTGCTCGACCCTCATCCCTGCCGCGTCTCAGGGTTAAAATTAATTAGCGCACGTACGTACGCCGGCCGGCCGCGCGCGCTAGCCAATCATTCACCATCATCATCGACGACCAATCTAGCTATAGGGTGGTGGGTCGTCGTCGTCGTCGGCAGCAGCCATGAGCGGGGGCGGAGGGGGCGGCAACTCGAGGGAGCTGGACCAGACGCCGACGTGGGCCGTCGCCTCCGTTTGCGGCGTCATCATCGTCATCTCTATCCTCCTCGAGAAGGGCCTCCACAAAGTCGGAGAGGTCGATCGAATTCATGATCCCATGCCATATCCATCCATATGTCGTTGTTGCAACCATTGATGTATGGTTATATCGGTCTGCTTGCTCACATACATCCATGCGTGCAGTTCTTCGCGCACAGGAAGAAGAAGGCCATGGTCGAGGCCCTTGAGAAGGTCAAGACAGGTGAGGAGAGAAGATCAATCCACGTTTAGCCGCATGCGATATGCATGTGTGGCTGCATGCATCTTCGGGTCCCGAAGCCGGGAGAGTAACGTGTTACATTATCTGAAAAAAATTGAATTGACGTGTGTAAGCATGGATGGTGGCGCAGAGCTGATGGTGCTGGGGTTCATCTCGCTGCTGCTGGTGTTCGGGCAGAGCTACATCATCAAGATCTGCATCACGGAGCAGGCCGCCGACACCATGCTCCCCTGCCGCCTCAAGAAGTCCACCATCGACGCCGAGACCATGAACGACCACCAGGCCGGCGCCGCTGCCGGTGCCACCGGCGCCGCCGCAGCCGAGGGGACGCACAAACCCGAGGAGCCGGAGCACTTCAGTATGGGGCCCCCCTTCACCGCCGCGTCCTTCACCATCCCCCACAGGCTGCTCAGCGAGGCCAACATGAAAACCAAATGCCCTCCGGTCATCACCACACATCAGAATCCCATTCACATCTGAAAAATAATCTCTGCATTTTTGCCAACGTACACTGTAACTTATGTTTGGCTAACAAGTCGGCGCGGATGATCTGAACCTCTGCAGGGGGAGGTGTCGCTCATCTCGATAAACGCGCTGCACCAGCTGCACATCTTCATCTTCTTCCTGGCCGTGTACCATGTCACGTACAGTGCTATCACCATGGCACTGGGCAGGGCCAAGGTACGCATGCAGGCTCTCGATCTCTACGTACGGGCGGCTATCTCTCTGATTAATCTCTGTGAATTTTTAATCGTCTGTGGTGCGTGATGTTTGATAGTCGATCTCGCCGTTGTTGCAGATACGTGGATGGAAGGAGTGGGAGAAAGAAGCCGCGGGGCAAGATTACGATTACTCAAATGGTACATTTTTTGTTTTTAATTCAGAACTGAAACAAATGCAAACATGCGTGTTGATCTTTTCACTATCTGAATGGTGATGTGAAGCTGATGAGGAAACTTGAACGTGCTGCAGATCCGACGCGCTTCAGATTTACTCACGAGACATCGTTCGTCAGGCAGCACATGAACGTCCTGAACAAGACACCGGCATCGTTTTACATTGTAAGATTAGTTATTGCCTTTCTGAAACTAAACCAGCGTAAGGAGCACACAAACTGAACCTGACATGAACCTGACATGATCAATGCTGCTCCAATGGCACCTGACCTGATGCATGGATGAATGCAGAGCAATTTCTTCAGGCAGTTCTTCCGATCGGTACGGAGGGCCGACTACTGCGCGCTGCGCCACAGCTTCGTAAACGTGAGTGCAAGCAGCTGGCAGTCTGTATGTTAGCTGGAAATTAGCGGTTGAATTCTTCCATCTGCCTGCCTGAATGATTTTTTTCGTGAACAGGTTCATTTGGCTCCTGGCAGCAAGTTTGATTTCCAGAAGTACATAAAGCGGTCTCTCGAGGACGACTTCAAAGTCATTGTCGGGATCAGGTGGATGAGCAATTACTTCATAAATCTAATTAGTATATAGGCTGCTGCCATTGGTAACTAAATCTCATGCTGTTCTGTTAATTTATTTGCAGCCCTCCTCTGTGGGCATCTGCCGTGATCTTCCTGCTTATCAATGTCAGCGGTGAGTCAGCTAAATTCCTTCAACTACTAGACATGGCAAAGAAAATTTAACACACAAATTCCTTGGACAAAACACCGCATGCTTCCTTCTTGACACTGATGGCACTTGTTGATCTCCACTGATTTCAGGATTGCACACCATGCTCTGGATATCCATCATGCCAGTGGTGGTAAGTCTCCAGTTAAGTCTGATTACACAATCATATATACCTATGTACCACCATGAATCATTCATGATCATGATTGATTTGCAAGTTGCAACATGAACATGATACATGTGTGGTTGATGGTTGATGGGAATGGCGGCAGATCATCCTGTCGGTGGGGACGAAGCTGCAGGGGATCATCTGCCGGATGGCGATCGACATCACGGAGCGGCACGCCGTGATCCAGGGGATCCCGCTGGTGCAGGTCAGCGACAGCTACTTCTGGTTCAGCCGACCCACCTTCGTCCTCTTCCTCATCCACTTCACGCTCTTCCAGGTACCCCATGCATCCTTCAATACTAAAGATTCTTGGCTATATATCCATCAGTATCGTTATCATCATGCATGCATGCTCACCTGAATGACCTGATCGATTTTGCTGCTGTGCGTGCGTGCAGAATGGTTTCCAGATCATCTACTTCCTCTGGATCCTGGTAAACCTCAAACCTCACATATACATATAGCTCATCACCATCTCTGATCATCTGCTCGCGCTGGATCGATGATTGATTTATAAATTACGATGTGTGCATGCATGCAGTACGAGTATGGCATGGACTCCTGCTTCAACGATTCCAAACAGTTCGTCTTCGCGCGTCTCTGCCTCGGGTAAACCAGCTAGCTAGTACTGTACATCTCCTGGTTGCTGTTCTACCTGTATCTTCTTCGACGAGTAGATATTGAGATTTTTGTCCGTATGCAGGATGGTGGTGCAGTTCTTGTGTAGCTACGTGACGCTCCCGCTGTACGCGCTGGTCTCGCAGATGGGGTCGACGATGAAGCAGTCCATCTTCGACGACCAGACCTCCAAGGCGCTCAAGAACTGGCGCGCCGGCGTCAAGAAGAAGGGGCTGTCCAGCTCCAATCACGGGGGCGGCGGGGGCGGGTCGCCGCCGGTGAGCCCGCGCGCCAGTAGCCCCAGGGCCGAGGCCGAGCTCACGCAGAGGAAGCACAGCGGGGAGGACGCCCAGGGCGAGGACACGGGGCTGCAGGCCGGCGCAGCGCAGCCCGCCGCCGACGACGCCAGGAAAGGGGAGGAAGGTGAGTACGACCTCATCAAGCTCGACCCGTGATCGATCCATGGATCGATGTTCGAGTAATTAACCGGCCATGATTCGGAGACAGACAGATCGTTCGATCGGATACTTTGATTCTTGTACCAGTACGTAGAGAACAGTGCAACACGTATATACATATGTATATGTGTATGTATGTATGTACGTAACTACGTATGGATTATGGATGGATAGGGTATGTAGGACATGCAGGGAGGGAGGAGTTAAAGTCTTTTGTTTTTTCCTCGACGATATTAAGTGTTCTTGTATTTCATGTTGACCAATATATTGTTAACTTGTAAGGTGTAATTGCAGCTCAACCGATATGAATGACTGTGTCCTCCTTCTTGTACTCCTTTTGTTTTGTTCTGCGTTTTACAGTTTCCTATCATGCACCAGCCGGTTTTAATAGGCCGCGATCCTAATACTGCATTAGCCAGATCTTGATACTCGGGATTCTCACACCCCTGCTCCGTACAAACAGTTCGTTTGGCTCTGCCACCGTCGGCGTCTCTCGTGTCTTTCAACTTCACAGCGTTCCCCAGCTGCGCAACCTCAGGCTTATCTGGTCTCTGCAATCGGAGGTTCTCCCCGCTGACGACAAGCTCTGTGCCACCACGGTCTGGAAAATTTGGAAGAGTCGGAATGCCAAAGTTTCCCGGGACGAATCCATCCCTGCTTCTCGGGTGGTCCGGGCTACCGCCGCAAATATCCTGTTCTCGAGGTGGCGTTGTGTGAGAACCTGAGGTTTTGAGTTAGTCGCGAAGGAGGAGTGAGGTGGAAGTCAGGTCAACTCGTGTTGCTGAGTTGAGCGATTCTGTCGAGGTACATCGAGAGTTAGGTTAAAAGGGAGGAAGTTGTATCGTGCATTTTCTCTTATTCATGGCATTCATCTCAAATATATCATACACATGCTCATCCAATAGAAATTGAGACTTTATTAATTAAACATGTGATATAATTATCCTAGTACAACAATAAATTATTACAAAATAAATAAAGAAGAAGAAAGGAAAATTACGTGGTGAAATTTCTACCTATACATTAATGCTAACCCTAATCTTCGAGTCTTTGAGCCGTAGCGAAGCACCGAGAGTCCTAGGAGGGAATATTCGAAAATATTGGCGATATTCGAGGTCGTCGAGTATGTACACTCGAGATCGTTAGAATCACGTCGTTGCTGTAGGAGGCAAAGGTTTTCGAAAATAATATTTTCACATATATGCGGTTCCACCAGCACAGTTCAGCCAACATCCGCATGTTTTAGTTGCGGGGGCATTAATATTGCCGACGTGGACCTAAATAGTTTTATTTTTGAAAATAGGTTTGGAAAATATTTTTGATTACAAAAATGTTCGAGGGCCACGTGGCTAAGACGCTGAAGCTCACGTGAAGATAATTAGAGAGAAGCTAAAGACTGCCCAAGCCCGTCAAAAGCAATATGCAGATAAGGGACGACTGGATTTTAGTCTTGAAGAAGGAGACTATGCATACCTTAAGGTCACACCTTTTAAAGCGGTGCATCGATTCCAAACGAAAGGAAAATTAGTACCGAAATATGTTGGACCCTTCAAGATGCTAAGAAGAATTGGCGAAATAGCCTATAAACTCGAGCTGAGTCCGAAGCTCAAAGGAATACATGACGTGTTCCACATATCTCAACTCCGGAAATATATTCAACCGCCTGAGAAGAAAATAGCTTTAGAAGAAATAGAGCTCCAAGATGATTTGACATACCAGGAGGAACCAATCAGAATTCTTGAAACGACAGAGCGTCAGCTAAGAAATCGGAACGTCAGATTTTGCTGAGTCCTTTGGAAGAATCATATGGAGCAAGAAGCTACATGGAAGAAAGAGTCAGATCTACGACAGGAATACCCGCAACTATTCTCCAAGTAAGGCTCAATCTCGAGGATGAGATTCTCTTTAAGGAGGGAAGGATGTGACAAAACCAAAAATTTGCATAAGTTTTAAAAATTTGAAAATCCTAAAACCTTCTCCGGGCCTCATCTCTTCGCCACAGCCCATTTCTTTCTCGGCCCATTCCCCTCGCGCAGCCCAGGCAGCCCACCATCTCCATCTTCTCCCTCCTCCCGACCGCCGCCGTTGTCCTGCCACCATCGTCACGCCGCCCGAGGAACAACTCCGTCGCCGCGCCATCCGTCCTCGTCGCTGGAGCCAAGTGGGGCCGACTTTGCCCCATCATCGCGCCTGAGACCGCAGCACACGCGTCACCGACCTTCTTCCCGCGCAGCACCTCCTCGCGCGCTTGGTTGCCACCTCGCCATCGCATGAGCTCTCGAACTCCCGCATGCGCCACGCCAGCCCTCGCCGTCGCCACGTCGTAGCTCGCCTCGAGCTTCGCCCCGACCAGCGCCTCCTCCGTCCCGGCTATAAAAGCCGGCATTGCCGGCTCTGCCCTCTCCTTCCCCATTTCCTCTCTTGCTCCCGAGCTCTGCCACCCTCAACCGAGCCTCCTCGAGTTCCCGAGCAACTTCAACTCCCCAAAGCACCTCCCCGAAGCTACTCCACTCCGTCCCCGAGTCCGGCGGACCACCATTCCCCTTCCTCCCCTCCGGCGAGGTAAATCCCGAAGGCCCCGCCGCCGCTAAGCTCCCCTCCTTTTCCCCCGTCTGGTCCCCAAGCATCCCGAGCATCTTCATCTCCTCATCTCCTCCCCGAGTTCCTCCGTCTCCTCTCGAGCACCGGCAGCTCTGCTGTCACCGCACTCCCTCCGGCGAGCTCAACCCGAACCGCCACCCCACCGTTGCTAACCCGATTCCCCATGGCACCACCCCTTTTTCTTCGTGAAAATGAAATCTCCACCACCTGTTAAAGCTCCTAGACCCACCAATTTGGTCCGGCGAGCACCGCTGGCAAGCAATTTCTCCCCTCACCATCGGCGGCCACCGCCTCCATCTCCCTCCCCTGTTTTCCCCATTTCGGCTGACCCCTCTTTTTTCCCTAAACAGGCCTCGGCCTTCTCCTCTAGGCCGATCCCGAGCACAGCAGGCCGTTCGGTCGGCCCACTCCCCCTTTTCTTTTTATTTTATTTTATTCCTTTCTTAGCAGGCTAAAGCCCAGTAAAAGTCCAATAACAGCCCACTCACAGAGAATTAATTTTCTTTTTATTTTATTTTCTATTTAAATCCTAAGCCCTAACCCAAGCCCAAAGCCCTATAATATACCGTTTTGATCGTTTCGACGACGTGGTTCCATTTCTGATATCCATTAGTCCAGATTCCCACCTTTTAATGCCCAAGACCCACAAAAACCTCCTACACCTCATAATCCGGCTTTCCGTCTGAAAACCCTAACTCCGATCCCTACCATTTCCTTCAACTTCTCGACATCCTGGATTCAATCCCACACACCCCCACACCTTATTTTTAGTATTATTTTCTATTAATATGCATTTTGCCTTCAGTTTCAATAGTTTAAGCACGAATGACAACTTTGTATACTTTACCTTGCATCCCTTGAACAAAGGTTTCTCTGAGTCCCCAATCAAGATCGTGAATCTCTCATACTCTGCATGCCATGGTTCCCTTCCTCGGCGATGTCATTATTACCATTGAATTTCATCTTATTCATGATCATCTGGATGGTCACGTTCATCCGACAATGTATCTTCATCTGAATCTGAATCAACATCATCCAACATATAGTTCTCTTCCTTGTCTGTCATTATTACCACTGAAAGTGCATCTGGGTCACCTAAGTGGGTTTTGATGATTAATGAAAAAAAACACTAAGGGACTAATGTGTGCATCAAGATGTTGATCAGGTATTTAGTCCCCAAGGCAAGTTGGAAAAGGTTTTGACGAATCCTAAAAATATTGAAAAAGGGACGACATGGAATCAAGAAGGTTAAGGACATTTTCTAGTTCTTTTAGTGATCCAATTATCACACTGAGTATAGCATAGCGGTATTATAAAGGGGGAGCTAGTCAACAGCATAGAAGAAGATAACTTGTTAAATGCTAAAAAGTCCATTCTAAAAGTTCTTGGGAATCTCTCTACACCAAACATCAGTGTTCATCTGGAATGTTCAGACCATTCGACCATGATATCCAAGTGTGTGTGGGAGTAGGTTCTAGCGTGCCAAGTTTTTACGCAGACCCTCTGAGTGAGGTTCGTTTGGAGTATCTAGAACCTTTTCGAACTTCTGTCTAGTTGAGTTTCTGCTGTCTGGATCTTCCAATTGAATTCTATCCGGACACTCCGAGTGAAGACATAGCTTCTTCCTAGAGATCAATTTTCACCTAGACCTTTTGAGTGAAGGTCATCTTGAATTTTTGAAGTCCATATAGTAGCTTTGTCTAGATTGTTTCATGTTGTCTGGAACATCTGAGTGAGGTTTTCCCAGACACTCCGAGTAACAACAAAGCTTTTCTACTGAAGCCCTAGCTTCGTCCGGACCTTCTGAGCGAAGTTCATCCGGATCCTCCCAACTTACCCTCTATCCCAGTGCTTTCCTTCGTCCATACCTTCGTGGTCTGGCACCTCCGACAAATTTAGCTCCATTTTTTGTTGAACTCGAACCTCTAAGTGAGGATCTCTCGGAACCTCCGAGTCAATTTGTGTTTTGGGACAAAAGGGTTGTTTCAATTCGGAACCTCTGAGTGTCTTCGGTCTGGACTATTCAGATCTTGGATATTCCTGACATTTTGAACTATCCAGCATGTCCGAGCTGCTCCCTTCAAGTAGTGCTTTTCTCAAAGACTAGCCGTTGTAAGTAACAACTAGATGTTTTAGGGAAGCCTATGTAAGCCACCACCCTCTTGGGTGTGAGGCTATCATTTATGTCCCAAATCCTATGCCGCACTCTTGCTCTTCTCTCTCTTGCCTTCTTTTAAGAAACCGTGAGAGGGAATTGTAAGGATTTAGATTGAATTTCCATTGAGAATTCAACCAAGAGATCACCTCCAATTTGAGACCAATTTTCTATTACTCTTGGAGGTTGGCGTGTCTTAGATGGTTATGCATCATTCAGGAGTCTTCAAACTTGTGAAGCAGCCAAGAAGTTTATAAATGTTGGGGTTTACCTAACACAAGGTGAAGAGCTACCACAAGAGAATGGTAGCTTTGCATTGGCAAGCTTCTTGAGGAAAAGAGCACGATTTAGTGCTGTCTTCAATTGTTAGATTAGTTTCCTCAACAGAGATGTAGAGCCTCGCCAAAGGCTCGAACCTCACAATGAATCTCGTGTCTCCCGTGTGCTTGTTTTCTTGCACCTCTCTATACTTGTTTCTTACTTATTTTGATCACTAGCATGCGAGGTCTTGCTTAGGACTGTTTAGTGTTATATAGCTACCACAAGTGAAAGGAGGCTTTACATTCGCAAGCCCTTTCAAGGAAGAGCATATTTCAATGCCAGCTGTGATCTAGGATCAAGCTTCCTTAACAGAGATGTAGAGCCTTGCAAAAGGCTCAAACTTTTAACAACAAATCTCATATCTCCTGTGTGTGTTTTCTTGCACCTCTCTATACTTGTGTTCCTTGTTTTGATCACTAGCATGCTAGTTCGACTATTTAGTGCTGTAGAGATACTTTTGTATAAATAAATTTTGGGATTAGTTTCTGTTAATCTCCTATGCACTCCAACTCTAGTCGATAGCCTAGATACTTTCAATTGGTATCAGAGCCTCATGCTCTCATTTCTTAGGTTTCACTATCTAGAGAGATAAGATGTTTACTAGTGAGGGGATGCATGTGCCGAGAGGTCCATACTTTGATGGTTTAAACTATGCTAGTTGGAAACACAAAATGAAGATGCATTTAATGGCCATTAGTTCAAGAATATGGCATGTTGTTGTAGATGGTTATGCAATACTCAACAAAGGCAAGCTCACCGATGGATTTGAATTGTCCGGCATGTTCGAGCTACTCCCTCCGAGCAGTGCTTTTCTCGCAAAACTAGCCGTTATGTTTGAACCCCAGACCCTCTGAGCGAGGTTGTCTGGAACCTCTGGGTGAGGGTTTCTTTGTGGGTAAAGCTAGATTTTTTAGGGAAGCCTATATAAGCCACCCCCAGGTGGAGGCTATCCTTTGTGTCCAAATGTTGTGTTGTACTCTTGCGCTTCTCTCTCTTTCGTACTTGTGAGAAACTTTGAGAGGAAGAAATTTTAAGAACAAGTAAGGGATCATCTCCAAGTTGAGACCAAGTTCCTATTACTCTTGGAGGTTGGTGCCTCCTAGACAGTTAGGCGGCATTCAGGAGCTTCAAGCTTGTGAAGAAGCTAAAATTTTTGCGAAGGTTAGAGTTCGTCTACCGCAAGGTGAAGAATTGACATAAGAGAAGGGAAGCTTCACATCAGCAAGCTTTTTGAGGAAACATCATGATTCGGTGTCACCTTTGATCGTTGGATCATGTTTTCTCAACAGAAACATAGAGCCTCGCCAAAGGCTCTAACTTCAACAACAAATCTCGTGTCTCCCTTGTGGTTGTTTCTTGCACAAAATGAAGATGCATTTAATGGCCATTAGCCTAAGCATATGGCGTATTGTTGTTGATGGCTATGTAATGCTTAACGAAGGTGAGCTCACCAATGGTGATTACTGGAACATCCACCTCAATGCCCAAGCGACAAATGCCATCTTCAATGCATTGAGTGTGGATGAATTCAACCAAGTGAGCACGCTTGAGGATGTCAAGACAATATGGAACACGCTCTTAGAGATCCATGATAGAACTTCTTCTGTCCAGGAGTCCAAGCTCGATGTTCTAATAAGCAAGCTCGACCGCTTCACCATTATGGAGAATGAGGGTGTGAATAAAATGTTCAATCGCCTTAATCACATTTTGAATAAGCTCAAGTCCCTCTGGTGCTAGGAGATCAACGACCACTTCATCTTCAAGAAGATGCTACGAGCCTTCTCATCCAACTTTGAATACTTGGTGATGCTCATCCATGAGAGGGTTGACTTTAAGAAGTTGACTCCCACCGACTTGCTTGAAAGAATCATTTCTCATGAGATGGCCATCCAAAACAAGGAAGAACTCATGGCCTCTAACACAGGCCTCAAGAAGAACATCACCTTGAAGACTAAGCATGTCATCGACGATGACTCAAGCAATAATGAAGAAGAATATGATGAAGAGGAGATCTCCCTATTTGTGAGAAGATTTCCAAGATGTTCAAGAAGGACGGTGCCAACAAACTCTTCGGCAAAGGAAGAAGCTACAAGTACTTGAAGGAGAGAAAAAAGAAACTCACCAAGAGGGCATGCTTAGAGTGCATCAAGATGGTACACTTCTTCGCTAATTGCCCAAACAAGATGGACAAGAAGGATGAGATGGAGAAAGGTTACCTAAAGAGGGAGTGCCATGGAATGGGCAAGTTCATCAAGAGGAACCATTACAAGGCTAAAGCTCACATTGGTCCAAAGTGTGGTTCTAACGAATCATGCTCCAACTTCGACTCCGATGAAGATGAAATCCCTAAACTATAACTTGCTTTCCATCTCACAACTTTGTGAGGTTGATCTTGAGTGCAGTTTCACCAAGCATGGAGCCTTTCTGATGATCACTCCTTGGTATTCAAAGACTTTAAGAAAGGTAATTTGTATTTGGTGGATTTTTCCTCTAACAATTCATGCATACAAACATGCTTGTGGGCAAAGTCTTCTTTAGGGTGGCTATGATATAAGAGGCTGGTTCATGTGCGAATGAGGAACTTTGACAAGCTTCTCAAGAATGATCACATATTTGGCATCAAGAACGTGACATTCGACAAAGATTGTCTTTGTAGCACTTGCCAAATTAGAAAAAAGTGGGAGAACCACACTATAACACCTCAATTTTCTGAAACCTAAAAATTAGGGCTAACAACAACTTTTTCGCTAATAATGCTGATTAAAATACACCAGATTAAAAATTTTGCTCAAATCGTGCTTCTGTTAAAACCCTAAAGTGAGTCAACCCAAAATATTCCACCTCTGTTCCAAATTCCTTACTCTCTGCTTTGTCGAAACTCTGTCCGGCAAGGTATTCAAACCTTGCATTCCACCTTGTCTCCATGCAGGGTCATTCGTCCTTGCATTCCACCACGAACATACCCTCGGCATCCCTTTCCCTTTTATCTAGCCAGTGCAACCTAGACCAACATCTGTCGCTAAGTGCCCACACGGTACTTTTGCGAAATTTAAACATATATATGTCCTGAACCTTTTTCGAATGACTTGATATTCTATCATCTACTTCAACATGTCCTATCATGAGTATATGGTCATATATACTACTTTCCTGTATACGCATATACGCAAGCTCTAACCTCTTCTTCCCAAGTGGCGGATCAAAACCCTAACTCATCGTTCGGCTCTGCCACAACTCCATGCATATATATATGGATATATCAGTGGCAGCATTCAAACTCCAACTCACCGTGGCTTCGCATGTCCATTCCATCCACATACAAATCCCATATATGCTAAAATATCCAAGTGTATGTGGACACATACACTTCAAACCCTAGTTTAATTCTTCTCTCGGTAAAACCCTAACCACCATGGTTATCTCTCTCCTTACCAGATGTCATTCGAATATTTTCTCACCTCTACCGTGTAACCATGTCGGGAGATAAATATTCGCCCTATTATATTTCTACCAAATAACTGCTTGTCCTTTTGCCATCTATCCATTTATCCTTTTTCTATAGCCAAAACCCTATTTACCGCTCACCATACTCATCCACCATGCCATGAGTCCTGCAAAAACTCCAGAAATATCCTGAGACCCTTCCTGTGATAATTCTACAAAAATATCTTGAGGTCCCGTGCAAACATTTCAAACCATTTCACGTCTGAGTTGAATCAACTATCGAGCCTTGAACTACAACCCTAAGCGTATATGAGCGTATGCCTGTGGCACTTCTCGAAGTCTGACCCACCATGACTTCCTATGATCATTCTCACCTCAATGCAATCTTATATATTCTCGCAGCCACCCTACCACCTTTTCTCTCTCCTGGTTATACCTCTTGTATACCCCCCTAAAAAGTTTTGGCAATCTCCTCAACACGAAGATTCAGAAATTCGTGAACCTACATATAGTATTAACCCATTCCAACTGCCAGTGATTGTCTCTCGAACCTGACTAGTATATATATATGCGCATGTGCATGTTTCATGCGCAGATGCATATACTCGCAGTGTTCCTCTTGCCAGCTCATGCACCAAGCACTGAGATATTTTTTCCCAGCTCCCCTACCTACATCTCATGTCTTTCTCAGTGGACTCTGCCAAGCACGCTTCATCTCTCAAGGCAGCTCACCCCTGTTCTTCTTACCACAGCATAGCAATGCCGTGTACTCACCCCTTGTGTCTGAGCTGTCCTTTCTTCTCTTGTCCCCAAACTTCACCCCAGCTCACGCATGCCCTTAACTCCACCCTCCTGCTCTGCTGTGCCACGCTATCTCTTTCCCAGGAAAACGTTGCCTAATACGCAACATCCAATAGTGGTCACATCCCCTTTTTACTCCATAACCTTTACAGTTCCCCTTACTCCCTGCTGCTCTGCTACCTGAGGAAAATTCCCAAGCTCCTCCCCTAAGCATAGCTGAGCTCCCTCCCCATTCTTCTCCACTCTTCTTCTCTCTGTAGCCAAGCCTCATTCCCTTCTTCCCAGGACCCCGAGCATGACACGCTCCTCTCCCCATGTGTCATCGCGCGCTTGAGCTCACTTCATCCCCACCTGCCACCAACGGAGCTGCACCCATTTTCCCATTGCTTCCTTCTCCAAGCTACCTCAAGCACCCTCCCCTCTGTGCTGGAAAATTCCCTCCCAGATCTCCCTCTCCTTTCCACTATAGTCTGACCTTGCCACGAGCTCCCGGAGCACCGCCGCTGAGGAAGCCCACGACGCCATCACCGCGAGGCTCAAGCACCGACGCCGCTCCCTCTCTCCTTCGGGTGTCCCGGCCATCTTCACCATTCAACTTCCCCATCACCATCAGCGCCCCGCTCTGGACGACATCTCCTACCTCCGCTGCTCCTGCCCCACCGCGACCGGTCCTTCCCTCACCGCGGCAACCCTTCCCCACCGCAGCAGTACCACGCCCCCTTCTCCCCCACCGCGGCAGCTTCTTTCCCCGCGGCAGCACGCCCCACCTCACCGCGGCAGGCTATTCTCACTGCGGCAGCACCGCGGCAGCTCTTTCTCCCCCGCAGCAAGGAGCTACCGCTCGCCTCTTTCCGCCACCGCTCCGCCCCTTCTCTCCCATTCCCGGCTCCCCACTCCCCGCCGCTGGGCTCGAAAACTCCCATCGCCGCCACCGCAAGCTCCTCACCGCTGACTAGCTCGATGAAGCCCGGGCGTCGGTAGGGTCCCAGCTAATCCACTCGGCAAGCTATCGCCGGCGGAACCCCTTTTCCTCGCTCCTAGCTTTGCGAACCTCAACCGGGCATCACTGCTGCTGGAGGCACCTCCATAGGCCACTGCTGCAGCTCACTTGAGCTCCCCTTACTGCTACCACCTCTCTCCTTGCCTCCAGCATCGCAGTGGACCAGGTCTCCCGACCTCCGCTTCGGCCTTAGCCCATCGACTGCCATCAGTAAGAACTCCCGAGTGTGTTGCCCGAGCATCAGATCCACCGTCCCTTTCCCCCTCTTCTTAAAGCTGTATTCATCTAATCCCGTTGCGTAATACCCAAGCCCCCAGTCCATTCTCTCGGATGCTCCTCCTCCCACTTAATAGCACATGTAAACCAGTTCGAACTGGTTAATTGTTTTAACCGCCGGTCGGGATCATGGAGTGTGCAAACTCTTCAATACACTTTCTAGTACAAAAGGCACTTCTCCATTTCCCTTCGCTCCGGAGCCGCCTCTACTACGTTGGAGATGCACTCCCCCTAAGCCATCTTCGACATCATCCATATCTTCCCTTCCGGCAGAGTTTCTCCCCTCCTCTCTTCCTTCGCAGCAATGAGTCGATTACTCATAACTTTTTAGAGCTTCGATTCGCATAACTCCTTCTCCTGTCATCATCTAAAACCCAACTCTACATTCCGGTTTCATAATTTTGAAACTAATGGAAAGTCAAGTATGAAGTTAACTCAAGTATAATTGCCATATATACATCACCTCGCATATCATTCCAAATGAGATTGCTGTTTTTCCTAATTACCTCTAGGATCTTATACCACCCCTGGGTTCCAGTTATAACTTTAAGATCCAAATGATACCACACCAAAATAGTAAAGTTAATACAAAACCCTCTATTGTTTCAACATCCTTTCAATAGACTCCTCCTGTGGTATACGACCAAATGTTTCGAATAAGATTCCGCTAACGGCACTTTAAAGGGGATAACATACCCCCTTGGACTTAACTAAAACCTGGGACCCAAAAGTTGTACATATACATCTAGATGCACTGAAGGTGATGAATGAATTAAGCTATGACTTTCTGGATTTATGGAAAACCTTCATTTCAGGTGAAGCTAATTCCTTCACGCCTTTCTGCAAACCCTAATAAAAAAACTAGGTCCAGAGCGCATATCCTAAAATTCATGAATGCATGTTTGATTCTGGCATGAATTTTCCCTTGCGCTGTTGTTTATTCATTGCTCTTCGACATGTAGTTACGACGCGGCGATACCTCACGTGAAGGATTCCCGATGTTTGTCGTATCAAATTTGTGATCGAGACTCGACCAATACTTCCAGGCAAGCTCTCCACCCTTGATCATGTTGAATCCCATGATTATGAAATGTTATTTTGCTTATGAAACATGCATGCTATGTTCTACGACCCGTTATTTTATGTAGCCTAGTTATGTCCGACACTTAGAAAACCCTAGCTCAACTCTGTATTCCTTGTCACCCTAAGGATTACATATTCCGGGGAAGTTACCGGAAGCCTGGGGTAGATTATGTATGTAGGTATGCTTAGCCCTGCGGTAGCAAAATTAGGTTTTCAAAATAAAAAGGGGAATACTCCCATATTTCATGTGGCAAAAGATTGAAAATAGACCGTCGTGTTCGAAGGAGTATGAAAGTAGTATATCCATGGGTTGGGATATTTTACCATAAAAAGGTTTCATTAAAACCTTAAAAAAATGGAGAAGATTTTGATCCGGGTCGGAAATGAAGGGCGAAAACAGGAAGCTTGTTAAAGTGCGAGGTAAGGCCCGGCGTGGTTCTCGCTGCCCGTTTACGTGAGTGGTGTGGTGTCCCTCTCGGATCACGTAAGGACCGAGCTTAAGTGCCGTTTGGCCAAGTCTTACCGTACGTCCATATGTCCTTTATGGGAAGGACTTGACCCAGTACCTGGTCTGAGACTAGCATGAACCTGTAGGCAGTGTGGAGCGTGCAGATGATGTTGTAACCTCTGTAGAGAAAAGTTTCCACGGGAAAGCGATGGCTTGTTCGCCACAAAGTTGGAACACCAACCTCCTTGCAAGCGATGATACTGACTCAAGCTAGGTTTGTGACATGTCCTTCTGGCAGGTTCATGGCTAGGTTTACTCCGGTGAAGAGTCTCGTTGTACTAGCCCTGCTAGTATATGTTGCAAAGTGTACCCAGGGTGACCTACATTGTGTGGGTAAAGCCGTACCACCTCTGCAGAGGGTTAAAACTATTCGAATAGCCGTGTCCACGGTCAAGGATGAACTTGGTTAGGCCACACTAAAGTAGATTGGGTTGCAAAACCTAAAAATGTGGTTATGGGTTTAAGGACGCGATCCGCCGTGTTCGCAGGGTGACGTGCAAATTCCCTGTTGTGTCGGGAATAATGAAGAAGGGATTTCCCCGTGGACTCGGGCAAACCCTAGTATCCCCGTCGTATCGGGTGAGCCGAGACCCCCCGCTGAAGCGGGTGATCACCAACCCTTCCGGTGAGTAGGAAAGCACAGATATGATTCCTGTTGTTGCAGGGAAGACAGATGGAACAAATGTTTGTCTCGCAATACCGAGGCAATTTATGAAAACTGCTTTTAATATCTATTTACCTATTTCATACAAACTTACTGTTTCGCACAATATGAAACATAGGCTAGAGCCTTTTCTTAAAATACCCCTGCATGTATTTACCACCGTATCAAACTCCTCGGTGGAAAGTTTGCGAGTACATTCAATGTACTCACCTGGCTTGTTGATTTGGCCAGACCGAAGGGCGACAGCTTGAAAGCAATGACGATATCCGCGAAAGCTAGGGCATAACCCCAGTCAGTTGCCTGTCGGGTATGGCATACTGGTGGGCCACATCACCGTTTGATTTCCGCTGCAAGTTTCTAGCCGTTGGGCTAAAGGTATAATTATTCGATCTTGAAGATCGGTTTTATATCAAGTTCTAATAAGTGCGTGTATGACCTTGATATACAGGTTACTTGTGTGTACCGGCTATTGATCATGGGACCGGTACAGTAAACACAAGGGTTTATCCGGTCCTAAAACCGGGTACGCCACACACACCCCATCAAGAACATCATGACAACAACCAAGTCACTCGAGCTAGTTCACATGGACTTGTCTAGTTCCCTCATCTATATGAGCATAGGAGGTAACTCTTATGCGTTCATTATTGTTGATGACTCTTTTCACTATACTTAGGATAGATACAAAGATCTTCAAGAAATTTTACAAGAAGGGCTCAACGAATTCAGGATGAAGATCAAGAACGTAAGGAGTGACAATGGAACCAAGTTCAAGTACACCAATATTGAAGAGTTCCTCAATGAAGAAGGTGTCAAGCACAAGTTCTCCTTTGGCTACCACGATAACAAAATGGAGTGGTGGAGAGGTAGAACCACACGCTTATTGAGATGGCAAGGATTATTCTTGATAAATACAAGACTCCTGACCATTTTTGGGTGGAGGTCATCAACACTGCTTGCCACGCCATCAATCACTTTTACCTTCGTCAACTCTTGAAGAAGACACCATACGAGCTCATCTCTGGGAACAAGCCAAATGTTTCCTACTTCCACGCATTCAGTAGCAAGTGCTATATACTTAACCAAAAGCAAATACTTTCTAAATTTTCTCCCAAATGTGATGAGGGATTATTTCTTGATTATGCATTGAGTGTGCACACCTACGGAGTCTTCAGCAATACTACATGTATAATTGAAGAAACGTGTGACGTGTAATTCAATGAGACTAATAGTTCCCAGGTGGAAAGTGTTCCCATTGATGTAGGTGATGATGAGTTAGAAAATGCCATCAAGAACATATAACTAGGAGAAGTGATGCCAAGGGAGGTCAAGAAAAGTATGTCATCAATTCAAGTGGAGCCTCCCACATCGACACATACCGAGGTCTGAAGTGTGTAGGCGACCCAACTCTAAAATGAGGATGCTCAACCTCGAGTACAAACACAAGTTCAATCTCAAGTCCAATCCCCAAGCACAACCGGATCATTCGAGAATACATAGGAACTTGCAACGGACCATCCGACAGACCAAATTATAGACAACATGTGTAAAGACACTCAAACCCGTTCTCGCGTTGCTAATTTTTTTGAACATTACTTGTTCGTTTCCTCTTTGGAGCCAACAAAGGTAGATGAGTCTCTCGAGGATCCAGATTGGGTGAATGCAATGCATGAAGAATTAAACAATAGCAGAATCAAGTTTGGACACTTGTGGAACGACCAATCCAAAATGTCATTGGCACCAAGTGGGTCTTCACAATAGCAAGATGAAGATGGACAACTTGTGAGGAATAAGGCTAGACTTGTGGCTCAAGGGTACACACAAGTTGAAGTTTTGGATTTAGGGAGACCTATGCCCCATTACTAGACAGGAAGTCATTGCAATCTTTCTTGCTTTCCTAATGACCATAATATCATGCTTTATCAAATGCATGTAAAGAGTGCATTTTTTAATGGAAAAAATCAATGAACTGGTCTATGTAGAGAAACCTCCCGATTTTGAAGACCCTAAGTTTTCCAGTTATGTGTATAAACTCCACAAGGCACTATATTGCCTCAAACAAGCTCCTCGAGCATGGTATGAGTGCCTTAGGGAGTTTCTAGTCAAGACAGGCTTCAAATTGGAAAGATTGATTCTACATTGTTTAGTGAGTTCATTGATAGCGAGCTTTTTGTTTGGAAAATATATGTGGATGATATCATATTTGGGTCGACCAACAATACCTTTAGTGAAGAATTTGATAAGATGATGGCCGACAAATTTGAGATGTCCATGATGGGCGAATTGAAGTTCTTCCTTGGACTACAAGTCAAGCAACTTCAAGAATGAATATTCATTAGCCAAGGTAAGTACATCAAGGACATGCTCAAGCAGTTCGCCATGGAGAATGTCGACCCAATCCGTACTCCAATGTAAACCAATGGGCATCTCGACCTCAATGAGGAAGGTAATCGGTGGATCAAAAGGTATATCGATCCATGATTGGCTCTTTGCTTTATCTTTATACATCTAGGCCTAATATCATGCTAAGTGTGTGCATGTGTGTAAGATTTCAAGCCACTCCTAAGGAGTGTCCCTTTGTGGCCATTAAGAGAATCTTCAGATATCTAGTTCACACACCCAACCTAAGTTTGTGGTATTCCAAGGGTGCTAGTTTTGATCATGTTGGACATTCGTATTCGGATTCTGCAAGGTACCTCTGACACATGTCAATTCTTTGATAGATCCTTAATGTTGTGGTCATCCAAGAAACAGAACTCCATAGACCTATCCATTGTCGGAGCGGAGTACATCTCCGTGGGTAGTTGTTGCGCTCAATTGCTTTGGATGATGCAACCCTTAAGGATTATGGAGTCAATTTGAAAGAAATGCATCTTTTGGGTGATAATGAAACTACAATAAAGATAGCCAACAACCCTGTCCAACACTTCTAAACCAAGCATATAGACTCAGACAAACTCAGACACTCCGGAAATGGCTTCTGACCAGAAAAATTTGGATCTCGAACCCTTCAAGAATTTTCCAGAACTTCTGACATTGCTCTTTGTCTAGATAGTCACACAATTTGAAACATCCGAGAAAATCTTAGAATTCCCAAGTTTTTTGAGAAATGTGTCAGAGACAGTTTCTAGAACCTCTGACTTTGATCCTAGAACTTCCAAGATTCCTTAAAACTTGATATTCTTATGTCTTCTTCCAAGAAAATGTTTTCAAACCAAATCCTTTTCATCTGAGATCACATCTATACTCATTTCAAACCAAATCCTTTTCATCTGAGATCACATCTATACTCATTTCAAACCAAATCCTTTTCATCTGAGATCACATGTATACTCATTTACTAGTCTTATCTATCTATTTCACATGATAAAATGAGTTCCGAGAGTCATCAGAGCAACGATGACTCTGAGGCCAGCCTTCCCTTTCACCTCAGATGAGTGATTCCTCCCTGAAGAGGGTTAGATTCATAAGGAAGAAGAGACTGAGGCCGTCTCCTCAGGTGGCTACTAGTTCACGAGTGGAAGAGAAGGAATTACCTCCAGAATTCGTGGAGGTTCTACAACGGATGGATTCCCTTCAAGGGACAGAAAGCTACCAAGACCATCGTCGTCATCCCCTTCCTATGGACGATGATGATGATGAGGATGCAGAGCCTGAGTCTCCTAAATCTAGAAAATCAAGGTTGGCTTGTGAAGCCAAAGCAAGAAAGAAAGAAGCAGCAAAGTAGAGGATGCAAGGGAAGAGGCTGCCAAGGCAGAGGCAGAGGCAGTCAAAACAGCTATAGGAGCAGTTGAACAATCATCACCCCCTCCACCTCGCAGAAACATGAAGAGGGGTGCACAAAGGCAAGGGGATCTCCCTCTCGACCTCAAGCCAAGCTCTTACCAAGAAGTTTGCCGTAGTTTGCAAAGGGAAGCTTTCTCTCCGGCCTCCATCTCAGCAAGTCCTAACAGTTTGAAAGTCGAGGATGATCATGGATCTCGAGGCAATAGAGGATGCCACCACGAGAGTTGCTCTTGCCCCAGTTCACCACCTTCACAAACAAGGCAAGATTCCCTGTGTAGACATTGACTACAAGACCTTCTCAAATGAAAAGCTTCACAAAATCTGGTGGAAAGTCAATCCTTATGAGTATGAGGAAATGCTATGGACTCTGGCTTTTGGTCTATTGAATAGTAGGACTACTATGAGTCCATCATCCATTACAGAAAGGACTCCGTCATGCCTCAATGCTATGTTAACTTTCAGTATCTATGGTATGATGCTTGCTTTAGGCAAGTGATTGAAGCTTGCGAAGTACACGGGCATATAGATGCCATGGGGCTGCAGCAAGATTGGAATGAGGAGCTGATCATGCAATCGTATGCTACATTCTTTGTTGAGAGAAAGTCACCAATGAGAGTCATGCACTAGATGACACACAGCCACCACTACAGCTGCACCTTCAATGACGTTACCGAGGCACTTGGTCTTGAAGGAGATGAGTCTGCAAAGCCTGCCATCCATGATTCAGATAGGCCTCTTAGGATAAATTAGCTTGAACCTTTGTATGAACTCGGGATAGCCTTCCATCTAGGGAAGGCCACCAACCTAACAATCTTTGCCAAGATGATGAACAAGATGTTCCACCACACAATTACTCCCAAGGTCGGCTTCATCAGGAGCTTCGAACGAGATCACCTCATGCACATAGTCAAAGGAAAGACTTCCTCATATCCGAGTATATTTTTCAATTCATGAGGATAACTAGCGCAAATCACACTCACTCTTTGCCATTTTCGTCATACATTTAGAACTAGATCAATCAAATGGTGGACAATATCTTTCACTGTGAGGTCAAGCATCTTGACTACAAGCCTAAAGGCCAAAGACTGGTTTCTTCTCTCAAGCAAAGGGAAAGAAGAAGGTTGCTGAGGATGTTGGCACCTCTATGAAAAGAGGAAGGACTGAAGCCCAAGAGGGAGAAGACGTAGAAGAGGGAGAAGAGGGTGAAAGTCCATGTATGGAAGCGACAAAAAAGCCTATGATGAAGCTCAACTAAAGAAGTTAATTTGGAGAGGGTTCCACTATGTTGAATCCTCTCACAAAGATCAAGGACGGTTTTGGAGTCATCTTCTTTATTGGCAAAACAAGGAGATTTCTTATCTCAAGTTAAAGACCATGAAGCATCGATACAAGAAGAGCCTCTGCGTGAGAGGATCTTCGACGGTGAGTTCTCCGAGCAGGGTTCAAAGTTTACACCGATCTCTTCATCAATTCCATCCAAATCACCTCGAGGTGATAGTTCTCAAGTTCATGACATTGTTGCTTTGTCATCTCGAGCTTCTAGTCCAGCTACACCACCTGCTCCACCAGCTACCTTGGCCGCCATGATAGCACCTATGGCAACACCGACTCCACCTGCCCCAACAACAGCTCCACCACCAACCGTCGAGCCTTTGGCATCTTCTTCATCGACCGGGCAAGGTCCACTAGTTTAGAGCTCTGTTCCTTAGTATCCTTCCCCTTTTGGTGTCTTGATGCATGCCAAATGAGGAGTGATCTTAGAGCTTGCTTTTGGGATTTTTGGGTTGCTTGACTTACAAGACTTGGTTCTTATTAATGTTTCTTGTATGTCTTGTAAACTCTAAACTTTGATAACATGGATGTTTATCTTTTGCTACTCAACATGGTTGTATGCTTTTCTTTATTATATCCAATATGCCATGCCCTGCTTATGCCATGATTACCTTGTCATGCATAGTTATTTACCTCTTATGTTAAGTATACACTATCGACGCACACGAATCTTAAAATATAGGGGGGCTCTTCACACATCAACCTCAATATGAGCATTTGCATTCAAACGTAATTTCATATAATGCACATATTTAGGGTGAGCTCACCCCATATCATAGAACGCAAAACAACACTATTTATATCCAAAATCAAAGCTTTAATCAGGTTGTCATTAATCACCAAAAAGGGGCAGATTGAAAGTGCATCTTGGCCCAGATAAGTGGATTTTGATGATTAGTGACAAACTGTGATATGTGTATGGGTGTCCCGATCTTTCAAGGAGAACGTATTGATTTGTGGGGGCAATTTTGACGACCCGACTACATCGTATAACGACAATGCGCCTTGGCAAACGCTAAACCAACTCTGGCAGGTAGCTAACGATGTAGGAAGCACAACCAACCTGAACACGAGATTCAATTCCTTGCAAGCAATTGAAAACAAAAAAGAAATATGAATAAGCAATCTAACATTGCGGGTATGGTTGAAGTATATATTGATAACATGGGGTTCCGATAAGCGAGCACCACAACTGTTTGTTCAACACAATCAACAGACAGGTAGATGCAAGTGGCAATCTATTAACTAGAAAAACCACCAAAAATAGAGGTTCTAGGGGATATTTATAGATGGAAGTGGCCAGTGCCATCGGTTTAAACTGGCTATATCGGTGGTTTAAACCATCCAGCACCCAGATTGCAGCCCGGACCCTCTAGGTGGAGGTCTAGCCATTCCAGTACATATCCGGACTATCGTCTGGACAGACCGGATGAAAACTTGACCAAACGTTCTCTTTTTGGATCTTCAATTAGCCTTCTTTGGTATTTGTCTTCGTGTGATCATGGAGGCTTCAATGTGCAAAAATCATTGTCCATTGCCACGCTTGTGTGCTTGCTGCCATCTCCTCCTTCCTTGGTCTTCATGTCCGATCCTTGGTTCCTTAATAGCAAAAGAGCATTAGACTTAGGTAGTATCATATTCATGTGTAAATCATGTGAAGTATCAAGAAATGAAAGTACCTAATAATCAATTTGACGTGCACGAGCTCTACTCATTGGTCCTTGTAATGGCAAAACTCGAGGAACATCATCTTGTGGAGAAGAGGGAATGTAGGCGTATCTTTAGGAGACTTGTCATCATAAAAATGATAAAGGGATTAATATGTGCATCAAGTGTGATAAGGTGTTTAGTCCCAAAAGCAGTGATAAAACCAGCTTTGACAATCCCTCAAAAGATCTCAGGAATAACAACTTGAATAAAGGTTAACGATAATTTTCTAGCTCTTTAATTTGGTGGTTCAAGAAATCACATTGAGATTAGGGAAAGCCGTACTATTAAGGGGTTTAATATCTAGAAGCTGGTGAGAGTGCCTTGCTAATGCTCAGCCAGAAATCAATTTCCAAAATCAAAGAGGCCTCTAAAATCTCTTCATACATAAATTTTCTAGAAATGTCAGAATATCTAAGATTGATGTAGGCACATTTGAGTTTCACCTCTATATGAAGAGTCAGGGAACTTGGAGCTCCGAGTTGCTCTTCCTATCTGATTTTCTGGACGTCGGAACATTTGAGATTTCCCCGAACCACGGAGTTTCAGTTCGATACATGCCTAAGTCCTTGTGTTTTAAAGTTGGAGCTACTGGATATTTTCGGAGCCTGATATTTGTTCTGGACTTATCTTTTGAAATCTCGAAATGTCTGAGTCCATTGCCAGAACCTTCGAGAATGAGTACTATCCATCTCGATCGAGGTTCTTTGAAACCTTAGAAGGTTCGAGTGTGATGTAGAAACCTCTGAAGATGCATTCTAACCACGCCTTGCCAAGGCTATTCATAATTCAAGAGGGTCAGGGTTCAAGTCGAAACCTCTGATATTTGTTTCTGTCTACTATGCTCTGAAAGTCAGAACCTCTAGGTTCTTGCTGGAAGTTTCAAGATCTGTTTCTAGATAGGCAAATAACTGGTGCTTTAAAATGTCGGAACCTCTGAGTTCCATCTTGGAAGTTCAAAGTTTTGCGATTTTTTGCACCAACGACTAGTTTTTGAGGGTTGACTATATATACCCCTAACCATCTTTGCACACCTAACTCTTTGCAAAAACCATTCCTCTGCTCTCGTGAGTGCTACTCCACATTTCTTTGAGCCCAAGTTGTGATTCTTGTGGGGAAACCTTTGAGAGAGAGAGAGATTGAGTCATAGTTGAGCATGAAGCAAGAGTTCATCTCCAAGCTGAACTAATTGAAGCCTATTACTCTTGGAGACTGGTGCCTCCTAGACAGCTAGGAGTCGCTTGAGAGCATTCAAGTATTGTGAAGTGTCCCCAAGACTTTGTGAGAGTTTGGAACTCGCCTACCGCAAGGTGAAGTTGTCCCAAGAGAAGGGAAGCTTCTTGAGGAAAGAGCAAGATTTGGTACTGGCTTTGATCATTGGAAAGCTTCCTCAATGGAGACATAGATCCTCGCCAAAGGCTCAAACTTCAACAATAAATCCTTGTGTCTCACACTTGGTTATTTCCTTGCACTTCTACATATTTGTTTTTTCTACTCGTCTTTTATCACTAGAATGCTAGGTATTTCTTAGGACCACTTAGTGTTTTAGAATACTTGTGTAGAAAGTATTTTTGGGTCATAGTTTTGTTAATCTCTTATTCACCCCCCCCTCTAGTCGATACCCTAGATCCTTTCACTCAAGATCACAAGGATAGAGCTGCTGAAGAGAGAAGGACATCCGGTCATATTGCCAAGGCGAGTACCAATACGTCAACAAAGAAAGCACATGCACCCAAGAAGGGTGGTTCTAGGAGAGATCCCGTGCTCCTATAGCCACATAGGGCGAGGGAATCCTTTTGGCATTAGTGCTCCATCCTCCAATAAGGAACAAGTTGTAGAGGGCACCTGAGGTTCTTCTATCCAAACCTAAGGCATATAAAAGGAAGATGAAGAAGCAAGACCCATTCACTAGCAGAATGACATCAGTTGATCCTAGTTTCTGGATGCTCTTCCAGCATGACTTTTACGAGACAGTGCTTCTCAAGCACGTTTCTCCAATGAATAAGCAGGGTTACGTCGATTGGAGCTACATCAATGCCAATGAGGCAGAGTTCCCCAATATTCACCGGGAGTGCACCATAGTCGGTGTGGATGGGATAATGGCTCTTCAAGGATTAGAGCAATGAGCTTATCCTCTAGTTCTATGCCACCATGTTCTTCGATTCAGAAGAGGCACGGACAATCAGATGGATGACTCATGGGAAGAAGCTAAGTGCCACTTTTGCAAAGTTTGCCAAGATTTTAGGGCTTCCTCCTACAGATGACAAGCTTGATTTCATTCATGCCAAGGTATCCAAGAACACGCCAGGCATGACCCACTTCTACCAACCTAGTATCTCTCATGTGAAGCTCTGTGAGACCACAGGGTTGTACCCAAGGCTCTCAACCCTCAACAAGATTTTGAGAAACACTTTTAATCCAAAGGTCATTGATGCTACAAACATCAGATTGTACACCATTGACCTCCTCTACTACCTCAACAATGTCACCTACTTCAACGTCATGGAGTACTTGTATGAGATCATTCGCATTGCTTCCATGGAGCAAAGAGACCTCCATTTGCTTCTTACATCTAGAGGCTCATCAACTAGAAGTCAGACAATAACTTCTTCCTCGAGGTGAAGCATGAGGCATACAAGTCAAGGAAAGAAGCGAATGTCATCAAGACTTCGGGGCCCAATAGCAAGTCACATCAAGGTCCCTAACTACTTCATCTACCAGCGCTTCAACTCCATCCTCTTCATCACCATTCTCCAATGGTGCCAAGTTCGATCTAGCCCTTGCTTCCCTCCTCCGGATTGAGGAAAATCAACGTCTTTGGATGGAGATGCAAGTTGAGCTAGAGAATACGGTAGCAAAGCATGAATTCAATCAAATGTGCATGGCGAAGAGCTTGAAGACTTTCTTAGAAGCAAAAGCTACAGAGGAAGAAGAAGAATCTGAGCAAGAGAAGACCAACAGTTCAGCCTCCTCCTTTAACACCAAGAATGACTCTAGACCCACCAGTTCACCAGCTAAGGCTATGACTCCAACATTACACTCACCTGCACGAAGTCTCCTCCTCCATCTCCTTCAGCTATGACTCCTACCCTTGCCTTCGACACCATGACTCCTGTTGGAACGATGGCTTCCGACAGAGGGGGGGGTGAATGTCGAATTCAAAATTCTTTCACTTAACCTTCACATACAAAGTCACATAAGCACTAGTATGACCAGAGTGAAAATGTAGCGGAAAAACCCTCAACAATCCTTGGTGATGTGGAGCTCGTCGATAGCTTCGAAACAAGTCCAAGATCACTGAATTCCGAGTTCGGACACAAAATTTATGATCAAAACAATGAACGTCCGAAGCAGGAACAGTGCAAATCCGGACCCTCCGGGTGAAATTCGGACTGTCCGGATTTCGATCTCCAGCGCGCAAAAAATGATGCAACTTTCGCTCTAGTTCAAAATTGGTCCAACCAAATTAAACCAAATTTTGCAGAGAGGTGTAGGAAGGTCTTGTGACTATGAATCAAATGTTGATCCTCACAGAAATTCCTCAAGACAAGATTTTTCATGTTCTTCCAAAAACAACCTCAAAAGTTGGACGAGAAGCAAAACTTCGATTTCTTGTTGCTGGTGAGGATTCTTGATATGAAATCAATATGGCAATCTCTCACATGTCACAGCAACCTAACCCATCTATCAAAACCCAGAAGTTTATCCCCTAAGCAAGTCAATCCCAAAACCTTAATCCTTACTTCTCTTACAAACAAACTCAAGATATGAGAAAGGGGATTGATTTCTTGAATATGCTTGGATGGAATCAAATAGAACATGATTTCTCCATCACTAACTTGTCATATCAAGAATCAAATCATAAGAGAAGCAAATGAACAAAAATCAAAATGATTCATGAAGAAGATAACTCAAGAACACATAGAGATTAGAGAAATCTTTTTGTATTGCATTTTTGTGGGTTTTCTTGGGTTTTACAAGCCTCTCATCTAGGCAAAGCACTTCTCTAAGTGTAGCTCTCACAAAGCTAATCAAAAAAGGGTTAAGGGATAAGCACCTCCTACCCCTCTATTTATAGTGGAAGGGTCATACCCCTCTCCACTTGGGCCTCAAAGCCCACTTAGATGGCATGAGCACTTAGCACGCATCACAAAGCGTCTAAGTGACTCATCCGCCATCCATCCTCTCCTTCTACCCGAAGCAACTAACCCTAAACCATTTCCCGACCACCGCCACAGTATCTTGGTTATGCTTCGGTAGATTCCGTATTTTCTTACCAAAACGCCCTCGCACTAACTTGGTCCTCATGTCTCGTCTCCACCCGCTTTCTTGTCCTCCGCGTACATGCTTTTAAGCCGCATGATGTCATCACCACTCCTTGACCGCATCTCAGCCCTCCAAGCCTCATGCTTGTCCATATGGCCGAACCATCGCCGCACCCAACTCGCGCCTGCACACAATAGACCAAGCAAAGCGTTGCGAGCACAAGTTTTCCACTTGACCCATGTCAGTCGAGAAAAATCCTTCATCCACTCAATTTTTCCTGGAGACAACTTGAGAAACTCAACACAATTAAGCACACAGCATGTAATTCAAACGAATTCGTGCAACAACAAATTTCAACTCCACATAAAGTGGCAAGATATTCATCACACAAGATGTACACGTCATCACATGACTCACAACTCTGATGACTGTAGCTTTTGCACCACCTTCTAGTTGGGTTTTATTTCATTACTCTCTTTTTGGTGTCTTGATTTCAAAGGGGGAGAAGAGTGTAGTAGACTAGCTTCAGTTGTAGAGAGGCGTTGAGAAGCTTTAAGAGTTACAAGACTTCTTTTATTATACTTCATGATGTCCTGTAAACTATATTATTTTGTGGTGATGACATGGATGTTTGTATCGTATGCACTATCATATTTTCATGCTCATATCTCTTACTGCATCTTTAGCTATGATCAGCTCTTGTGCATAGTACTTCCAACACATGCTTATCTTGAACACTATGCATGCCCATGGATTCCAAGATATAAGAAAAGCTCCTTCACTTTCTCCATCACATGTGCATTTGCATTCGAAAGCAATATCAAATAATGCACATCTTTAGGGGAAGCTCACTCCATACCTTGGAAACCAAAATAACTTCATATAATATTTTCATCGATGCTTTAATTGTGTTGTCATCAATCAGCAAAAAGGAGAGATTAAAATACATGTTGACCACCCTAAGTGGGTTTTGATGATTAATAATAAAATTATTAAGAGACTAGTGCATTGAGATGTTGATTACGCATTTAGTCCCCAAGACAAGTTGGAATAGGCATTGACGACCCCTAAAAAGACTGAAAAAGAGACGACATGAAATCTAGAAGGTTAAGTACCTTTTCTAGTCCTTTAGTGATCCAGTGATCACATTGAGTATAGGACAGCCATACTATAAAAATGGGAGTTACAACAACATGGTAAAAGATAACTTGCTAAGTGCTCAAAAGAAATATGTCGATGATTGGTAAACAGCTGATCTTGCAATAGTCGTGATCAGAGAGATTTGTTGAAGGGTAGGGACCCCTGGGGTCGTCGATCAACCAGCACTGGTACATAGAAGACAAAGATTTTATACAGGTTCAGGCCTCCCACAGGATAATAACCCTACATCCTGTTGGTATATATTGAATATCTAGTGGAATATAAGGATTTGTTAATGTCTAGCCTACGTGGGATATAAACCTAGTCGAGAATCTCCTCGGGCTGATCTACTGGAACTCGACTTCCTTGAGGCGATGGATCTTCTCTGGGATATCGGGTGGTGGATTGAGGCTCTGGAGTAGCTAGGGCTCAATCTCTAAAGACTTTGGCTTCTTGTTGGCATGTCTTTTTGCTTCCACTGGCTTGTGCTGGCTTCTTCTTGTTGGCGTATGTTTTTTGCTTTCGCTGGCTTTTTCTCCTCGTAAGGCCATCAAGTCCTTTTAGAGGGGGCACTTTGTTTATGACACAAAGTCATCTTTGACCAGGACTCGGTCATCTTTAAACATAGCGATAGAACTCCTAGTTTAAGGGGTATCCTGGAGCCCTACGAGAGATCTCCTTATCCCCTAAAATCCTTCGTGAATATGTTAGCTGCTATGGATATCCAGTGTATCGTATATGAATACTACCTTGCATATGGTATAAATATACTACTCATCATCAAGTCCCCCATTAGTACGTGAAAATCTACCTAGTCGGGAGAAAATCTCCGAGTAGGCGACCTCCAAGCAGTTAGCTATAGAGCTCTCCGAGAAATTAGCTATAGGTTGTACATCCACCCAGGATCACGGTGTCTTCTGGAGACTCTACTTGGGTACTCAATGTGTTCGAGTAGTTTGCACGAACTCACAAGTTAATTTTTCATCCGAGAAAAAGTCATAGGAGTGGTTCCTAATTTCATCCGGTTCGTAGGTCATGGACATGCATCTTGCCGATGGATTTTTCGAGAACCAAACCATCGTGGCAGCAATTTTGCGTGGTGGTGAAGAATTTTTCCCCTTTTTCTCTGCAATTGTGCCGCTGACGTGGGCAAAACACAATGCGCTTGTCAAGGTCATGCGCCTGTCAAATCCTTGTATTCCTATGCACGACGCCTCGCATGCGGGAGAATTAACTGTGCGCATTAAATGCGATAGAACAGAACACGCGGAAAAAATGCTAATCTGGGTAAGGCTCAGGGCCATAAGAGACTCGGAAACCCCTGGGTTTTGCACGCCTGCCATCGTCTTCAACCTCTCGCGCACTTCATCCTCTGCCTTTCTAAGAGCTCTTCCTCTTCCGCCTTTGTTCCCTTCAACCGATCATGGTTGGAACTCCGTGGATCTCTCCTTTGGCGAACGATAGCTCCTGGGTTAGGTCAAAGCTAACGGTCAATCAGCTTGAGAGCTCGGAGGAGCTAGCTCTAATCCACTCGCTGCACGGGGTAGACTTCCGTCCCGTGGGAGATGAGAGATCCCCCTCACCTAGGCCAGGATGGTTGGTTATCTTCCTGGACTTCTTCCGCTATGGATTCTTTATCCCTGCCTCTGTGTTCCTGTTTGCCATGCTCGAGTTCTACAAGGTCGAACACATCAACCTCAATCTGAACTCATTCGTGATGATGAGTGTCTTCGCACATCTGTGCGAAGCCTACCTTGGGACCCAGCCTCCCCTCGACCTCTTCAGGTCTACAACCTGAGGAGTGTTGGGAGCAAGGTAGTCGGCAGTGCAGGCTTTCGGCTTCAAGAAGGGAAGTCCAGAGAATACATTGATTTCTCTAGCAAGAGCCCCTGGTCGGGGTGGCACAACAAATGGTGTTACGGCCGACCGCATGTTACTGGAGGCATTGGTTTCTGGGGCACCGCGCCTGTCCAGACTGTGGCGTGGTCAAAGGAGGTGGAGCTGGACCCTCGCTTTTGTCCGCTGGTTGATGAGATCGTGGATCTCAAAGCCCGGGGTCTGACGGCATGGGACGTCACCACGAACTTCATCAGGTGTGGGCTGTGTCCCCTGTGAGCTAGGGGCACATGCGCTTGGGAGACCATGTGTGACTTCTTCACCGCTTAGAGCTACAAGACAGGTATTCCTTGTTTCTCATAGTCTTAGCACTCAGGATAAGTCTGCCCTTCTCTGGATGCTATCTTTCCTGTGGCTCTGGGTGAAGCGGCGGTGATTGCAAGGATGAAGGTTCTTTTCAAGAAATCTCCTCTGTCTAGATGCCTCGGCGTTCCCATGTCACTCCCCTTAAGGCACCGCTAGGAGCAGGATGAGGTCCTCGTGGTAAACCCTACTTGGTCAGTTTCTTGCCTTCTTCTTTGAGCGATGCTAACATGCTGATGCTCGGGTAACTTTTCAGCACGAAGGGCACGGGATCGCAGACCCGTAGGCCAGAACCTCTGGGGGGGGGGCGACCTGCTCCAGACACGCCCGAAGGCTCCAAGAGCACGAGCTCGGAACCTACCGAGGCCAGTGGTAGGGCTACTCCAAGCTCGAACTTGGGGCCTGCAGCGCAGCCCGACCCCTCCCTGGGGTCATCTTCTCGGGTTCCTCTAGTAAGCTAGTTGGTCTTTTACTTAGCAACTGTAATTATATCTTGTCTGATCCCGACTAGGCATGTGTCCAGGAGGAGCCCATGGAGGCCATCGTCTCGGCTGAGAAGACTCCGGCCGATATAGAAATTGTTGCTACTAGGGCCGCCTCTTCTAAGAAGAAGGCAGCGAGCTCTGCTGGGTGGAGACTCCTTTGTCACTTGAGGAGGACGAGGTAATTCTCTTCTCCTTTTTGCTTGCTATTCCCGAGTTCGGGAGATATATTCTAAGTTTGCACCTGTAGGGAGTCGAGTCCTCCGACTATGGTAGATTTCTCGTTGGAGGATGATCTCACCGCTCTGAGGTCTAGCCCGATTACCGCCTTGACATTGTGGCGGTTGTTAGCACGGTTGGCGATCCAGCCCCAGGCCAAGGACGCTTATCGGGCCCCTTGTAGAGGTAGGTACTTGGGGCACTTCTTCCTTTTTCTGAGTTTGTGGTTTTTTGACTTAACCGCTTTTTCTCCGCAGGCCACGGCTAGGTGGAACTCCACCAGTGCTGGGGTCCAACAGCTAAAAGAGCTGTTGGACTAGTCGGAAGCATGGGAATCAAAGCTGGAATCCGAGAAGTTGGTGCTCAAGTTGGAGGTGACCCGCCTCTCCGACCAGCTAAAGGAGTCGAAGGGAACCTCTCCAGAGAGAGGGCATGAGCTTCCTTCCTTGAGGGGAAGATTTCCTCTACATGGACGACCTTGACTCCACCCTAGGGGAAGTTGATGTGTCGGTCCAGGCCACTGAAGGTTTCGCCAATCACCTGGAGGAGCAAACTTGAGCCGTCGGTACCATCAAGGTGATCATCAACGCTCTTCTCATCCAGGAGCTTCACCAGGTGGTAGAAGATGTTGTGGCAATGGTTCTTGCCCTTGTCAAGGCATGTGACCCAGCGTTTCACGTCGGGGTCCTTAGCAACAATCTCCCGGGGAAGGATGAGGCAGAATCCTAGCGGCTCATGTTCGTGATGTCGAGGCCCACCCAAGTTATTGTCAAGCGTCTGTATGTCCCGGATGAAGATGACCCTTCTCCTTGAACAGTCCTGTACATAGGCTGTAAACGCAAACTAAGTATTTCATTAGAGTACTTGCATGCCTATTTGATGAACTCTATCGAATGCGTTGGATTTGATGATTTATGATGACTTTCACACTTCACACTTTTGGCTTTCTTCCTTGTTCTGAGTTGTGAATCGTTGCTCCAAGTCGGGGAGTTTGGTTGGCCAGGTCTTAGGTTTAGTCAGGTGGGGGTCTCAGTGGCTCCCCGACATTGTAAACACGATAAGGAGCTTTCCCTACCTCCTCTGAGATCGTGGTGTGGAATTCCTTTTATATTAGAAGAAAGTGTGGGTATTTATGCAACGAGTCATACCGATTTACATATGTTAGTTCTGATAAAGCTTCATCGTCTATCCGGGATGTCTTCTGTTCAAACTAGTTGGGGAGTTTGCTGAGTTTGAGCTGCTAGGGGATCCCACTAACGCATAAAGTCTATACTTTCTTCTCTTCCCCTGCTCTGAGTTGCGGAACGTTGCTACGAACCAGGGAGTTCGGTCGGCTAGACCTTAGGTCTAGTCAAGTGGGGGGCTCCAGGGCTCCCCAACACTTGTAGACGCAATAAGGGGCTTTCCTTAAGTCCCGTGAAGCTGCAGCACGGATCCCTTTTCTCTTTGTGAAGGTTGAGTTGTCGGTACGTGCGTTATACGTCATTGTTAGCTTCTTGATGCCACATACTCATCCAGCCCCCGACTGGTTATTCGAGAAGGAATCTTGGATAGGCAGTCTAGAAAATAGAAAACAACATATCTAAAGGTAATAAATTAGAAAAAATATTTAAAAGCGTGACTTTATACCCAAGTGGTCGTGGGTTATTCCGAGTGCTCCCATGTCTGTGTCACGACCTGCTGAAAGCATGTTTAAGGGCGTGTGCTAGGCAGAGTTGCCTGGAGTGTCTTACCGCCGATTTGCCAATTAGGAGGGTTGCTTAGCTTGACGACCAAAGGTGGGAGTGGGGTTGAAGATGACATGGCACCCGGGTATCGTCAAGGAGGACAAAGCCGGCTTTCTAGACATAGGGTGGGCCGGGCCGATTACTCGGAGTCTGACTTCTACATGGGGGCGCCTCATCGACTTAGAGTACAAGACATGTATTTGTACCTACCCGGTAATCCCGGATGCTATTTGTAACCAATTAGGAAATCAATCTGTAAGCCGATCCGGACTCTTGTAACTCTACCCCCGCCGACTATATAAGGCGGGGTCGGGATCCCCCGATCGGTAAGTAAGCAATCAAGGCTAGAAGCTCCTCATAGAGACTTAGACACATAAACCCTAGCAACCTCGAGATCTCCTCTCGTGGTCTTGCGGTACTCGGGATACAAGCAATATCATCCACCAAACACAGGACGTAGGGTATTACCTCCTTCCGAGGGCCTGAACCTACCTAAACTCTGTGTCCCTTGTGCACCCATCTAGATCTACTACGCGTACGCTGCCCTATATTCATTATTGCCGGATCAAAACACCAACAGTTAGCGCGCCAGGTAGGGGGTGTGCACATAGATCCATCGGGACAGATCCAGATGGGTTTCTCCAATGACAATGACGATTTCGCTCCAAGCCGATCCATGAGGTTCGGTCTCCTGGGATCTGTCCCTGATCCAGGACAATTTTTTTTGATTCGGAAAAACTGGACTTTATCGCCGATAAACTCGGCAAACTTCACCTCTGCGACTCAGCTTCCAGCCGGTCGGTGGAGGCTTCATCGCCTTTCCTATTGTAACTCTCCTCCGAGTCGACGACTTTGGCAGTCATCTCCGAGGAAGAGGTTGTGCCCAAGTTGGATCTACCACTTGAACACGGGTTTTCACCCCTCGAGCAGGGATCCCGACTGGTTGGCATGATCGAGTCCCTCTTGCCCGTCCTCGACTATGACTCGGATGACTTCGAGAGTTTGGGAAGTCATCATCCTTCTCGAGAGGTCTTCATGGCCGATCCGGATGCGCTGGCGGACAACGGGGATTAGTTAATTCCTATCGCGGAACAAACCCCCACTTAGCTTGAAGCCACTTGGCTTCACCTTCTCGCCAAGGAGGAAAGATTGGCCGAGCAGCAGACTGCGCTCGCTCGCTAGCGTGAAGAAAGACAACGCAACAATGACATGCGAGATCGAGGGCGCCAAGTCAACAACGCACTCCGCATGTGCGAGAGAGATGGCGTCCCGATATTCCCCGCTCCCCAGTCACAACCTCGTTGCTGCCACGGTGGCAGCACGAGCCATCAATATCCCCAAGGGTACCCCAGGTCACGACGATCTCCGACGGCTCTGGATCCTGATGGAAGAGGCAGCTCTCCAACAGGCCGAGATTTTTGGGGACCACGCAGTTTCTCCTGCGAACACTCAGAGTCGGCGTTCTTCCCCGCCAGGGAATTCACACGCCACCGAGGGTCGCCGTGCTGGGTCGGTTCGTAACCAACTCGGACTGGACCGCAATGCACGGGATACTCTCGAGGCAAGACGCCGCGCTCATCGCAATGCGGGAAAAATAATCATCCCGCCAGGTCTGTCCACAGCCGACTCGGACCCAACCGCGACGGACAGAACACTCCCGAGGCCGGGCGCTACGCCCAACGGGATGCTGAGAAAGACAACCGCGACGGCCATCAGGGCGACAGCCCCGCCACTAGCTAGTGTCGCTCTCTGACTCCTCCTGACATGGACTACGCGGGTCCGAAGGTGTTCGGACCCCGCATCTGCAATGTCGTCTTCCCGCCACGATTCCGAGTCATCGATATCAACAAGTATACAGGCGAGACTCGCCCAGACATCTGGCGGGCCGATTACCACACGGCGTGCAGAACCAATGGAGGCAACGATTATGTCGCGATCCATTACTTGCCCCTGTTCTTAGCCGACTCGGCCCGAGCCTGGCTGACCAGCCTGCCTCAGGGCAGCATCTAGTCCTGGGCTGATCTTGAGACCTTCTTCGTGAACAACTTCTAGGGCACCTATAATAGGCCCGAAAACACATGGGATCTCCATAGTTGTACCTAGGAAGTGGGCGAGACCCTGAGAGAGTACATCCAACGCTTCTCCAAAAAGAAGAACTCCTTGCCGGAAGTCCGGGAAGGTGACGTCATCACCGCTATCTCCAAGGGTGTTCGGAGCACAGACCTCATCCACAAGATCGCACGTAAGAATCCCCAGACTACGCGTGAGCTCTTCGATGTTGCAGACAACTTCGTGACTGGTGAAGAAGCTGTTCGCAGTGCAACCAAAGATGACAAGGGGAAGGGCAAGGCTCCCGAGTCCCCCAAAATAAGGGATCGACTCGGATCGCCCAAAAAGAAACACCGGAAGCGCAAGAGTGGAGACCTCGTCGCCACTGCAGAGCATGCTCCGCAGCACCGTCCTCAGCGCGGTAATGCCACTTTTGAGGAGATGATGGGCCAGCCGTGTCACTTCCATAGACCAAAGTCAAATCATCTCACGCGCGACTGCAATCTCTTGAAGAATCTGAACAAGACTTTTGCCCCAACCAGAATAAAAAGGAGCCTCCTCCGGATGAGGGCGACGAATTCCCAAAAGAGACTACGTGCCTCATGATCTTCGGCGGTTCGAATGGCTACGAGTCCAAGCGTCGCCAGAAGCTCACGGACCACGAAGTTAATGCAATTGAGCCGACTGTGCCTCAATACCTACGATGGTCCGAGTCTGTCATTTCTTTCGACCGCTCAGATCATCCCGCCTACACCCCGGAAGGTTCCCTTTCGTGGTGGATCTGATCATCCGTGACGTCCACCTCACCAAGGTCCTCATGGATGGAGGGAGTGGTTTGAACATCGTCTACGTCAAAACCCTAGACGATATGAAGATCTCCCGTTTAGAAGTCAAGCCCACCGGCGCACCGTTCCACGGAGTTGTGCCCGGCAAGCTGGCAAGGCCACTCGGACAGATCGTTCTGGCTGTTACTTTCGGTACTCCTGACAACTTCCAGACTAAGACCCTCACCTTCGAGGTCGTCGACTTCCCAGGCTCGTATCATGCTATCCCGGGGCATCCCTGCTACACCAAATTCATGGTTGTCCCCAGCTATGTCTACCTAAAGCTCAAAATGTCGGGTCTCCACGGGATAATAACAGTGCGAAGCAACTTCCAGCACGCCTACGCGTGTGACCTGGAAAACTGCAACCTTGCCGTAGCCCAAATCGTAGCAGCCGAGCTTGACAACCTCAAGTCGGTTTGTGGTTGAGGAAGCACCCCCAGCCAAAAAGACTTCAGCATCGACACCTTTCCAGTCGGCGCGGGACACCAAGGTGATGCCGCTCATTTAACGTTGGCGACTTGGTCCTACACCGAGTCCAGTCCAACAAAGACAAGCACAAGCTCTCACCACCATGGGAGGGCCCATACGTGGTCGCTGAAGTACTACGCCCGGGGGCTTACCGACTGAAGGATAAGAACGGCAACCTCATCACCAATGCATGGAACATTGAACAGCTACATCGCTTCTGTGCTTAAGTTTTTTTACTTACATATTTTAAAGAACGGACAAATGAATAAATATGTCTTTGCTCCATCCGAGTAACTCTTAGGGTTCCCGACTGGCCCTGCTATGCACGCTCAGGGCCATGCATGACGGACACTCGGGGGCTACACCACACCGGGTGCGCCCAACCACACTCGGGCTCTTCTCTTTCGAACAATTATTTTAGTGCTGTGTACAAAGCTTGGCGTTAACCATTTCTCTTCAATCGCCGGTCTACGCCACAACCCTGCGCTACACAGGAAAACAGCCCACGATTACTCTCTACGCAATGGGGGCTACGACGGATCGGCAAGGGCACACACAAAGAGCTAACTTACACACAAATGAATCTTTACGAAGGACGAAATTAATAAACATATAACAAAGTTCACCCAAAAACTTGCATAAACAAGTTACATTCGGACTTCCTGAGTACTTTACATGCATTTCCAAATGGTTCATGTACATGTCCCCACTTCTACAGGCTAGCGCGTTCGGCTAAGGAGTCCGCGGCTGGAAGGACTTCTGTGATCAACACCGGGACCTCGTCGTTAGGGATGTCGGCAGCAAGTCCATTCTTGATCTCTTTCATGTCGATCGATGGATAGTGGCCACCACGAGCTCAAACTCGACTCCGGCTCGGGTGGACTTCTTCAACAAGGCCTTCACTTCATCGGGCGCTCGCCGAAGGCGCTCCATGACCACCTCCGCATGGTCCGGAGTTGGGTCGTCCTCCCATAACACGTCACAGACCTTTCGACCGGCCGTCTCGTTGATCTTGCCAACGCGTATCTAGAACGCTGTGGAGACAATACAAATACATCAACAAAGTACTTAGTGGGCTCTAACTGAACAAGACCTGGGTCAAGTACTTACCGGCGGCGGAGTCCGAGGCCCTCTTGTTCGCCGACTCGACGGCCTCCAGAGCCCTCCTCAGGCTACCGTCGATGACGATTGCCTCCTCCTCCAGCTACCTGACGCGAGCCTTCATCGCCTCGAGCTCCTCCTCAAGCTTGGAGGCCTTGTCTTCAGCGGAGGCAAGTTGCCCGATGCGAGTTTTCATCGCCTCGAGCTCCTCCTTGAGCTTGGAGGCCTCATCTTCAGCAGCTGTAGGAGATGAGTCAGCACGGCAAAAGCAGAAATGACCAAAGCAGCTCATTTTTCTTACCTTGAGCCCGGGCGGCTTCTTGGGAGATGCCCCTTTTCAGGGCGGCAATCTCGACCTCTCGCGCGAGCACTTGCTCCTTTGTCGTCTAGAGGGTGCCCTTCAAGTTATCCCACTCAGCCTTGCGCTAGCCGAGTCGGTCGAAGGCAGGGAGTCGCTCCTGAAGGAGCTCGGTCTTACCCCTAGACCGTTTGGTTAAGTTCTACAAGAAATAACAGAGGAAGTCAGCCACTCAAGAAAAGCATCAAGATCCTCGCTCGGGGGCTACACCCATTGGGTGCACTTATCGTGCCCCCAATGTGAAACCTACAAGCCAAAAAGAACCTCCGCCCGACTGTTCCAGTTGGCCGGAGGTTCGGGGCTACACCCATTGGGTGCACTGATCGTGCCCCCAATGTGAAACCTACAAGCCAAAAAGAACCTCCGAAGCTGGGCGGGAGTTGCTCTCCGAGCTAGGCGGTGACGTTCGTCACCTCCTCCCACTCTTCCGCCTCCCGGACGTCGTCGATTTCCCGGAGGACCTCACTCGGCCTCGAGGGGTCCGTCTGTCGGACCCGTAGCGGTTGGAGGGTCAACTAAAAGCCTGGCAAAGGAGGCAGCACGCGCTTGATCTCGATCTCCTCCACCGGCATTGCCAAATTCCCCTTGTGGTCCGGCGGGACGGTCCCAGCCCGGCTCGGGCCTGCCTGCTTTGTCGTAGCTGGAGCCTACGCTCTGGTGCTAGGCTGAGGAGCGGGAGGTGGGGTTGGGGGCACGCCACCCTATCGGGGAGAAGGCTGTGGAGAAGGAGCCTCTGTAGCCCTCAGAGGAGACGGGGGTCGGGCATCTGGTCCCGAACCACCTCCGCTCTGGGCGGACCTCTGAGCACTCGGCTTGCCTTTGGAGAGATCCGCCGGTTTCCTCGGCCTACAAAGACATACAGGTCATCGCTACCGTCTGCAATAAAGCAAAAAGGGCAGAGGACACACTTTCGGTGGTATACCTGACACCCCGGGGGGAGGGGGATGTGCCTCCTGTGCCGCGAGGCCTGCTGCCCCGACGTGGCAGTTGTCGAAACCGGCGGCGCCGAAGGATCACTTTGCCCCCCGAAGGCAACGTCAGTTGTCCTTTTCCCCCTCCGGCTGGGGGGACTTCGTCTCCAGCTGCCTGGGGAGTCTCCTCGGCAACGGCGGCTGGCACTGCCGGGTCAAGATGGGTGGAGGAGCCACCCTGTCCTCCCGGGGTAGTGTCGGCGGCTGGAACCGCCGGGTCAAGATGGGCGGAGGAGCCGCCCTATCCTCCCGGGGTAGCGTTGGCGGTTGGCCTCCTCCTTCTCCGTATGAGGAGGGGGACGTCGTCTTCCTCTTCCCGAGTTTCTTCCTCAGAAGCCGCTGCACTCGGCAGAGGGGTGCCGGGCTCCTCGGCAGTGGGTGTCCCTCCCCTCGACGACCCGGTGCCAGCAGTAGATGATCCGGCTCCCCCCTACGGTGGCTGCCCGCCTCTGGGGATGTCGGCATACTGCGGCTAGTTTCATATCTCTTTCTCCGGGAGAGGAGCGCTGGAGCTGAAACCGAAAAGATCCTGCGAAGTCGGGGCACACAGACGCACTCTGAGTATGACTCAACTAAAGCACAAACTACAAATGACGAAGTCGGAGGATTGGTTGTTCACCTGGCTCGGGGGTTGGTGAGACTAAAAGGCGCTGGGTGTCCGGAGGTGTCCAGGTCTGCTCCCTAGGCCATCAACTTCCCGACTCAGCATCGCACCTCCTCTTCTGAGAGTGTGTCGGCCGACTCCCGGGTCACATCCTAATGATTGGTATACTCATACATCAGATGGACCCTCAGCTTCGCGGGCTGGATCCGGTGGCTAATGAAGGTTGCAATGACTCCGACCCCGGTAACCCCAGACTGAAGCACTTGGGCAAGGTGCACCTGAAGGACCTTGACCGCGGGGCGCTCCTACTCCAAGGGAAGCTCGGTCCAGCTTGGCTTGATCTCGGGCGGCCGACCCTCGAACCCTGGAAGTGGAGGCTCGAGGTTAGAGCAGTAGAACCACCCCGAGTGCCACCCCTTGTTCGATGATTGGAAGGGGATCTCGAGGTAGTTCTTGCTGACGCCACTCCTCAGCTGGAACCCGGCACCTCCCACCACAGCCGGGTTGCTTCTACTCGGTTGAGGCTTGATGACGAAGAGTTGCTTCTAGAGGGTGAAATGTGGCTCGATCCCAAGGAAGCACTCGCATAGCGTGATGAAGCACGCCACGTGCAGCATCTTGTTGGGGTTGATATTGTGCAGCTCCAACATGTAGAAGTACAGTAAACCGCGCAAAAAGGGATGCACCAAAATGGAGAAGCCACGGTGGAAGAAGGAGGCGTGGATGACGACTTCGCCCGTGTTGGGAGTGGGGAAGTCCTCCCAGTCGGCGGTGCGCCACTCGATCAATTCCTTTGGGGACAGCACTCCCGCCTCCACCATGGTGCGTAGCCAAACTTCTATCACTGTGGACTTCGACCAAGGCGCCATCGAACCAGCTGGAGAGGCCCCTTCACCGAGTGTCACCCACACTAACGCATCCTCTTCCTCTTCGAACGGATCTGCTTCCCAGATGGAGGTGGGCATCCGGTGGCGGCGAAATGGATCTAGGGTTTTTCCAATCCCCAACTTCGATTCGGCCGGCTGAGATGAGGAATTGGATGTGCCGCGAGGCAACGAGATGGGCTCTATGCGGTGGCAAGATGGTGCGAAAATGGCAGCAGATCAGACTCAATGTCGGCGGAGCACTCGAGCTAATGACGCGCGAGGAAGACGAAGGGGCTGCTGGGCGCTGAGGAGGCAAAGTGTGAACGGGTTGAAGGAAAACGGTCCACGCTGTCTGATCAGCTGTAAATATAGCGGAATAATTCGCCCACAAACAGCGGATGTCGTTTTCTCCTCAGGGACTAGGCAACGGCAAGCGTGCTTTGGCTAAAGCTAGGTCACACAAACAGGATAAAGGCTGGTAATTAAACCTAGACTAACCAATCAAACGATCCACACCAACAGCAAGGTCACAAAGGTTGCACTCACAAGCAGACGCTACTGAGACTGGGAAGAAGCAATTGTTTTGGATAGGGACAGATCAAGCACGAAAAAAAAAGGAAAGCAAGGAAACAAGACTGGGAGAGAGTTGGTTTCAGATTACATATCACAGCAAAGGAAAGCAAGGAAACAAGACTGGGAGAGAGTTGTGACAGATTACAGCAAAGGAAGTAAGGAACAAGACTGGGAGAGAGTTTACAGCAAAGCAGCAAGGAACAAGACTAGGAAGAGTTGTTTTCAGATTACAGCAGGGATCGGAGGGAGGTTGATGAAGCTCAGCAGCAATCCAGCAGGAGAAGCAAGGTGTTGAAGACTGGGAAGATCTCTTCTCTGGCCGAGCTCCATTCCTATCCTTTTCTCTCTTCCTTCCCTCCAGCCCGGCCAGGGCCCTCTTCTTGGGTCCCAAGCCCCCACCGGACCCCCCTTTTCTTGGATCTGAACACCTCCTTTTATAACCTGGTCCCTTTGCACTTTCCCCTCCTGCACCTGTCTCTCTCTTCTATTGAAACTCTGTGTCACCTGCCTGTAACACAGCTGGTTGAGACAGGTGGTGAAATGGCTTCGGTGTCAACTGGCTGCGTCAACTGCCTGTGACACAGGTGGCAAGGAAAGTCATGGACTTGCGATCTGAAGCATGGCTGTGTCAACTGGCTGTGACACAGGTGAGTGAAGCAGCTGGTGAAGTGGCTCCTGTGTCAGCTGGCTGTTACACAGGTGACTAGGACAGTTGTGGACTTGTAATCTTGGAGCTTCTGCTGGCGGTGACACAGCTACTTGAGACAGCTACTGTCTTGCTTGGCCTGGGTCCGCCAGCTGTGGCACAGCTGGTAGACACAGCTGCTGCTTTGAACTCTTAAGAGCCTCCTGTTTGCTGTCCTTTGTCGAAGAATTGTGCGCCTAGTCGCGCATATCTGCAAAATCGTGATGCAGCCTGTAAAGGTATTCATGTGAAGATAATCTGCTACTTAGTGTCAAGATTGGGCCAAAAGCAATTAAGATCGATGATGATAAACACTGGAATAGCCTAAGGAAATGATATAAATATAGTGTTTATCACTGTCCCCTCTAGTCTTATAAAGCGGGACAGCCTGGCAGCGCGGCTTTTTCACCTCCACAGGTACGGCGTTACCATTTCCGCAGCAAGACCTTTCTGCCTCCACGGGAGTGACTCTTCCGCTTCCACGGCATGATGTTACCGTTTCTAGCATACGCCTGACCAGGGTTTCAACGGTCAGTCTTCCGGGACTAACGGGCCGTTTGAATACACCCCACATAAAGAGCGACTGTGACGTGCCTTTAACGGGTCACTAGTCGGTTACCGAATAACTCGGAACTGAACGTTACAGTTTTGAAGGGTTTCGGTGGTTGGCCTCCAAGGGAACGCAATCACTTCAATACACCTGAGTGAAGGGCAGTTGTGGTGCGCCTTCAGCAGGCCACTAGTCGGACACCGAACTACTCGGGACCGAAGCGCTGCAGCTTGTGTTTTGGTTCTGACGCGAATTCTGAGGGCATTTCCCCCCAGAGGGACACTAGCTGAACCTGAGCCACTCGGGTAACCAAGTGCCACTCGGGAATTCAGTCGGGATTCATGATATGCCCCCCGCTGGGTCGATAGCCGGTCTCCATCCACTAGAAATGACTGGATACCACCAGGACTAACCCGTTATTAGCTCACCTGCCATGATATTCTTGCCCTACGGGTGAATATTACTCGGCTTATTATTTTTTATTCCACAGGAGTTCTAAGAGTCCCTCATAATCTCCCTGCAAGTGACAAAGAGGAGCGCTCAGGCGGATACCACTCGGGAAACGTGCCAAGGGAGAAGGCAGCAAGCACTCGGTTTTGGAGCAGCGATGTTATCAAGACAAGCAGCAGCCAGATCGTGAAGGACTCGGGGGCTACTGACGATGACATGGCACCCGGGTATCGTCAAGGAGGACAAAACGGGCCTTCTAGACATAGGGTGGGCCGGGCCGACTACTTGGAGTCTGACTTCTACACGGGGGTGCCTCATCGACTTGGAGTACAAGACATGTATCTGTACCTACCCAGTAATCCCGGATGCTAGTTGTAACCAATTAGAAAATCAATCTGTAAGCTGATCCAGACTCTTGTAACTCTACCCCCGCGACTATATAAGGTGGGGTCGGGATCCCCCGATCAGTAAGTAAGCAATCAAGGCTAGAAGCTCCTCATAGAGACTTAGACACATAAACCCTAGCAACCTCGAGATCTCCTCTCGTGGTCTTGCGGCACTCGGGATACAAGCAATATCATCCACCAAACACAGGACGTAGGGTATTACCTCCTTCCGAGGGCCTGAACCTGCCTAAACTCTGTGTCCCGTGTGCACCCATCTAGATCTGCTACGCGTACGCTACCCTATATTCATTATTGCCGGATCAAAACACTGACAGGAGTACAATCCGGGCAACTTCGAGCTCGGAGGACAGTGCTAGTGCAAACTTACTCTTGGTACTTACACATAAAACTTCCAGAGCTGATCGGTGTTCGTGAGGACTAGTCCATCTTTCATTGCCAATTTGAACGAACCTAGTTGGGAGGCTTCGACCACTTTGTAGGGACCTTCCCGCTTAGGAGATAGCTTGTTGCTATTACTGTGGTTCTGAACGAGTCATAGAACCAAGTCCCTGACCTGTAGGGTTCATCCCTATATGTGTCATTCCTAATAGCGTCGAAGACCTTGCTGGTACTTGGCTAATCGCATCAGCGCTTGAGTCCCTTTTTTTTCTATGTTATTGAGGTCGTCTTCTCGTGGAAGGATTTCAACGTCGAGACACATAACCGCCATGGTGTGGAGTATTCAAAAATTGATATTCATTGTGCCCTATGTATGCTGTAGCAAGAATGAGTTCGTCGTCATCATATGGTGATGACTCATTGCGATATGGGAGAGGAGGAACAACCGGGAATAGCGAATGGCTTTGCATATATATACCAGGAAAATATATCCGTTAGAAATATAGCCGTTACAAATGTATTGTTAGTTACTAGATATCAATAAAATATAGAAGAGTGGAATATGAAGAGTCTATTGGAGTGTGAAGAGATATAGAAAGGGAATATTTTAGAGAGACTCTTCGTATAAAGATACGAAAAGTGAGAATTAGGGAGACCGCTGGAGATGCTCTTAACTCGGATGCCTCATAGCTAAATAAAATATCATTTCTTTGTCAACCCCACTCTCTCATTTCACTTACAAGCGGGCCTAACCACCTACTCTGTCATTAGTTGCACTTACAAGTGGGCCTGCAATAAGCTTGCACTGGTGCATGTGCCAAGAATGTTTTCAATTAGCATCGTTTGATTCGCTATACAGTAGTTGGCTCTAGTGGCACAAGCTAAAAAGGTAAGCACACACGGTACCAACACGCTATAGATGCCTTTAAGCACAGGGTGTAAACAAAGTGGATAGTTTTCATTCATCTGAACGATTGATTCTGACTTTGGGAAAAAAAAGATGTGAACCATGATATAGGATGATCCTTCTATATTTATTTTAATCATACCCCTACTATATAAGAGTAAAGTGTATTTTTCACCCCTCAAGTATTGCCTGCGGGCACATTTCACCCCACAACTTCAAAACCGGGTAAACTTCACCCATAACTATTAAAACCAGATAAATTACACCCCTACAGCGGTTTTGACGATTTCAAAAACGGTTTTGTGAATAAAAAATCATTAAAAACCCCCCAAAAATTAGAAAAAATCAGAAAAAATTCCAAAAATTCAAAAAAAAATCATAAAAACTCCCATAAAATCAGAAAAAATTCAGGAAAATTCAAAAAAATAATAGAAAATTCAAAAAAAAATCCAAAAATAAAAAAAATCCAAAAAATGTAAAAAATTATTTAAAATATTTCTACTTTTTATTAGGAAATTTTTTTTAGAAAAAATGCAACTATATGTTATAAACTGATATTTATCATTTATCTTTGACAAATATTTACATATGTACTTGTATTGATCTTTGACAAAAAATAAATTCTCTCCAATACTCGGTGGTGGTACTCCATGATAGTTCAATAATATTTTTTGTCAAAGATCAACGCAAGTACATATGTAAATTTATTTCAAAGATAAATGATAAATATCAGTTTATAACATATAGTTGTATTTTTTCTAAAAAAAATTCTATTTTTCCTAATAAAAAGTAGAAATATTTTTTATGATTTTTCTGGGTTTTAAATGATTTTTTTGGATTTTTTAGATTTTTCAAAAAATTTCTATTTTTTCTATTTTTTGATATTTTTTTGAATTTTTCTGAATTTTTTTGAATTTTCCTGGATTTTTCTGATTTTATGGGAGTTTTTATGATTTTTCTGAATTTTTGGAATTTTTCTGATTTTTTCTAATTTTTAGGGGGTTTTTATGATTTTTTATTCACAAAACCATTTTTGAAATCGTCAAAACCGCTGTAGGGGTGTAATTTATCCGGTTTTAACAGTTATGGGTGAAGTTTACCCGGTTTTGAAGTTGTGGGGTGAAATGTGCCCACAGGCAATAGTTAAGGGGTGAAAAATACACTTTACTCACTATATAATGTCATGTTTAACATGAGGACATAGCCTGAATTTTCTATCGAAGGACCATGCATATCGTAGGCACTAAAGTTGATAGGTGCCAAATATAATACTTCTGTTATTTTACATGGAAAAATGTGGAGTACACAGGAAAAGACATCAAGAATCGAAGATCAAGACCTCACTTGTCATATATCTGTCACCTTTTGTTTACAGGTGTAAATGAAGTTGATAATTTCCGGAAAAAAATAAAATTTGAGTCGGACTCTTGACTTTAAGAGAAAATGCGAAATAGAGACGAGATAGATGATATTCCAGGCGCTCGAGCTCACGGTGCTTCCATGGCAAACGCCATGCACGGAGAAAGACCAAACAAGTGGAGCTAGCTAACATAGAGTGGAAGAGAAGAGAAGAGAGGGGAAATGGGCCAGGCTACAAAGAAAAGAAGTGGAGGGGGGTGCCAAAATATAAATAGAGATGGATCGGTTGGGTTTTGGCTAGGAGGGTTAGGGGATCTGGTAAATTTTTTTAATTAATTTAGTTATGAAATATCAATTGAGCTCATAAAAAAATGCAAACAAGCTAGAAAAAACTGTTCAATATCTAAAACTCAAATAAAATGCTTTCATATATAGAGATTTCTCCCAAATAAATCATATTGAACTTTTGGGACGTTAGGGGGATTCTTGAAAATTCATGAAGGCACTCAAAAATAACAAAATCTTTTCTTAGCCTCCTTCATTTGTGGATTTGGAATTTTGAGTGTTCAGATATGGACGCAAGAAGGAGAATACAATTGTGCTGACGTGAGCAATCATGCTAATGCCCTATTTAAGACGTGGAAAGTTTCATATGGCCTCTTTGGATTATATGAATTAGAAATCATATGAATAAAAGAAAAAGATGTCATGTACCATGGGTTTCTTCAGATCTCAAGACACAGGAATTTTAAAAGTAATGCTTTTGGATGTTCACAAGAAATAACACATAAATTTTGGAGGGACGAAAAAAGAGAGTGGAGAGAGATAGAAAGAGAATGTAGGAAAGTTCTCAAAGAAAAAATTAAAATGAGGTTTGAGCTTATGTTGATTCTTCTATGAGATTAGAGCATAAGAATGCATTGGTAGAAATATGAGAAGTCTAATCCTATGACCCCAAGGGCTCTTGCAGGTAAATATCATAAGGATTGAAATTCTCTAAAATTCATATGAAAATCCTACAATCTAAAGATGCCCTTAGCCATGGAAATTGAAGTACTATCCCAAAATAGAAGTCTAAATTTTCTTAAAATACTTGTCGTTTTGTACTTTTAATGTAGTTTTAGTCATTTTATTCCTATTTTATCCTTCATCAGTGTCATTAAAAAAAGAGCTAATTGCTCATATAGTGAAAATATTTATTGTCTTAGGGAGAAAAAAGAGATAGACATAAAAATGATTGAAGAACCATATCACTTCTATCTTATATCTAACTCTAAAAAAATATCTATTTTGGAATACAGAGAGCATATCTTAATTCCTATGAAGTTCCCTCATCCTAAGTCAAGCCTAAACATGTGCACCGGAGGATTTCGAAGAATTCCGAGTTAGCTCCATTCGACACCAACTCTACTCAAGAGCATCGTAGCATCTCTTGTGTTCTCTGCTGTCTCACATTGTGCACGCCCTCGAGCAAAGCGTATTCTGCCACCCGTCTCTTATAGACTCAGCACACATAATTTCATAGGTTACAGAACCCGTCGAGCCAAAAGGAAAAAACAAAAAGAATGAATTACATTTTGCACTAAATAAATCACCATTTAGGTTAGTTTACATTAAATTCTATAAGATTTTTTATTTTACACCTATCCAGCTTGCAGTAGGTTCAAAAAAAACACAAAAATTTGAAAACTTCTAGATACGTAGAACGAAATATTGATTTTTCTTTTAAAATATAATCATCCGTGATTTTTGCATAAAAAACAAATGTGTGCTACTTTTGAATATGTATGAATTTTTGAATTATTTTTAACTAAAATTTAGAGAGTGGATTTTGTACATATACATGTGGGTACACGAGTTAAGGATTTAGGTCAATTTCTAATACTTGTGGATCTCAAATTTTTTTTAAAAAATTCATAAATATTCATCATGATATAACATGCATACCCACAAAATGTCATGCAAAAATATAATCAAGAGTGCCCTACACAAAAAAGACAAAAAAGACAATGCAACAACAATTTTTTGTCTTTTTTGTATAGGGCACTCTTGATTATATTTTTGCATAAAATTTTGTGGGTGTGTACATTATAACATGGTGAATATCTATGAATTTTTAGAGAATTTTTTGAGATGCATAAATATGAGAATTGATCTAAATCTTTAACTCATATACCCACATGTACATGTACATTTGCTTTTTTCTAAAATTTATAGGTACATATTTTATCCTATAATATGTATGTATGATTTTTTACTGTTAAAAAAAATTATATGCGTGTTTTGAAGGAACTAAGTGTAATATTATTGTGCTACGACTAGGTGCAGAGTGAAAACGGTAATGTGCAAATTGCAATTTAATTTTGAGTTCGTGGCAGCGAGGAGCCAGAGGCGGGGGTCGAGCGTGAGCAGCACGGAGAGCGAGACGGAGGAGGCGGCGCACGACGGCGGGGGCGAGCCGATAGCGGAGGAGGCGGTGGGGTCCAGCCGCACCATGGAGCGCGTGGCCGCCGCGAAGAAGTTCATCGAGAACGACTACCGCGAGCGCATGAAGAACCTACGGCAGCGCAACGAGAGGTACCATCGGTCCCATCCCGTCCCCGTTTAGATTTCGTCCTATAACAAGCTCCCCAATTTTGGATACGGTGGCGTGCGATTTAGCTGGATCTCGCATGGAGTGGGGCGGGGTGATCGAGGGATTGGAGCTAGCTCAGAGATTTGGGGAGTTTATACGCTTCTGTAGTTTGTGCCGCGTGTGTAGCTTGATTGGAACTTTTAGGGTGGCTCGTTGTAGAATATGGCTGTTGGTTCTAGCAGTGCTCAGCTTTGGGCTGTGCGATTGGAGTGTAGGTTGGAGCGAGCTGATTCGGTGAGGGATTTGGTCTGGGTTTCTATTTCTGACTAACCAAATCAGTAAGAAACCGATAAGCCCAAATCGAATTTTCGGTTTAAACTGGATGCCCACCTCGAATTTGCGGTACGGTATTGCTCCACGTTGACATTGACCTTTTTAGCACTCTCAACATACGTATGTGCTCGTGCGTTGATTTTGTCAATACAATACATGGGATTTGGGATGCTTGGTAGTATCTGTTAACTAGATTGAGCTGTTGCTCATTGCTTTCGTTGAGCTGAGCAGCCTGTGGCAATGTGGAGTCCGAATTTTCGAGCTCAGCTTGTCGGGTAGCTTCCCATTTTCGTTCGCTGGGTTAAGTGGGTTTGCGCCTCTTGGGATCTAATTGGAGGACTGGAAAGAAACAGGGTCTGTGTTTTTATGATTGCTTCTGCAGAGACTATGTGTTGACACAGTGGTGCTTGCGGCGTGCACTTGAGATTCTTACTTCGTGCTCAGTAGTGATGTCTTCTGTATTTTATGGGGTAGTTCGTGTGTTAACATAATGACATATGTGCAGACATGCTATAAGTTGGGCTTCAATGGCATGTTAACAAATGTCAGCTGGACATAAGTATGTGTTCTTAGAAGTGCAGGTGTGCTATGATTAGAGAAAATGCAAAAGAGCTTTTTTGGCAAGAAAAACACGCCATGACAAATCGAATCAGACAAAGCAAGCTGATACTTTCATCGACTCAGTTGGAGTAAAGGAGTTGAGTCCTAGCAAAAAAATGTAAAGGAATTGAGAGGGATCCACGTGTATGCATGTGCTATAATTTGAGCTGAACTTCCTTTACATATTTTCTTGCTAACATCCCTATGTTAGTTATTCTTTTGTGTCACTTCTGCTCTAAGAACACACGCTCTCATCTCCATTCTGCAATACTCAACATGGAGTTGAAATCAATACATAGTGTGTTAACAGTTTCTTCAAACACATAAAACCAAAGAAAACACAAACCCATTCTTCGGCATGCAACCATGTGCATCGAGTGTAAGAACCATTATGTCACCAAGTCACATGCAAAAGCAAAACATAAAATGCGAACTTTGTTCCTGTACACTCCCTCTTCCAATCATACCTACATCTACATTCCGAATTGCAAATCCCCTTCACTCAATCAAAGAAAACCAGCAGCTAGCCCCACAAGTCAAGATCCTCACTTCACAGTGCTACATATTGCTGAACACAAGCAATTACCCAATCAACTTAATAGGCACTACACATCCCAAATATCTCCTGAAATTAGCTCACTCACTCTAGTTTAAACACATTTTCTTTCATTTTGTCTTCAGCTTGGTTTCAACTACCAATTGAAGTCAACTGCCACTCTTAGACCTTCTTGAGAATAATACATTGTTGTACTAAATCGGAATGGGATTTTTCTCTCTCTTGTCAGCCTTTTGTACTTTTTGTATGGACTATATATTCATCCTTGGGTCCATTGCTTCATCTGGAAATCTTGTCTTTTGTTTCTTATCACACACCACTGTTTGCTTCCATTTATATTGATACTATAAACTTGGGCGTATTGTACCATTGCAGGCGCTTGATTTTGGAACAATAACTAGCTTCTTCACATGTTCCCAGGGAGGGTCAAATAAAATTAGTAAAGGAGTTGCAGAGGAAGGAGACTGAAAGCATGAGACTTAAAAGATATAGAATTTATGTGGATGACTTTGAGCTGCTCACCATCATTGGAAGAGGCGCTTTCGGGGAGGTTTGCATGTTCCAATATCTACAAGCATGCTTCTAAGTCATGTCTAGACAGTTTTACATTCTTTACTTCATATTAAATTGATCATATCTGCTCAATAAGCAGTTCACATTTGCCAAAGAAACATAGTAGGCCCCCAAATATATTTTTACATTGGTGGTGCCAGTCGGTTATAGCATTTCCTAGATCTATCAACTCTCTGGAATTCCTGATGTTTAAAGTATGTCTGTTTGTCATGCTTGGGCTTTTAACCCCTTTAGTCGATAACTTAAATTTGTTGTTCTGACCGGTTCAGCTATGTTGGGAAAAATCTTCTGGTAACATATATGCAATGAAAAAGCTCAAGAATTCTGAAATGGTTGTTGGTCAGGTAGGATAAGAACACTGTACCACTTTTTTTTTCATTTTCTGTTCTTTGTTATTATTTGTGGATATGTTAGAACATTTCTGTTTCGATATACTTTGATGCTAGCCTCCAAGGCACTCATCATGTAAGAAGTAACAATGAGTAATGTCATGCTAGAGCCTAGAGAACAGAAAAGGCTTGTACCTTGACCTCGTTGTTAATTATTTTGAGTTTCATGAATTCTTTGTTGTATAATTGTGACAGAGATGTTATATACTTGAAACAATTATACGACAAGCGCAGCATTGTTACTACTCTAGAAAAGGAAAATCACCTTAAGCATTTTTTGAGGTAGAGTTGTTTTCACGCATTCTAGTTTGATGTGAGAGGCCACATATGTTATTTTTCCAGCTTTTATTTCTTTTAATTTTGGTTAAACATTTCAACTATTCCCTAGGGGAATATTTAGTAAGTTTAGTTGCTCTGTTCTTCCTTTTGAAACTGATATTTTCATTATTTCTATTAGATGGAGCATGTTAGGGCTGAAAGAAACTTGCTGGCTAAAGTTGGCAGCCACTGCATTGTGAAGCTATACTATTCTTTCCAAGATGATGAGTACCTTTTCCTTATCATGGAGTACCTTCTTGGAGGTGACCTCCTAATGAGAGGATACCTTAACTGAAGTGGCTCGATTCTATATAGCTGAGACTGTTCTTGCCATCGAGTCTATTCATAAATATAATTACATCCACATGTTACATGTTTCGGAATCTGATTTAAAGGCGATTCTGTATCTTCTATTTGTTTACTCAATTTCTTTTTGGTTTCCTTACAGAGATATTGATAATCTGCTTCTCGATAAGAATGGTCACATGAAGTTGTCAGATTTTGGATCGTGCAGGCCAATTAACTGTTCAAAATTGTCAACCTTGCATGAAGATGAACCTATGATTGATGAAAATATTAGGGATTCAATGGAGATCAATCGTTCTCTATCTGATACGGCAAATGGTAGAAGGTGGAGATGTCCGAACGTACAGCTTCAGCACTGCAGAAGAACAGGAGAAAATTGGTGTGTTTTTACATATTGAGCATCTAACTAGTTACATAGAACTCCATTTGTTTAATTTCTTATTTCAAATAAAAAATTACATCCATTTTTAATGTCTTTTCAGGCATTTTCAACTATTGGGATGCCTGATTGTATTGCTCCAGAGGCTCTACTAAAAAAGAGATACGGAATGGAGTGTGACTGGTATGCTAAAAACTTCATGTTCCCATGCTTAGTTATCTCTTGTTTTGATGTTCAAAACGAAAATAAAAAACTCCCCTCTTGTTTTGAATAACTAAAGTCTGATTGTTTACTTTTTATTAACATGCAGGTGGTCTCCGGGTGCAATTATGTATGAGATGCTTGTTGGGTATCCACCATTTTATTCTGATGATCCACTAACTACATGCCGAATGGTTTGGATGTCGAAATTTTTATCTAGAATTAGATTATTAAGCCTGTGCAATAGCGTGTGGTATACTTGTAAATTTGGAACCATGCCACTCTTTAAGTTGGCAGTTTTGAAATATGCCATGTGGGACTCACACGTCATACTCACAGGCAGTGGCATTTTTCAAAACTGCAGACTTTACAGTTACAGTGGCATGGGTCCAATTTTCCCTTGTATTTATGACTTGCAGTATATCTTATGAGAGTTGTCTTTATGGTTGAGAACTCTTTTCTTATCTTTTGACCTTAAATATGTTGTAGATAATATCTAATGGTTTTGGATTGTCCATAGTTAGGGACCCACATATAACATCTAATTGATGTGGATAGCATATTTCTTTCTTTCCGGGAGTTTCTAGCATATTTCTCTTTTTTTTGCCTGAAGGTTTTTAACCACACATCAATGCATCATCAGTAGTCACACCAAACTGAGGGATAGACAATTTTTTAGTGGGAATGACTAGCCTATTCTATTTTAGAACTTCTAAGTTTTAACCACTCATCATCAGCTTTCATCGTACAATGGATTTACCGATGAAGGGTATACCAATTTTAACTCATTTTTCACAGTAGCCACACTGCAGTGTAGTGGTTTTTTTATTATTATTTTGGTTGCTATTTCAGTTAATATCAAGCTCTTGTTTTTTGATAATTTAATACGAAGCTTATAATTAAGTAAGTGCAAGTCTAAATTTACTGAAAGCACTGATATGTGTAACGCGTAGTTACTTATGTCTGTCTGTAAGGTTTGCCAAATATTACAAAACTTTATGCTCGGATCCTGTGTGAAGATGTGTAAAACGCAAAGGTCCTTGTTCTTAAGTTCTTAAGTACCTTCTTATGCTGGTATAATTTGAAATTCTGGACTGCTCGTCTCTGATTTTCGTCAATTGATATTAAACTTGTATATTGTAAACCTCTGTTTTCGTGTATATATAACATGAGAAATGATGTAGTGTCCAACTTCTAAGGTGCTTTCACTTTGCTGTTGGAAAGTACTGCACTGACTCTACTTTCCCACTTCCTAGATTGTGCATTGGAGAAGCTATTTGAAATTTCCAGGCAATTCAAGGTTGTCTCCTGAAGCTAAGGACCTCATTTGTCGGTTATTATGTGATGTTGATCACAGGATTGGCAGCGGAGGGGCAGATCAAATAAAGGTATTTGTCTCTCATTATTAACTACCGTCTCTAACTGCACATATAAGTTGCCTTAGAATCAATGCTGGTATTACTTTATTCATCATGAAATATAAACATACTATTTTTGTGATTTGTAGCAACATGTTATATAAATCATTCAAAGTGGTACCTTGTAGATGATGTCACTGTCTGAAATGACTTACATTTGCAATCTAAGAGAGTTACATATGTTTGTTTTTGTTGATGTACTTCTCTTCTTATCTCCTTTTCTTATGCTCATCCTTTGGTTTTGTGGAGCTGAATGGGATAAGCTTTATGAAATGGAGGCGGCATTTAAGCCTCAAGTAAACGATGAACTGGATACAGAGAATTTTCAGAAGTTTGACGAAGTAAGCAAATCCTTTTTCATTAGTTTGCTGCGTGTTTGATTCTTTAAACTTTCTCAAGTTTCAAGGAATCTATACATTTCGTGTTCAGTATGTCGTTCTTTCAACTCCATATGTCTTTCTATTATGCATTAAGTTATATTCATCACTACCTTTCCTGACATCCTGCTCCAGCAAGAACAGGTTCTGGGTCCTCAAGGAAGGTATGAGCCCGAGTCTGGTACTTAAGTCTGATATTCAACAAAGTTAGCCTGAAAGCGCGTTCAGCATTGCATTCCCATTTTAGATCATCCTTTAGACCATAATATTGTTGATTATATGTTGACAATTGTGTTTCTTTATATATATTCCATAATTTTATCACTATGTATACTTAATATTTACGTAGAGAAAAAACAGGATGAGTTAAAATATCCTTGTATAGCAGGGTTATCCATCATCCTGTCTACTCCAGCTCTACTACTTGAGTGATTCATTGTTATGCAATTATTGGATTGTTATTACTACTGCCCATGAGTAACTCACCATATGTAAGATCAGCAAACTGTTCGGTTTATTATTGAGATGTACGTGCACCTAAGTTTACCATAGAATGTTTTGCAACTTTGCATGACATTTTCCATGAAGTTTGACGACTTCATTGGTTAGCCTTTCTAATGATTCTAGCTATCTAGCAAATCAGGATTCATCTATATGGGAGGATTCTTTTTCTGCCACTTTTAAATTTCCATGTCTGCGCATCAATTAAGTCACTGTAACAAACTACACGCCATTATTTCTTTATTCACTCCAAAGTTTCTGAATCACCTTCATCAGTAGTCACTTTTAGACGTCCTCTCCATGGATAGGAATCGATTCAGCCATAACAGATTACATGCCATCATTTCTTTAATCACTCCAAAGTTCATCATTGTTTTGAGACATCATTGCAGACGATTCTTAATTCTAAGGATCTTAGCTTTGTGGGGTATACATACAAGAACTTTGAAGCTGCGAAAGGTTTGGCATCAGTCTGCAGGTTTGTTTCTTTGACATCATGATCCTTTCGAATAGTTTGCTAAGATTATTATAACTGGCTGATAGTGCTAGCAGCTTTTGCTAAGATCATTAGTCTCTCTCTCCCTCCCTCCCTCCCTCCGTCCCTCTCTCTTTGATACTGGCAACTAATATTCTTATCTTAGCGAATGCAAAGGTCTGATTGCAGTCGATTTGCACATTTTTTCTTTTAAACCTTTTGTTTTGCTCTTTGTTTCCAGATGTTAAGGTAAGGTCCCTATTACAATTTTTTGAATACTTCACAAGAGTGAGGGGTAAGATCTTTTTTGTTCAGACCATGTTTTCATGGAAAAGAGAACTCTGCTTTTACTGAGTTGTACTTGGTGTTTAGACTTATCTAGCCTGTTTATATCAATGCTAAAAAAATCGGTTTTATCTTGCCCCAATTAGCTCAATGATAGAAATTGCTTATTGCTCCTTTTAGCTCAGTAGTAATTGCTGTTTCCGATTCCACTTGGTCATTTCTGTTGATTTTGTCTACCTGTTAGATTTTTATAGCGTAGCTGCAATGTTCGGAAACTTCATATGCATGTGGCGGTGCCGCCACTGTCTATACTATATACTACAGAACATAATGTGTACACTTTGTCAGATTGTTATACAGTTTTAATTTGTTTGTTTCATTTCTTATTTGCAAAACATGAATGTATGCATATCTTCAAAGAAGCTCCTCATTTACAAGCCACCCTAGTGGCTCCACATCTGGTAGAGTATTTCCATTTGTTGGCTTGTTTGTAAACATCTTACTTGAATACCTCTTGCTCTGGTCTTTATCTTGTTTGAACCGTTACAATCCCAGATACAGCAGACATGGATTCATCAAGGGAACCGAATGGAAGGGACATGCACATGCACACTGTTTCATATCTGGCGACCCTATGATGCTATGACCAGTCCTGCTGCTACCCAAAATTCCCCTTCTACCGTAGCATCCGTTCGCCTTCGTGATGTGGCTTCATCCGAAAAGACCTGCTTATTTTTAGTCAGTTCTCGTGCCCTACTTATCACTGGCGAGCATTTTCCTGTAGTTGTATAAATTAGGCAGTATGCTAAGGATTTAACAACTGCATATGTACCGGGCTCGTGGTCGAAATTTGGTATAGTTATAGCTTGTTCTAGGTGAGCCAAGATGGCCGGGTATTTGCTTCTTGGCGCTGGCTGACCAGGTTGGCATCGTATTAGGTTGTTGCCTTCCTTGCGGCAGTTTGTATCCCCCGCCAGCATATGATCATGACTCATGAGGTAGGAAAGAAAGAGTTGGTACTTGTGGTAGGCTAAGCCATTGCGCTTGTATTTGGACTTTTTTTCAGTTCGTACTGTCTGATACTTTGATATGCATCAGATAATTTTCTGTTGGAAACTTTGCCAATGGTCTCCTGCATAATGCCTGGTTTTGTCTACCTGTTATTCATCTTTTTTTTATAGACAATGACCTGTTATTCATGTACGGCATTAGTATTTCTCATGATGTTTAAACAAAGGTTCCATGCTCTACTTTGAATGCCCTCAATTGTGCCTCGTACGCCCGTCTGGAGCAAGCTCCCGCGGCAGCACAAGGGGTGAAATCTTAGCCGCCGCCTCCACATCTTCCATGCCTTCCTCCCATCTCTGCCTGTTGCCGTTAGTGTCGTGGCGGCAGTGGACTTCTTCCTGATCTTCCACTGTTGATGGTTTTTGGAGGAGGATGGTTCCCTCCGCTTATGTAGCGTTCAGATCTTGTGGTGTCCCTCAGCCTCCGTGCTCTGGCGATGTCCAGGTTTGAGGTGCGTCGCGGCCTTGTTTGATGCCGTTTGGGGCCCATCGGGATACCTTCTTCTCTTTGTTAGTGGCAGGCGGCGATCGATCTGAGGTGGCTACGTGGGTAGAGGCTTTTGACTCTGGTCAGGGAGATAGTCGGTGGTGGTCTAGGTTGGCTTGGTGGTTGACGGTTGTTCGAGTGTGGGTGGTCGGTGGCCTTGCTAACAGTAGAGATCAAGATGGCTCAGTGGCTACGACATTTGCTACGTATGGCTCCTCTCTGAATGGGGGCTGTTGGCCGGCCATTCATGTGCGGGCTGTCGTGGGTTTCAGCCTCCTTCTAGTGTGCTACTATGTGTTGCATGCAGCCTTGATCCGCGATGGATGGATTTTGGAAGCCTGATCTGCGTTGGATGGATATGTGGCTTCACGGTGATGTTGGCAGCGACTGGCCATTGGGGCTATGGACGTCGTCGAGATTTGGTTGGACTTCATTGGTCAAATCCTAGCGATGAGGTCGTTGTGGCGTGTCTTAGAGCACTAACATCTTCGGAGTTCAGACCATGGTGAAATCCCTCCATTGGCCTTCGCTAGTTTGATCTAGCAACAATGTTGACCTAAACACCGTTACATTTTAAAGGCATTGTTTTGGAGCACCGATACATGTTCTCTTGGATGAAAATCATTGATTTGACCTTAATTGGTTGTATCTGACAACGACGATGTGAATTATATCCTTCTTAGAGACGTCGCTACATCACCTCCCTCGTTGCACAGCTGCCGTGGCCCCGGTCGGCAGTGTTTGGACTTTTTTGGTTAGCCGTTGCATGCTGGTTGTTTGTCACGTCTTTATTTTGTCTGTCTTTTGTTAGTCTTTCGTTGCATTCGGTAACTTTTATAATAGATCTACGGCTATGCGCATTCTTAGCCGGTGCAAATACTGAGAGTACAGCTTTTATTATCGAAAAAAATACTTTAAATGCCCAGTGTAGTTGATTAGACCATGTCCCGAGCTTAGGAATGCTGAGACTTTACATGCAAAGTGTTATTTATTATGTATTTGGTAGGTAGGCTTTACATGCAAAGTTCGTCATGGGGACATGGCAAATGAAAATTCAAACGGCATACTATGTTGAATAGCCTAGATGTAACGTGATGACCGGTCTTTTTCAGTAGACCATTTGCAAGGGCAGCTAGCTCGAGCCATACGTACACTCCTACTCATGTGCTAGCAAAAGAGAAAAGTCTTGAATCCGCGCCCGTCAATCCGGGGACCCGATGGTACTTGCGCGGCAGCAGCGATCGGCGTCAAGTCAAACCTCAATCGTGGCAGGACCGCAGGGGTCGCCAAAGCTGCCACGGCAGGTGTAGCAACCTGGCTTATACAGCTATACGCCCATGTGCTGACAATCGCGTGCCACATCTTCTCTCAACACTTACTACTACTTCTTTCGACCCAAAATGAACTGGGCTTCGCTTTTCTCAGTAATTAAACTGAAGATTTATCTTAAAACGCTTCCAAATTATTATGGACTATCCATTTCGGGCAAAAGGTTGATATTTACCTTACCTCGTGAGAGATAATAGATTATCATTACTACGCAGGCTAGTATAGTCAATTACTATGTCCTAAACAAGGAACCACAGAAAAACGATATCTACGATATCTCTCATGAAAAGCGAGGTTGCTAATAAGATACTCCCTCCGTCCCAAAATATAAGGCACGCATGCATATCAAGATTTACAATTAGGTCTATAATATATTAGTTATATGATACAAAAATGATGTCATTGAAAAGTGCTTTCAAAAATGAATCTAACAATATCACTTTTATATCACATAATCAAAATATTATAAGTCTAATAGTAAATCTTGGAATGCGTGCATGTCTTATATTTTGGGACGGAAGGAGTATATTATTAGTGATGATAATGTTAAAGTTATATCAAATATATGTACAAATAGGTCACAGTTAAAATTAAAATGTACTTAGTAGATATGATTAAGTAGTGTTTGAGTCGAACACGTTGTAACCTGGGCTCCTATAGTAATGGGGCGTTGATGTACGTAACCTGAGGCTAAGACTCATTCCAATTCGAACTGGTACAAAGGGAGCGATCAGACCGACCGGCCTCGTAGAAGCCAGTGACAATAGTGATCCTTTAATGGATGAGGTAGAGAGCTCGTAGAAGGACTTTCAGAGATGTAGATTTTGGCAGGACCTCATCAATAAATATCAATGTCTTTTTTTTCTCATATGTCTACTTTACTGATCATATGCTGTGTGATCTCGATATTAGCGACGAGCAATAACGTCGTGGAGTTTGGCCGACGTGGTTGCCGTTGAAGAGACTAGTTTCGTAGTAGATAATATATTTTGTGAGAAAAGTGACGAATAATCTCACTGGCCATATTATGTAAATCTGAAAACACCGTACAAAACATTACATACATACGTACCTGTAATTTAGCCATAAGGTCACTGGCACGGGCCGATGATCTGGATAATCGTTTCTTATCTAGATGACAGCAAGGATCACAATAATAGCACATTCTTGTTCGATGATGCAACTCACAGTTGCCAATCCTTAAGGAGAGCGACGGAAAAATATTCTCGCGGGCCGAGCTGCCAAACTATCACTACAGCTGTCTCGTGTGGTATCGGCCGTCGCCATTCCATGAATAGTCGGAGAGATGGAGACGGCCACGAGGCAACCTGCTTGTCCTGTTCCGGCCACGTTCGATCTGCCGGAGAAGCCACGGCAGATGACGCCACGAGTCCGGTCGATCATGACGATCGATCGATGCCGTGGGTCGTTGATGGCAAGGGGCGTAGGTACCCGCCAAATTACCACGAGTAAACCAGGCCGTTTGGTTGATTTGATGGGCGGCTAGCTGATGAGGGAGGGGCAGATCGTTGGTGGTGGTGGTGGTGTCAGCTTCACTTCTTTTCAACTTCGCGAGCTAGCTGGTAGCTATGCTGCCTTTCGTGTCAGTGTCGTTCGCAGCAAAGATGAATTTTTATTCTTCTATCGGACTTAGCAATCCAGTAAATGATGAATGGAGCTAAAAAAAAATAAAGATCCTCGTCGCCAAAATCTTAGAACCTACACCCTCCGTTCTAGAATGCAGTTAGTTTTAGCTAGCCTTCCAATTTTTTGTCTTCAAATATACTAGGTTGTTCTCAAGTTTCTTGGCACTTTTTCAATTAGTACAGCTCATTTCCAACGATCAAGTACTGGGAATAATTGTTGCACTCAGGAGTAAGAGAAAGATATGCTAGCTATTTTAGCTCATACTTTTATTTTTGTGCTTAGTCTAAAACGATCTAGATTTTAGAAAGGAGGAAGTATTGATTCTGTGGTCACGAACTTGTAATGAATAGGTAAGGCCGCTACCGTGTGGCAAGCGTGGTGAGCAATTTCAAATCAAATGAATAGGTAAGGCCGCTGGTGCATGAATTACTAATTAAACCAGAATGCATGTAGATAAGCTCCAATTAAAAAGCCATGCAAATTGCAATATATGCTTTAAAAAGAAATGTCGATGCAATGCACCGTATAAGTTTGCGGTATGTTTAGTTTGTGCCAAAATCTACTCTACAAATGTTTTAGCTATATCCAAAAATTGTCTTTGTTTATATGGTTGCGATAGTTTGGGATGCACATACCCCTTTGCCCACTTGCAATGCACTTTCTTGTCAATATATACTAGCCAAAACATGGACAACTAAATCTTAAACAAACTGTGACTAGCCAATTTTTTGTCAGGCACCGACCAAACACACCCTTGGTCTCGAGCTGTACTAAGCATGTTTTCTCCATCCTATGATAAGCATGGCAGGATGACTATCCAACTTAATGCACACCATGTAACCACTGATTCTAAAATACAATTTTAACTCCTTTATCAGAATGGTAAGGTCAAACATGTGCGGCGACATAATACAGCATAGATCTTATCATAGATGTAGAAATTTTGACTACTTAGCTCTAGCTTAATTACTCTGTAAATGTTTATTTTCAAGTGAAATATCATCATTTCAAATATGGAAATAGCTCATAAAATTAATGGCTCTATTTGAAGGGGAAATGCTTTTTTCATAAAGCACTAGAAAAATTCCCTCTAAAAAGGTACCGAATAAAATTAAGTGGAAATGATCCTTTTGATCTCCATTTGCTCCTCCACTAACAAGATCCAAATTCCCACAGCACGTGCGAATTAATAGTAAGAGTTTAAACAAGTGAGATAACTATTTTGTAAACAATCTAGACGACAAGCACGTCGCCATCCAGCAATGCCTACCTCTCGAATAACTGACCCAAAAAGCACTGAGAGAGGGGAGCTGGAAGATCCAAAAATATCAAATATTTTCTCCATGACTGGGATATCTTAAATTGACATCATCATTTAACCTTTAACTATAAGCCTTTTTTTAGAGAAAGAGAGAGCATTATGGATCATAACAACGAGATATTACAATCATTCTTGAGGAACTCAAAGATGCATGGAGGGTCTTTGAGTTGCCAAATCACAGACTCTGTACCCTGTCTTACAACCTGAGCGAGCTCATGAGTTGCTTGATTACACTCTCTTTTTACTTTACCAAATGATGGTGTTAATCTCATTGTGTACGAAACCTAGTTGGATTAAGAGAGCGAATAGGAGTAGGATTAGGACTCCTAGTTCTAGTTAGTTTGTATGATATTTTTACACCTATATAAAGAGGGCAGGTTGTAAGGATCAAATACAATAAAAACAAGAGAAAATAAAAGAAGAGAAGAAGTAAAGAAACAAAGGCACGTTACGAGCCTCTAGCTCTAGGTTGATCTCCTATGTGCTCGTTCTCTCAATTTTCTTTGTTGCTTACGCTGGCGCAGTCGTGATCTAGGCTTAAGAAACCAACAAGTGGTATCAGTGCCACCGATCATGAGGCGAAGGAGATGGCCGGCGATAGCGACAACGACTCCACTAGCAAGAAGAAAGGCTTCAGCGTTGAGAACTCCGGCAGCAAGAAGATGACTTCGTCAAAGGCTATACCGATCCAATACCCGATGTTGAGTGAATCAAACTATGGCATATGGGCCGTGAAGATGAAGTTGATTCTCCACTCTTTGGGCGTTTGGTCAATGACAGAGGGCGATAAAGAAGATGTCGACGTGGATAAAGACTAAGGCGCAATGGTTGCCATCACACAAGCTGTCCCAAACTTGGTCCTAATGACCTTGGCCGAGTTTGAAATAGCGAAGAGGCTTGTTGAAGCTCTCCGAGAGATGCAGGTCAGCGAGGACAAGGTGGAATGGGCAAGAGGCCATGTGTTGAAGTGGCAGCTCAACAAAATGAGATGAAGGACTCTGAGTCGATCAACGAGTACTCCAAGAGGCTCACAAACCTAGTGGGCGATTCTGGTCTTTTGATGAAAAATCAGAAAAAACCGAGGTCATTGAAATTTTTTTTCGGATCGGTCACGGCGAATTTTACCGACATCATTGGCACGATTGAACAATTTGGAGATGTCTCAAAAATGACGGTGTCCGAAGCTATCGGGAGGCTGAGAACCTTTGGAGAAAATAGCAAGACACGTCACAAACGGAAGGAAGACAAGGAGAAGTTGATGTTCACTAGAGCTGAGCTAGATGCACACGTTGCCAAAGCAAGAAGAGAAGGAAGTAGCAGCTCCAAGAGAGGTGGCCAGAATGAGAGAGGCTGTGGCCATGGCCTCTCCCAAGGCAGAGGAAGCAGTGGTGGACATAGTGACAACGAGAAATTCCCCAATGAAAAAAGGCCACGTGTCTATGACAAATCCAAGGTTAAGTGCTTCACTTGCAACGAATACGGTCACTTTGTCAAAGATTGCAAAAAGCTGAATAGGAGAGAAAGAACAAACTTGACGAAGAAGGATGATGGCGAGCCCACACTTTTCCTCGCTGAAGTCTGCGAGTATGTCGAAGGCGTCGACACAGCAACAATCCTGACCAGTCCGGCTACCGTGACAGCAACAATGCATGTGATGACAAGGGAATCTACTCAAAAGGTGTTTCTACATGAAGATAAGGTGATACCGAAGCTTAGCGGCACACAAGTAAAGGCTTGGTACCTTGATACCAGCGCAAGTAATCACATGACCGGCCGCATGGAGAACTTTGCGGAGCTTGACACGACCGTAATGGGATCCATCAAGTTTGGAGAAGGCTCTGCTGTGATGATACAAGGAAGGGGCTCTGTCTTGCTTAAGTGCCTCACGGGAGAACATCGTATACTCACCAACATCTACTTCACTCCGAGACTAAGAAGCAATATCATTAGTCGCAGTCAGCTGGATGAGAACAGTTGCAAGATTATGATCGAAGAAGGTGTGATGACAATCTTGGACAGAACCCGCAAGGCATTGGTCAAGGTGAACAGGCCAAGGAACCGACTCTATATTTTGAACATCGAGCCAATCCTCCCGGAGTGTCCCCTAACACGAAGCAATGAAGATGCATGGCGATGCATGCCCTAAAGGACTTGGCTCACAAGAAGATGATGTGTGGCATGCCATTGATTAATCATGTGGAGCGCATTTGCGACGGTTGCTTGGTCGGCAAGCAACACCGAAATCTTTTCTCGTCAGAAGCAAAGTACCAAGCTGAATGCCCTCTTAAGTTATGGCACGATGACTTGTGTGGACCAATCACCCCTACCACACTCGAGGAAAATCATTATTTCCTGCTACTAGTTGATGACTACTCTTGGTACATGTGGCTTGCCCAGATCAAAAGCAAAGACGAAGCATTCTACAGCTGAGATGGAAAAGGACCTAAGACTAAAGGCACTATGCACAGACCACGGCAACTAGTTCACCTCAAATGAGTTCACGGACTATTGTGAACACTTGAGAGTTAGGCATTATCTCACGGCGCCCTATTCTCTGAAACAGAATAGAGTGGTCAAGCGGAGGAACCAAATGGTGGTCGGCATGGCGAGGAGCTTGTTAAAAAGTAAAGGACCTCCTATCGCGTTTTGGGGAGAGGCGGTGTCTACTGCTGTCTAACTCCTCAACAGGGCATCGACGAAGAGTGTAATCGGCAAGACTTCCTACGAAGCCTACTACGGCTGCAAGCCTAGTGTGGATCACCTCAGCATCTTTGGGTGCATTGCAGACGTGAAGATTGTGATGCCACATCTCTCCAGGCTTGCTGATCATAGCAAGAAAATGGTTCACATCGGCTACGACGCAAAGACGAGGGGCTATCGTATGTTCAATCCAATGGCAAAGTGAGTTGTGGTGACTCACGATGCTATTTTTGATGAGGAGAAGGCTTGTGACTGGAGTAGCAATCCCACGGTAGATGTACAGCAGCTTGGTGAAGGTTTTATAGTCCACTACCCCATTGTTCATGATCAAAGCAACGCCACTCCTGATCATCCACCGGTGTTAATGAGGCTGACGAAGCAGCAGAGCAAGTGATAGGTTCTCCAACACTGGTATGGTCTCCACCACCGGCCCTCCACGAGCAAGAGGCAGTAGCAGCTCCTCCAGCTACGCCCGCAACAACGAGCCCGGTACACACACCCACTAGAAGTGCATCATTAGCCTCCGAGGGCCCACGTGGCCTACGGAACCTCAACGAAATCTACGACCCACTTCTCTGATCGACATAGAATACTCGAGGCTGTGCCTACTCGAAGCCGAAGAGCCAACAAGCTTTCAAGAAGCAAGTGCTGATCCACAGTAGAAGCAAGCCATACAAGACGAGATCACTTTGATCAAGAAGAACAAGACATGGACTCTTGTCACGCTACCACCAACTCACAAACCAATCGGCTTAAAGTGGTGTTGAAGTTGAAGAAGGACACCGATGGGATGATCATCAAGCACAAAGCTCGGTTGGTGGCAAAAGGATATGTGCAGTGACAAGGAATTGATTTCGAGAAGGTGTTTGCTCTGGTGGCTCACCTTGAGACCATGAGACTTTGATCGCTTTGGCCACACATGGAAGATCATAAGTCAAGATGGCGTTCCTCACTCGTGACCTAGTAGAAGAAATCTACATATCACAACCTCCTGGCTATGAGAAGAAGGGCGAGGAAGGAAAGGTTTTGTGGCTTCACAAGACGCTCTACGATCTACGACAAGCACCCAGGGCATGGTACGCAAAATTTGGTCGATCCCTTGTCATGCTTGGATTTGAATGATGTCCACTTGAGCACGTCGTGTACTTTGCTATGGAACATATGGCAGCTGTCAAGCAAGTGTTGCGCTATATCAAAGGCACGTTAGACTTTGGGTGAATCGACAGGAAGGGATCCAATGAAGGTTTGCACGGCTACTCAGATAGTGACATGGCAGGTGATGTGGATGATAGGAAAAGCACTTCCAGCATGGTGTTCTAGCTCGGCAACAACTTGATCAGTTGGTGCTCATAGAAGCAAAGAGTAGTGGCTCTGTCATTTTGCGAAGTTGAATACATTGCAACAAGTATTGCGGCATGCCAAGCTGTTTGGTTGGGAAGGCTCCTAGCTGACTTAATGGAGAAAAAGGTCGAGAAGGCGACACTGAAAATCAATAATCAATCCACAATATCCTCGTGCAAGAATCCGGTTTATCATGAGCGGAGCAAACACATTGGTACCTGTTTCCATTACATAAGAGAGTGTGTGGAGGCAGAAATGATCGATGTACAACATGTACAAACGGAAGACCAGCTCGCAGACATTCTGACCAACTCTCTAGCCAAACTGAAGTTCTTAGAGATGCATGAGAAGATCGGAGTGCGAGCTGTGAAGAGAAGTAAAAAACAAGCTTAAGGAGGTGAATGATGGTGTTAATCTCATTGTGTCCGAATCCTACTAGGATTAAGGGAGGGAATAGGAGTAGGATTATGACTTCTAGTTCTAGTTAGTTTGTATGAGGTTTTTGCACCTATATAAAGGAGGGCAGGTTGTAAGGATCAAATACAACAAAAACAAGAGAAAATAAAAGAAGAAAAGAAGTAAAGAAACAGAGGCACGCTATGAGCCTCTAGCTCTTGATTGATCTGTTGTGTGCTCGTTCTCTCAATTTGCTTTGTTGCTTACACCGGTGCAATTGTGATCTAGGCTTAAGAAACCAACACCAAATACTACCTCTGACAACACTTGCATGATGGTTTTTGCTTCCTGGTAAAAGTGTGCTAGCTGAGATCTGTCTTCCTTCCCACTCCATAACCTATTCAGTGCAGACTAGTAGTCTGATTCAAAAATTGCCAGCATATTAAACCAGTCCAAGAGGAGTCGGAACCCTACCAGAATAGCTAGGACCTCAGCTTCTTCAGCACTACTACACACAAGCAGCATTTTAGCCACTGCCAGCAAGCATTCTCCACGACAATTCCTGATCACAACTCCCACCGTTGATGCAACAGTCTGAGCAATAAAGCTAGCATCAACATTGACTTTTACGTAGCTCTCCGGTGCCAGCTCTCACTTCTATCTTCAATCTACCATCAGACAAGGAAGGCTTGGACCAAGTAGAGCCTTACCTTTAGCATCAGCCGGATATTTTGGATTTGCAACAGTGAATCAACATATGACAATAGAAAATGGACAGATCCTTGAACCATAGCCTCCCCTTTGACATGAATCACATCATTTCAGAGACGCCATGCTCGCTAGAATAGCATCAACACTTGCACCCTTTGATTCTCATCCAATTGTTCAAGCAACAGCAACAACCAGTCAAGCCTAGTCTTTACGAACAAGTTCTCCACGGTTAAATTCTAGTGTTCACATAGTGCATAGTGTAGTGCTCACACCTTCGTGCGGCGCACAACTGCATGGAATCCATCTTCATCCTCCACACCACAGATTGAGCACCACTTCCTTGTGTCCATCGTACGCCAGAACTGATTGTACTGTGTGGACAGACCTTCACGTGCTAGCCACCAAGCAAACAACGCACTTCTTGTGGATTGTAGGTACTCCAAATCTGGTTCCATACTGGTCGATTTTCATTAACATGGCTGCTCGCTTCTTCCAAATCTGCCAAACCAGATTGCTTAAGTTGAGCCAATTTATAAGCACTTTGGACGGAGAATAGTCCATTCTTTTCATAGTGCTAGGCAAGATAATAAGCATCCCCTCGGTAAGAACTTTTAGATAATAGACCGTTCTTTTCATAATGCCAGGCAAGATAATCATCATCCCCCCTGGTAGGAACCTTTAGTTTTAAGACTTCCTTGGTATCGTGTGGATAGAAAATATGATTACTGTCCCCCATCCCGCCTCTGATTGCCTAGCACAAACAAGTCACTAACACTTTTAAGATGGGAAAGGGTAGGTTTACCCGAGATTTTTAGGTTACCATCACACGGCAGCCAACTATCTCACTAGATGTGAATTTTCATCCCTGCAGACTCTCCATATTAGCCCCTTCTTCCGTAATTCAAGCCCATGTACAACCCCCTACCAGGAAGGAGAGCCACCAGAGGGGAAAGCTGTATAATACAACTCCACCTACAGATAGTACTTTGCCTTAAGAAGCTGAGCACAAAGGCTGTCCGGGAACTGAACAAGTCGCTGCGCCTGCCGCACCAAGATTGCCTAATTGAACAACCGCAAATCCCAGAATCCCACTCCACCATATATCTTTGGCATAAGTAGCTTCTCCCGTGCTAATCGGTGAAATGTGTGTTGCTCATGTTCTTCTCCCCACCAGAAATTCCGAATCAATTGTGTTAGCTCATCGCACAAGCCTGCTTGGAACTTGAACACCCCCATTACATATGTCAGTAGTGCTTGCAATACAGACTTAATCAGGACTTCCTTACCGCCACTTGACAGGTACTTCTCAGACCAATCATTCAAATGCTTATTAAACTTATCCTTGATAGATTGGAATTTAGCTTTCTTCATTTGACCCTCAGGCACCGGCAACCCGAGATATTTCTCATCAAAACTTGACCGATCCACATGTAATGTAGCCTTTAACCTTCCTCTAATCATCATCTGAACACCCCTTACCAAACATGATGGAGCATTTGCTCGGGCTCAACAATTGCCCCGTACATGTTTCATATTGTTGAGCACCTCCTTTGTAATATGTGCTTGGTCCTAACAACCCTTAAAGGGCAAGAGAGAGAGTCATCCGAAAAAGTAGATGTGAAATCCCCGGAGCCTGTTGGCATATTGGCAGCTCCTTTAGCCGACCACATGTGATTTCCCTTTCGAGTAGCCATGATAAACCATCAGCAATAAATAAAAACAAGTATGGCGATAGTGGATCATCTTGATGGAGCCCCCTTGTAGGCGAGAAAGCTGAGAGTAGTTTCCCATTCAACTGCACGAATTCTGGACAATAGAGACACATGTCTTTATCCAATTCACCCACTTGCCATCAAAACCTAGCCTCCTCATGATGTTCTTTAGAGCACCCTAATCAATCTATCATAGGCTTTCGCCAAATCCAATTTTTATGCATAGAACTCAGCACTATTCCCTAGAGCTTTTCTATATTGCATGTATGCACTCAAAGCCAATCAACACGTTATCAGTTATCATCCTCCTTGGTATAAGAGCACTCTAAGTTGGGCATATGACCTCCTGTAACAACGGCCTGAGCCTATTAACAAGACACTTGGATACCACCTTATAAATAATAGTGCACAAGCTGATGGGGTGAAAATCTTGCAAATATTCTTCTCAATTATTCATCTTTGGAATTAGCACTGTAGATGTGTCATTGACCCCCTCTGGCATTGTGCCATCCTCAAAAAACTTTCTAACTACCTTTATCACATCTACATGTAGCAGCTCCCAGTTCCGCTGAAAAAACCTCACCAGGAACCCATTAGGGCCGGCGCCTTCAACGGCCCGATCTGGAAGAGAGCATCCCCTATTTTCATCATCAGAAAATGGTCTACAAAGAGCTTTATTCATATCTACTGAAATAACTAAGTGATATAGATTAGCCAACATTAATGTATCCACGGCCTCATCCTTGGTATGTAGGGCCTTGAAGTAATCTATAGCTAACACATTCAAATCTTCCTCCTTATCCACTCATTGTGCATCGTGATCCTTCAGTTTCCGAATTCTATTTTTCTTTGCACGTTATGATGCCTTACGATGGAAAAAGCTTGTGCTCTGATCGTCCTCTTTCAACCAAGATATATGGGAACACTGTGCCCATAACATCTCTTCCTCGTACAGAAGTTCATCAAGCTCCACATGCAAAGCCTTAGCTTCGCACTCACTGTCCTATGTTTGGAGCACCATCACAAGCTCTAGTTTTTTATGGCCCACCTCCAGGCACTAGGAGATGGACCCAATGTGGTCACAGCTCCAAGAGTGCAAGGAGCCCATCACCGGTTTCAACTTTCCCGCCACATCCCCAAGGTGGAGTATTGTGCGCGCCCCTCTCCCATGATTCCTTGACTTCATCACCCAAACCCTCCTCTTTCCCAAAACAGTTCTATCTCTTGGTTTTCCTTTGCTTGTGTCTAGTATTTGCAACCTAGAAGTTCAGAAGTAGTGGAAAGTGATTTGACTGTGAAGACACAAGATGGTGAAGCCGACTATCAGGAAAAACAACTCAACCACGCCGACGTCGCAACCTCCCGGTCCAGCCAGACTTTAACATTGCGATGCCCCTAGTCCTGCTTTATTTCATATGTCCACAACAGTCCCACAAAGCCAATATCATGCAAATCACAACGTGAGAGCACATCACAAAGATCTAACATTTGCTACTCACCCTGACGCATCCATGAATAGTGCTCCCCTGCCACATCGCCTTATTGAAATCCCCAATCATGAGCCACAGTTCCACATTGCGTGGTTTAATTTGTCTCAACAAAGTCCACCTATTATGCCGGTCCTAAGTCCTTGGTTCCCCATACACAAAGGTGCCAACAACACACCATTTCACCCTCCCGGATGTGCATGTCAATGTGATGCAATCCATAGGAGAGCAAAGTGACTTGCATACATTCATCCCAATAGAGAGCTAGACCTTCGTCTTTACCTTCCCCCTTAACTGCAAAGCAATGCTTCAAACCCAATCTCCAAGGGAGGTTACGCACGCACTCATAATTCTGCCTAGTTTCTGACAAGAAAACAAGCTTGGGATTATGAGTCCGCACAAGGTGACTAGCTCCTGAACTGTCCAGGGGCATTCACCCATCGACGGTTCTAACTTAGAAGACTCATTGGTCCCAGCGGTACTCCTCCTAGGAGCCTGCCAATGTGGAATCCATATCTAAATCACCGCTTTTCTTTTGCCTCTTCGAGTCACAACTAGGTTTTCTTTCGCCCATACCTCCCCCTACAGTGTTCTGGCCAGCACCCTCAAACTGTTGGACAAGGTCCCTGACCACACTAGGCGTCGGGAGTATAGCTAATTGCTTATCATTTGAAACATCCCGCTTCTCAACACTCAGATGCTTGTGCATGAACTTGTCCGAGAGTGCTAGAGCTAATTGCTTGTCTTTTGCCGGGCTTGTGCCAATGTCCTTCGGATCAGCATCCTAGTTTCCTAGGAGTCTTTTACTTTATAAAGGTACAAATGATGTATGGATTTATACTTAAGTACAACCACGTACATAGGCTTGAGAAAGTAATTGGCAGATATTAAGTAAAGTAGAGAAAACTATTATGGGTCGGTCCTCACTTTGGGATTGCCTCCATCTTCGTCCAATTGTAATCTTATGAATCTCGAGACACGATCGGATGGTTGGTGATTGATACATGCCCCTGTGGAGAACTTACAGTCCACACTCCCTAATATATAAACACTAGTACAGAATCGTCCATCCGAGGCGCCATATCCGAGGTGGTTAGGCAAAAACGCCTCCAATAACTGATATCCGAGGCGGTTGTAAATATCCAACCGCCTCGGATAAGGGCATATCCGAGGCGGTTATATATTTACAACCGTCTCGGACGTGTTCAAACCCAAAATTTCAGAATCCTGCTAACTCCGAAATTTCAAAACCCGAAATTTTTCCCTCGGTGCCTGTGGCAGAGGACTATATATTCGATTCAGTGCATAGGGAGAGGCCAGATCCAGATTTTCTTTCTCCCTTCCACTCTACTCTCCTCTCCTCCCTTCAACCTTCCTTCTCCTCTCACCATTCCCATCGCAAGAAGGCTCTTCTCTTCCCATCATTCTTCCGATAGGAACAAGGTGGAGGCTTCATGGCAGTTTTGCTTCGATTTGAGGTAAGCAAGACCCTCCCAAGTCAAGATTTGTGTCTTTTTTGGCTCGTTTTCTACTAGTGCCTAAATTTTTTATTTTTAAAATTTTTGCTCGTATTTTTTTGTAGTAACTCTACTCCCTCACGGTTCGAAATCCACAAAAATTACTGCATTTGGAGCTCGGGAAGAAGTTCAACGGAGGGAACGGAGGGTTCGGTAGCGGCGATTATTCGTTTGGGGCCGAATTTGGAGTGAAATTTTTTATTTTTAAAATTTTTTCTCGTATTTTTTTCTAGCAGCTCTACTCCCTCACGGTTCGGAATCCACAAAAGTTACTGCATTTGGAGCTCGGGAAGAAGTTCAACGGAGGGAACGGAAGAGGCGATGTTTCGTTCGGAGGGGCAAAAATCAGTCTTAGAGAGCGAATTTGGAGGTGAAAAATTGTACAGGTCTAAAGACGAGTAGATTTTTTAGATGCGCCTCGTTGATACGGTCATTTTGAGTGATCGTGGACCCAAAACGGACACCGTATGCAAAAGTTACAACCGTTTTAGTGAAACCCTACCCGGCACTACCGGGTAGGGTCTTTTTTTTAAACGCCTGGTATGTTATTCGAGGCGGTTGAATAATTGCAACTGCCTCGGATAACTAATATCCGAGACGGTTGAATAATTGCAACCGCCTTGGATAGGCGGTTGAATAATTTCAACTGCCTCGGATATCAGTTATTCGAGGCGGTTGAATAATCGCCTCCGATATGTGCCCCCATATCCGTGACCACTCCGTGGAGGCGGGTGCTATAACCACCTCGGATGTGCTATTTGAACCGCCTCGAATATCGATTTCTGTACTAGTGAAATCATCGTTCATCTCACGCGGGGGGCATATGGACGGACGTGTTTCTAAATATATAACCCCTCACAAGTTGGGAAAGTTATTTACACCGAGTCTGTCTGGCCCTCCCTCGACCAAATACATATCTTCACCGATATACGCTCCAATACATGTTAAAAATAAAATACTGATACGTACCAAGTGCAGCTTAAGGAATGTCACATCAAATCACAGTAGAATTGACATGTGACATATCTCTCAAAGCAAAACAGTCCAATGAATTGACATGTGACGCATCTGAGAACCTGCGGATCAGCTTTGGGAAACATCCACGAAGCCTTGCAGGCCAATGCTGGATCCGTAGCGCCGGATGTATAAATCGCAAAGCTCGCACGACCAAAAATTTAAACAGACACAAGGCAATCAATCTACACAAGCAAAACTAGCTAGCTAGTGGTGCAACTGCAAGTAGCTAGCTAGCTATAGTAATGGCGGCTTCGTTGGGACTGAACCCTGAAGCTCTCTTCAGCTCCCCCTACGCCTACTCCTCCCCGTTCCTGGCCGACTACGTGCCGACGAGTTTCCCGGCCGCCGGCGCCACCGTCGGCAGCGACGTCGGCGACTTCTTGGCCGAGCTCCATGATGATCACCACTACCCTTTCGAGCACGCGCCGGCGCCGCCGACGGCACCGGTCTTCTCCGCCGGCGCCGGGGAAGACGACGATAGCGGCGAGAAGACGATAAGGAGCGGCGAAAGCGACGGCGGCGGAGTCGGGAAGAGAGCGAGGGTGAACGGGAGGATCGGGTTCAGGACGAGGTCGGAGGTGGAGATCCTGGACGACGGGTTCAAGTGGAGGAAGTACGGGAAGAAGGCGGTGAAGAACAGCCCGAACCCGAGGAACTACTACCGGTGCTCCGCCGAGGGCTGCGGCGTGAAGAAGCGCGTCGAGAGGGACCGCGACGACCCCCGCTACGTCGTCACCACCTACGACGGCGTCCACAACCACGCCAGCCCCGGCGCCGCCCTGACGTACTACTGCAGCCCGCCGCACAGCGCCGGCTCGCCGCCGGCCGCCTACTCTGCAGGCTCGCTGTATTTCTGAGCCGTCGATCATGCTACACATACTAATTCCGTTCTTCTGCTTGTACGCTAGAAAAATAGATGGTGACTGCTGTTTAATTTTAAAGAGTACTCTTTGATTTTTCCCCCTTTACTTTTGTTTTGCCGCAGCAAGATTAATTGCTGTTTTAATCGAATTCTGAACAAATAGAAGCGAAGTGTTTAAATCAGTGTGTTTTTTTCTTGCTGGGTCTTGTATCAGAGCACAAATCAAGAGAGGGTGATTAATTAAGTGCCGTTTGACTGAGTAAACCAGCCTGCTCTTTCTCCCTTTAGTCCAAACTGCCTGCAAATAAACCGGTTGGATACTTGAATTCCTGTTCAACGCGCGACCTGAATGTGTTGAATAAAAACGGAAGGGGACAACTACGCATTGGACGTCAGATCCCACGCCCGTACAGCCATTGCTCCCAAATCATTGGGCAAAAAGAAGATTAAAAGAAATGCGCTACGTAAAACATCCGGTAGTGTACGCAACACTGGCAAAACCTCGCTGCAAGATTCAATGTAAACAGACTGCAACATCCCAGAATGACACTTGCAGCACCCGAGACTGTAATGGTGCAACAACGGAATATATCAAAATGAAAATATAAAAATAAATTGGTGCAACAACAAAAATATCACATTTCAGCATCAGAGATTTTTTTTTAACACATCGAGATGCTGATTCTATGGGTGTAACTGGAAATTAATGCAGTAATATATGGCAATGCAACCTAAAGAATGTCCCGGTGTAACAATGCAAAAAACAAACTGCAACATAAAAACACCAACGTTGCAACATTATCCAACAACCTCAAAAGTCCCCAAAATAATGATCTTCCAGATCCGAGAAACCCCCAATCCATCTCATCGGAGCTCGTTGATGTCCTTCCCACGCTCGTTGAAGCGCCTCACTAAGGCCAACCTGAGCTACTTGGATTGCCTCTTTGTGCAGAAGCCTCCTCCTCAAGGACGTCGTCAGAGTGCCACTACCCGCGAGAGCACCACATTGGCAAGCTCCCCTCCTAAGCTCGTCAAGGTGCAACCTCCGTCACATCTTGTTGGAGTGTCTCTCTTTGTGGCGTAGCGTGTCAGAGCACCTCCTCCTCGCCCAGATCTCATCATTTGAGCTCCGCCTCTCCCTTTCTAGAGTGCCTCTCATTGCTGGATCGCCACCTCCTCTGATAAGTACTCCGGATTTTTTTGGAGATAGAGATGGATGGATGAGGGATGGAGAAGACATAAACATGGTGATGTGAACTAGGATTCCCAATCTTTTGATGAAAAGGATAACTATGATTTTGGGGATTTGACCCTCATAATTTGTCTACCAACTGTATAGGAAGAACCGTACATGACTAATATACATGGCCATCGCTGAACCAACTCCAAAATGTTATCGACCTTGTTAGAAGCATGATCGACCTATCCACAAAGGATTTTTTCTATAAGCAAATCAAAGAACAAGTAAGAAAATAGTAGCGTAAGAAATCTGAAATTGCGAATATGCTATAAAAGACGGTAGTCTCAAGGAGATGATAAAGTGGGATTCCACAAACGGTCTTTACAATAGGTCTATCCGACACTAGAGAAGATCATGAAGTCTGTAGATGGCTAAACTCTTACCTAAACAAAACCAAACAAATCCAGCGACGACCAAGGGGTTTTTTTGGGTGGAAAAGCATCCCTAGGCCTACTCGGACTCAACCGACCTAAGTCGGTTTAAATTGGCTAGTTATAATTATGTCTCCGACTTCTCCCGGACGGTGGAATTACAGGGCAACAAAGGCTTGGCCCAAAAGACACGTAATCGGACTCAATATTTAACTAAGCCTTTATTCTTTTATCTTTTGACCGAAACTTCATTTGATTTTCTATTAGGGCTTCTCTAGTCTTCATCAACATGTCATCATGTAGACGTCAAGTTCTTGAAGTCATCATCACTCGAACTCTCTCCCACTCCCAAAATCTTGAACTTGAATCCTCTCTTAATCTTGAAGATCTTGTTGGCCTTCTCTTGTTCTTTGGAGCAGGACAAGTAGAGGAAGTAGTGGTAGCTAAGGTTATATCCATAGGTCATGCCCTCATCATCCTCTCTTCCTTGAGAACAAAGCCATCCTCGACTTTGCATAAGCTGAAAATATGCTAACAAAAGAAACAAGGTGTATGTATTGTATATGTATATGTCATCCGTTTTAATTCTTCTCCACTGTTGCACATTTAGCATTGACAAATAGCAGAAAATATAATAGTTCATGTTATAACTAGCCAAAAGATTATAACAAGTAACTATGAGGTTATCAAAAATATCCATACACAATGTGTTACAACCAACTTTGCAAATATAAGTGAAGCATTGATAAGTAGGTTCAGATTTGCAATGATCTTCCTTACATCATTCCAACATAAGTGAATACATGCGGCGACCCATATACTACCCTTTCGAGTAATATGCTAGTCTTTGACATGTTGCAGACGAAGTGCCTTCTCGTCTACAGCATATCACATAGAATAGCACGACAGAAGCATTGCAGTGGGTCATTTATTATAAACTTAATTTACAAACTCAAAGGACGAGGTACAAATATACAAACATATTTCCAAAAGTACGGGGAATTTAAAACCGTTCCATTCAGCTACAGCAAAAGTCATATGCTACACTCTCAACTCCTACATCCTATGCTTCTACTTTATGCTTCAGGGTCTTCACCACAGTAGTCAAAGTAGTGGTCGACGCCATCGTCCTCCTTCGTCGCTGCTGGCTCCTCGGAGACTCCATCTTTGACCTCGATGTCGACTACACTTGGATCCGTCGTCGTCGGCTCACTGTCTAATCAAAAGAATTAGAATAGAGGGATGAGTACAGAAGGTACTCAACAAGTCCAGGAATAACAAAGAGGTGTTTGATACACTATCTATTGAGAACAACAATGCTCTCCAAAAGCAATGCAGTTTTGTAAGGTAAGGGAGTCAATTTTAATTTAAGAGACTAATGATCTCATGTCTCACAAGCTGCTAGGATTCTCGATGAATCCCTTTCTTGCCGGGTTTGTAGTTCCAGCCAGGAACATGGAGTGACTAAGCCACAATTTATTACACTCTACAGAGGTGCGCAATTGTACCCACAAACGACTACAGCGTGTTTCGGAGGTGGCCAAACCCTATTTACACTCCTGAGGTCACAGAGCTGTTTCGCCGCCCGCTCGGTTATACCCCACATCGCAGTCCCACACAATCAGGCAAGGACTACCAGTCTCACGTTGATACTTCAGATACAACGTTTTGTGGATAGCCAAAGACTAACGCCATCTTCCCAACAGTTGATACTTCAGATATAACTATTGAGGTCTTCCTTTCCCGGGGGAGTATAGACCTAGGGTAAAGGGTACTTTAGCTCAGCCCTGCCCATACAGGGTATGTGGTATGCACGATCACTACGGTCCTTAAGCACAATCGATCATTGGTTGCATTAACCTTATATGAACATTCCCGTGTGATGAAACTTGCCTTCCAATGTGCCATCGACACCCCTTTCCAAGATTTCATCACCCACCATGATCACGTCCAAAAACTGGCGATCAAACAACAGCAATTGATCCATCTTTAGAAAATGGGTATGAACAAGAAACTGGACTTGCCTAGTATCGGATTGAAAATGGAGTTTGAAGGATTTACTTGTGGAACTCCGGCTTCTGGCAAAGAAAGTAACAGAGTCCGATAAGGATTTATCTAAAAAATCTCAAAATGAATGCAATGACTATAGCAATGCATGCATGAGGATACCTACCTATTAGAATACTCTCAGAAATTTTAGACATAACTCTTTTAAACATTCTACTAAGGGTTTATGATCATTTAAATTAATAACCAAGCTTTGATTTTTTTAAAGCTTATGTGATCTCAAATCATGATTTTAGAATCTAATTCCCTTTAAGAGTTTAACTCATGGTTTAAATCTTTCCTTTAAAAAAAATGGAATTTCCTTTCAAGGAAATTTATTCCAATTTAGGTAATTGTCTTAACCTTTAATCTACTGTTCAGCGTGTATATGCATATATATTCATTTTCATTTCTTCACTTCTACCCTTAAATGAGAAAATGAGATAATCTAATTTAACTTTATTTCCTGCTCAAAGGAAAAAGAAAAAAAATAATAATTTGGGTTGATTTAGAAAACAGCACTAAAAACAAATTTTGGGTCCTTAAGAGTAATTCTAAAGGACTCCCTAATTTCCCCCTCCAAAACTCTACATGAAGAGCTCTCCAAATTTACACCTCTACTCTTCTTTGCTCTCCAACAGCCTCCCCAATTCTAACACACCCCTGCCGTCAGTTCTTTGCCATTCCTCTTCCCCCAAATCCCTAACTCCCTTTTTCTCTACTCCCTCTTTCACACCGCCGCCGCCTGAACTCACCCCGATCCGCCGCCGCCGGCTTCTCTCCTTTACCCAGGCCGCCACCCTTAGCGCTCCGCTCGGTCTCGCCCGAGCACGCGCCGATGCCTGCGCTCCCCTCAGGTCTCGCCACCTCTCCCCATGGCCTCGGACACGGCCGCGGAATCCTCTGGGCGCGAGCTTCTCCCGAGCGCCGCTCCGCTTAGCGCCTGGCCTGTCTTGCCTCGGGACGGTCCCGCCTCGCCCTAAGGTTTGGCTTGGTCTGCCGCTGCTGTCTCGGCCTTCGCCGACTTGGCGCGTTGCCTCCCGGTTGCCGCCTCCTTAGCGCCGCTCCGCTCGGCGCCACTCCGCCGGACGGTGGCGGAGTTGGCCGCCGCCACAACCGCGGTGGTGGCGCCACTCCTAGGTAAGTCTCCCCCCTTTTTCCATCCTCCTCTCTATTTCCCCATTTCTCCGATTCTAGGGTTCTTCAACTGGTGCGTTGATTTCGGTTCTGAGGCTGCAATAATTTGCGATTGGCTATACTTAACTAGTATGCCTCGATGATTAGCTTGATTGAAGCTGAGATTTTTGTTTTGCAACTGCTTGAGCTAACAATGGCAAGGTGGTGATTCGGTCGACTAGCTTTTCCTGAAGATTACTATCTATATATGTTAATTGGTGCTAATCTTATAGCTTGTTAATTAGTGTATTGACCTTTTATAAGTTTCCCCATGTGTACACCAAAAATGGCTGCGCTGATGATCTCCTTTACTCACTTGACATGTGGTTATGGCTATTAGTTAGTGTTCTGGTTACTTCTGATTTCTATACCATGGTTAAGATTCTAACCTAGTGCAGATATATGCTTAATTTTCATGCATATGATGATAATCTAGGAATTAACTATTCCCTTGGTAAGCTTAAGGTGTTACTCACCTTTGGCTGTATCCTATATACTGCTACTTATTTGGGGTTTCATACTTTGATTATCTACTTCAAGTCTATAGTTAATCATTTTGTTGCAAATAAGAACTGCTACTATTCTTGGCATTGGTCTTCTTATGTTTTCTCCATGCGTGTGGTTATATTAGTTTACTTCCTGGTAAGAACAGATACAAAACTTGGTCTTTGTCTACAATGATTCTTTTATTGAGAGGACGGAATTGAGGTATAGTTGAGACTTCTGATAAGAACAGATACTACTTTGCTCTTAGCTTCTTCTTGCTAACTATATACATATATCTACTATACTATTTGTTGGATTGAGGAACAGATGCTAATACTTGGTTTATTTCTCTATTTCCATGATGATTAAATACTATAACTGCTAGTTAAGCAATAGTGTGTTATGCCTTGGCATGGTATGAAATTCTTTACTGGATGCTTTATTATGTGTTGAGATTTCTACACTTGGATAATTTGCTTGGCTCAGAATAATCCGTTACCCTCTACCTTTGTTGCTCTAATAGGTAAAATGCAATGTTTGTTGTGGTGCATTATATGATTGAATTCTTAGCTGATATGTTCTAAGACATATTCGTGGCTTAGTGATTATGGTCATGCTCCTTTCTGTGTATGTGTTTCTGCTATAGACTAGTTTGTCTATTACTTCCTAGTTTACATGTTACCATTTGTTGGGTCTTCAATCTCTTTGCTGGGTATCCAGAGGGAATATGAGCAGCTGCTGTTTTTGCCTGATGTTGGCTAATCTGAAGTACAAAGGTCTGTTGCTTCCTAGAAACTTTAGCTGTCTTCATACATCATTATATGTGATGTAAGTGTGATCTTGAGACCTTTGATCTCATCCTAATATACTAATGGCTGATAAGCTTGATCTGGTTCACTTTATTTGTTAGGGATATGAATCAATTCTTATTTACTAATAAGAACTTGATATTACTCTTGCTTTTTGCTAAGCTTATATGTTCATGTGCCTTGGTCCTCTTTCCATATATGTCAGTTTATTAACCTGAGAGAACAGACTGCTACTAATTTTGCTTCCTATATGTACATATATATAGATATATGTCGGGTCGTTAAACTGAAAGAACAGATGCTTCATTTATCTTAGTTTATTCCTGCTTTCTATATATGCATTATACTTCTCCATATCAGTCTAAGGGACTGACAGAACAGATTTATACTTGGTCTTTGGTTAGCTAATGAAGATGTTTAAATCTGAAGCAAATTTGAAATCTGATAAGAATAGAAGATTGCACAGTTGCCTAAACAGTTGCCTTTTAAAACCCTGTGATGATTTTTGAATCAAAGAAAAGGCTTGGGAAAGGTGTAACTTGATAAGAACAGATTCTATAAATGCCTTACTAAAATCTGAGGGTTCTTTCATCTATTTCATCTAGCTGATATTTATGTGTATATCTATATATGCAGCTATGATGATTTTGGATGAAGTTTTTACCTTAACTCAATGTTGGACAGAGATAGCTTGATTTCTAAGCTTGCTGATTCCCTTACGGCCGTGACCTCCCTTATGCTCTTGGTGGTCTTTTGGAGCTTGGCTCCCCACGTTCTGGTGATCCTTCTCCCCTTCCTGATGACCTCCTGAGCTTACTCCTGGCTCTTCCTCTTGATCTACGGTTGGCTCACTCCTCTTCCCTTTCTCCTAATACTTCCTCTAAAGCTTGGCTATGACTCCTGGGCTTATTTTTCTGAGACTGGTTCTCTCTCTCTCTCTCTCTCTCTCTCTCTCTCTCTCTCTCTCTCAGTTTGGCTCTTGCTGGAAGAAGAGTGGTTCACCAATACGTACTACTCTTGGCTATTTTTACAAAGCTCTCCTATGGTCCCTTCGGTGGACTTCCTTGCCACCTCCTGCTACCTTTGGCTAATATGCATGGTTACTACTGCCAGCTCCTGTTATTGGTTTGTGCTTGGGTTACTTGCCTTGGTCGGCTGCAGCAGATATTTGCTTGGCTCAACTATTGCTGGATAAGGTTCGGCTGATATTTCAACTTGTTTGCCTTGCAAGCTAAGGAATTTGACTATGGTCAAATGCATGGGCTGTTGGATAATTCACTCGGTGAATTCGTTACCTTATTCCACTGCTGCCTTATCTATTCTCTTTGCTTTGCAAAAATGATTTCTTTTCAAAACAAAACTATGGAGGTATTTTAGATTAGAAAAAATAAAAATATTTTTTCCTCTCACCTCTTTTCTCTCTAATATATAAAATATTATATTTTATCCGATGAGGGTCTTAGCCACGTGGCCCTCGGACAATTTTGAAAATAAAAACGTTTTTCAAACTTTTTTCCAAACTAAAAACTTACCTAGGTCATCGGCACTATTTTGCCCCCGCAGCTAACCCTGCGGATGTCGGCGGAACTGTGCCGGTGACCACTTGTATTTTAAAAACTCAGTTTTCGAAAACTCTTGCCTCCTACAGTAATGGCCTATACTCGATGACCTCGGATGACCGCCCACATTTCCGAAGGCTTCCTCCCTCCGACTCTCAGCGTTCTTCTACACTCAAGACTTGAAGACTTTGAAGACTTGAAGATTCAAAGATTAGGTTTAGATGATGTATAGGTAAAAATATTTTATTATGTAATTTTCATTTCTCTCTTTATTCATTTGTAACAATGTTGTATCATGATTCTTGTGATATTTCTTTAATCAATAAAATTTCCTATTTCAATCTCATAAACACATGTATGATTGATGTATGCCATGAATGCGCAATATAAATTCCTCCCCCTCTCGACCTAGCTCACGACATAGCTCACGACGCTCCTCGGTAGGATTAGGTCAACTCAGCAGCGCGAGTTGATCTAGCTTCCACCTCACTCCTCCCTCAACAGTTCTAAAACCAGGGTTCTCACAATACGCGTTAATGACTCAAATTGCTAGCTGCAACATGCTAAAATTTAGAGCAACTTAATGTTCTAAAATTTAAGTGGTCATAGAAGAAGTTACTTTGTAGAAATTCATCTCTAATGTTAGAGATCATATAAAAAGAAACAAGCATTTGAGATCTTTATATCTCAAATCAACAAGTTTAAAATGGTTCAATTGATCACAAATGATGCAAATCCTATGACCAAGAACTTATTGTCTACACCATATTCTCCAACTAGATTAAATATAGTTAGGGGTGTAAGCACTATTAACATTGTCAATTTAGTAACTCTATTCATAACATGTGACAAAGGCGTAGGTTTATCAAGCATAATGTAACATAAAGATTCAATAGGTGATAACTTTTACAAGAACATCTTCATGTTTAATTAGCTCTTGACAACCTAAATCAAAAATAGGTTCTTCACATGACTCATTATGATCATCAATTAAAGCAATGGGTGCACTCATGACATCAAGAGAATTATGTTCAACAGGAGGTGCATTCAATCAGCAGCTATATTATTTTAATCACAATTTGGGTTGTCCAAAACAGATAATACATCATCAGCAATATTGCATAGCACATCCAAATCAATAATTTTAGAATGAATAGCATTTGTAGCATCACTTTGTACATCCAAATTAGTAGGTAAATCAACAGTATCACATAAGGCATAAAACTCATTGGCTAAATCATCTATTTGGTCACAAAATGTGTCTATTAGAGTAAAGTTATTTGCAATATGGGAGATGTGACCAAATCAGCAGGTAGTTCAGTAATATTATCACATTGTGCACCCAAATCAACAGGAAAAATTATTTCAATAGGTGGGTGAAAGGACCGAAGGTGCCGACTAGATGGGGGTGAATAGGAGGCTAATTAAAATTACTTCTTTTAGCTTAGATTGTCAAGTTAAGACATAGCTAATTGCAAGGATAAGCTAGCTATGTGACAGGTGAACAGCACAGACAAAACATGATGTGTAAATTAACACGTAGCTGTCAGACAGGTGGCTAACACAGGTAAGCTAAACACTTAGAAACAGATGACCAGACTAAGCAGCTGTGTAACAGGTAGCTGACACAGGCAAGAGATATGATCTACAGCAACTGTGACACAGCTATACTAACACAGGTGAAAAGGTGATCTATCACAGATGAATAGAATATAACAAAGAACACACAAGCATGCATATATAGCAAGTAAATGAAAGCAACACAGTGAGTACTCAGAGAGAAGGTATTTTTCACCGAAGTTCCCTACTCTTTTCAGAGAGGTACGTCTCCGTTGGAGAGGCTACTCCGAAGAGCTCGCCAGCACTAAATCGTGCTTGTTCTCCGAGTACCTGAGTGATCAGGCATCTTGCTTTGCTTGTGGAAGTCCTTTAGCCTTGCAGCAGGTAGACTTCGGATCACCTTCACAAACTGCTAGTTCAGCCCACACAAACTTGGGTGATACCAGCAACTCCTACGCCCGTTTAGGAGTAGACACTCCAAGAGTAATAGAATCAGCAGTAATGACTCTTGGAGCAACCAATGCTCTTTGCTCGAGGACTCTCTAACTCTCTTAGAAAGTTTGGCTTTTGTTCCGAGGGTGAGAGGCTTGCAACGGTCGAATGTGATTGACTGGATTGAGCAAGGTTGGTTGAGGCCGAAGACCTCCCCGGTCCCCTATTTATAGGGTTCACAGGCACCTGACCGTTACACTGTTGCCATGTAGGATTGAGTGAGTCACCGGGGTTAGACACCGGTGACACAGCCAGTCACAATGCCCAACTATAACCGGCTCAGGCAGATCGACACCTGTGTCACCGGAGGCACATACAGGTGAACCCTTAACTGACATAGCCTAACTACTCAGCCCGATCTTGGCACATCACATGCCCTCAGCGCACAACTAACTCTGATCCCTAATAAGGAGAGAACCTCCGACAGCCTTCTGACTCAGCAGACAAACCATCGCAGTGCAGTTCCCTTAGCATTTACAAGCTCTCCCCTGGTACAGAGATATACCGGAGTCATAGAGCGCTAGACCACCTGTGACACAGCTGTGTCACACCGGTGACTCTAACCTCTAGGGTTTTCTACTGCTAGCACTACAGAGTGCTAACGCAAGGCAGTCTTACACTTGTGCAAAACTGTTGACACAGGGCCACTGACCTCAAAGCATCAGTGCCACTGTCCAACACCCTGAGCATTGAGCAAAAGAACCTCCACAGAACATTACTACTTCATCCCTCTTGATAGTACGAGTGTTTCCTATGGACTCAAAGAAACTAGCAAATCTAGGCTTTACCTGCCACCGACTGTATTCACGGCCCTTGACGCATCAAGCCACCATCATTTTGCTTGCAACTCCTTGCACAGCACCGGCTTCCTCACAGCTGTGACACAGCTGCCTAGCATAGCCATTCCCTTGTCCTGGAAACCACCTTTGTACCTTTTGGGTGGTCATCTTTTCCTTGATGACCCTTCTTCCTGGAACCTCTTAAACCTGCTTACACTCCTTGTAAACATTAGATTCCAGTTTGAGTTGCCATTAACCATCAAAACCCATTAGGGGCCTAGATGATCTTTCAGTGGGACACACAATTCAGCAAGTATATCATCCGCCTGATCACACAATAAACACAATTCAATATCATTAATTTCGATAATGGGTGTAACAAAATCTTCAGGTAAATTAGCACTCCCAACACACGAAGTGTTCAATTTATCAGCACAAGAATTAATCTCATATGGGGTGCTTGAAACAGTACCCTGTTTTTACCTTATAGACTCGGTTCATATATGGGCCCATCTTTTGCATGCAGACACGGAGGTTCAAAAGCATCACCTTGAGGTCATCCATTTGGGCAACATGAATTGCCTCTGGCAATGGTGTATACGTAATAGACGTATGTGCCAGATAGGGTGCCTCTTGCGAAGGTGTAATGGAGGTAGAAGTGCATGTACAACGAGACGGTCATTGCTAAACATATTCATCATGATGTTGTCGTACCGTTTGGGGTGGTAGAACCTTGCTCGTATAAATTTCTATCTCATCTCCTAGTATAGTGTTGGCCAATGACTTTAGAGCTTGGGAATCTGCCATTGTTAGTAGAAAACATGAAACAAATCAATGTATATTTCCCTACCAACTACTAGGATTTGGTGGCAAATCCCTCACACTAAAGCTTAGTACCAAATTCTTACTCGTTCTTACCAATGCAATAGGCAGTTACCGATGTACTAGAGTTGGCTTCAAACAACCAATCAAGATTGGATGGAGCGATGGCTAGGAATCAGCACTCTCGGGACTTGTACACTTGGTCGGACAGTGGAGCTAGGTAGGCTCAAGTATGGTAGCAAGGATTAGCAAATTATCAATTAGCAATGCTAGTTCAAAAGATACTCAAAAATACTAGCCCTAGTTGCTGGACTTTGACTAGCACGAGCTAAAATAACCCTATGACTAGATACTAAAAAAAGATGAATTCACATGACGTGATTAGAAAAAGAAGCACAAACAGAGAAATAACAGAGGGCGAATAGAGGGGTCGGTCAGACTGACTGCAGAGTCGGTTAGACCTGACAGTGGAAAACTGACGCTCTAAGGAATTTTTTTCCTTTTTTTCATTTTAGTTGGTTTAAGCCAACACATGGTCGGTTTAAACCGGCCTGTTTCTTTTTACCTCAGACGAGTGAAAAGCGGGATATCGCGTGACGATGGCTGCTGGTCAGACCGCTAGAACAGGCGGTTAGAACGGGTGAAGGATGATAGGCAAGGAACAATTCTTGCACAGTGGGGCTACATCTGCACTCAGGAAGCTCCATCATACTAGAATTTTGGTTGGTCAGGCCGACTTCTTCGAGTCGGACTCAATTTCATCTCCGAGTAGGATTTATTCTTTTTCTTCTATTTCTTCATGGATTCACCGACCTGCACTTGTCCGAACGTCAGATGGGTCCTTCTTTTACCCCAAGTCAAGCCCTAGATAGACTCGGTGTTCTTTTTTCTTAACTGTGGTGTTGGCGGTGGCATGTGATGTAGCCAGCGGTGGTGATGGTGAGATAGAGGTGCGGAAACTGATAATGATGGATGGCGAAGGTGATGACGACGGATGTGGCATGAAGTAGCCATGGCGTGTGCAAAGATGCATGCGCGGTCAAACAAACCGTGGAGGGCGGTCAAACCGACGGGAGCTGTTGGCACCTGAATTGGAGTAGCAACAAAGAAAAAATAAAAAAACTATTTGCTGCTATATATATATATTTTTTATTTTTCTCAGAAGAACAAAAATGGTATGATTTAGAAATTCTTACCACGAATAAATCTAGAACCAGCAACTTAGCACGATTAATGCTGCAAAAATTCAACAATGCAAAGTTTAGATTACACTAGATAGATTTGGATAAGGATGATTTTTTTTATTTTGGGCTTATGTGTACAGTAGGAAAAAGTTGCAATCTGATGCTATGATAAATCTCTCACCGCAACCTGTCGCTTTGATACTATCTGATGTGAGATGGGGTTCCCAATCTTTCGATGAGAGGGATAACTACGAGTTTGGGAATTTGACCCTCGCGGTTTCTCTGCCAACCGTACAAGAAGAACCATACACAACTGATATCCATGGTAATCACTGAACCAACTCCACAATGTTATCGACCTTGCTAGAAGCACGATCAACCTATTTCACGAAGGAATATTCCTACAAGCAAATCGAAGAACAAACAAGATAATAGTAGCATAAGCAATCTGAAATTGCGAATATGCTACAAAGGATGATAGTCTCAACGAGATGGCAAAGTGGGATTCCGCAAACGGTCCTTACAATAGGTCTATCCGACACTAGAGAAAATCACGAAATTCTGCACATGGCTAAACTCTTAACTAAACAAAACCAGATGAATCCATCGATGGCTAGGAGGTATTTTTAGGTGGAAAAGCATCCTTGGCTGACTCGGACTCAAACGACCTAAGTCGATTGGGTCGGTTTAAACCGGCTAGTTGTAATTCTACAACACACGCTTGTGGCGGTCGTCGCTGGCACCCAAATGGTGACGGTGCGTGACGTGGCTAAGGCGGTGCGCTCTGTGTTTGGCCTCTCAAGCGACAATGTCTCGGTTTGGGCCTTTCATCTAGAGAACTTCTTGTCTGCTCATCTTGGGCTCGCGATCATGTTGCAAATGTGGGGAGGGTTGAGAATCATGAGTTCACGTTGCTGGTGCGGCCAAGGTCGCACTAATCACATGCTCACTCGCTCGACCTTCGCTACAAAGAGGAGATTGAACTTCTGGGCGTGCCGGCACATGCATGGGAGCTTCGAACAATGGAATCCATTCTGGACAACTTGCATTGGATCGACGACATTGATTTTGCAACTTCGAGCCAGGTGGATATGCGCATTTTCAACTCACCGCCTAGACATATGACATGCCTGCATCCCGGAGAAGCTCGAGTTTGTGGTGGTAGAGCCTGATGAAGGGCGCTACCTAAATGTCCCGAGGCGTGGTCGGTGCTATAAGCGTAGTGTCTTCACACTGATGTCACCCATTCGGATTGGGTCTCATGTGGTCATTGTCTCTGCACCACCCAGTCTTGTCCGCTCACTAGACGGGCACTCCAACAATGGGGATAGTGGCCACAATGGTCACCCGGATGACTGGGATGATGCATCGCCTAGTCCACGGTGACTGGCCCCTCCACCTCGCCGATGGTTGCCTCGGCGGTACTGCCACCGTGGTTCTACGTAGACCGGCGTTTGGTACCAGGGCACGATAGTGACATCTTTGCATCCATGGTGGATGCCGGTTGTCGTCGCTCGCCAGCCATCGGTGGCTCCCTCCCGGTCTGCTCCTCTGCTAGTGGGCCCTGTTGCGGGGCTCTGTCTCCCAAGCGCTGTTATGGACTTCCACTTGATGTGCTGCCCCGAGGCAGAAAACCAGGTGGTATGGCACACCTCGCCTGCTACGTCAAGCATGGGCTTATGCGTACAACCTACTTCAGCATTGTGGATGACACCTCATGACGGAGACTGTCTCCTAGGCCCTTTTTCCACCGAGTCTCTGCCTGTTGCATTGACCTTGGACTCCCCACATGACCTCCTGTCCCCGCCCGTGAGTACGAGGTCCATGCCCAATAGCAGAGCATTGAACCTGTGCGCCCCGGAATTCTGGCCATCAGGATCCCCTAGGTCCCCCGTGCAACCGTCGCATTTTGCGGGCGGTGGGCCTCCCTCAACAGGTGTGGATGCTGCGCTAGTGGATGCATCTGCCTCGTTGGGCCATGATGGGCCTCACTCTATTCTGACCTTGGTTTCCTCCATGGACCAAGCTAGGCCTAGCTCTGTCCTGGCCCAGCCAGCAATAGAAGCTCCCTGCTGCCCAACCCACCACGGTTGTGGACTTAACTTCCAAAGTGCAAATAGCCATCGCCACTCCACTGCTGCCAAGGCCGCAGGTTCAGCAGCATCGTCATCGAGTGCTTTCACCAAGTTTCTCTCCTCGCCATAGTAATCAGCTCGTCAAGCACAAGAAAGCACCCTGCAATGCCATTCGCAAGGCGCAAGGGGTGCTGATGGCCAAGCTCGGGATCACAACGTAGGATACCTTCACGAATGATGACCTACAGCGCTACGCTAAAAAATTCAGTCATCCTCTCTGGCCATCAGACATCGTAGCCCTGGTTGCTCTTTTCAACATGGGCGATACGTTGGTGTTAGTGACGGCCTAGTTCAGTTGCCATTTGTGGACTCAAGTGGTATCTATGGATTGTGCAAACATATCGATCCTAGTGTGGAACGTCTGAGGTCTTAATTCCCCGATGAGAAGTAATGTGGTTAGGGAGGTAGTTAAACCGGTGCAGCAATTGTATGTCTAGTGGAGTCCAAGCTGTCTCTTGTAACATCCTTCTCTCTAATGGATTTTCTAGACTCGCGCTTTGACAGGTTTGACTAACTCCCAGCGTTTGAGACTCGTGGTGGCATTGTAGTTGCTTGGCAGTCAGCCCTCTTCTCGCTCTCTAACTTTTCTTTGCTGCAATTCTTGCTGATGGCCAAAGTCTATCTGTTGACTAGGGATCCGTGGTGGTTCACAGTTTACAGTCCGATGCATGATGCTGAGAAGCTCGAGTTCCCCGACAAGTTACGTTCCTTGCGTCTCAGTTGCCCTGGTGCGTGGGCAGTGGCTGGTAATTTCAACTTGATTCTCGACGCAAGAGACAAAAACAACTCCTCCATCAATAGTAGGATGCTTGGGTACTTTTGTCAGTTGGTTAATGATCTCGAGCTTAAGGACACTCAGCTCATGGGCCACTCCTTCACCTGGTCCAACGAGCGCTCCAACCCGACTTTACAAAAAGTCGATCACTGGCTGAGACCAATGGACTTCGAACTCATGTTCCTGATAACCTTCTGCTCGCAATCTCATCATCAGTGTCCAATCACACTTTGATTCTTATGTCTTTGGCGACTCCTTTAGCTCTTAAATGTAGATTCCACTTTGAGACCTTCTAGGCCACCATGTTGGGTTTCAAAGAGGAAGTGGATAAGCTGTGGAACTCCATTGGCAGTGGCGCTAACCCACTCGCAGCCCTCGATCATAAGCTCCATACCACTGCCATCAGCCTGCGCAGTTGGTGTAACAGCACAATATTTTTTTAAAAAAAATCTCTCTCTGCTGACGTCAACGGGGCCCACCCGCTGACGCCAGCCCTCGCCTCCCGCGCGCCACGCGTCGCGCGCCCCGCCCCGGGCCCCCTTCCTCGCGCGCGGCACCCATGCCGACCGGCCCCACCCCTTTTCCTGCCGTCCCACCTCCCTCTCTCTTTTCCTCCCTCTCCGCGCTCGCCTCCTCCGCTTCCCGCCCCGCTGCCGTGCCCGCTCCGCCGCCGCGCTGCTTCTTCCCCCTCCCCGGCATCGCCCCGGTCTCCTCTTCCCCGCCTCCGGCAAGCCGCCGCCGCCGGAGCCCCCGACCCCACCGTCCAACGCCGCTCGCCTCCCCCGGTGAGCCCCGCCGCTCCTCTCCCCCCGTTCCCCGTGGCCCAAGGCCCACAGTCGAGGCCCCCCCCAACGCGCCCATTGCCCGGCCCGCGATGCCCGCCAGCCCGCTCCCGCCCAGGTGGGCCGGCTTGACCGGACCCTCCGGATCAGGGCCGGACCCTCCGGGCTAGAGACAAAACAAAAAAAAGGAAAAGAAAAAGAGAAAAGAAAAGAAAAGGAAAAAGAAAAAAATGAAGAAAATAAAAATAAAACCCTAGGGGCCCACTGGTCAGTGACTTAGACTAGAATAATCTAGGTATAAAAAGTATTTTAGATTATCTTTTATATTTAGAAAATGCAAAAAATCATTTAAAAAGGCTGAAAGCTTTAAAAATTCACTATAAATTCATATTTGCTCAGAAAATTATGAAAAATTTATATTTGGAATCAGTGCAACATAAAGTATCCATTAAAAATAATTTTGGCTATATGATTTTGCTAGAAAATTTTAGGTTAATCAGAAATGCATTAACAGCTTGTATAAATCCCTATTAATTCAATTATTGCTCAAAAATTGTGAAATTTTGCCAACATGACCAATAAATCATATATTACCACTTAAAAATAATCCCATAATATTTTGATGTCCAAGAATCAATTAATTAAGAAGAATAGTCAATTAAAGATTAATCGGTCGACGGTAATTGTTAAAAACCCTAGCTCTCGATACTCAATTCCAAAGGACCTGAAATCACTTGCACATATTCCCAACCCTAAATGATTAGCTATTGTTGTGCATTTCATACAAAATTCATGTAATGTCATATTGAATTCTTATCTGGTTATTTCCGTTCTTTTCGTCGTCGTATTTGCAAAACCCTAGAAAACGGCGACGAGGGAGTGGAGCCTCAGCACTTCAATTCTAGGAATTCGAGGAACTCCCCAGTCCAGGCAAGCTGAGCTTGCGACATTGCCATGCTACTTTATTGCTACTACTGTTATTATCGTATGCCATGCTTATGCATTACTTATCTCTGTTGAATGTTTTATGATGATACCATCGTGCTAAGGTCTAACTTGACATTGTATCAACTTGAACCCTTGATAAGTGAGATGAGAGACGAGGGAGCATGGTCGGGAGGGCGGCTGTACAATGTTGTGGTTGCTCGAGCCTGATATCGAGTTTATTGGAGGTACAGCAGTAACCCTCACTTGATGCTCACTGATAAGCCGCAAGGCAGTTGGTTGTGCAGGGGACCACAGACATATCTGTGTTGGTACCGGGCTCATGGTGGACTAGCTATCCTCATGAGAGGTGACCAAGGAATCTCTGTGGGGTCATCTGTCAACCAAGGTCTCTTGAGTGAAATTGAACTGTTTGATGTTGATCTACTCGGTCATCTCATACACTACTGTTGATTAATTGATGTTGATCTACTCGGTCAGCTCATGAGCCTCTATTGATTAATTGATGTTGATCCACTCGTTCCTCTCATACATTCTTGTTAAATAATGATGTTTACTAGCATGGTAGGACCGATGCTCTTATTTATGTTAATGCCATGTCCAAACACTACTAAGACTTACGAGTACATTTGTACTCATTGGTAGTTGTTATTGCGTGCTTAGGAATAGGTGAATCCTCCATCGGTGACTATTTCCCTGATGACGCTTGATCGGTTATCTCTTCAGCTTTACGAACTTGTGGATTGATGTAGGGTATTTTGGGTCTTTTGAGATACTAGCTTGTATCTCAGGGTAAAACTGCATGTTTCTGCTGTTTACTTCTCATACTTAAGGCTTTCGGGTCGAATGTGTGTAAATTAAGTAATTGCCCAAATGTAAGGGATGTGTACTATCTATCTGGTAATCCTCCCTATAGAGTTTGTGCAATGATATGCGAAGTTGTTTACCACGACTCTTCATACACAGTGTGTGTATGGTTGAAGTGTACGAAAAGGCGGTAGGGAGTTAATACGAATCTTCTGTATGAGATTCGTGATCACGCGTCGAGTGACCTGCCAGCTACGATGCGACTGCTGGCTGGGCAGGGTGTGAACGTCAGTGTCGGGCCTTCGGGCGACCCACCAATCTGTGCTACGGCCAATTGGGTTAGGGTGTGGGCACGGACGTCAGGCTCACCGTGATTGTGATTCACATCGCGGAAGCCAAGTATTAACACACTACAGGGTTTCGGAGCCATATTTGGCTTACTGAATGATATCCGTTTCTGGCCGGCTGGACCAGCAGTGAGACATACGACTAGGTGGTCAGGTGGAGTTCGTATGCAGTGCTGGTTCGGTGTCGGACTCTTAACGGTGTATACACGCGAGGTAACGTGTATCCACGTTAAGCGGTTGCTCGGTCTTTGACGACGTATCATACGTTAAGCCAGGTACGATTCTGGGTCCCGATAGTTGGGGCGAAAAGAGAATCAGTAACATCAAGCTTCAACTTTGCATGGCCCATGAGGTCATTCTTAGGCTTGAGATGGCGCAGGACTCCCGAGCGCTCACACTGGGAGAATCTATGCTTCGTAAGTGCCCCCAAACTCAAGTGCCTCACACTTGCTTCGCTCGAACGCATGCTGGCGCGGCAATGTTCATGCCTCATTTGGCTTAAAGAGGGGACACTAATATTATATTTTTTCCACCTACATGCTGCCAATCGACATAAAAAAAATTTATCCATCGACTGTGTAGAGGCATGGAGGTGATCAGCTCTCAAATGGACTTGGAATCCATGGCATACGTCTTTTTTGTTTCTGTTTGGGTTCTTCTGTGGACCACCACCATACCATTAACCAATCGGCCCTTCCACTTGAGACCTTGGACCTCACGGATCTCGAGCATCCGTGGTCGGATGATGAGGTGTGAAGTGTCATTCACGACATGTCACTTGAAAAGGTGCCAGGGCCAAATGGGTTCCCGCTCTTCCTTTATCAAAAGTGTTGGCATATCATCAAAAGCAATGTCCTGCAGGCTTTGACTGCTTCTTTTCCATCTCCACGATCAGGGGTTTGTGGTCTTAATCAAGCGTTGATTGCCCTACTACCGTAGAAGATGTGGCGAACTTGATGTCGGATTTCCAGCCGATCAGTCTTGTGCATAGTTTCCTGAAAATCTTCTCAAAGCTACTTAACTGTAGACTTGGCCCACGTTTATCGGAGCTTGTGACCATGAATCAGAGTGCCTTCATCAAGGGGTGCTCCATTCAGGAGAATTTTCTCCATGTCTAGCATACTATGCAGATCCTCCATCGCCGTAAGGTGCCAGTGATTTTCCTCAAACTATCTTGTTTGAGGTCCTGCGGGCCCGTGGATTTGGTAACAAGTGGTGTGCATGGATCCGTATCATTTTGGCCTCCGCAACCTCCAAAATATTGATTAATGGGCACTCCACTAATAGGATATGGCATGGCAAAGGTCTCCGGCAAGGAGATCCTTTGTCCCCATGCTCTTTATCCTGGTTGCTGCCCTCTTCTCCCTCGCGGAGGCCTGTGGACTTTTCGCAGTTCTTCCCCATGGAGCGTTGCAACATAGACTTTCGCTCTTCATGGATGATGTCGCTTTGTTCATCCGTCCCGTAGCCGCTGAAATTGACACAGCCGAGTCCATCATTTGCCTCTTTGGAGCTACTTCGGGATTGCATACCAACTTTTCCAAGAGTAATGCTTTCCTTATCCGTTGCCCAGTCGCTGTGGAGTCGGCCATCTCCTCGGCCTTGCCGTGCCCCGCCTCGTTCTTCCCCTTGCACCTACTTGGGCCTTCCGCTTTCTCTGTCTAGATCCAGTAAGGCACAATTTCATCTACTCCTAGACAGGGTGGCTTGGTGCCTGTCCACGTGGAAGGTCGGCCTTCTATCCACAGCTGGTCGGCTAGTCTTAGTCCAATCGGTCCTCTCAGCCATGCCAGTTTACAATATGATTGCACTTGATCTGCCTAAGTGGATGTTGAAAGCGCTCGAGAAATTTTGTAAAGGATTTCTTTGGTGTGGTGTGGCTAAGGCCAAGGGCAGCAACCGTGTTGTGTCTTGGAATGTGGTCTGCAGCCCCAAAAAGCCCGGAGGCCTTGGACTGCATAATCTGTTCATCCTAAACAATCTTCTTAGGATCCGTTGTGATGCGCAAGCTGGATGTGGCTAGGCTGGAGTGTGGTCCGGGTTTCTCTTACTATGTTGAGGTGTCCGCCTTGTTTGAGGCTTCCTGTTCTGTGGATTACAGGTTACTTCGCTGTGGATTTAGACTCGACGCCCTAGGAACTGGTGTTCAACAGAACGGTGTTACTCTACGGGATTCCTGTGGAAAAGCTGGACCCAAGTGATTTATTTGTTCGTTCAGTTTGGGAAAGAAGGTTGATGTAGTGATGTAATACTTATAGCTAGTGTTTCCTTTAGAGTTGAGAAGTACCATTACTTGTTGGTTCCATCAAATTTTGTTTACATCAAATGACAATAAGCCTCAGAAGTGATTTTGTATTTGTCAATCAAATTCTGTCTAACATAAAAATAACAATAGAACAAAGTTATGTGTACATGCAAAAAATTGTGTAAAAATGCGATTATATGTGCACTATACAAAAAAGACAAAGGATTGTAACATCATAGTGATAAGTACAATCATTTGTCTTTTCTGTACAACGTAAAAATGACCATATTTTTTGCTCAAATTTTGTGTGCACGTATAGTATAACATGTTACGTCACTATGAACTTTTTTGGAATTTTTGGAAGGATCAGAAACCCGAACAGGTGCATATATGTGTGGGTGCAAAGTATCATCCGCTTTATACATTGACAATGTACTCAGCGGGATGGTGTTACGCACGAAACAACGAAGGGCTGTCTGGCCTGTCCAAAGCTTGTGTTATCACGTTATTGTAGCAAACCTAGCTAGTGCGACCAAATTTTGGCACTGAAATAAATAACTTTCCTAGATTGTTATTGTTGCTCTTCTTTTACCTGCCCGCTCTGCAAATAGTTTTCAATTATTGCGAATAAGATATAATTTTTAAATAATTTATATCAACAGAAATTGATTCTAACACTCTTTTACTCTCGCGGGCTTCGGGCTGGGCCTGCGGGACAAATTTTGACGGGCGCAATGAACATGCCAAGCTCAATCTGCGCGATTCTGGGTGGAGACACTTGCACAAAACTTAACAACGCTTAGTCCGCACGAACAACTAACACGACCACGTCAAGCAACGTGCCAACGCATCTAGCCAATAGCGACCGCTATCAGCACGTTCAGATGCAAGTTGAGAGCGTCACTTATTCACATATTGCAACATCTTGCAAAACAATCCTTCATGCTCCGGTAAAAGAAAGCATAAACAGCACGGAAAAGCAGGAAGCGGATAACAGCACCCGAAATTATAAGTATTAATGTCAAAGCCACCGAACCGAAGTATTGTCCATTTATTTACGGCTACGTGTTGACTAAAAATGCAAGGCACAAGTGATGCCAGAATAGCCTCTGGCCTGAAATTCCCTAGCTACTAGTATCGCAGACGTTTACAAATTTTAACAAACGGCACTTCCTGCAAGCAAATAACAGAAAGGCTGGAACTCTTTACATGTTAACTAGTAAGAATTTCCCTTTACAACATTTCCATGGAGCAAGGAATCTGGATAGATGTCTCGCCCCCCATATCGCCCTAAGGAAAATTAGCTGACAGATTTGACTGAGGTGGACCTGCAAAAGAGCACACCCGGTTTTTGACTTGTTTATTTGATCATTCCTTCAGTACGTCCAGAAGTAAAAGAGATCATGTGTGCACAGCATAAGAAGGCTTAGTCCTCAAACCTGTTAATCTTATCGGTCGAATCAGCATCGCCACGGAAGGCGTCATAATCCCCTGATTCTATGGCTAGTTGCAACCCCTGAAAAGTAATGAAGTGTTAATTGTAACAGTTCGCAAGCAACTTTAAACGGGTCATGGCACCCCGGTACTAGGAACCCTTAGCCGAACTGAAGTTCAGCTTATCAATGAGATTTGTGGTCATTGTTGCTTTTTTAAAATGTACAGTCTTTGCTGCGAGCTTTGTCAAAGAAAAGCTGGACACTTCTTGAAAAGATTGACAACAGACATGAATTTCATGACCACTCCAATATTTTAACCACAAGCACTTCTTTATATTAAGGAAAAGGCAGGATTGCAAATAAAACATCAGGCTACTTCCATGTCTAAAATGTTATGACTAACCTGTATGACATTTGGGGTTGCAAAACGCTTCCCGGACGGTTTCAAGCCTTCCTGTACCAAATCAACAGAGAATGTTAAATGTAATGGACAAACAATTGTAGAAGCCTGCAGCGCATCAAATATCAGTAACAGAAATACTACTTTAACTGCCAGACAATACACAGCATGCATTAGCACCCAGTAAATATCTTCTCTCTTTTTTGAGTAACTGATAAATATCTTAGAAGATAAACTTAAAACATAAAAGGGCAAGTGAATTCTATTAGTTTGCTAATTTTTCCTATAAAAAAAATCTACAAATGCTGTGTCTGAATCACGACCGAAGGCATGGTATATGAGTGCAAGACATACATGTGAAGAGGTCAGAAAATGAGAAAGAAGAACTACAGATAGTTCATGTCAGAAGCAAGAATTCTACAACATGCTGTAGGCTCATACCAGGCGTTCGGGAAGCTTCCCACCACTTTGTTCTATGAATTGGCATAGGTACATCACACCAGCACATGAAAAATTCTGTTTGCAGAAAATCATTAGTCACCATAAGAAAAAACAGAAGTGCAAGGAGCTAACCATATTAAATGAATGTAAATTCAACTCTCAAAAGGATGAAAAGAACATTACAGTTTGGTGCAAGTGCTGTTTTTTTATTAAGAATTTAAGATAGTAATATTTGGAACAGGAAATGGATCAGGGCGGTCATGTCATTACAGTCATTGTGCAAATTCAACAATCCATACCATGCATATAAAATCTCAAGAGCTTTTTTCATGACTTCCCCAGCAAACTTCAACCCAACTGATTTCTACACATGAACTAAGCCTGGGATATGAGCACTTATGCACAGTAAATCAGGGTTACGTGCAACTCAAGAGATAAAGTATTTCTGACATAATCGATTGTTGGTCTAAAATAGGAGCGCCAATCTTTTTGCCTTTGAACGCATTATTCCTCACTTTGTCTTTTGTTAAGAGTAAAATGTAAACTAAAAGGGCTGAAATAACAACAGAAGCATTTCTAAGTGAATACCCACCTGTTTGGCTTCCATTGAATCCATCTTCTCATCCTGCAGGAGCAATAGGGGATTAATGTAAACAACTTGAAAACAACAATCATATCATGTGGCCGGTAAAGCAGAAATATACTTACCAGACCCCAGACCAATTCTTTGATGTTCTTAATTTCTGAACCAATGTTCTCAAGCTTCAGCCGTGCACCAGTAACCTGAACAGAAAAGTATATATCTGAAAACCATATGCACCACCAATGCACTCTGCATGCACTTTTAAGTGTTATAGTCTAATTCAGTACAACATAATTAATAAATTTCGTCTCTTAATGGATCATATTGATGGTCAGTTATTGCATCTAGGCATATCACATATGCTACTTCAGTCTTTTAACAATTGAATTCATGTGCACTTTCACGAAATGTAGGTATGCAGATTCATATGAAGGTATTAAGGAGAAAGTACATCTTCTTTTATTTGTCCAGAAAGCGCCTTCTGCTGATCCAATTTATCATCCAACTTTTCAATGCGCTGTGTCAAATGCTTTTTAGCAGCCTGCATAAACAAGATTCAAGAAACTAGTTTAACTATTTGAGAATATCATTGTTATAAAAGAAACTATACAAATATATCAAATATGATAATCAAACCAGGTGGCACAAATACACAGCCAACAATTTGCAAGAAAAATCTCAGTCCATCTTCTACAACCTCAAACAAATATCACTTTAAACATCAAGCAACATTCAGATTGCTGGTAGAAATGGTTAAGAAAATAGGATTGCAGCTCAGTCAAACAAGTCTCCTTTCTTTAGCCAACAAATTGTTAGTTAAAGTAAGAGAAGTCGTTACTGTCAACAACTACCCTTTATGTAGGCAACAAGACAACATTATCAACAATGATCTAATCAGTTAGACCGTTGACTAAATTTCTGCATGGGAATTTATTTATCACAAAAGTATTAATAGAAGTTTTGAAAACAATAGAAACTACAAACCATACTAGAAAAGGAGATAGTAGCAGTTATTAATACCTAGCAAAATTTAACTCTGTATTCCAAAAAGAATAGAAAATGCTATGTTTTTGTGATGAGGAATTAGGAGCACCATTAATACTTACAGCAAGAGAGCTCTGAACTTGCTCCAGATGTTTAGTCATACTTGAAACAACGTTTGCCATGTTTTGCTTGGTGACATACATTAGGTCCGCGAAGGAGATGCCCTGGATAAGGATAACACTTAAAATAAGTTGTTCTCCAAGAAAACTGGTGTACTAGTGAACGTTGGAGGATATTAGAATAGCTTTGAGGAGAACAGATGCAGCTTAAGGAACCGCAGCTAAATTAGATTGAGTTCATGAATAATAGAAATAACGATAGTAGATATAACAGGGAAAGCAGATGATCCGATAATTTTGGTGGCTAAAGATATTGCGAGTATCACAGGAGCATAAAAGCCAAGATGGAAGGAAACATACTTTCCACCACATATAACCATAGCCCAGTGCCCCAACAGTTGCTGCAGGAACTATCAGACCTGATACTCCTGCAAAAAGATTAAGAACACTGTCACCACGAGCATCATGGACAGTAAAAGTTTATTTAACCACACAGGTCACACAATAGCTAGGTAATTTTAGTTAGCCAATTTTGCTGGAATAATTTATACAAAAATAACATAGGCTGAATTCACTAGCTATGAGAATTCCATCTTATCTAGACAAGAGTAATAAAAATGTAGCAAAGTCCTATGTATATATATAGAAAGAAATGAGTTAAGATAAATGAAACAAGCGGAGCTTATAATCCATGAAATAACAAATGTCATGACTAGGATGTTTACATAGGCTAATCTGTTGCAAATACTGATAGCCAGCTATTCCCAGTAAACAAAATTGACAATTTATCAGGTTGGCATTTTTAGAAGAAGAAAAAAGAAGTTTCAAGCAAGCTAGACGAACCTGTTTGTCCAGAACCTCCATTGAGAACAGTTATGGAACGTGAAGAACCAAGCTGTCGCACCTCCATAGCTAGACGGCGCACCTAAAAGGACCAGACTGTAAGTTTCGCACGGCAAAATTGCATAACATGCTTATGAAGATAAGCAAACTACATACTTCACAATCACAAGAAATACTGATTGTAAAAAAAAATCAAGGATTATATTTGTAGTTGAATGTATCTAAGCAGTTTAAATGCCACATGTAGTACACAGAAATTGCAGAATATTGCAATGCTAAAAACCCTCGCTTCATGCGATCACTGATCGCACACTTGTGGCTTATGATAGCTCTTAATATTGTGGCAGAAATTACGCACTTCCAAAAAAACTCAAATAGTTCTTCATTCTAAATGTCCAGATGCCAACACTAACATATCACATCACGATATTAAGTCATACATAATAACAAAAACATCTGAACTATTATTTAAAGTAACGGTTCCAGACATTAATTCAAGATTAACATTATCAACGACTGACATAATTTCCTACCAGTCAGAAATATTAACTGTTAAAATGTTAGTCCAAGTCAAATTTACTTCGGATATATCTCAAGCCAAAAGTTCAAACATATATATCTCAAATGCACCTCAATTTTAATACACAGCAACGTGCTACCAGTTAATCCTCCCTTTTAGAAAACATTGCACAAGATATAAGCTATATTGAATCAATAAAAAGGGTAAGTCAACAATCCAAAATTCATAGCAGATTTTTACATTGATCTTTTTATGTGCTCAAATAAAATTTCGCATAAACGAATTTTCATGAAAATGAATATACGGTAAAAAGGACAAAAAATAGGAGAAAGGAATACTAATGAGGAACTCAGACTAAAATAACATGAACAATCCAGCAAGGAAAAATGTGTTCCTCAGCCTTAGGATCTACCAGATTTGTCACTGAAAGTGTTCTGGATTTTGAGTGAAGTTACTTGTAATGTTTCCCAGCAAAAAGACAATTCAATGGATTAATATCACACATTATTACCATCATACCATTAGAACTACACAATCCAAAGCAACACACAAATGGACAGTTTGACACGGACATATCATGAAACTGAATAGACTAATTGCCGCAAATGCATGCCATGTTTCTATATTTGTAATGGGGCTTCGACAGGGAAGCCAGTGTATTGAAATAATGGCAACATGTCACAATTCACATTATTATCCATGCTGAATCAGACTGATTCTTGGCTAACAGCTACCACAGATTTGAGTACGAACCACAGCTACAGCATATTACAGTAATCACATCCAAGATATCAAACCAAACATCACAATGGGCAGGGATGTTACTAACATCACAATGTTACTAACATTAGACCATTCGAACTAACCCCCAGAAGCATATATACCAACTGACATGGACATAGCATTAAATTAAGTACCCTAATCGCATCACGTACTTCACATGCTTGTAATTTTGAAGTGCTGGCTCTCCTGGAGAAGCCTGTGTGTCCAACTAACGGCAAAAATACACAATATCCATGCCGAACCAGAACAAACACTTAGCCAATAGGTAGCTTAGCCAAGGGCAGGGAGATCACGGAGCGCACCTCGTTGAGCGCGTCGTTGATGCCGACGTCCCCACTTCCTCCCTTCCCCTTCTCCCCACTCCCCTTCTCCAGCATCTCCTGCAAGGCCACGCGACACGGATCATCAAAACCAAAACACCCCACCCGAAGCGAACACCTCCCTCCCTCTCCAATGATCGGGATCAGGGTTTTTCTCAAGGGAAGGGAGGAGCAGCTGCCAGCTCGTGCCCCCACGAACGCACCTGCATCTCGGTGAGGATCTCAGAGAGTCGGCCGTTGCGGAGGACGACGGACCCGGCCACGCCGGCGCCGACGAGGATCACGACGCGGGTGAGGCCCAAGCCCGCGTTGACCATCGCCATGGCTGCGCGCGTCCGAGGCGGTGGCGAGGTTTGTGGAGGAAACCCTAGCCTACGTTTGCGGCGTCGACTAGGGCGAGTCGAGGAGAGCGGAGCGGTTCGTGCTGCCTCGGTGAGAGGAAAGGAAGGAAGGGGAGCGCGAGGAGAAGGGTGGGGCCTATATGGCGGCAGGCGCGGGTCGGAGTAGGTCGGCACGAGCTGCGGATGTGAAACGGACACGAATCCGCGCATATTTGCTCCACCCGACCCGAGTCAGTTAAAAACTCAAAATTCTGCAGTTCCAAAATAGAACTTAAAATTCTGCAGTTCAAAAGAAAAATTAAAATTCTGATTTTTTTATAGTTACAAGAAAAATACAAACACATCACTACACACATACATATGAGCGTGTCTCCTAATCACATGCTACAATTGATAGAGATGTGAGTGGAGTCATACCCCCACAACTCCACCTCACTAAGAGGTGGCCCTCAATTAAAATTCTAGTTCGATGAGTAGTTTTATGTAAAAAATATTTATACCCGTAAAATCCTAGGATTTTTAGGACCCATAGAGCTTTGTCACCCAAAGCTTTAGTACATGAAATTCGGTCCCTTCTAGATTTATTGCTAGAGTCCCAACAATGATTAGACCAAATTTCAAAAGAAAAATGATTAGATCCATACATCGATTTGATTTAAACGATTCTAGTTAAGTATGTTGAAATAATTAGCATTTTAGGTTTATATTAATCCACTGATATAATATGACAATGATAGTTGCAAAATTAAAGAACAAACATTACACATATAAACTAGGCATCCGGTAGAATATTACACACCTATCTCATGTATATGTGCTAACAGAGCAAATACCAATAATAAAAGCAAAATCATGATCACAAAAGCATACCTGTTGTTGGAAGAAGATGGGGCGTTGCAGAAGTGGTGTAGCCAACGTAGCTTTGTGGATGAAGATGTAATGGACGTAGAGGGTGTAGTGGAACCAACGAGCTGTCTTGACATGCACTTCCCAAAACCTTATTCGTCCCTATTCAGTGCAAGTTCACAAGAGAAGGATGAATACGGAGACTTGCTCTCTTGTACAACGGTGCACGCCGGTGTGACGAGACAGAGTAGCCTAGCGTTGGCAGCACAAAACAAAGGAACTAAAAGTCCACCTAGTCCTTATGTGGTTTAGGATGGATTGAGAGTTAATCTAACCTAAGTGTGATTTTGGTGATTAATGACAAACGGATTTTGTGGACTAACCATTTTTCTTGAGTGTTGGAACATGTATGGGTTAGGTACCACTTTGTAGGGTTACATCAAGATGATGAACCTACAAGCCGGTGAAGCCCAAGATCAATGATGTATGTGATGATTAGGAGATGGATTTATGTGTTGAAGTCTATCAAATCATGTGAAGCATCAAGTGATCAAGAAGTAAACTTCAAGGATCAAGATATGGGTTCAAGGAATGAACCGTATTGGATCAAGATGAAATCATAATGTAAGAGTGAAGTTGACCAAGATGAAGAAGTTCACGTGTTGAACCCAAGATGGTCAAGAGTAGGCTCATGTGTTGAGCCATGGTGATCAAGACATGAAGCTAGGAGGTTAAGAGAAGAACACTAGTGATGGCTTTGTGTGATCAAGTGACGGTAAGCAATTGTGTATTGCATTATATGAACTAACCCTATGTGCTATGTGCTATGTGTATGTCGAGGGTTAGGTGTGTGGTCAAGGGTAGAAGGGATTTCTCTCCTTGCATTTGTTGCCCTTGAGAGAGGAATCTAGAGAGTTAGGTTTCCTTTGTGGGAATCTTGCTTTATGGGTGTTATGGGGATTAGCTATCTCATTGCGTGTATAATTATTTATCTACTTATGTGAGATTAGCTTATCAGTATCCTCTTAAATGTCTATTCATGTATACTCTAGTTCTTGTGTGTAAAAAAAAATCTAAATCATGATCATGTGTTGATGGAGCTCCACCTCATGTCCCAACACATGTCTCATCTCAAGTCCAATCCCAAGCACAATCGGATCATCCGAGCATACATAGGAACTTGCAACAGGATCACTCTGTCGACCAAATCCTTGGTGACATGCGTAAAGGCACACAAACACATTCTCTTGTTATAATTTTTTTGAACATTACTCGTTTGTTTCTTTTTTGGAGCCAACCAAGGTAGATGAGGCTCTTGAGGATCCGGATTGGGTGAATGACATGCATGAAGAGCTCAAGAACTTTGAGCACAATAAAATTTGGACGCTTGTGGAACGACCAAGTCAAAAATATCATAGGCACCAAGTGTGTCTTCCGCAACAAGCAAGATGAAGATTGACAAGTCATAAGGAACAAGACTAGACTTGTGGTCCAAAGGTACATACAAGTCGAAAGTTTAGACTTTGAGGAGACTTATGCCTCGGTTGCTAGATAGAAGCTATTACAATCTTGCTTGCATTTATTAATCATCATAATATCATACTTTATCAAATGGATGTTAAGAGTGCATTTCTTAATGGAAAAATCAATGAACTTGTTTACATGGAGCAACCACCCGGTTTTGAAGGTCTAAAGTTCCCAAATCATGTCTATAAACTCCATAAGGCACTTTATGGGCTCAAACAAACTCCTCGAGAATGATATGAGTGCCTTAAGGAGTTTCTAGTCAAGAAGGGCTTCAAATTGGGAAAATGGACCCCACATTGTTCACTAAGTTCATTGATGATGATTTTTTTGTTTGCAAATATATGTGGATGGTATCATATTTGGGTCAACTAACATTGTCTTTGGCGATGATTTCGGCAAGATGATGGCCGAAAAATTTGATATGTCCATGATGGGTGAGTTGAAGTTCTTTTTTGGACTGCAAGTCAAGCAACTTTGTGAAGAAACATTCATTAACCAAGGCAAGTACATCAATGACATGCTCAAAAAGATTGGCATGGAGAATGCCAAGCCACTTTGTACTCCAATATAAGCCAACGGCCAACTCGACCTCAGTGAGGTAGGTAAATCCATAGATCAAAAGGTATATCAATCCATGATTGTCTCTCTACTCTATCTTGTGCATCTAGGCCCAATCATGCTAAGTGTGTGCATGTGTGCAAGATTTCAAGCTGCTCCTAAGGAGTGTCACCTTATGGCTGTTAAGAGAATCTTGAGATATCTAGTTCACACATTGAACCTATATTTGTTGTATTCCAAGGGTGCTAGTCTTGATCTTGTTGGATATTTGGATTCAGATTATGTGGGTGCAAGGTAGATAGAAAAATACCTTCGGCACTTGCCAATTCATTGGTAGATCTTTATTATCGTGGTCATTCAGGAAAAAAACTCCATAGCCCTATTGACACGGAGGGCTCCTGACCTTCACGGTAAGAACAATAACTAGGGAATCCTAGATGGACTCCAACCTCAACCCCAAAAACACACACCAATGTGATAGCCTTTGGGGAATTTGGAACTAAATCAACAATTGTCTTTATGAATGCCACGAATTTCACTTCGAGGCACGCACCGATCCTTACAAATCCAAGAGAAAAGTAAGACATAATCTAGAGGGATGAACCCTAGATCAAGGAGCAAAGCTCAACTATTAGTCTAAACTCAATTCTGCCTTATAAGAGGAGCAGGAAGGGGTATTTATACTCCTACCCCTAACCCAAGGTTTAGTTGGGCTAAAACTATCTTCCAAGGCTCGTGGACCCAAATGACACATGCGTAGGCAGGTTCTCGGAGCCTCCGAAATGGATGTTGAAGGTTTTGAGATTGGCTTCTAGATATGCAAGTCTTTGGAATGTTCGGACCATCTGATATGACACTAGATGTTCTGAGATGACATGCTAGAATGCCTTATGTGTATGTCTGGTGGATTCCTGGATGCTCTGACCCTAATCCTGGTGGTTCCGCAATTCACTTCTGTACTGGCTCATCGGCATTACCAAAGGTTCTAGCATTCATCACGGACGTTCTAAGATCACTTGCTAGAGAGCCCCTTCAGGAATCTTGGAAGTTCTGACATTGGGGTCAGAGGCTCCAAGAGCTGGCTTTAGCTTCTCAACTTGTTACTTTCATACTCCTCCAAGTCCTTGCCTTCAAACCTATGAGTGCATATGACCAAAGCATTAGGTAGCACACCATTCAGGATCAAATCTAGTGGATGCTAATTAAGAAATGGATTCACCTCATGTTGGATGGCTTTAGCTCGAGCTCTTGTCATGGGTTCAACATGTGTTAGTGATTATCATTCTTCCCTTCTTGAAAAGGAGTCGACCTCGACTTCATTCCTTGAAGTCCAAAGAGGGATGATCTCCAAGCTTCCTTCCATTGATCCCTCCCGCCTTCATCTCCATTGATGTTGGCACTCCATGATGCTCCTTCTCTTGCCATGAGGTACAACAAGCTGACAGTGAAGAAAAAACAGCACTCAAAGAGTAGCCAATTCTTGAAGCCCATGTTATGGTTGTTTAAAGAGAAGGAATTCACCTTGGTCAAGTTCCTTCACAATCTCCTTGCTAGGTCTTGATTTCTAGAGGTGTTGGGTTTGAACAAGTCATGAAAACTTAAGCTTAAATAGCCCTCTTGAGCCCTTTTGGTCACTCATGTTGTGCGGAAGTCAATATGGAGACCTTGTTTCCTGAACCAACACTAGACAAAGAAAACAATTTATATGCGTGGTAGATGTACATGTCATCATAAAAGACGTGGTCCTTCTTTTGCAAACCACCATTAGCACACATGATGTATAACAAGTACAATGTGTATGCATGGTATATGTACAAGTTATCCATCATGACATGTCCCTTGTTTCGTTCAAGACTACAAAAACTGTAGGCCCTGTTTGTTTAGGGTTTAGCTTCTGCTTCTAGAGCTTCTAGGCTCTATAAGCTCAAGCCCAAATAAAGGGGGTGCTTTTGAGAAGTGCTTGTGGAGAAGAAATTCTCCAAAATACACTACGGACTAGAAGCACGTCCAGAGGAGCTTCCCGCACTCCCCACCGGTTTCCCGCACCCCTAATAATCAGACTGCCCTCGATGTTTCACTTATTTACAAAAAAATGCCACTGACTATATAAATGAAAAATCCCTCACAAATCTCCCCACCCTCCGTCCCGAGTCGCCAGTCACCCTCTCCCCTCTCCCCAACCCCCAACCCTCTCTCTTCCTCGGCCCGACCCGCCCCCGAGCAGCCCCTCTACCAGAGCACGGCCGGATCCCGCCGCCCGACCACGTCCGCACCCAGCCCGCCCCGAGCCTCGCCGGATCCCACCCTGGAGCTCCCTCCACGGCCTTCCTGCGGCCCTCCGTCCACTGCCTGAGCAGCCGCCCGCCGCCCTCGCTAGCCGAGCCGCTCCGAGCCGCTCGGCTCCCTCGCCTCCGAGCCGCCGCGTGCTCGTCAAGGCCGGGGGAAAGATTCGATGCAACCGGCCTCCCTCGCCCTCGCCAGCCTCCCTAGCCCCAACCGGCCGTCGGCCTCCCTCTCCAACCGCGGGGGCACACGCGGAGGCAGCAGGGAGGGATGACGCGTCTGGGAGATGAGGAGGCGCAGCCACAGGGCGGCAGAGCAGCAGCGATGGCGAGCCGACCGGCGCTAGAGCCCGCCGGCGACGATGGCCGGAGGTGGCGGGGTTTGTACGGGAAGGTGGCGGCAAGGGCCAATGGGCCGAGGGAGCGCTCGGGAGGCAGGGATGGTGGCGGCTAAGGTTTGCCACTGCCACCCCACTTATTTTTTATTTTTGAATTATCTAAATGTATGAATATACATTGGACTTCTTAATATTTCAAAATTACAATGATGTATCACTCAAATCGATCATTTATGTTAAATAATATAAAAAACATCTAATTTATTATTTAAAATATAGGTTATAAACATGTCATTTGTGCTAAATCAAACAAAAACAAGTAATCCACACTTAATCAGGACTTAAAATGATCTTCAATAGGGAAGGGCATTTTAGACATTTACCACCAGTCACAGGTTCACCAGCCGTCTAGAAACAGCCCAAACAAACGGCTCAGCTACTTCCCACCAGCTGACCAGCTCCAGCTGCTTCTCAGATCTTATCAGCTCCAGCTACTTCTCAGTAAGCCACAACCCAAACAAACAGGGCCATAGAGGCACTTGAGCTTGTGGGACTTGTTGGAGGGCTTGGACTAGTGTTGTCCATGGTGATGTCCGCATCACCTATCCTTGTTATTACCTTTGATTTCCTCCTCAAGTGATGTAGGTGTTGGATATGGCATTGCTTCCTTGGAGCCACCATCTTCTTGATATAACCACGGAGTGGAAATTTCTCCATCTCTCACCGTGGTGAACTCTTTCATCTCCAGTGTTCGGGCTGGATTATTGAGAATGGGCACCACTTGGGCCTCCACATTCTGCACGAAATGAGAAACACTAAAAGTAGAGAGTAAGTCATTAGCTTTAGAAACGGCCTCGCTTGATCTATCTACTACTTCTTTCAACTCTTGTGGTGGTTTTCTCTCTCCCTCAATGTTGATGCACTCAATCTCACATTTGGTGAAGTCACATAACTCTTGCATTTTACAACCCTCTCTCAATTTGGTTATGTGGCTCTCATTCTCATATAGGATTGGTTGGATATCTCCTATAACGGGCATTCGGGTAGCCTTGGTGGATTCATCTCCATACGCCTCTTGGTTGAAGGGAAAATCGCATGCTCAACCACTTTCTCACTTGCCTCACCTTCAAAGATGCAAGCACCATCTTGGTTCGCACGATTCGCCACCTTGATCAAAGGGAAAATCTCATACTCGACCATTTCTTCACTTGTCTTGTCACCAAAAGGTCGAGCCTTGAGTGGCTTCAATGAGCTACTCTGACTTTGCTTGTTGAGTGGCTCTATTACATTGTCTGCCTCCTTTGGCACCTCGAAAGGATGCTTTTTGAGTGACTTATCCGCCATCTCGACCTTGGACACTTGTTCCTTGGGAAGTTGCTCTTGACACTTGGCCGTCTTATTGAGATTCTCTTCATGCTCTTTGTCTTCGTGGGCCTTGGAATTCTTTATGAGCACCTCCTCTCGCCATTTCTCTTTTAGGGCCTTGGTCTCCTTAACATGCTTTTTCGCCTCGAGAGCACCATCCAATAGATCAAGCAAGCTCTTGAGATGAGCTATGTCGAAGTTCAGTCTGTCCTCAAAGTACTTCTTCTACGTGCTTATACTAAAGCCACCGGCGCGCCACATTTTTTGCTTGATCTCATTGAAGTGGGCTTAGACCGGCTTATTCCCTTGGTTGATGCACTCTACTTGGCAAAATAGCTCTCTTGAGTACTTGGTTGGCATGAACTCTTCTCGCATGACCATCTTCAAGGTTGACCAATCCGTGATGAGTTTCTTCATGGAGAGTAGATGCCACCATCTTGAAGCGTAGTTATTAAATTCCATGGTGGTTCACTTGACTTCTTGATTTGTTGGTACTCGTTGAAGCTTGAGAAACTTCTCCATCCACCATTCTCATTCAAGGTACTCCTCAAGATCACGGGTTCCATAAAATGGAATCTCTATGTAATCTTCGGGGTCTTGGCCACCGAGGGACTTGGGCAAGGTATCCTTGGGCTCGCCAAGCTTCACATATTCATATTCATGGTGACCTTGTCAACGAGGAGCATTTGGCGGTGGTTTCTTGTGTGGCTTTATTCATCTTCATCCGTCCATAGGTTTTGGCTTTTTCCCATGTCCTTGGAGCTTCAATTGTCATGGTTCTTGGCAGTGAAGTCCATTGAAGAAGATGCACGAGGAGCACTTGTCTCATGTGTTGGAGCCCACAAGACTCAAACTGAGATTGTAGAGTGTTGTGCATCCTCTTGTCTTTGTCTCTCCATCTTGGTATCCACTTCATGGCCAATCCTAAACATGGTTAATGTTTCAAGTGCAAATTTATGAATATGTAAAGAAATGACTCCCTCGACCTCACTCTCCTTACCACTGAAGATCTTACCTGTTTACAGCGTAATTTGGCTTAAGGATTTATTCGGTTGGCCAAATTAAGTATTAGGTTTTGCTTGCAGTGGGATTTGGCTTTAAGATTTATTCAACTAGCCAAATTAGAATAATGGATTCACTCGCTATGGATTTAGCATTAACCCTTGGAGTGCAGGTCCGGGTACTCGCACCCCGAGCAATCCGCAGTTTCCCCGAGTACTCGTCATGTATCGAGTACGAAGGCACTCACAGAAGTTCCCGAAGACCCGAGCAGTCGGAGGTGTCCCCGAGCGCTAATGTCCCGAGTACTACGTCATCAAGTCACGAGCGGCACCTCCGGGCATTCAACAGCGGCGACCCCGAGCACTCGTGATTCCGAGCACTCGCGCCCCGAGCGTCATCGACCCCGAGCGTCATCGACCCTGAGCGTCATCAGCCCCGAGCACTCGTACTCGTGTTCCCGAGTACTGGCGTCCCGAGTGCCAGCGGACCCGAGTACTGGTAGTCCCGGGTACTGGTAATTCCGAGTACCAGCACGCCCGAGTACCGAACACCCGGGCCCGTATCCCCGAGTACTGGTGTTCCCGAGTACTCAAGTCCCCGAGAAGGCACAAGTCGGACGGAGCCGAATCCCAGCAGAATCAAGCCACGACGCAATCAAGTCAACCCGACGAATCACCAAGACTTATCCGACACGGAGACTTAGGGAGAGAGTCTCAGAAAGGAAAGAATTGATCACGAACTCGGAAAGACTCTCGGTTCGTATGGAAAGATGTCTCGTACTCGGGAAGGAGTCCTGAGCGATGGAAAGTTATATGTATAATAGATCAGGATCCTTTTGAATAAGGAAAGATTGTATATCTGTAATCAATTAGGATTAGGAGTCCAGATCTCCTACGGGAAGACCAGCCGCCCTATAAATATGTAAAGGGTGACGGCCGATTGAAGCATCCAACAATCGATCAAATCAATCTTTTACCTTTTATCTTTTATCTTTTCTTAGCAGTAGATCTTTGCTGTTTTGCGCTGGAAAACAGTCGTTTCTTCTTCACGTAAGTAAGAAGATCTTTGTTGCTTTGCTCGGAAAGCAATCGCTCGTCGTACGTGTAAGTACGATAGTTATCCTTTGTTGCTTTGCTCGAAAAGCATCCGTTTATCGCACACGTAAGTGCGGTTGGCGACTCCCTTACCTAGGTGTTTCACGGATCCAATTTCGTGCGAACACAATTGGCGACTCCGCTGGGGACGTGAAGCGAAGATTACACGATGAATCCCGACTCCAAAGACGGAAGCATCGTCAACCCGGAGAACATCATCGCCGTCACGCTCGACGACTTATCTGAAGATGAACGGCAAGAGATCGAACGACAACTCGAAGAGGAGCAGGCGGAGCGACTCCGGCAAAAGTTGGCCGGCTACCAGAAGACGAGAAACGGCGTCATCAAAAAGGTAGTCGTGCCGAGTCCGCCTCCTGCGCCCAAACCCGAAGTAAGTAAACCGACTTGTTCTGATGAAATCGCTAATCTGATTGACATGTCGGTAGCCAGCAAATATGGCATTGAGATGGACAAATCGGCACAATTATTTGCTCGAGTGGTGAATAGCCGATTTGACGAGTTGAAAGAGCAAATTGCTAAGGACTTACAGAGTAGTCTGCCGGGTCAGGTTAGATCTACAGTCTTACAAGTCAACAATGAACATCGGAATAAACAGCCGATGTACCCTGACCATGACAGAGCCGATCATCGGGTAGACGTCGCCCACGTGGTCACGACTTCTGTCAATCCGACTTCTGTGCCCCAGAGTTCTTCCAATCACGACCGAAGTCTAAGCCTTAGCACGAACATCCCACAACCATACTATCAAACAGTCGCGTACGGCACACCACCTATCCCACCTCTTGGCACCGGAGTTCCCCATGGGCCGGTCCCAGAGACGTATTTTAACCCGCAACAAGTCCAACCCGAATTACCACAACCGACTTCACGAACCCCGCTAGCCGATATGAGTTTTAAAGATCAACTCGCCGCAGTACTCAGAGAACTCGGCGTAATACCTAAGGATGGATCTCGTGGGTACCTAAAGCCATACCCCGAGTCCTACGACACCATGCCATACCCCCGCGGGTTCAGGATCCCTGATTTTGTCAAGTTCACAGGGGAGGACAGCAGATCGACCTTTGAGCACATAGGGCAATTCTTGGCACAGAGTAGTGAAGTCGGCACGTCAGATATCTATAGAATAAAGCTCTTTCCCTTGTCATTGTCGGGTACTGCCTTCACATGGTTCACCTCGCTGGCTCCTAGGTCTATCACGTCTTGGGCAGAATTAGAACGGCAGTTCCACGATTACTTTTACGGCGGTGAGACCGAGCTCAGACTCTCGGATCTGACGATGGTCAAACAAAAGTACAATGAGCCGGTCTGCGATTACATTAGAAGATTTAGAGAGGTTAAAAACAAGTGCTCTAGCCTAAATATAAATGAAAAAGATCTTGCCGACCTCGCCTTTGCGGGTTTGCTCGCCCATATTAAGGACCGACTAGAGGGCCAAGAATTCCTAAGCATTAGCCAAGTCGCTCAAAGGGCTGTAGTGCAGGAAAACCGCGCTAAGGAAGTCAAAACGTATAGCCGGTTCGGGGATGCTAAGGGCAAAGTCAAAGAGAAATCGGCAATCAATGTTATAACATATGAAGACAGCTCGAACAGTGAGGACGACGCTGACATATGCATTGCCGAGTGGGTTAATACTCCTAAGTCGAAACCCTTTGCTTGCCCAGCTCTTAGGCCTACACCCACTCGGAAAGAGGAGATTCGGTATACTTTCGATATTAACAAATGCGACAAGATTTTTGATATGCTCCTGCAGGGAAATATGATCCGAGTAAGGGAAGGGCACGTGTTCCCATCGGCGGACGAATTGGGCAAAAGAGCATATTGTAAGTGGCATAACTCTTTTTCTCATGCTACTAATGACTGCAACGTGTTCCGTCGACAGGTGCAATCGGCCATTAACGACGGACGATTGACGTTTGCTCAAAGCTCCAAGATGAAACTTGACAGTGATCCTTTCCCAATCAACGTAATCGACTTGGAGAAGAAGTGTTAATTCGGTCGGAGCAGGCCGAGTCGACAAAAGGGAAGAACGTCGTCATTGACGACAGCGCTGCTCCAAGAATGATCAAGCCGAGTCCCTCTCCTACTCCAAAAACGATCAACTCGAACTCCTCGCCGACTCCAAAGATGATCAAGCCAAAGAATCCAGAAGTCGGCGTCTGGAAAGTTAATCAAGGAAAGAGTCAAGCCGCGAAGTCGAAGCCGACGGTAAAACAGCTGCTGGATAAGTACACGACCAACAATACGTTCACTCGGCTTGGAGGGAACAAGCGCCCCAGATCTCCTCCCCGACGAGGTTTCGGTGGCCCCGAATGCTGGCAGGAAGGACCTTACGTACAGCCACCGTACCTCGCTGCAGGTCCGGTATACTGGAGAGGTGCGCACGCTTTCCACCCACAGTACCCTCCGTGGGGTTTCAACCCTTGGGCACCGTATCCAGCTGGGCCAATCGGCATGTTTCAGCCGAGTTGGATTCCGTCCGGGTCCGGGTGCAGAGAACAGCCCCACGGGAAGAGAACTCGGCTCGAGCCTGGGACCCGAGCATTGAACCAACTCGCCACTCGGCGCAAGGCACTCGACGTACCAAGTCGGCTGGTAGCTCCAAGGAAAGTTCAGCGGAGCAACTCGCCGACTAAGCGGGTCTGGGTACCGATCAAGCGTGCCGAGTTCGAAAATCACACGACGACCCAATCCGAGTCGAAGAAAGCAGGTGCCGTCCGAGTTCCCGAAGGAAGTCGGCCACAACGATCCGCCGTGTTGGTAAGTTCGCGAGTCAACTCGGCACCACCAGCGGGAACCCGGCGAGTACGGTTTGGCACCATAAATGACTCGGATAAACCAGAGTCTAGCAATGCAGCGGGACCCGGCGCGCGGAAGACAAACGTCGAATCTATGCCGAGTCAGCAGGTGAAGGAGATCAAGTCGGTTGAAGCAGGGACCAAGCCGAAGCCGCAGTGGTGCCCCACAGGACTCACGCACTCTCAGAAGCGGAGGGTCCAACGGTTACGAGCACTCGAGCTCAGGGAGGAGCTCGTCGAGAAGAAGCGCGACGAATGGTTCAACCAAGCCAGACCAATGAAGCCCGCGAAGATGACCTGGAAGGAAAAGCGCATCGCAAAGGAAGACGAGACCGCCAGCAAGGATGTCGGAGAGATACCCGCCGACATGGACATCAATATGGTGTTCGAATTGCCGATCGAGTTCCGCGCTCCTGAGTCGAAAGTCGCAGAACTTCTGCTCGGGCCGAGTGCCGCCATATTCAAGAAGCCGGAGGAGCATGGGCAGCATCTGAAGCCTTTGTTCATCAAGGGCCACATCGACGGGAGACCGATTGGCCGAATGCTCATTGATGGCGGCGCCGGGGTCAACATCATGCCACTTTCGGTGTTCTCCAAGTTAGGCCGAAAGGAGTCCGAATTGATGAAGATAAACATGGGACTCAGCGGGTTCTCGGGAGAGCTATCCGAGGCCAAGGGCATATTATCGGTAGAACTTACAGTCGGAAGCAAAACCCTGCCGACTGCATTCTTCGTGGTCGACGTCAAAAGCCGATACAACATGCTCTTGGGACGAGATTGGATCCACGCCAATTGTTGCATCCCCTCTACCCTGCATCAGTGCTTAATCCAGTGGGTAGATGAGGATGTCGAAGTAATTGAAGCAGACAACTCGGCTTGCATTGCTTTAGCCGGGACCACGGTCGATTGGCAACACGGTGATATGAAGTACCTATCGGGTAGGAATTTATCCGACTACGACTATGTAAGTATCGGTAAGGACGGGTTTGTACCGATACAAGCACAGCCGGCTTGTATAGCTCGGCTTAACAATTTGTCTTTATAAATGAATAAAGAAGATTGCATTAAATGGCTACAAAGGCGCACCGAGGAATATCGTGCGGGCAGGAACGATATGTATGAAACTATTGAAGACTTTGACGACATGGAGAAACTCGGACAGGGGTTCTCATCGGCCGACCCACTTGAAGAAGTCAATATTGGCGATGGAGGCGTGCCTCGACCAACATTCATCAACGCCAATATGAAAGTCGGCCAGAAGAATAAGGTATGTGCGCTACTCAAAGAATTTGTAGATTGCTTTGCTTGGAATTATACGGAAATGCCCGGTTTGAGTCGAAGCCTGGTCGAGCATAAGTTACCTATCAAGGCCGGCTTCAGGCCCTACAAGCAACCACCTAGACGGTTCAACCCTAACTTGTATGATCGCATCAAAGAGGAAGTCGACCGACTGGTGAAGGCAGGGTTCATTCGGCCATGCAGGTATGCCGAGTGGATTTCAAACATTGTGCCGGTCGAGAAGAAGAATACCGGGAAGATTAGGGTATGTATAGACTTCAGGGATTTGAACAAAGCCACACCTAAAGATGAGTATCCGATGCCCATAGCCGACATGTTGATAGATGATGCCTCCGGACACAAAGTGCTTAGTTTCTTAGATGGCAATGACGGATATAACCAAATCTTTATGGCCGAAGAGGACATGTTTAAAACTGCCTTTCGTTGCCCCGGCTTTGTCGGATTGTTCGAATGGGTTGTCATGACATTCGGTTTGAAGAATGCAGGCGCTACGTATCAGCGTGCTATGAACCTAATCTTCCATGACCTCTTAGGCATTGTGTTAGAAGTCTATATTGACGACATCGTCGTCAAGTCGGACGGCTGTGAACACCACTTGGCCGACTTGCGACTAGCCTTCGAAAGGATGCGTCGGTATGGGTTGAAGATGAACCCGCTCAAATGTGCGTTTGGCGTGTCGGCCGGAAAGTTCTTAGGGTTCATAATTCATGAACGAGGTATAGAGATCGACCCTAAGAAGATAGAAACCATTAGGAAGTTAGGAGAGCCGACATGCAAGAAGGATGTGCAGCGTTTATTAGGGAAGATAAATTACTTAAGACGATTTATATCTAACCTGGCGGGTAAGATTGAATCGTTTGTCCCTTTACTTCGGCTAAAACACGAAGCCGAGTTCACCTGGGGGGCAGAGCAGCAAGACGCCTTCAATAGTATCAAGAAATACTTGTCGAGTCCTCCAATACTCCGAGCACCTAAGTCGGGAGTTCCATTCCGACTGTACATTGCTGCACAAAACAAAGTACTCGGCGCAGTGCTAACTCAAGAAGTCGACAAGAAGGAGCACATCATCGCATATGTAAGTTGCCGACTACTCGACGCCGAAAGTCGGTACGTATTCATCGAGAAGCGATGCTTATCCTTGTTTTACGCATGCACCAAGTTTCGGCATTATTTACTTTCGAGTACATGTATAGTGTCTTGCCAAGTCGATGTGATCAAGTATATGTTGCAACAACCGATTCTTAGCGGACGAATTGGAAAATGGGCTTATGCATTAATAGAGTTTGATTTAACGTATGAGTCGTTGCGTGCCATGAAAGGTCAAGTTGTCGCCGACTTCATTGTGGATCATAAGGTTAAGGATGAAGATGTTAATTACGTCAGCATATGCCCATGGAAGCTTTACTTTGATGGATCGGTTTGTAGAAGTGGGCAAGGCATTGGTAGTGTTTTAGTTTCACCAAATAATGTCATTTATGAGTCATCGGTCCGACTAGAGTATCCTTGCACTAATAACCAGGCAGAGTATGAGGCACTGTTGTTGGGTTTGCAAAGCTTAATAGATATGGGTGTAAGAGATGTAGATGCTTTTGGAGATTCATTGCTAGTAGTTCAGCAAGACAATGGAGAGTTTCAATGCTTTGATGGGTTGTTGAATAGCTATTTAGACCGATGTTTAGATATAATCAAGCTTTTAGATACGTTTAGTATCAATCACGTCCCCAGGGAGGAGAACTCTAAGGCCAACTATTTGGCACAGCAAGCATCCGGGTACCAAGTCAGAAGAGGAAAGTTTTTCATATCTAGAGAGCCGATGCTCGTTGCTGCCAGAGGCCAGGCCGACTTGCTGGAAGTCGAAGCCGGCTCGTGTAGGTCCAGTACCGACTCGGGGGGCAACAGTTTAACATAGGCTGCCGAGTCGTTAAGCGGTTTGGAAGTCAATGATTGGAGGGCACCTTTAGTTAATTACTTGAAAAATCCAAGTCAAACGAGAGATAGAAAAATTCGGCGGCAAGTTGTAAAGTACATCTTGTTTAACGACGAGTTGTATCGCCGAACAATAGATGGAGTATTATGGAAATGCTTAGATCCCGACCAGTCAAGGGTAGCTATGGGAGAAGTGCATGAAGGGATATGTGGAACACATCAGTCGGCTCCCAAGATGCAATGGTTGCTGAAGAGGGCAGGATTCTATTGGCCGACTATGTTAGAGGATTGTTTTCGGTACTATAGAGGATGTGAAGCATGCCAGAAGTTCGGGAATATACAGTTAGTACCTGCGGCTAAGATGAACCCTATTATAAAGCCGTGGCCATTTAGAGGATGGGGTTTAGATTTCATTGGGGAGATACATCCTGCTTCGTCGAAGGGTCATCGTTTCGTCCTCGTAGCGACAGATTATTTCACCAAATGGACCGAAGCAGTTCCTTTAAGAAATATGACTCATAAGGAAGTGACTAGCTTTGTTCTAGACCATATCATTCATAGGTTCGGTATCCCTCAAACTCTGACAACTGATCAGGGTGCGTCCTTTATGTCGCACCAATTCAGTGAGTTTGCCGAGTCCTTTGGGGTCAAGTTGTTGAACTCGTCGCCTTATTATGCCCAAGCTAATGGACAGGGCGAATCTAGCAACAAGACTCTGATCAAGTTAATAAAGAAGAAAATTGAGGAACATCCGAGAAGGTGGCATGAAGTCCTGTCGGAAGCACTATGGGCCCATCGAGTGTCCAAGCATGGGGCAACCCGAGTGACGCCATTCGAGTTGGTGTACGGGCAGGAGGCAGTGTTACCCGTAGAAGTTAAATTACAAGCTCTTAGAATAGCCAGGCAAGATAACTTGTCGGCTGAGGATTATAGCCATTTGATGATAGATAAGATAGACGACGTTTCGGAAGAAAGGTTGAAAGCCTTACGAGAGATCGAGAAGGAGAAGTTGAGAGTTGCTAAGGCTTATAACAAAAGAGTAAAGGAAAAATCGTTTCAGATAGGAGACCTAGTATGGAAGACGATTTTACCTATTGGAACTCGGGACAATAAATTCGGCAAGTGGTCGCCGAGTTGGGAGGGTCCGTATAGAGTTGTCGAGATCGTCCCCGGGAACTCTTATCTTGTAGAATCTTTGCAAGGGGAATGGTTATCTAAGGCTCTCAATGGGAAATATCTGAAAAGGTATTACCCGAGTGTGTGGCAGATGGCTTAACAAAACCTTGGCCGATATGTCCTTTATAGGTATCGACCTAAGCAATGGTGTAGGTCACGGTGTTTTTGGTAAATGCAATTATACCAAAAAGCAGGGGGGCATGTGTTTACAGCGTAATTTGGCTTAAGGATTTATTCGGTTGGCCAAATTAAGTATTAGGTTTTGCTTGCAGTGGGATTTGGCTTTAAGATTTATTCAACTAGCCAAATTAGAATAATGGATTCACTCGCTATGGATTTAGCATTAACCCTTGGAGTGCAGGTCCGGGTACTCGCACCCCGAGCAATCCGCAGTTTCCCCGAGTACTCGTCATGTATCGAGTACGAAGGCACTCACAGAAGTTCCCGAAGACCCGAGCAGTCGGAGGTGTCCCCGAGCGCTAATGTCCCGAGTACTACGTCATCAAGTCACGAGCGGCACCTCCGGGCATTCAACAGCGGTGACCCCGAGCACTCGTGATTCCGAGCACTCGCGCCCTGAGCGTCATCGACCCCGAGCGTCATCGACCCTGAGCGTCATCAGCCCCGAGCACTCGTACTCGTGTTCCCGAGTACTGGCGTCCCGAGTGCCAGCGGACCCGAGTACTGGTAGTCCCGGGTACTGGTAATTCCGAGTACCAGCACGCCCGAGTACCGAACACCCGGGCCCATATCCCGAGTACTGGTGTTCCCGAGTACTCAAGTCCCCGAGAAGGCACAAGTCGGACGGAGCCGAATCCCAGCAGAATCAAGCCACGACGCAATCAAGTCAACCCGACGAATCACCAAGACTTATCCGACACGGAGACTTAGGGAGAGAGTCTCAGAAAGGAAAGAATTGATCACGAACTCGGAAAGACTCTCGGTTCGTATGGAAAGATGTCTCGTACTCGGGAAGGAGTCCTGAGCGATGGAAAGTTATATGTATAATAGATCAGGATCCTTTTGAATAAGGAAAGATTGTATATCTGTAATCAATTAGGATTAGGAGTCCAGATCTCCTACGGAAGACCAGCCGCCCTATAAATATGTAAAGGGTGACGGCCGATTGAAGCATCCAACAATCGATCAAATCAATCTTTTACCTTTTATCTTTTATCTTTTCTTAGCAGTAGATCTTTGCTGTTTTGCGCTGGAAAACAGTCGTTTCTTCTTCACGTAAGTAAGAAGATCTTTGTTGCTTTGCTCGGAAAGCAATCGCTCGTCGTACGTGTAAGTACGATAGTTATCCTTTGTTGCTTTGCTCGAAAAGCATCCGTTTATCGCACACGTAAGTGCGGTTGGCGACTCCCTTACCTAGGTGTTTCACGGATCCAATTTCGTGCGAACATTACCCTCCCTTGGATGAAGGACTGACAGAACGCTGAGTGAAATCAAGGGCCTTAAGAGGTGTTGTTGAAAATATTTCAAACTCCAAAGCACTAGCACAACCAAAGCTTATGTGAATCATACGAAGGATTAGTACAACACATTAAGAAAAAATAATTTGAGATATTGCGATGAGAAGTAGTGAACTGCAATAGAAACAATGCAATAAGTGTTGATCTCAAAGGATATAAGTGAAGCATGAGATAACTCACACTCAAAGATAATGAGATTTGTGCAATCAAAGAAATGAGCTAGTACATGATATTCCTAGCGAAGACTATAAGCTCATGTTACACAAATACAAAGAAAGACGCTAGCTCGATTGCAAGTTTCTAGTGGGCAAGAAATTTGCAAAATTGTACACTTGCCTACTTGTAGCCTTTCGAGATTTGAGCTATGCTAAAAATAATATGGCACTTTTGCTTTTTCCTTCTTTTCTCCCTTTTGTTTGACACTTTTTTCTCTTTTTCTTTTTTCCTTCATTTTCTTTTCTTTGTGCCAATACCTACAAGAACAACTAGTGCTTCCAACTTTTTTTCTCGGGTTAGTCTAGGTAGTATCAAGTGTGCAAAGCCCAAGCGATCATCAAAGAGCTAGTCTTCATAAGTTCATAGTATTTACAAAGGGTAGAATGGCTCACAAAGAAATGTAAGGAGGAAAAGTTTTCTCCAAGAATTTTATCTTTCTCCGATGACTTTACCTTTCTTGTGGATTTCCAAACTTGCTTACAGATTTTGGCATCAATGAAAAGATGGGGGATTTGATGCGAGGACCTAGAGCTCGTTGATTACTGTGAAACAAGTCCGAGTTCTCCACAGACTGAAGTCCGGATGTGAAAGTTACGGCCAAAATGGTGAAGTTGCTATAGGCTAAAAATCTATCTCAAAGGTTCTAAGAATGAACACGGAAGGTTCAAGATTTGGTTCTGTCCAACCAACCCATGAATCTCAGAAGTTCCGAGATGAACTTGGAGGTTTTGAGATAAAACAAAATAAGGATAAGGATGGTGGACCAAAATCGAACAAACGGGAATGAGAATTCAAAAAATACGCTAAAGCAATGCAATAGGAGGTTAGATCAACAAGTATAGCAAAGTTCTACTAGATCAAAACCTATAAAAAGCTCACCCAAAACTCCAAATTGCATTGAAATCTCAAATCGGGCTCTTTTTGTGCGATCTTCAAAATAAGAAAAAAAACAAAAAATAAAAATTAGGGAAAGGGAAAGAGGGGATACAAGTTTCAAACCATGGCAACCTTGAGTTCTGATACCAAGTTGATACGAAGAGGCTCCCGATCTTTATGGTAGGAACGATAACTTGGGAAGCCTAAATGGAATCCAACCCCAACAACACACACCAATCTGATCAACAACCTCATGAATGCCACGAATTACACTAGGAGGTACGCCCTGATCCTTACAAATCCAAGAAAAAAATAAGGCCTAAGGTGGATTCCCAAATCTAAATGGATGAACCCTAGATCAAGGAGCAAAGCTCAACTTTTAGTCTAAACTCAATAAAAATTCCTCATGAGAGGAGGGGGAAGGAGTATTAATAGTTCCATCCCTAACCCTAAGTTTAGTTGTTCTGAAACCTCTTACAAGACCCATGGACCCAAATGACCTGCGCGTAGGCAGGTTCTCGAGGACACTGAGATGGATCTCGGAGGTTTCAATATTTTCTTATGGATATGCAAGTCTTTGGAATTCTTGGATGCTTTGATATGACACTCGGATGTTTTGAGATGATCTATTGGAATGCATTCAGTGTACGTCTAATGGATTCCCGGAGGTTGCGACATTGATCCTGAAGTTTTCAAGATTAGTTGTTGGGCAACCCCTTCAGGAACCTTGGAGGTTTTGACATCTGTGTTGGAGCCTCCGAGAGTTGGCTTTAGCTTCTCAACTTGTTACTTTGAGCCTTCTTCAAGTCCTTGCCTTCAAACCCAAGAGTGCATATGACCAAAGCATCAGGTAGCACACCATTCAGGCTCAATCAAGTGGATACTCATAAAGGAGAGATTTCACCTCATGTTGGATGGCTTTAGGTCGAGCTCTCCTCATGGGTCCAACATGTGTCTATCATGCACAAGAGCTTGTGGTTGTTGGAGGACTTGGACTAGTGTTGTCCATGGTGATGTCCATATCATTCCCCATTCTTAAAAAGGAGTCAACCTCAACTCTGTTCCTTCAAATCCAAAGAGGGATGATCTCCACGCTTCCTTCCATTGATCCCTCCCACATTCATCTCCATTGATGTTAGCATTCCATGGTGCTAAAAGTGTAGCCAATTCTTGAAGCTCATGTTATGGCTGTTTAAAGAGAAGGAATTCACCTTGGTCAAGTTCCTTCGTGCTCTCCTTGGTAGGTCTTGATATCTAGAGGCGTTGTGCTTGAACAATTCATGAAAACTTAAGCTTAAATTGCCCTCTTGAGCCCTTTTAGCCATCTCATGTTGTGGGGAAGTCGATATGTATACCTTGTTTCTTGCACCAACACTAGACAGAGCAAATAACATGTATGTGTGGTAGATGTAGATGTCATCTGAAGGATCAAGATGTTGGCCTAGAGGGGAGTGGTGAATAGGTGACTAAATAATTTTATACAATTTAAACAATTCTTGCAATCATGCGAAAATTAGCTTGATTGACTAGCAAGAGTGATTAAACCTAAGATATGAAATCAAGTCTACTTAGAGAGACAAGTATGAGCAAAATGAAAAGAACTTGCAAGGTAAATACGGAAGTAAATGAACGAGGGAGACAATGATTTGTTGCTGAAGTTCGGATCCTTGGGGGGATCCTACGTCTCCGTTTGGGGAGCTCAATCACACATGATCAAGAGCTGGCTTCCTCTCAAGCCCTTGTCCCTCGAGGACACCCTTGCGTCTCCTCGACTTCTTCTTGATGATTCTTTTCTCTCAGAGGCGAATCTCGGCCTTCACAAACTTCTTGAGGCTTACCACAAAGATGGGAGCTCTCAAGGACTCCTAACCGTCTAGGAGACCCCAATCTCCAAGAGAAATGAGTTTGATGAACACTTGGAGACTAACTCGATGCTTTGCTCAAATGATTCTCAAGTCACTCGGATCTTTCTCTTCCTCACAAGGTTTCTCTCTTGGTGCTTAGAGAAGTGGAGAAATGCTCTAGAGTATACAGGAAATAAAGTGGGCAAAGAGTTCCCCTTGCTAGGAGCAAGGGGGCTTATATAGAGGCTCCCTCAAAAACTAGCCGTTTGAGGGAATCTGCCAAAATCTGGACTATCCGGATTTGGGCCAGACCCTCCAGATTTTCAAATCCAACGACTAGGTGCTGAGGTGGTCGAGGAATATTCTCTAGAACGGCAGATGAAGACTTCACCTGTACCCTCCGGATTTTACTTGGACCCTCCGGGTACCCGTATGCTCCGGCCGGTGTCCGGCATTTCCAGTACAGATTCGGACACCTGGCCGGACAGTCCGGGCTTGGGGTCTGGATCTCCTCTCAGAGATCTGGACCCCAAGCTGGACTGTCCGGGCTAGGATTTGAATCTCCTCTGGAAATCCTAGATTTCCTCTGACAGCTAGGTTTAGGGTTTTTGTTGAGGATGTATGGCAACAGATGGATTTTAGCTCGGCAAATATACTTCTCAATCATGTTCATCAAGCCTCTCTTAATAGTACGGTGCTCCTAGACTAAATGTGACTTTCGTCACTTTAACAATAAAATCTATATCTAAGAGATTTACCACCTTCTTATCCTCTTTTTCTTTTAGGGGTCGCCGATGCTTCCTTTACTTCATCCATTGAGGACTAAACCTGTTTACATGCTTACAAGCGGTCATTAGTCCTCTAATCATTTGTCATTAACCACCAAAACAGGTTTAGGGGTCTAGATGCACTTTCAATCTCCCCCTTTTTGGTGACTGATGACAACACGATTAGCAACATAGATGAATATATATGAATAAAGTTTTTCAAGTGCTCGGATATGTGGTTAGCTTCCCTTTTATGTATGCATATGAAATATCTTAAAGATTGTGCTATGCATATAGTTGTTGAAAACTGAGAGTTCCCCCTATATCCAAAATACGGTGATTAACTTTTGCAAAGATATTTAGGATTGCCCTTACTAGGTCTTGACATAATGTTAAAGGATATGGCATAAAATATTTTTGATAACAATAAAATGGCGTCACATAGAGCATCACATTAAACATGGTTCAACTACTATATGCATGACTAGAAATAATAAGTTCAATCAACGACGGACTCACATAGTAGCATACGAAATCAAACACATAGAAGTTTTAAACAGTGAGAAGAAGCGATACTATCGTCCTAACTAAGAGGAAGCTTCGTCATCGCCATCGTCGTCATCATCATCATCGTCATCCTCGGAGTGGGCGCCTGGGATGGAAGAGGAGGACTCTGGTGAGCAAAAGGATCAGGGAACTGCTCTATATCGCTAGGCACATACTCAGAGCCCTCTGGAGACACATCCTGACTTCTAGCCAGCCTCTGAAGCTTCTTGAGGCAGATGGTGTTCTTCTTGACATGGCGGTTGATCTTCTCAATCTTCACGGTGTTGCTCTTGTAGATGGTGAAGATGGACTTGAGTGCAGCCATAATGCCTCTCTGAGAACTGGAAGTGGATGGCTGATATGGTGGATCTCTAGTTGGCTTATTCCTCAGATCTCTGGTGGTGACTCCAGCAATTGGCTTCTCTATCACTGGCTTGTAGAGGATGCGATGAGTTTGATACTCAGGCTGACCTCTAGTGATAGCATCAATGAAAGTCTAAATGTATGGAGCAAGAGGGAGGGATCTCCTATCCACCATGGCCTATCTGATCTCGTTGTAGATGAAGTCCATCACATCAATAGGAGTCTCATCCTTGGCATAGGCAAGCAGGTTGATGGAACAGCCACGGATGTAAGAGAGATCTCCAACCTTGGGAGTGAGTCTGGCGGAACAACTTGTTCATTTGATCATAGAATGGGAGTAGGCCATTGATGTTCCCAAGAACAACTCCTCTTTAGCTGGAGCTATACATGTTGTTGAGCTCACTGGGATGCATGGGGTCTTCATTGTGAATTCTGATCACATTCTCATCATTGTCATGATACACTGGTACCCCTAGGGCACTCGCAAAGTCACTAAAGCTTGCCCTGTACTTGATGTTTCCTGTCATCCAGTGAAAGGTGCCTTCTCTATTGTTTTCAAGAAAGAGTGCAGCATAGAACTGAGTGATCATGTCATCATTCCATGAATGCTAAAGTGACATGATTTGCACAAGCCCCAATTTCTCACAAGCCTCTTAGATCCCTCGAAAATAATCCTCCTTTGACTTGATATAGTCAAAGTCAATTGCCTTCTGGGGGCACACCTGGGTCTTCAAAGGCCTAATGACAGTCTCAAAGATTTGTTCTTGAATTCTGGAGTGAAAGTTTGGATTTTGAGAATCTCTTGGTTCACTGTAAGGATTCTTCTCCCATCTCAGTTTCTGATATTCTGCTTTGTTCATCTTCTTGTAGTCAATTGGCCTTGGTCTCCCAGCTGGCCTCTTTGTGTTCTTCTTGGGCTGAGAGGAAGTGGCTCCGGTATCAGTGGTCTTCTTCTGAGTTTGCCTACGAGCGTTCCTCCTAGGTCCCTAAGTGGTGTCCAGTTTCTTGTCCCTTAAAGCTTGACGGGCTAGCCCACGTTCTTCACTAGAACTCCCACTGTTAGCATCTGTGAATATGATAGGTAAGAGCAAAAGATAAGTGCACAAGGTTTGCAAAGGAAGCCAAAGATCAAGTGTTGTTCTAGGAAGTTTTCCTGACTGTAGCCTACTCGGACCTCCGGATTGGGGCCGGACTGTCCGGGTAGCCGGACACTCCGGGTTGAACCCGGACTATTCGGGCAATCCAGAACAGACATGCCCCTCTCCGAGGGAATGTGTAGGGTGCAGTTAACAAAACTTTGTTTTAACAAACACTTAGGGTTCATAAGGAATAAAGATCACCAATTCTTACCCTATTTGCATGAAATCCATAGATTGGCTAAAAGATACTTTAGGATTTTATGAGATTTGAGGAAGATATGATGGTAAATAAAGGGCATTACTCGAGGATGGTCCCCATCTTGCCCTAACTCGGTGAGGATGGGCTAAGGCAACTCCGGTGGGGTTGATTTCCGGAGATGGCTTCAATTGGAGAAGAAAACTCGAGGGACTCGCGGATGAAGTTGAAGAGGAAGGAGAGGTCTTCCATCTGGAGAAGATCCGGAGGCTCCAGAAGGTCGGAGAGCTCCCCAAAGGGTCCGGATGGCGGCGGCGACTCAAGGGGCGTCGGTTTGAGTTGGGGTGAAAGAGTGGGGAGTGAAAAGAAAACTCCCCCTATATGTGTACTTACATCTAAAGCTCTAAATCATCAAGGTATGGCATATATATAAAAGTGCAAGAGTTCAAGCCAAGTTTCTAGAATTAATGATGTTAAGTTCATTTCTTAACTCGCAAAACTTATGCTCATCTAAAGGTTTGGTGAAGATATCTGCTAATTATTTTTTGGTCCTTACATGACTTATCTCTATATCTCCTTCAGCAACATGATACCTAAGAAAATGATGACGGATGTCTATATGTTTGGTTCAGGAATGTTGGATGGGGTTATTGGTAATTTTTATTGCGCTTTCATTATCACACAAAAGAGGCACTTTACCCATATTAATTCCATAATCCTTCAAAGTTTTCCTCATCCATAACAATTGAGCGCAACAACTACCGGCGGAGATATATTCGGCTTCAGCGGTGGATAGGGCTACAGAGTTTTGTTTCTTGGAGGCCTACGAAACTAGGAATTGACATGTTCTGGAGGTACTCTTCCTATCAACCATGCAACCCACATAATCTGAATCCGAATATCCAATAAGATCAAAGGTAGAACCCTTGGGATACCAAAAACCCTAAGTTTGAGGAATGAACAAGATATCTTAGAATTCTTTTAACCGCCACTAAGTGACACTCCTTAGGAGCGGCTTCAAACCTTACACACATACATACACTAAGCATGATGTCGGGCCTAGATGCACAAAGGTAAAGCAAAGATCCAATCATAGAGCGATATACCTTTTCATCAACCGATTTTCCATCAATGTTGAGGTCGAGATGGCTATTTGTTTGCATGGGGGTTCAGATGGGCTTGTCGCTCTCCATGTCAAACCTTTTCAACATGTCCTTGACGTATTTGGTTTGACATATGAATGTCTTCTCCTTGAGTTACTTGATTTGGGAATCCGAGAAAGAATTGCAACTCCCCCATCATTGACATCTCGAATTTCCTAGCCATCATCTTACCAAATTCTTCACTAAAAGTTTTGTTAGTAGAACCAAATATAATATTATCAACATAAATTTGGCATACAAATAAATCATTATCGACTTTCTTAGTGAATAATGTGGTATTGACTTTTCTAACTTCAAACCCTTTCTCAACTAGAAAATCCCTAAGGTACTCATACCATGCTCTAAGGAGTTGTTTCAACCCATATAGTGCCTTATGGAGTTTATAGACATGATTGGGAAATTTGGAATCTTCGAAACCCGGTGGTTGTTCAACAAACACAAATTCATTAATGGGTCCATTTAAGAAGGCACTTGTAACATCCATTTGATATAATTTGAAATCATGATGAGATGCAAAAGCAAGCAATATGCATATGGCTTCTAAGCGGGCAATGTGGGCATAGGTTTCACCAAAGTCCAAACCTTCGACTTGGGTGAATCCTTGTGCTACTAACCTTGTCTTGTTTTGGATAACTTGCTAAAGGTTTATCTAGCCCCTAAGTGTGGTTTTGGTAATTAATGACAATACCTATGGACTAACAATTGTGTTTAGAGTTGTTTGTGAGTTTGTGTTCCATAGGTGATGTATGAGGATAGAAAGATGGATTCTTAAGAAATGCCATGAGAGTAAAAGAGATGCATCGAGATCAATGAGCTCTAGTTAATATTCATGTGATCAAGAAGAAGATAGAAAGAAGAAAACCTCGGAGATGATCGAGGTAGAAGATAAAGAGGAAGTCCATGAGTTGGACTTGATACGATTGACAATAGAGTATGAAGGCTAAGTCACTTGTGTGGCTCACGTGACTAAAGGTATGCTATTGTCAATAATATTTATGGACTAACCTGTTACTTTGTGATAGAGTGTGTTGGGGTTAGGGTCCATAGGCTCATATGTTGAGCTAAAGGATTGAAAGAAAAATCCATAAGTTGGATTGAAGTGAAGAGTTGACCAAGATGAAGGAGTTCATGTCAATGAACTCATGATGGTCAAAAAAGAAGTGCTCATGAGTTGAGCAAAGGTGATCAAGACATGATGGTAGGAGTTCAAGAGAAGAACACTAGTTGTGGCTTCGTGTGATCGAATGAAGGTAAGCAATTGTGTATTGCTTTTGATCACTAACCCTATGCGCTATATGCTTTGTGTAAGTGTGAGGTTTAGGTGTGACTCATGGGCATGCAACAAGATGTCGAGTTCATGAAGCCCATGAGAAGATGATATCAAGTGGAGATAGTCATCGAGTTGAGACGTGCAAGTTTCAAGACGAGCATCATGAGAAGATATGTGCTTGAAGCTTGCGGTTCACCGAGTAAAGATGGACAAGTGAAGATGATGTGAAGAGAAAGCCTTCTATGCTTGGTGCATATGGAGCTATCATTTAGACTTCATCAAGCTTCTGAAGATTGAGATAGAAGCAAGGATAAAGATCGTCATCGAGCTCAAGTGAAGTTGATGACGAGCATAGAAGAGCAATGAGAAGCGACGGGACTTGGATGGTGTGTTCGTCAAGTCCGGCAAGGATTGCTCAAGGCAAAGGTATGCCATAGACTAGGGTTTCTAGTTTTGCTGGTTTCACGGAGTTTGGTGGGAAACCGAGTTATAGGTTCGATAGCCGTACTATCAAGCGGATGCTCAAACCTAGGATCTGTGTGGGTCGTGTTTTGTCGGAAAGTCTAGATCTTAGTGTTCTAGGTTTCTATCTGAGTAGAGGCAGTCTAACCGGCCTAGTGAGGCGGTCTGACCGGCCTGGCTCTGTTTTGAGCTGCTTTGGGTCTGTTACCCGGAGTTTCCGGGTTGACCCGGAGTGTCCTGGTGGTCTTGAGCCATTTTGGGGTGCTCTCGGCCAAGTACCTGGGGTATCCGGGTAGGCCCGGAGTGTTCGGGTTGGGCCGGAATGTCCGGACATATTTTTCCCTGTGTACCAGGGGTCCAACGGCTAATTTGTAGCCGTTGGAGTTTGTGTGTCTGGAGTGTCTGGGGTTGTTACCCCAGAATGTCCGGATGTGTTGTTTCTCGTGTGTCAGGAGTCCAACGGCTAGTTTGTAGCCGTTGGATTTGTGTATCCGGAGTGTCCGGGGGTGTTACCCCAGAATGTCCGGATGTGCTGCTGAGCTCCTGGAGAGGGGTATTTATACCCCTTGCCCTCCTTGTGGGGGGAGGTTGCTCATTTTGCTTTGTGCAGTGGCTGGTGAGGTGTTATAACTTGGTGTTCCACCTTTGAGTGCTGTCCTCTACTCTCCCAAGCATATTTTGTGAGATCCAAAGTCTTTGTGACTTAGTGAGAAAAGAGAGAGGTGTGAGAGGTGTGTGGTGCTTTGGTAGCCCACATTTAGCGCATTAGTTGCGTGAGTTTGAGCATTCGGCATCGATTGTGTTCAAGCGAGAGTCTGTGAGTCTATTACTCTTGGAGGCCACCGACTCCTAGACGGCTTGGTGGTTGTGGCTCGGTGATCTCCTCAAGAAGCTTGTGAGGAGGTCCGAGAGATTGTGAAGTGGTTGTGGAGCTCGCCATCTCTGGGAGTGGAGGAAAGACCTAACCATAGTGATCGGGGAGAGTCCGGAGAGTCCTCGAGAGGAATTGGCTTGAGAGAGCCCACATTTGATCAAGCGTGATTGGGTCCTCAAACGGAGACGTAGGATACCGGTGGATATCCAAACTCCAGGACATATATCGTTTGTCTCTTGTCTCCTTTACTTATCGCATTTCATACTTGCAATACATTACTTGTATATCTCCTATAGAAGTTGAATTGCTTGCTTGTCACCCTAGGATTGCAAACCTTGATATATTAACATATGGTGGTTATGCTCATATGAAAAACTAGCATATTAAGGTTTGAGCTTGTGAAAATCCAATTAGTATACTTCTGCATTAGAATTAAACTAAATCCGTAAGTGAATTTAAAAAGCCTATTCACCCCTCCCCCTCTAGGCGACATCTTAGTCATTAAGGTCCTTTCACTTGGTCATCCTCATCTTTCTTGTTCCGGAAGACCCATTTTGTTCCTATGATGTTTTGCTTGGGTCTTTCAACCAAGGAGAAAACCTTGTTGCAGGTGAAGTTGTTGAGCTCCTCATGCATCGCATTTACCCAATCCAGATTATCAAGTGCTTCTTGGACCTTAACGGGTTGAACACAAGAAACAAAGGAGTAATGTTCACAAAAATTAGCGATACACGAACGAGTTGTTACCTCTTTGTTCATATCACCAAAAATGTTGTCGACGGGATGATCCCATGAACAAATTGATGAACTCTAGGATGGAGCGGAGCTTGCAATATTCCAATTCCTTCTTCTTGCTCCATTGATTCACTTGAGTCTTGAATGGAGTTGGATCGCTCAACTTGCATTGATTGAGTTTGGGTTTTTTGAGTCTCCATACTCTCGTTGGCTTGATCTCTCCAAGAGATAGATTCTTGATCGCTTGTGAGGGTTCGATATCACCTACATCATTTAGATCAACTTGCTCTAATTGAGAGTGTGAGGATCCAGACTTAACTTCCAGACCCTCCCTGTGTATCACCTCATCAGTCCAGGATCAAGCTGATGAACACAGGCGAATTGATATCATTGCACACATCACGAAACATTTTAGAAATATAAACAATCGAGTTATAGCAGCGATATGACTAAATAAAGTAACTAGGACTCATGTCCCTTACCATTCAGAAACACAACAGAAAATAAAGCTTAGATGTCTCCATCTCAACCACAGGCAGTCGACGGAGGCCACGTGACCTAAACCTCAGCATTGACGTAGAAGATACATCATAGTCTTCATTGTCCTCATAGATATCTGAACACGTCCAACAAACAACATGCTCGATGAGTACTTCACGTACCCAGCATGCCCCCTCATTAGCAAACCTACGTCTACGTGCAGGCTTAAGCAAAGGAAGGGTTTTATGGCTCTTTTGCATAAAAGCAGCTTTGGTTGTAATAGTAAAGTAATTTCGAAAGCATCATTTTGATGAAAACTAGTTTGATTATCAGGGGTGTTTCTCATAAATGTGAGGGTCCACGACCAACACATGCAAGTAAGGCATCTGGCCTAAACTTATCCATAGGTTCCAACCACCTTTTCATATTTCCAGAACTTAGGTAGAGGGAATTAGCAAGGGGAGAAAGATAGGTCCTTTTCATCAAGAATGAGTCTTGTGTCATCCATGACCGTGGATACGGCTAATCAATTAGTTTTATTACTCTGCAGAGTGTGTACACTTTACCCACATGACACGATCATCCCCTTATGCCAAGCTGCATAGGCTTGTACACACGCCCATCGGTGTGTCGGCAGGGTGACCGTGACGAGGTCTTTTAGCTAGATCCCCCTAAGGTGTGACATGCCCACCAGGTCTGGCCTGGAGTTGAGAGTACATCCCCACACTCCGGTCCCCCCATCTGTGCCAAAGGTCCTCGTAGCTACGTCCACCCCTTCTAGGTATGGCAACATCGGCACCAAAGGCTGACTAACCTACTTGACTAAGCCAGTGCCCATATAGCATGTGGTTGTACTGTTGTCACAATTCTCCAACTTCAATACTTCGGCCTTAAGCGGTACAGACGACCAATGGTTCCTTTAAACCGGCCTTCTGCGGGTAGGACAACCATATGCTCCTTCAACATTAATTCAGCTGTCGCCTGCACCATTTTAGATGGTAAGTTTCACCAAGAGTAGAATTTGGAAGAATAAAGAGAGAGAAAACAACGGGCATCTGGCCCTAGCTCAGCGAGCTCAACAACAAGTTTCAATATCGAGGATCATCGATCCAAAGATCATTCCTCCGAAGAGGCAAATCAAAACATCCTAAGGATATATTTAAGCATGGCTAAGCATTTCTCTACTCTATTCAGAAATAATAACATATTAATCTACTCAGCGTATCAAGTAAACAGGCGACAAGCGGAAAGGTAATGGTGTGTCAATCGACTCGCTAGCTACTAAAATAAAATAGCATGCATGTTTATAAACAACAAAATATAATGACTTTAAAAATATAGGATCAACATGATCAAGAAGATGGGGCATACCTTCGTTGACGAGTTGGTCTTCTTTGCAGGAACTTGTCCTTACCCAACTTCGCTACTTCCTATTCGTCGCAACAGCAATAAAGTGCAAAGCAAATGAATATAACACCAAATTAAATATCAAATGGAAATACCAGAAGAATAGGGCTAGCAAGGTCGGATAGGTGTCAATGGATAAGGGTGAAGGGATAGGATTGTCGAAAGACAACTAGGAAGGTGTGAGAGATTATATATCTCAACCAAATAGAGTACATGTACTCGAAAGATGGTCTTCCAGATCAGATCATTCTAGAAAAAGGATAGATTTATGGAGGATAGGATTTGCATGTCAAATGACTCAAGTTAATCCACATGCGAGATAGGGATAGATGTGCAATTAGGAACAGGATATGATTGATGACAACAATAGCACAACCATATGATTAAACATGGAAACCCGACATACTAGTAAAATAAGCATAACTTATCGTACTAGTAGACAAGCAAGGTCCTAGCATGTTAGTTGGTTAGAAATGATAATAGGCGACATGACAATCTATATGAACTACCATGCAACATATAATTAGACATCATGTAACAAACTAGATAGACTAGGCATGAAATAGAAATTAGGCAAGGCATAGCATAGCACCAAACATATAATCGTGCAGTTACAATTTAATAACAATCATTAATAATGTAAACTATGATTAAACTATATGACCAAATAACAACTAGTATCTACATCACATGCATCATACATATATGCAATCTATGACACATTAACTCTCTCTGCTATTGGGTGTATACAATGCAGTAATCAACCTACACATACTACACGTAACAATAACAATATTTTAGTAAAGAATGATTATTAGCAACATATATGCATATATTATAATCGATACCTAAAGGTTAACCATGTATGTGTGAGTATACACCACCTTATGGAGGTGTAACATAAGATATCAAGCTATGCATACTAGTACATACATATTATATGTCCATCAACTATCATACGATATGATTAAATAATAATAATTCAGTAAGGGATTATTATTCCAACATGTAGATTATCAACAATATTAAGTCCAATTATATATATACGTACATATAACTATATGTAACTACATGATTATGCAACATCAAATCATGATGAACATGTACAACTTAGCTGTGTTTCAAACAAATAATTAAAATATAAACAAGTAAAATAATGTGCTAAACCAATTCACAGCAAACTATTATCCAAAACATAGAATGGGATATATATATATATATGTGCACAACTTTATAAACACGGTGACGTGGCAATTCTAACATGCTTAGCAAACATTCATCACGTGTGGTTAAAGACATTAACATGCTAATGAGTAATCATGTGCCACGTGCAATAACAATCCGGTGTGTGCTAATAGGCATACATTATACAAGGATTAACTAACATGGAGCAGGTCATATTAATATAAGTTTAGCAAAGATTATGCTTATAGTATTATAGGTTATTTGCAAATATTAAGTTTTATTATACATATGCATCACACACTATATGTGTACACACATCTGATCATGCAACATGAACCTGGTTAAACATAAACAACTTTATTCATGATAAAAACAAGATTAAACTAATATGTCGAACCAACTCATGTCTAATGGCTATTAAATAGAACTATTTGCATATATGCATATTATATTCAATTATGTAAACATGCAACATGTTGCTATATGAATATGGATACCCCTATTAATGAACTAAACATGATTGATCAACATGACAGATACTCTTAAGCATGAACATTATATAACGGAAAATTAAGAACTATATAACAATCGTACATATAACAATATGAAACTATAGGCTAACATAACATGTCACTTAATTGAGCAATCAAACAATAATGAAAATATTAGAGATGAACATATGGTGATGCAGGTGATTTTGGATAGAGATTCATGGTGGAAAAGAATGGCATAATGCGCCACAAGATGATAGGAGATTAACTATATGGGTGGTGGCGACATTCGTAACACGAAACGGTCGGAATTGGACATAGATCAGTTCTGGACAGACCGGAGGATTTTTGCTGCTGCACGATGCTCGCTCAACGAAATCACAATCCGCCAATTGGGTTAGAAACTACACACACAGAGGTACAATCCTACCAAAGAGTTTTGGAGAATTCTTAACGAGTCAACAGGAAAAGATCAGACAAGTTAGACATTCTGCAGATTGAATCTGGACGTCCGCGGATAGCATGTCGGAGATGGATCAATTCCCGATAAACGGCTACATGGATGAAGGTAAAAATTTATAGAGATGTTCATAGATATCTAAGGCACAACTTCACCAAAGGGATTCTTCAAAGACTCAACAGATCAACAGGGAAAGAGGTGATAATTCCGCTATACCGTTCACACAGTCAAATCTACACACGAATAGCAGCACGAAGAAACTTGATTTCCTGGAGATTGGACCGTTGGATTGCCTTCAAATTTTTTGGAAACGATCTTGACAACATCATCCATGATCCTACCAAATGGATCTTGGAAAGGAGGTCTGAGCCGATGAGGGCGTCGATCCAATCTAGATGCACGTGCAGAATAACTGGGTGCAAACAGCGCGCTAGTATTTGGAGATTTTTTCGGTAATTGCACTGTTGGAACTTCACCAAATTTTGCAGAGAGGTAGAGAGAAAGGTTATACACAATCTCACCAAAGGGATTTACCAAAAGAAATTTGAGACGACAGGAATTAGGAAAATATTGAGGCGATATGTGCTATTCAGAAACTGCACGGGAGGCAAAAAGGGGGTGGCGGCTGTTTGGAGGGTGTGGGGGCTAGGGTTTCGTGGGAAAGAGTGTGGGGGAGTGGGGAAGAGGTGGAGGGGTGTGGGGGTATTTATAGGAGGGTGAGAGAAGATATTTGGCTCCAATTCTGAATGGAAAAGGGTAGCGGTGTATTCTGCGTTATGCAGCACTGGCCGGGGTGGCTGCCCAAGGGAGGGATGAGGCGGCGGGGCACCGAGTGGAGATGGGCCGGGACGGCGCAGCCAAAGAGAGAAGGAGAAAACCAAAATAATAATAAAAAAAACAACCGAGCTTGATTAAGTACCAAACGAACCTCGAAAGTTCTGAGAAAACTCCAGGAGACATATTCCAAATTGAAAAGGCAATCCAATTCAAGTTGGATTAATTTAAATTAACTCTGGTCTAATTTGTGAAATTCCAATTAAGTTTTCATTAATTCGAGAATAAACAACAAAATTTTCTAGCTCTGACTTTTGATAAAATGATTTTGAAAAACTCTGAAAATCAGGATGTTACAGAGAGCCATTAGATTCATCAAATTGCACATCACACGATCCTCAACACAATCAGCGGTTTTGTTGAAGACTCGGTAAGTATGCAAATTTGATCCATAGCCTAAAAGAAATCCTTCATCACATTTAGGTGCAAATTGTGACAATTTATTTTTCTTGTTGAGAATAAAGCATTTGCTACCAAAGACACGAAAGTAAGAGATGTTAGGATTATCTTTAGTAAGAAGTTCGTATGGAGTTTTCTTCAAGATGTGATAGAGGTACGACCGGTTGGTGGCATGACAAGCGGTGTTGATTGCTTCCGCCCAAAAATGATTCGATGTCTTGTATTCATCCAACATCATTCTTGCCATCTTAATCAAGGTTCGATTATTCCTTTCCGCCACGCTGTTTTGTTGAGGGGTGTAAGGTGATGAAAACTCATGCTTGATCCCCTCTTCATCAAGATATTCTTCAACTTGTGTGTTCTTGAACTCCGTTCCATTGTCACTTCGAATATTCTTGAGCTTGAGTTGGAACTCCTTTTAAGCATGCCTTGCAAACTTCTTGAACTTCTTTTGGGTCACCTTTGTCACTCAAGAAAAATACCAAGTATATCTAAAATAATCATCTACAATAACAAGACCATATTTGTTACCTCCGATGCTAATGTAAGTAACGGGTCCGAAGAGATCTATGTGTAGAAGTTCCAATGGTCTTGAGATTGTCATAATGTTCTTTGTGGGATGATGAACTCCAACTTGCTTCCCCGCTTGACAGGCACTACAAATTCTTTTCTTCTCAAAAGTAACAGCTGTTAGTCCTAAAACGTGCTCGCCCTTTAGAAGCTTGCTCAAAAATCCTCATATCAACATGGGTTAGTCGGCGATGCCATAACCAACCCATCGTTGATTTAGCCATCAAGCAAGTCTCAAGGTGAGATTTATCTGAGGAAAAATCCACAAGATAAAACTTGCCTTTCATATGACCCTTGAAGACTATTGAGGAATCATCTCTTCTAAAGACGGACACGTCAACATCGGTAAATAGACAATTAAATCCTAATGCACATAATTGAGATACGGAAAGCAAATTATAATTGAGAGACTTGACAAGTAGCACATTTGAAATAGACAAGTCATTTGAGATTACTACTTTACCAAGCCCCATTACCTTTCCTTTGGCATTATCACTGAAACTGATGTTTTCGTGAGGTGATCCTTCACTTGTCAATTGTGAGAACATACTCACTTCTCTGGTTATATGATCAGTGCAACCACTATCAATTACCCAACTGCTTCCACCGGAGGAGTAGTCCTACAAAAGCAAGTTTATTTCTTGGATTTAGGTACCCATTTTTGCACGGCTCCTTGCATGTTAGTCACAAGAATTTTGGGCACCCAAATGGTGCTCTTCTTAAAACGGCTATTCCTAGGTCCAACATACTTAGCGTGGATGTTTCCATCTTTGCCTTTCCTTAGGACATAGGAAGCGTCAAAAGACCCACCACCAAATGTCTTACTCATTTAGCGCTTCTTTGTCTCATGGCCATTGAAGTGGAGTGTTTCCACTTGCTTACCTTTGCCATGCACAAATCTCGTCTTGGGATATTGTTGATGCAACCAAGCTTTGCCATTTTCATTAAACGCTAGAGTGAATCCAAGTCCTTCATGGTTGAAATTTTTAACTTGGTTGCTCAACAATTCCTTGAGGGCCTTACTACCCTTGTGACATTTTAATAAGCCAAAATGAAGTTGAGATTTTAGTTTAGCATTTTCAATCTTCAATCCTTCATTGTTGACATTTCAATTAATTGCAAATTTTGAGCATGGCAGATTTATATGGTCAATTGATGAGGTTTTAAGCTTCTCATGTGCAATGGCAAGATTATCAAGAAAATTTTTAGTTTTGAGATAACCAAGCTCTAATTGAGCATAATCTTGTTTTAAGCATTCATTGGTTCTCTCAAGTTTCTTATCAATAGTTTTGTTATCATTAACAATCTTTACCATGGCATCACTTTTCAACCTTTCTTTAGTTAGCTCCTTCTCAAGATTAATATTCTTCTCTTTTACATAAATAAGCAATTCTTCTTGTTTATCTAGAGTATCCATTTGCTTATCTATTATTTTTTCAAGAGCTTCAATAGTTGTTAGCAAATGAGATATTTTAGTCATGGTATTTTTATCAAGTGAGGTGATCATACCATCATCAAGCAAATCATCCTCACTATCACTATCGATATCAATACCAAGATTCAAGAATGCAAGAGAGGATTTCTTGAGAGGTGACACCTTGGACCCTTTTTCTATAAGACAAATGGGCGACTCTTCATCACTTGAATTATTGAAGAGTGACTTTGGTGGTGGAGAGGCATCAATGGCTATCCCGGCAACACCATCATCATATTCTCTTGAGGAAGAGTCGGAGTCAGAATTCACTCTTCACCAATATGTGCTTGAGCCTTGTAGTCCTTCTTGGAGAACCTACTCTTCTTGTGGAATTCCTTTTTCTTGAACCTCTTCTCCTTCTCTTCATTCCTGTCTCCTTTCTTGTTGGGACAACTTGCAATGAAGTGGTCAAACTCACCACACTCAAAGCAATCTCTCTTTGGCCTTCTTGTCTTGGTCTTCCTAAAACCCTTGCCTTTGTCGCTTCTATGGCCAAATTCGCTTCTCTTCAAGACCTTCCCAAATCAATTGATGAAGAGGGCCATCTCTTGCATCCCTTGTTGAAGTTGCTCCAATTGACTTTCTTCAACTTCTTCACTTGAGCTTTCTTTAACAACTTGTTTGGCCTTCAAAGCAATGTCATTCTTCTTTGAGCTTGAGCTTGGCTTTGTGAGGGCGTGGATCTCATGAGCTTCCTCGTCCATTAGGTCATGAGAAAGGATGCGCCCAATGCCATCATGTGGGGTTAGCTCATTGAAATTGTCCTTCTCACGAATGAGTGTGACCAAGATCCGATTCTTGGGAGCAATGGCTCAAAGCATCTTCTTGATGACATAGTTGTCGGTCATCTCTTTGCTTCCAAGGCCCTTGATCTCGTTGATTATATTGTTAAGGCGAGTATACATCTCGCTAGGTGTCTCTTGATCTCCCATCACGAACCGATCAAGCTTCCCTTTCAATAACTCTAGCCTTGACTCGCGGACGGTGGAGGTGCCTTATGAATTTCCATGAGAGTAGTCCAAATCTCTTTGACACTCTCAAGAGAGCATACCCAGTTGAACTCATCTCTACTCAATGCTCCAAATATGGCGTTGACGGCTTGAGCGTTGTAGTGAATGAGTGTATCTTCATCGGCCATAGGGTTGTCCTCATTTCCCACAATGTAACCATTTTGTACTATTTACCAAATGGCAGGGTTAAGAGATATCAAATGCATTTTCATCTTATGTTTCCATGAGGCGTAATGAGTTCCATCAAAATAGGGTGCTCTACCGGAAGATCCACGAAAAGAATGAGTATTGTAGACATTAGGTGGAGGAACATTTTGATATGAGTGAGCGCTACCACTAGCACGCCCACTATCCACACCTGAATCTTTGTGTGACATCTTGGCTCTCTAGGCGATGAAGCCCCAATAAGAGAGACCTCGCTCTGATACCAATTGAAAGATCAAGATGTAAACAATTCTTGCAATCATGCGGAAATTAGCTTGATTGACTAGTGTTGTCCACGATAATGTCTCATCAGCTATCCACCGCTGAAGCAAAGCAGGTAGTTGTTGCACTCAATTGCTTTGGATGAGGCAAACTTTGAAAGATTATGGAATCGATTTAAATGAAGTGCCTCTTTTGTGTGATAACAAAAGTGCAATTAAGATAGCCAATAACCCGGTCCAACAATCCCGAACCAAGCATATAGATATTTGACACCACTTTCTTACAGATCATGTGACTAGAGGAGATATAGCCTTGAGCCATGCAAGAATGGAAAAACAATTAGCGGATGTCTTTGCCATTCCCTTAGATGAGCATAGGTTTTGTGAGTTAAGGAGTGAGTTAAATATCTTTGATTCTTGAATGTTTTTTAAAGCTTTGCACATTTCCTGGACTGCTTTGTTTGATTTTTGGAATTTAAGATGTGTGAACACACTAAGGGGGAGTATTATTCTCTCAGAGCAAACACATCTTAACAAATCAATATTCTTGTGTATTGATTATCCTTAGGATGAAGGATATGCAAAAGTGTAAGCATTTGCATCATAGGATCCCATGTTTCAATGTATAGAGGTCCTAGTGCAAATTTCAACTCATACATGATGGCAACATCTGTTTAAATCACCATTGTTGGTTCGTTAGGTCTTTTTCCTATATCGGATTTTTTGGGTGAACTTTTGAGCATTTTTTCTCTATTTTTGCCAAGACTTTGAGTTGATCTTGTCCAATTCCCATCCAAATTGTTCCTTCGATTACTTGGTATTTTCCAATTGTATGTGGAATGGACCCATAAGGAATCTCCTAGACTTGCTCTATCTAAACTTTCGCTAAACATTCTTTCAAATCTACACATATGAGCTTTTTTCTGACTATTCTATGAGCTTCCGACTATTCTCAGAACTTCCAAGTTTCAATTCAATATATCCTGTAGACAAACTTGGAACTTCAGACATCTTTCCCGCAAGTGCCGAGAATCGCTGCCTATATCATGCCACTCAGGGTTTCCAAAATCTCTATGATTTTTTCGGAGCATCCAAGGTCTTTGTGCTTAACTCCAGTATGTGTTCCCAGAACTTCTGAGATTTATCCCCAAACTTCCAAGACCTGCATTATACTCACAACCGGTTCCTCCGGGATTTTCACGTGATTCTTCGACATTCTCGGAACCTCTGAAAATTCTCGGAACCTTCGAGTTTTTCACAAACCATTTTCTCTTAAGGACCCGGTCCCATCGCCAAACCCTAACCACCCTAGATCCTCCGGTTTTCTCTCGGTACCTCCGATCTCTTGCGTTTTCCTGCGCTGCTCCCATAACTCTTTCCACTGTTGCCAAACCCCATCATGCCCTCATTGATCTTACGTCGTCTGCCTCCGGCACTCTGTCGTCGATGTCAAGCATCATCTTCGCCCACCGCCGCCGTAGCAGCGCAGCCACCGTTGAGTTAGGGTATGGTTGCCGGACCCATGACCTCCATGAGCAAAATCTTGCGTTGCACGTCCTTACCATGGGTAAATATCACAGTCTTCAGTCGATTAACACTAGATTCAAGCTAATTCACATAGAAATCTGCACAAATTAGGTCTCTACGTAGTTATACTTGGAAACGTAGTTGCCATAGAACTCAAAATATCTAGAATGTTCCTAGAGCTTCCAACTCTGTCTCTGTCCTTTGAACAAACAAAAGTCGAAACTTCTGAGACAAACTAAGATGCTCTGAAAATCAGTTCTATCCACATATTTTTGGATCTCGGAACCTTCGAGATTTTCTGGGAACTTCTGACATTGCTCCTTGTTTGGACAGAAGCGCAACTCGGAACCTTTCGAGAAAATCTCAGAACTTCCAAGTTCTTTGAGAAATGTGTCCGGAGATAGTTCCCGGAACCTCTGACTTTGATCCTGAAACTTCCAAGATTCCTTGGAAACTTGAGATTCTTATGCCTTCTTCTAGAAAAATGTTTTCAAATCAATTCTTTTTCTTCTAGGCTTAGTGTGTACTTATCCTCTGCTCTATCCATATAATTCACAGGCTAAGATGAGTTTCGAAAGTTGTTAGAGCAACAACAACTCCAATGAGAGCATCGGTCCTTCTCCTCCAATAAGTGACTCTTTGATGGACAGATGTCATTTTGTGAGGAGGGAGAAACCTGCTCCAAAAAGACCTTCCTTCAGAATCAGTGGAGGGTCTTAACATAATCAAGATCCCTTCTAGGGGATAGAGAGCTCAAAACACCATTGCTCATTCTCCTTCCTAGTTGCTGACGATGATGATGAGGAGGAGGAGATTGAGTCTCCAAAGTCTAGGAAGGCTAGGTTGGCTCGAGAAGCCAGGGAAAGAAAGAAGAGGACAGACGCAGCAAAAGAAGATGCCACCAAGGTAGAGGCAAACAAACGGATGCCGCAAAGACAATAGCAGCCAAGGCAGAGGCAGCTAAAGCTACAAGGGCCTAGAGCATTTGTCACCCCCTCAACCTCACGGGAATGTAAAGAGGGGCGGTGCAAAGGCAAGATGGATCATCTTGCCAGCCTACAGCAAAAAGGGTTGCCACTGCAAAGAAGCCTGCCCAAGCCACAGCAAGAAAGCTTCCTCCTCATCCACCATCTCAGCAAGTCCTGCAAGTGAGAAAGCGGAGGAAGGCAACGGATCCTAAGGAAGGTGAGGATATTTCCACTAGGGTTGCTCTTGCCCCTGTTTGTACTCCATAAGCAAGGTAATACCTTTTCCAATGATGAGCTCCACAAAATCTGATGGAGAGTCAACACCTATGAGTTTGAGAGGGACACCATGGACTCAAGCTTTTGGTCAATTGAGCAATAGGATTACTATGATACAGTGATCCACTTTAGAAAGGAGATAGTCATCCCTCACTGGTATGTGAATTCCCAGTACCTCAATCAGCATGCATGCTTCCAGAGCGTGCTTGAAGCCTGCGAAGAGCACAAGTTGATTGACATAATGGGGTTGCAGCAAGATGGAATGAAGAGCTAGTGATACAATTCTATGCCACCTTCTTTGTGGAGAGGAAGTCACTGTCTCGGGTGATGGATGATCCATGGCAAACATTACAGCTGCTCCTTCAATGACTTTGTTGAGGCTTTTGGTCATGAGGGACATGACTCCAAGAAGCCAGTTGTACATGATGCAGATAAGCCTCTCAACATTAACAAGCTCGAATATTAAATGAGTCTGGGACAGCATTCCACCTTGGACAAACCAAAAACCTGTATTTCTTTGCTAAGACTTTGAACAAAATGTTCTGGCATACTATCACCCCAAAGGTTGGAGATGCTAGTTTCATTCAGAGCTATGAGAGAGATCTCATGCATATGGTTAAAGGTGTAGATTTCCTCATCTCAGACTACATCTTTTAGTTTATGAGGATTGCTAGCGCAGATCACACCCACTCCTTGCCCTTTGCCCCATACATTAAAACCCTGATCAACCAGGTCATGAACAAGATTTTTCACTGTGAAGTCAAGCACAGTGACTACAAGCCTGACAAGATGAAGGCTGGTCCTGCCACTCAAAGAAAGTGGAAGCAAAAAGTGGCTGAGGAAGCAAGAACTTCAAAGAAGATAAACAGAACTGATGAAGAAGAGGAGGAAAGTGAGACTGACAATGTTAGAGAATGGAAGTGACAACAAGCTCGAGACAATGCTTAGTTGACAAAGGTGCATGCCGAGGAGCCCACGATAGATAACCCTCTCACTGAATCAAGAGCCAACTTGAGTCTATACTTCACCACCTCCACTGGCAAAACAGAGAGCTTGAGAATATCAAGGCTGAGCTCAAGAACGTGAAACGTTGTGAAAAGAAGATCCTTCACAACCAGTGCCACATGCGTGAGCCGATCTACGACAACTAGAGCTATCCGAGGAGGTACTAACTTTGACCCGGATGAGGACAAGTTGATCTCTTCACTAATACTGACTGGTTCACCTCTCAGAGGTCATTCTCCAGTTCACGATTCCACGACCTCTTCACCTTGAGAACCTCTGCCTGCTGCACCCTGCAAGGATCTAGGGTATCAACTAGGGGGTGCATAGGTCATTAACAAAATTGTGACAAAAAATTACTTTCTACATAAGTATTCTATAATACCAAGCAGTCCTAAGTAAATCCTAGCATGCTAGTGGTCAAAACAAGTATGAAAACAAATATAGAGAAGTGCAAGGAAACAACCAGACGGGAGACACAAGATTTTTTTTGTTGAAGTTGGAACCTTTGGCCAGGCTCTACAGATCTATTGAGGAAGCTTGATCCACTGATCGAAACCAGCACCGAATCATCCTCTTTCCTCAAGAAACTTGCTAATACGAAGCTTCCCTTCTCTTGTGGCAACTCTTCACCTTGCAGTTTGGGAGCTCCAAATCCTCACAAAATTATTGGGACGCTTTAGAGTCCTTGAAGTCTCCCAAGCCACTCCTAGTCATCTAGGAGACGCTAATCTCAAACAGTAACATGCTTTAATTAGTTTGGCTTGGAGATGAACTCCTACTTGATGCTCAACTATGGCCCAATCTCTCTCTCTCTCTCTCTCTCTCAAAGATTTCCTCACAAGAATCACAACTTTGTCTTGAGGAAATTTAGAGTAGCACTTAGAAGAGCAGAGAAATGGTTTTGCAATGAGATACACTTGCAAAGAGGCTTGGCGTTTATATATCCAACCCATTAAAAACTAGCTGTTAATGCAAAAAGCACAGAACTGAGAACTTCCTAGATGTAACTCGGAGGTTCCAACAATTGAAAGTGAGGGCTATTTTGCATGTCCAGAAAGAGATCTCGAAACTTTCAGAAAGAACCTAGAGGTTTCAAATTTTAGAACATAGCTGCCAGAAGCAAATATCGGAGGTTCTAAGTTCAACCCACACACTCCGGGATTTATAATAGCCTTGGGAAGGCATGCTTAGAACTGATTCTCGGAGGTTCTAACATTGCACTTGGACCTTCTATGATTTCAAAGGATCCTCAATAGAGGATGGACATAACACATTCTCCGAGGTTCTGACCACGGACTCAGACAATCTGAAACTAAATAAATCCAGCAGCTCTGACTTTCAAAGCACAAAGACTTAGGCGTGTACAAAAATGAAACTTAGAGGTTCTAGAAAATCTGGAATGTTTGGATGTCTAAAAAATCAAACAGAAAGGGAAACTTGGAGGCTCCGACTTCCCTAACTCTTCAACAGAAGTGAAACTCGGATATTTTGATATCGATCTCAGATATTCTAACATTTCTAGAAAAGGAGTGTATGAAGAGATTTTAAAGGACTCTTTAGATGTGGAAGATAATTTCTAGCTAATAATTTGAAAAACACTCTCACCAGTTTCCAGAATTCAACCTCCCTTAATAGTACAGCTTTCCCTAAACTCATGTGATTCCTTGAACCACCAAAAGAGCTAGAAAATTATCCTTTATCTTCATTTCCTCGAGCCGTCTTTCCTTAGAACTTCTTAGCGGTTACCATCACTGGTTTTAACACTACTAACACTAATGCACACATTAGTCCCTTAATCCTTTTTTCATTAATCATTAAAATCCACTTATGGGGGCCAAGATGCACTTTCAATCTCCCCCATTTTTATGATTGATGATAACCCAATTGCAGCTTTGATTTTGGATATAAAGAGTGGTGTTTGGTGTCCTATGATCACTGTAGTGAGCTCCCCCTAAAGATGTGCATTATTTGAAATTGCATTTTAGTGCAAATACACATATTGAGGTGAAGTGTGAAGAGCTCCCCCTATATCTTAGGATCTGTGGACGTGCATAGTGTACAATTAAGTATAAGATGTAAAGAACTATGCACGACAAGGTGATCATGATATAAGCATGGCAAGGCATCAATACTATGAAAAAAAGCATACGACAATGTCAAGAATCTATAACTCAAGCACACCAAGCTACCCAAAACTCTCAAAAGGGAGCTATAAGATCAGTCCCCCTTTGGCATCAAGACACCAAAAGGACTAGGATGCTAAGAAACATAGCTCTAAACTAGCCGACCCTGCCCGGTGATGAAGATGGAAATGAAGGCTCGACGGTCGGTGGTGGAGCTATCGTCAAGGCAGGTGGAGTCGGTGTAGTAGAAGGTGTTGTCGTGGCGGCCGAGGTAGCCGGTGGAGCAAGAGGTGCAGCTGGAGTAGACTACTCGGATGATTTCTCTTCATCAATAGCTTTTTAGAAAGACATTAGTACCCCTCTTGGGTGCTGGTGCCTTTCTTTGCTCAGACATTATTGGTCCGTTTGGCAATGCGACTGGGAGTCCTCCATGTATCTTCCGTAGCTTTGGCCTTCCGAGCCTGAGCTAGCAATTTTTCTAGTGAGGATCCCATTGCCTCATTAGCATTGGACTCTTAAGCTGGCTCTACTTCTGGAGCCTTAGCTTTCCCCTTGTCGGCTTTGGCGGCTCTAGCCATTGGGAGTTTCTTTATAGCCACCTTTGAGAACAAAGATTTATTCTTCTTGGTTGGAAGAGAAGATACATAATAATCCTCACTCTTAGGCTCCCCATTACCCTTGGCAACAATAGGGGAGATGTTATCTTCTTTGAAAGACATGATCTTCTATGAATAAGATGGATAAGAGATGATGATTATACATGTGATCTCAAATAAAAAGGATACATGTGATCTCAAATAAAAATGAATGATTTGAAAACATTTTGTCAGAGAAAGACACAAGAATCTCAAGTTTTTTAAGAATCTCGGAAGTTCTGGGATCAAAGTTAGAGGTTCTAGAAATTGTCTTCGAGAACATTTCTCAAAGAACTCGAAAGTTCTGAGATTTTCTCGGAGGTTCCAAGTTGCATGTCTATCCAGATAGAGAGCACTGTCAGAAGTTTGGGCAAAATCTCGGAGATTCCAAGATATGAAAATATGTGGAAAGAAGCGATTTCTAGAGCATCTGCGTTTGTGTTGGAGGTTCATACTTCTATCTATTTAGAGAAAAGAAGCAAAGTCTAGAGCGTCTAAAACTTTCCAGAAGTCCCGAGTTTTAATGAAAACTAGGGTTTCTGAGTCTAACTGCGTGAAATATTTGGGCCTAAATTGTGCAATTTCTACGGGACATCGATCGAATCAAGTGCCAAATGAATGACTAAGTTGAAGATTAACCATGGGATGGATGAACAACACGAGATTTGCTCAGGGTGGTCGTGGATCTAGCAACCATGCCCTAACTAGGCAGTAGCTAGGCTGATAAGGTGGCGACAGTGGGCGGTGTAGATACCAAACTTTAGCATCGGATGGACAGAGATGAACGGTGTGTGATTGCCATGGTCGTTGCGGAGTTTGGTGATGATGAAGGAAGGTGCAGGAGCAGTGGAAATTTTGAGAGTTGCAAGAAGTAGGAGGCTCCGGGTTGAAAAAGGAATATCTGAGGTAGTAGGGGTTGGTTCGTGTCCTTAAGAGAAAAATGGTTCGCAGCGGAACTCGAAGGTTCTGGGAATTTGTCGGAGGTTCAATCTTAGAGAACCATAGGATAAACTTAGAAGGACCAATTTTGAGTGCAGTGCAAATGTCTCACATTCTGAGAAAAATTTCAAAAGTTCCGGGAACACATACTGGAGTTAAGCACAAAGACCTTAGAAACTGTGGTAAAAGTCAGACATTCCAGAAACCCTAGGTGGCACAATAGTGATGATTCTCGGAAGTGCTGGGAAAGATGTCAGAAAGTCACCTCCACACAAATCGATCTCATGTTCTCTTTGAAAGATCGGGCACCCTAGTGCTCATCAGTAAGGGTTCCTTCAGGTTTGCCAGCCATGACCCAGTAGACGTTCATAGCGGTTAGCCACAGAGTGGCTTTGATCTTCCATCTCTTAAAGTGCATACCAGCAAACTTGTCCGGTCTCAGTGCACCAGTGAAACCAGCCATCATAAAACCAAAGTTCTTACAATAAGGTTTTTGGATTGTTGGAATAATGAGCACTTTTAGGTTTCTTTTAATCTAGAAATATAACATGACAGAGATCATGGCAATATTGATCAATGAACATTGCACGTACAAACCAGGCATGTGAATGACTATCGAGTAGAAATATCGCATATCTATTTCACAAGTATGTGCTATTATGAAAACTATCAACACGAAAAGGATCAATGTTACTATGTAAACGTACCCTTTATTGGAAGAAGATGGCGCCATGGTGGTGATAATCTAGTCGACGTTATGGACGTCACGGGTGAAGATGTAGAGGAGATTCTGGGCATCGTAGAGGAGGTCTTGGTTGTCGAAGAGGAGGTCTTGGTTGACGCAGAGGAGGTCCTGAATGATGTAGAGGAGGTCAATCCTGCTCCTCATTCACTGGTGCACGCCGATGAGACGTGATGGAGTAGCTTGGAAGTAGTACAGAACAAAGGAATGAGGCAATGTGTAGAGAATGAAAAGTGTTATTTATCCTCTGTTAGGGGTGTGGATCTCCTTATATAGCCTGCGGCTAGGTAAGGCAAAGGTCACAGGAAGAGTTACATATAGTAATAGTCAAAATAACTCGACAGCTACACGTCTCTAATTAAACTAGAAGCACCTGACTGTTCGTCTCATATTAGCTCCCACAGTGACGCTTGACTGTTCATTTATCCGCACTACCAAACTAAAAACCCTAAAGCCTTGGGTATGCGTGCCCAGCTCAGGCCATGTCCATGTCACGACACACGTGTGCAAATGGGCGTGGCGAGGCGAGCGAGCGAGTTTAGTCTCTTCTTCTCATGCTACAAGGATGTGTCACATACAACATTTATATGTTGGTATCTAATGATGAGTAATACGTTAATACTGTATACGGGGTAGTATCAGTATACGAATGCCCTAGGTACTCGAAGCGATTGACGTAACAGCCTAGGAATCTAAGAGGTGATGAGTCCTTCCGTGATAAGAGCAAGGAAACCTTTGAACTAGGAAGTCAATCCCTATGTTTAAGAATGACAGGTTAGAGATAAGTCCACGAGCACTACGACTCGGGTCATCCTCTATATAAAGGACCCAGGGACCCCCCCAGAGGGGGGAGGAGGATCGAAGCCATACACAAGTAAGAAGCCCTTGGAGATTGAGCCCTAACCTCCATGAGAAGATTCCATTAGCCTTCTAGATCTACTTGGAGAAGGACCCGATTAGGTTTAGATCCCATCTAGTATAGGCACTAACATCCCCTTTGTAAGATACTTGAGATTCAATATATATCAACAGGACGTAGGGTTATTGAAAGGACCGAAGGTGCCGACTAGAGGGGGGTGAATAGGAGGCTAATTAAATTCACTTCTTTTAACTTAGTTTATCAAATTAAGTCTTAGTTAGTTGCAAGGATAAGTTAGCTGTGTGACAGGTGAACAGCACAGGCAATATATGACGTGTAAATTAACACGTAGCTATCACACAGGTAGCTAACACAGCTAAGCTAAATACTTATAAACAGATGAGCAAACTAAACAGCTATGTAACAGGTAGCTGACACAGGTAAGAGATATGATCTACAGCAACTGTGACACAGCTATGCTAACACAGGTGAAAAGGTGATCTATCACAGATAAACTGAATATATCTAAGAACACACAAGCATGCAGATAAAGCAAATAAATAGAAGCAACACAGTGAGTACTCAAAGAGACAAGGTGTTTTTCACCGAAATTCCCTACTCTTTTCAGAGAGGTACGTCTCCGTTGGAGAGGCTACTCCGAAGAGATCGACAGCACTAAATCGTGCTTGTTCTCCGAGTACCTGAATGATCAGGCCTCTTGCTTTGCTTGTGGAAGTCCTTTAGCCTTGCAGCAGGTAGACTTTGGATCACCTTCACAAACTACTGGTTCAGCCCACACAAGCTTGGGTGATACCAGCAACTCCTACGCCCGTCTAGAAGTAGACACTCCAAGAGTAACAGATTCAGCAGCAACGACTCTTAGAGGAACCAATGCTCTTTGCTCAAAGGCTCTAACTCTCTTAGGAAGTTTGGCTTTTGTTCTGAGGGTGAGAGGCTTGCAACGGTCGAATATGATTCACTGGTTTGAGCAAGGTTGAGGCCGAAGACCTCCCCTGGTCCCCTATTTATAGGGTTTACAGGCACCTGACCGTTACACTGTTGCCACGTAGGATTGAGTGAGTCACCGGTGACATACACCGGTGACACAGCCAGTCACAACACACAACTATAACCGGCTCAAGCAGATCGACACCTGTGTCACCGAAGGCACACACAGGTGAACCCTTAACTGATGTAGCCTGAATACTCAGCCCGATCTTGGCACAGCACACGCCCTCAGCGCACAACTAACTCTGATCCCTAATAAGGAGAGAACCTCCGACAGTCTTCTGACTTAGCAGACAAACTATCGCAGTGCAGATCCCTTAGCATTTACAAGCTCTCCCCTGGTACAGAGATGTTCCTGAGTCATAGAGCGCTAGACCACCTGTGACAGAGCTGCGTCACACCGGTTACTCTAACCTCTAGGGTTTTCTACTGCTAGCACTGCAGAGTGCTAACGCAAGCCAGCCTCACACTTGTGCAAAACTGTTGATACAGGGCCACTGACCTCAAAGCATCAGTGCCACTGTCCAACACCCTAAGCATTGAGCAAAAGAACCTCCACAGATCATTACTACTTCATCCCTCTTGATAGAACGGGTGTTTCCTATGGACTCAAAGAAACTAGCAAATCTAGGCTTTACCTGCCACCAACTGTATTCACGGCCCTTGACGCATCAAGCCACCATCACCTTGCTTGCAACTCCTTGCACAGCACTGGCTTCCTCACAGCTGTGACACAGCTGCCTAGCACAGCCATTCCCTTGTCCTGGAAACCGCAATTTTTACTTTTTAGGTGGTCATCCTTTCCTTGATGACCCTTCTTCCTAGAACCTCTTAAACCTGCTTACACTCATTGTAAACATTAGATTCCAGTTTGAGTTGCCATTAACCATCAAAACCAATTAGGAGCCTAGATGATTTTTCAGTTATTATCCCACAAGAGGCCCGAACCTGTCTAAAAATCTTGTTTTGTGTTCCCCGATACTGCCAGATAACGGTCCTAGGGGTCCCTACCCTTCAACAAATCTCTTGTCTCACAACTACCGTAAGATCGGCGGTTTACCAATCATCGACAGATGGCACCAATCATGGGGACCTCTTCGGCCGTGTCCGGTGAAATAGTATTGGAAACAACACGAGATACGACAAGCCCCGCACAGCGAACCGGCTTCTCGGACAAGGGCTTCTACGATAACTTCAGTCGCCCATACGGTCCGGATCCAATGTCTGAGTACGTAGATCTGGGAAATCATACCCTTGATGAGGATTCTGATAGCGATATAAGTCGCTTCAAGGTCAAGTGTGCCAGGGCTTTTAGTGGAAAGTTAAGGCTTTTTGACAACACTGCCATAGATACCGCAAGCCCTATATTGGGATTGCCACTTGCGAGATTTGATCGGTTGCTCGAACAAGAACAGACCCTCGAAATCCCTCCTAACAGAGAAGACTTAATGGATCTGGAGCATACATCGAGTAGGGAGGACCCACGTATAGTCTTCGCAATAGCGAATGGCTCAGAGAATCTGGAAGACCCTTCTCGGAACGATGGTGCAGCCAATCCACGTGAAGGCGCCAAAAAGCCGCCCCACGACAAGTCACCGGCCACACCGCTTGGGGATACCAGTCAACCGATAGACCCAAACACCTCCTGGTGAGGGGGAGAAGGGTATGCGTCCTGGACTGCTCTGAGACTTTCCGAGGTTCACCATAGACTCCTACATCCTCCGACGCATGATCTTAAACACCCCCGCTGAAATGGATGCGTGACTTGGAGGCTAAGTTACAGCAGGCTCTGGCGCAAGCCGAGTCCTCTCAATTGATGTCTCAAACCCACAGTTCCAATCACAAAAGGACTCCTCCACGATCGCACGAAGAAGAGTCAGATCCAGAAGGACGGTACTACCAAGAGGGACGACATCCCAAAAACAGACCCAACCGGGAATACCGCCTTCTGACTAGAAGTCAATACCAAGACCTACGCGAGAAGCTAAACCGGCGTAGGAACTCGAAGGATGGAAGAGGACGTTCCCCAGCTTGGGATGTCCCCAAATGTCATAACCGGGGTTGGGAGCGGTCTCCAACTCCAGAAACTTCCTGGAAAACCATCAACGGATGCCAAGCCTTCACATCAGACCTTCGGCGGGTACGCTGGCCGTCTCGGTTTAAGCCCGAATCGGTGGAAACATATGATGGCACCACAAACAAGGCAGAGTTCTTACAGATCTACACTACGACCATTAAGGCCGCCGGAAGTGACAAGAAGGTGATGGCTAATTACCTCCTGACTGCCCTAAAAGGGCCAGCAAGGACATGGTTAACGAACCTCCCACCAGGGACAATCCACTCGTGGGGTCAGCTATGCGGGGTGTTCTTGGGGAACTTCCAGCGAGCGTACGCTCGACCGGGCAAGATCGACGACATTTTCCAACTTACCAAGCAGAGGGGCAAAAGTTTATGGGAATTCACCAAGCGCTTCAGCACCATCCGCAACACCATACCTGAGATAAGCGATTCTGACGTAATCCATGCTTTCGCCAGTGGCAACAGGAACAAGCGATGCACAAAAGACCTGGCGATGCATCCCCTGAGAACGGTAGCACAACTGATGGACCTTGCCGAGAAGGCTGCCAGCGCGGAAGAAGCCATATTATTCATCAAAGAACAGGAGCACGGGATGACCTGATCCCCCACAAAACAAGAAGGAAACTCGTCGAAAAGCAAACGAAAGAAAAAGCCCTTCGGAGGAAACGGGGAGAAGAGGCCAAAGACTGACGAGGTAATGGCCGACATTCCCACAAAGCACGCATAGCAGCCCCGCTCAAATGACAAGCAGTCAACCTCTACCGACAAGACAGATAAGAACTGGTGCGATTTCCATCAAACCAGCTCGCACGACCTCCACCAGTGTCATCTATTCAAGAAATATCGTAAGGCGGAGAATGAGAAGCCTCACGGGAAGTCCCCGCAAGTCGCGAACCACAGCCAAGATTCCAGTTCCGACGACAGCTCAGGCCACGAGCCATTCACTAAGGAGGTACGAGTGATCGACCACATGTTCGGGGGTTCGGCTTCCTATGAATCAAAGAGACAATACAAGATCGTGGTCTAAGAAGTCTTGGCAACTATCCCTCGAGCCTCTCGCGCAGTCAAGTGGTCGGAAGTCAAGATTTCCTTTGACCAAGACGACTAACCTAAGACCTACGCCCGACAAGGACGATACCCAATAGTCGTCGAGCCTACGGTGAACAACTACAAGGTAGCTCGAGTACTCATCGACAGAAGGAGCTCGTTGAACATCCTCTTCACAAGCGCACTCGACACAATGCAGATTCTGCGTTCGTCCCTCGAACTAGTTACCCAGACCTTCCACGGCATTGTGCCTGGCTCTTCGACAACCCCGATCAGTCAAATCACATTCCCTATGACTTTCGGGACGCAGGAGAACTTCCGAACAGAGAAACTCCTGTTCGACGTAGTCGATTTCGAGATGACATACAATGCCATCTTAGGGTGACCAACCCCTCGCCAAATTTATGGTAGCTACTCACTACGCGTACCAGTGCATGAAGATGCCAGGACTAAAAGGGGTCATCACGGTGAAGAGCTCAAAGGGCACGAGGAAGACAAGCACCTCAATTATATTAGGGAACACTAGACTCAGTCACCAATAAGGACAGGTACCAAAAAAAACCTCCAACGAGACGTCTGGAGACGATCACCGCAGACCAGAAACCTGGTTCCACGACCTGTTTGGGACCGGACCGACAACAACAAAACTGCATCTCAGCTACCCAGCAACGAACCAGTCGACGATCAAACGCTCCAGGCACCTCCGCCTAGCACGCGCTATCGACAACACCCCCAACGGGCCATGACACGAAGATAAGAGAGCTCGGAGCGGCCTAAGACCCAAGCAGAAGGGCATTTCCCCAGTGCACTCATTTTTCTCGGTAATAGATAAGCTAGCTCTTTTTTTATTCCTTCTTACCAATTTGTAAACACATACCTAGTTGAATACGATCTATGTTCATAACTGTCCACTTGAAATTTTATTTGTTTCCGATAGGCAGTTGGGGGCTGGATAGGTAACGTGGGAGTGATAAATTTCCAACAATAAGTCGTACGGAACACCCAAAAGCTCAGGTACTCAAAAGACGAAGAAAGATCAAGCTCTAGACTCGGGGGGGGAAGGAAGGCCCCTTATCACGTCGACGAGTGACAGAGAGTCCCTGAACTCTCCACTCGACCTCGACCTAAGGCCTGACCGACTAAAAACCCTAGCTAGTGGTGGCAATCTCCAAAACTATATCGAGTACAAGGCAGAGGGTATGAGCTATGACACACTAGGCAAAGCTTGTCAAAATCACAATAAAGCTGATAAGGCTCTCCAACTGCCTATTGGATGAATGAAACCGGGTCAAACTGACACTAAGGCACCTTATCGGGCACAAGTACGCCCAGTAAAAACTTAGTACCAGCTTCTCGGCCAAAAACTTACTAAGCAGGGCTAAGATTATGCAAACAGGCACATTATATCCACTAATCAAAAGCCTGTCAAGTTCTTTGTTCTACAGGCATCTAAATGTCAAGACGATCAACAAACACGTTAGCGGGGTATCGTATTTCCTCAACCAGCTTCTCGGCGCCCCCCGGTCTCTGCCCCAGGTAGGTCATCACAGAGGGTGCTGACATCCATCTCAAGATATCGGGCCTTCAGTAGGGCAAAGGCCATGGCCAAGGAGTCCCGAACCCCTTGCCGAAGCTGGGTCTTGACATGGGCTTCCACTGTCGGCTTTAAATGCGAGATCGCTGCCACCGCCTCCCGCATCCGAAGGGCATGGGAAGAACTCTCGGGGATATCAACCCCTACCTCACTGAGAGCAGCCTTCAACACCCCCATGGCGCTCTCGAGTTCATCCTTCAGGGCGGCCACTTGGGACTCACTCCGAGACAACTCTGACCGGACGTCGATGAGCACGCTTCCCAGGCGAAGCTTGCCGTCCTCCAGTCTGGCCTTGTCCACCTTGAGCCATTCCTCCTAAGCCCTAAGCTCGGACACCTCGGCGTCCTTCTCTTTCAATTGCGTCATCAGCTTCTCGATTTCCGTTTGGAGAGGGACCGATTGGGACACGGCAAACTGCAACCAACAGAGGTCAGTCTTCTCACAGAACAAGTCTATAAATAACACTTCTTCCCTTACCTTCAGCAGAGAGGCAACGCATTGAGGGAAGTCAAAGCCACCCTCGACAAGCTTCGCCAAGTCCGTAGGTAATAGCGGCTCGAACCCCTCGAACGGTGAAGTAGAAGGAACTCCCTACTGCTGGGGAGGGGGCCACTGCCGAAAAATGACCTATCCCCGAGGCTAGGGTAGCTGTCAGGGCCGACACTACTAGAGGAACTCCCGCCGAGACCTTAGCCGTGGCAAGTCCTAGTCTAAAAGAGGAAGAAGGACAATCAAGACACAGATCGAGCTACTTAGAAGGAGAGAACTATAGGAAACACACTTACCTTGGTGCTTCAGTTCGAGGGACACCTTGAGCCCAGCAACGGCCAACCCCCTTTTGGCCGGAATGACTGCTCTTGTTTTTTCCTCGACCTGAGGGCTCCCGCCATCTCGCGGCATCTTTTCGGTGCTCCCCTTCGCGAGGGGCGAGATCTGTTCCTGCAGACGAGAACTATTTTCCCCTGTATCGCAACAGGTAACCTTATTACCTCAATACCGAGGAAAGGCCAAAACAAGGAGGGAACTAAGAGGCACCTGAGAAGAAGCCTGCGGAGGGGACCTGGTCAGGGGAACGGACTGTTCCACAGGATCTGAATCGGAACCTAGAGCGACCCCGCTAGCCTCCATGGCGGGTCCCGGACTCGAACTCCGGGGGTCTTCTAGTCTGGGAGGATCCGGTCGATCCTCAGAGGTTCCAGCATCAGGATCCACAACCCCACGCCCCTCGCACTAAGGAAAGAATTTCCCAAGGATAATCCCGATTAGTTCTAGTCGGAAGAAGAAGAGAAAAATCTGACGAAGAAGGGTTTACCGCAATAACCTATTCCCGCTCTTGACTGGGTAGCAAAGGAAACGACATTGGGATGCCACGGCGTCCAGGCAGAGGTGGCTTCTCAAAAAGAGCCCTCGTCCTCGCTAGCACCTCGGGCTTGTTTAGGGCTACCAATAAGGAAGATACCAGATTAGGGCTATGCTTGTCTGAGAATGTAAGAGGTTATCGGGAACAAGGAATACCTAATTTCTTTTGAGTACGGAAGAAGTCACATGAGGTGTCCCAGGCACCTGTATCCTTGGCCCTCAAGAGGCACAGATCGCGCCTGATGAAATCCTCGGCGACGTCCCACGCGGGCAATCCCTGGCTCCTGAGCTCCTTGATCTCGTCGACCAGTCGATGGAGACGTGGGTTCAGGTCCGTCTCGTCAGACCATGACGGTACCTGAACTGGGGCAGTGCCCTGGAAGTTGATTCCCTCAGTAGCTATAGGCCGGGAGTAGCACCATCTCTTTGCCACCCCGACCAAGAGCTCTTACTGACAAAGTCAACGTACTCCTCGGCTTTACCTCCCCGAAGTTGGAAGCCTGCGCCGTCGACGATCTTACTACCGATCTTCTCTAGACTGTAGTAGTACCTGAAGAGGCTGCGAGGAGGTCGGGTTCCCAGGAACGCTTCGCATAGGTGTGCGAAGACGCTCAATATCACGAAGGAGTTAGGATTGAGATTGACGATCTCAACCCTATAGAATTAGAGCACGGCGAGCCAGAAATATGGAGGAAGAAAGGACCGAGATGCCGACTAGAGGGGGGTGAATAGTTGGCTTATAAAATTTCCCTCTTTTAATCTTTTGTTTAAGTTGTCAGATTAACTTCACAAGTTAATAGTGGATAGCTGTGACACAGGTACGTGACACAGGTAGAAACTATGTGTGAATTAACACACAGCTGTCAGACAGGAGGAAGGCACAGGTGAAGAGTTAACCTAACACAGGTGCTCTACTTAGACTGCTTGTTACACAGGTGCTGATACAGGTGAATACAAGTGAATGAAGCAACTGAGTAACAGGTAATCACACACAGCTATAAAGGAAATCTAGCACAGGTGAAAAGATGAACTTAGCAGATCAAGTCTAAGAGACACAAGCAAGCAAGTATATGCAGATATGCATGCAATACAGGAAAGTAAAGGAGACTCAGGGGTTTTTCACCGAAGTTCCCAACTCTTTGCAGAGAAGGTACGTCTCCGTTGGAGAGACCACTCCTAAGAGCTGGCCAGCACTAAATTGTGCTTCTTCTCCGAGTATCTGATCCTTCAGGACTCTTCCTTTTGCTTGTGGAGATCCTTTTGCCTTGCAGCAGGTAGACCTCAGAACACCTTCACAAACTACTGGTTCAGCCCACACAAGCTTGGGTGATACCAGCAACTCCTACACCCGTCTAAGAGCAGACAATCTCCAAGAGTAACAGATGATGCAGCAGCAATCTCTTGGAGGAACCTTTGCTCGTGCTCTAGCTCACAAACCCACTCGAACTAACCCTTAGGCTCTCGGCTCTTGTGGAGTGGTTGGAGGCTTTGCAACGGTCGTATGCGAATCACTGATTTGAGCAAAGTTGAGGACAGAGTCCTCCCCTGGTCCCCTATATATAGGGTCCACAGGCACCTGACCGTTACCCTGTTGCCACGTAGGATTAAGTGAGCCACCGGTGTCAACCACCGGTGACACAGCTACACCCTACACCCAACTGTACCCGGCTCAGGCAGACCGACACCTGTGTCACCGGCGGCGCACACAGGTGAACCCTTAGCTGATAGCCGCACTACTCAGCCCGGTCCTGGCACATGACATGCCCTCAGCATACTTCAAACTCTAATACCTATAAGGAGAGAGCCTCCGACAGACTTCTGACTCATCAGACCGCCTATCGCAGTGCAGGTACCTTAGCATTTACAAGCTCTCCCCTGGTACAGAGATGTACCTAAGTCACAGAGCGGAAGACCACCTGTGACACAGCTGTGTCACACAGGTGCCTAAGGCTCTAGGGTTTTCACACAGCTACATACTTTTGTGCAAAGCTATTGACACAGAGCAATTGGCCTCAAAGCACCAATCCCCTTGACCAACACTCTGAGCAATGAGCAAGGTTCCCTTAGACAACTGCTACTATTTCATCCCTCTTGATAGTACGGGTGATTCCTATGGACTCAAAGAAACTAGCAAATCTAGGCTTTATCTGCCACCAGCTGAAGTCACGGCCCTTGACGCATCAAGCCACCATCACCCTGCTTGCAGCTCCCTGCACAGCACTGGCTTCTTCTCAGCTGTGGCACAGCTGCCTAGCACAGCCATCTCTTTGTCCTTGAAACCACCTTGTACCCTTTTTGGTGGCCATCCTTCTCTGGATAACCTTTCTTTATGGAACCTGTAGATTCTGTTTACACTCCATGTAAATATTAGATTCCAGTTTAGGTTGCCATTAATCATCAAAACCATATTGGGGCCTAGATGACCTTTCAATCTCTCCCTTTTTGGTGGTTAGTGGCAACCCAAGCTTCACACATTCAAATATATAGAATTGGAATATTGAAACATGTGAATGGTGCTAGAATATACTCCCCCTGAATCTGTGCATAAAAGATTTGATTAACAGGAGATGCACAGTTTACAAGTTTTAAGCATGGGAAGTATTTTCTGATGACTTGCATTCTTATCAGTTTAGACATGTTGGTTGAATGATCAGAGCCTTATATTCCTTAACATTTTCACTGTCTAACTGAAGTGGATACTGATAATCAATCAGAGCAAGTCATATCAAAACATATGTATATCAGAGCATAGCACATGCAAGACATGCATCAGAGAATTTGATATGTATACCAAAGCATGACAGACATGTATATATCAGAGCATACATATGTATATCAGAGCAAACTATATATCTGAGCATTCACACATGTTTAACATAGCAAAATGTGCATCAGAGCATACCAAACATGTGTAAATCAGAGCATTCCAACATATAAGAATGAGCATATGAATGCATAAGACATGTATCAGATTAAAAGATTTGCATAAGAGATACAATGTTATCAAGACATAAGATAAAACGAGAAGAACCAAGTCTTGATACATCATTTTGAAAATAATTTCCCAATGCTCCCCCTTACACCATACTCTCCCCCTTTCACTTTGCACCACTTCAACTCTCTCTTCAACTCTCTCTCTACTCTCTCCCCCTTTGACACTAAAACACTCAAAAAGGAACAGAGGAGAAAGAGATGCTTCAGGAAGACTTGCTCTTCAGCAACTGAATAACCTCTGAAAGCTGGTTGGACATATCTGAGAGCTGAGATTGAACTTGAGCCATGTTGACTTTCAGATGAGAGATCTCTTCTTGAAGCTGGTGGTGTTCTTTACGCAGAGCAGCAAACTGAACTGGCATGATCTTGTTCTGATAAGCTCTGGCAGGGACTGAGGAGGTGTCATCATCATCATCATCATCTGCTGTGACTGGCACAGGTGCAGCAGCTGTGGCACCGGTGGGGACTGGGCATTGAACAGGTGATGACCTTGGAGGTGCAGGTGGGGCAGCTGTGTGACTGGGAGATGACACAGCTGGTCCAGGAGAGTCTCCAAATAAATCTGGGACTGCAACCTCATCTGGATGATCATCTGCCTGAGGTCTAAGCTGGGTTTTAATAGGCTTCACAGAGAGATCAGGAGAAGAATCCAGAAGACCTGTTCTTTGAAGGATCATGTACATGATGTACGATCCATACCTCAGCTTAGCCTTTTTATCCTTGGTGACAGCATCTATCTCATGAAAGATATATCTTGCTACATCAAAATGCTGATTCTTAGCTATGTGCACCAATATCTGTCAGGTTGCATTGTAGACAGCATCTGTGTTACCCCCTTTGGGTTGAAGAGTGACATTCAGAATCTTGATCAGATACTTGGCTGTGATGGTTATACCCTTGAAATAGACATGATCTGAAGGGGCTTTGGCAGGAAATCTGAAGTTTCTTGGATAGAATTTTCTTCTTACTTCATTAGGAACTGGTGCAAACTTGAAAAGATTTGGCATGCCTGGTTCCAGAGAGGCATGCATTAAGCTGTTGAACTCTGGAGCTGTGATTGAAAGAAGTTGACCTCTTGTCATCCAGAGCATAACATCTTGATTCTCCTGTTCTATCCAAATTGTGGCATAGAACTCCTTGATGATCTCAGGATCATAATCTTGCTGGAGATTGCATAAGAATTCAAGACCTGAGGCTTGGATCAAAGATGGAACTACTCTCAGTCTTGAATCTGTCATTGCTGACCAATCTATGGTCTTGCAATCCACAAAACCTTTTGAGGCAAGAATCTCATGGTATACACCCCTTTGATGATCATTGTGGAATCTGAGGTCTGAGCAAGTTGGAGCTATAAACTCCTGATCTTCAGAGAAGTATGGGTTTGTTGACCTCATCTTGATGAATGAACTTGGTCTCATTGAGGCAACTTTGCTCTTGGATCTCTTGGGATCACTCCTTGGCAATTTCTTGGCAACAGCTCTTGAAATGAACTGCATCTGATTTGCCTCAGTCCTCAGGACATGAGAAAAGATATAACAATACTTTTCTTCCATGTCTTCTTCTCTAACTGAGTGACTGGGAGAGCTGTCCTCATGTTCTGCCACTGTTTCCTCTTCTTCTTCTTCTTCAGCTTCCTCTGCTGATTTGGCACTTGGAGATTCACTCTCTGCCTGATAGTCTTCATCAGAATCAGCTCTGGCTGCTCTTGGCCTTGGAGGAGTCACAGACACACCTCTTCCATCATCAGATGAGCTCTCTGAGCTATCTTTTTGCCCAGCTGACTTACTGACCTGTGCCACAGGAGATGACACAGGTGCGAGAATTGACTGAACTGGGTCAGCTGGCGGTGGCACAGGGGAGGGAGACCGGTGAGAGACTTGTGCCTGAGCTTCTTCTCCTGCCTGAGACACAGCTGGTTGAGACAGCTGTGGACTTGGGTCTGCAGCCACTGGAGACACTTCTGAAGCTGGTTTTGGAGATGAAGGCGCTTGAGCCTTTGGTGCAACTTGATCTTCAGCTTCAGAGACTAGAAACTGAGAAGGAGACAATGGTTTCTGAACATCCAGGGTGGAAATAGATTCAATGCTGGTTGAACTCTGAGATTTCCTTCCTTTCCTCTGGTAGTGACTTGCCTGAGCTAGCCACCAGTGACACAGGTGGTAGCTTCTCCTTCTTAGCAACGAAAGATGTTCTGAGCTGGGCCATAGAATCATCTAGATTCTTTTCTAGCTGCTTTCCACTTGAGTCTAGCTCTGCAAGAATATCTTCTATGGATTCAAGAGCAGTTTTCTGTTGGATCTCTACATCTGCAGGCACAATCTCTAGCCCAGCTGAGGATATTGCCTGAGACTCAGCTAGCACACTTGACTGAAGAGCTGGAGCACTTGCTTGTTGAAGAGGGACTGCTGAGATAGGAGCAGTTGAACAATCTAACTTGATAATCCTCAAATTGACTGCAGCTATCTCATCCTGCAGGACCTTCTTACGGGCTTCATCTGAGCAGGAGGATAATTCCATTGATAAGGCATCTATCCTTCTATGCAACTTGTTATCCTGATATTTTCTCCATAACTCTTTGTACTCCAAAGATGGCTGAGATGAGAGGCGTTCCATTTGCAGAATCAGATCTGTTTTATCATCTCCTAGAGTTTTCTCTTCTTTTCTCAGCAACTCATGAAGCTCTTCCTTGATTGCCTTGTCTGTCTTCCATGTATCTATGTGAACTGAGACATCTTTGGGGGGCAACAGATGGTTTGAAAACTACTGTCTTGAGATCTTGAATTTGAGAATTTAGAGCAGCTCGTTCAGCTCCTGAAACATTTGGCAATAAATCCATTAACTCATGCAGCTTTTTGAGTAGAGCACTGTGAGATCTTCTTTTCTCAGCTTCAGCTCTCCATTCAGCCTCTTCTTCTTCTTGCTGCTGTTTCTTATTCTTTCTGGTTTCAATTACAGTTTCTGATCGAGGCTTCTTATGAACTTTGCTTAAAGATAGATCAGCTGGTCCACCAGCAGCTCTGGTTCTCTTGAGGGTGTCCACAACTGGCGCCCTCTTAGCTTTGACAGCAGCATCTTTGGCAGAAGCTTTCTTAGCTCTCTCATCTGCCTTTTTCTTCTTAGCTTCAGCCAGACTGTCATTCTTATCATCTGCAAAGCCTCTTTCTCTTCTGAATTTGCTTTTCCTTCTGGCCAGCTTTTACAGCTTTAAGATCTTCCAACCTGGACACAGAAACTTTGGCAGCCAGCTCAATTTGGCGTTTTTCCTCTTCCAAAGCTTTCTTCTTTGCTTCCCTCTTGGCCAATTCTGCTGGAGACAAGGGGATTTTAGCAGCTCTCTTGGCTTTCTCCTCAGCATCAAGCTTCTTAGCAAGTCTCCTTGCTTCCTCTGCCTCCCATTCCTCTTGGTTTTTCTTTTCCATGATCTGAGTTCTGATGGCAAGAGGAAGATCATCTGTGATATCCTCAGGCTGATTTCCAGATCCAGACATCTGTAGAAACAAGATAGATAAGAGAGAAGTAGGTAAGAGGTGTTTATTTGATGCAGAGTAATAGCTATGTTAGACACCTGTGTCAGGATGGGAAGACACAGGTGAGGACTTAAAGCATTACCGAGGTCTTAGCCTGTTGAATAGGCACACCTGTGTGACAGGTGAGACCCTAGCGGTGACACAGCTATGTGCGGGGGCGGACAGCAAATTCATGGAATTTTGAGTTTAACAGCAATTTGCTGGTTGATTTCAGGTTGGATGAAATGTAAAGATTGCACAAGAGTAAGACCAACCCTAATATGAATCAATGCGCTACTGGATTAGGCTATCAAGACCTAGACCATGAATGAGCGCAAAGAAGGGTTTTGCAGAGGCTTACTTTGATCGAGATTGAACTTTGCTGCGGATGAATCGACGTTAGAGTTCCACGGAAAGCTTCCTCCAACTTGTTGAAGAAGTTTCGAGGGCGAAACCGGCGAAAAAGATGAGAACTCAAAAATTTGGCGCACGGCGGAAGTCTTGGGTATGGGAGTTCGAAGCGGTTTCTGTGTGGACGCAGCAACTCTTTATATAGGCCGGGGGTTATAAGGTGGCTGTGTCACAGCTGACATAAGGACCTGTGACACAGGTGAAAGAGATGTATACCCTGGCCCTATGGAATTTTGAAAGCATTCACCTGAGACACAGCTGGGAGACTCAGGTGACAAGTATTTCATCTAGTGAACACCAAGATGGATTGATTTAGATGAGAAAGAAAGCATTAGCACTATCAGAGAGTCCTTAAGTGATCTTCTCAGTGTCAGCTTGCCAGAGAAATCAATCAAGCAAAGCTCAAACTGACATGAGTTGATCTAGATAAAAACTTATACACAAAGGAGTGCACTTTACAGACTATAAGATATGATTTCAGCATGATGCAATGCACACACCTGTGAGACAGGTGGGTGACACAGATACAAGATGCAAATGACTGAGATGAAATCACATCAGCTAGACACCAAGCCAAACCTTTTATTGCAGGTTAGAGACATCAATGATATTCAATTCACTTCTCAGGGCACAGAATCTAGTTTCATCTAAGGGCTTGGTGAATATATCAGCTAATTGTTTTTCAGTCCTTACATGGCACAGCTGTATATCTCCTTTTTCTACAGTCTCTAAGGAAGTGGTGCCTCACTTCTATGTGCTTGGATCTTTGGTGATGTACTGGGTTGTTGACTAACTTGATTGCACTTTCATTATCACAGAAGAGGGGTACTTGATTAAAAGATATGCTAAAATCTTTCAAGGTCTGCCTCATCCATAATAATTGAGCACAACAACTCCCAGCAGCAATGTATTCAGCTTCTGCAGTGGAAAGGGCTACTGAATTTTGTTTCTTGGATGACCAGGACACTAATGAGTGCTCTAGGAATTGACAGGTGCCTGAGGTGCTTTTTCGGTCAACCTTACACCCTGCATAGTCACTATCAGAATAGCCAACTAGTTCAAAGTTTGCACCTTTAGGGTACCACAAGCCAAACCCTAGAGTGTGAATCAAATATCTCAGAATCCTGCGGACTGCCACTCTGTGACAATCCTTAGGGTTAGCTTGGAATCTAGCACACATGCAAACACTAAGCATGATATCAGGCCTAGATGCACACAAATAAAGCAAAGAACCTATCATAGATCTAAATTCCTTATGATCAGCAGACTTACCTTCAGTATTTAGATCCAGATGGCCATTAGTTTGCATGGGAGTGTGTATACCTTTTGCATCCTTCATGCCAAACTTAGAGATGATGTCTTTGGTGAACTTTTCTTGTGAGATGAAAGTTCCCTTCCTTTAGTTGATGAATCTGAAGTCCTAGGAAGTACTTGAGTTCTCCATCCAAAGACATCTCAAATCTCTTGGTCATCAGCTTGCTAAACTCTTCACTCAAAGAACGGTTAGTACTACCAAATATTATGTCATCGACATATATTTGGCACACAAATAATTCTTTTCCATTTCTTTTAGTGAATAGAGTTGTATCAACTAAGCCCATTTTAAATCCATTGCTGATTAGAAATTCTTTCAATGTATCATACCATGCTCTTGGTGCTTGTTTTAGACCATATAGTGCTTTGTGCAATTTATAGACATGGTATGGTTTCTTGTCATTTTCAAAACCAGGTGGCTGCTCAACATATACAAGTTCAGAAAGTTTACCATTTAGAAATGCTGACTTGACATCCATTTGGTAAAGCTTGATGTTGTGGCGAGCAGCATATGTCAAAAGGATTCTGATGGCTTCAAGTCTTGCCACTGGGACAAATGTTTCTCCAAAGTCCAGACCTTCTATTTGTGTGAATCCTTACGCCACAAGTCTGGCTTTATTTCTTACCACCAGTCCATTGGTGTCTTGCTTGTTCCTGAAGACCCATTTGGTTCCAATCACATTATGGTCTTTAGGTCTTTCCACCAGTGACCATACTTCATTTCTCTCGAAACTGGTTGAGCTCTTCATACATAGCATTGATCCAGTCAGCATCCTTTAGAGCTTCACCTATGGTCCTGGGTTCAACATTTGAAACAAAGGAGTAATGCTCACAAAAATTAATAATTCGAGATCGAGTGGTCACTCCCCTATTAATGGCACCGATGATATTGTCCACAGGGTGATCCTTCTGCAGCCGGCTGATCACAAGGGGATCGGGGTCAACTGCCTGTGTCACAGCTGATGGAGTTGCTTGTGACACCGGTAGTTCTTCCTGTGACACAGCTGGGTGCATGAAGGCTTCTGCGTCAAGTTAATCATTGGCTGGGTTGCACTCGAACTCTATATCATGAACTCCAGTGTCTTCAAGGATTGATGCAGTAGAGGGTTCTTGATCACTTGGTGGGGCAGGCTCCTCCTTGATGGTGGGTCTGATCTCACCAGTGGACTTCTTCAGAATATCCTCATTTCCTACATCAATAGCAACTTGCTCTCCTTGGGAGCCATAAGACTCATCAAAATCCACATCTATAGATTCTTCAACAACCTGAGAGGAAGTGTTAAAGACTCTATAGGCATGGGAGTTAGTAGAATAACCAAGGAATATACCAACATCAGATTTAGCTTCAAACTTAGTTAGGCGTTTGCCTTTCCTAAGAATGTAGCACTTACTACCAAATACTTTGAAGTATGATATATTAGGCTTGCTGTTGGTGAGCAGTTCATAAGGAGTTTTCTTGAGTAGTGGATGAAGATATATCCTGTTGATAGAGTGGCAGGCAGTATTGACAGCTTCAGCCCAAAATCTTGGTGAAGTCTTGTATTCATCTAGTAGAGTCCTTACCATCTCTATCAGAGTTCTGTTCTTCCTTTCCACCACTCCATTTTGTTGTGGAGCATATGGACCTGAGAATTCATGTTTGATTCCATGCTTGTCCAGAAATGCTTCCACCTTGGAGTTCTTGAATTCACTCCCATTGTCACTCCTGACCTTTATAAGATTCACCTTCCACTCATTTTGTACTCTGACAATGAGATGCTTGAATTTCTTGTACACCTGTGTCTTCTCCTTCAAAAAGAACACCGAAGTATACCTAGAAAAATCATCTACAATGACAAAGCCATATTTGTTACCTCCTAAGCTCTCATAGGTTGTTGGACCAAAGAGGTCAATGTGAATGAGCTCGAAGGGAGTGGAGGTTGTCATGATGTTCTTAGGTCGATGGGCAGCTCCAACTTGTTTGCCGGCTTGACATGCACTGCAGGGTTTGTCCTTTTCAAACTTCACCTTCTCCAAGCCTATAACATAGTCATGTTTGCTCAGCTTGTTTAGGAGCTTCATCCCTGCATGTCCTAGCCGCCTGTGCCACAGCCATCCAGCACTGGTCTTGGCCATTAGACACCATGGAGCTGCTGCAGGCTGTTCATAGAAGTTCACAGTATATAGCTTACCAGACCTGCATCCTTCAAATACTTGAGAATCATCAGATAGTTTGGAAGCTATAACCTTTTCAGGATAGAAAGTAACTTTCATGCCTGTGTCACACAGCTGTGACACAGACATCAGACTATAGCCTATCTGATCAACAAGCATTACATTAGATAAGGAGTGATTCTCAGAAATGGTAACTTTACCAACGCCATTTACCTTTCCTTTAGAGTTGTCTGCATAGATCATATGTTTGCTTGGAAGATTTTCACTTGTGATCTCTACAAACTCCTCTCTGCCTCCAGTCATATGTTGTGTACATCCACTGTCCACAATCCAATTAGTTCCACTGGAGACAGTTTCCTGCAAGATTAGTGATGACACTTAGGGACCCAAACATGTTTGGTTCCCTTTGCAGTTTTATCATAAGCAGAAGTAGCAGATGTATATATAGCATATTTGTGTTTAAGGTTAGCAGCATCAGCAACAGATGATATGACTTTAATCTTCTTTGGCTGGCAATCACCAGCAACCTTAGACACATGGGTTAGTGGCCTGTTAGATCTGCCTGTGACACAGGTGGGTGCACAGCTGTGTAAGCCACCGGTGACACCGGCAAGAGTAGCCTTAGGCACCCAGATGGCAGGCAACCATTTTGTCAGGCGCCTGCGACCTATGTACTTGGCCACTACTTTTCCCTCCATGTCCTTCTGCAAAACATAGCCTGGGTTAGAAGGAATGCTTGCTTCATTCCTCTTTCTCTGCTCATGACCAACACTCTTGTTGTCATTAGTTCCTGCCTGTTTCACAAATTTTGCTGCAAGACAAGTGTTAGTGGCAGCAGGCAGTTTATCTTTAGCAGTAGAGACAGAATAACCCAAGCCTTTCGGCCTTCATTCTTTCTCAATATTTCAGCTCTTATAAGCTGATAGTTTTGTATGCCAATGTTGGCACTGCAGAGATCTTTTCTCATGAGCCTCTTAAGCTCTTCTAGCTCTTCCTTGAGCTTGTTGTGCTCAGCTGCATCCACAGAGTTAGTAACAATAGAGGTTGAGGCCTCTTTAGAGTTGTCTACCACTCTACCTGTAGATGTTAGAACATTGATTCTACTAGCACAGTTTAAACATGATTCAATGACAGTAGGAGCAGGTAAAGGCATAACTTCAGCAATATTATCAAAAATAGCAATGCATAAGGCATGCTTTGCCTTTAACTCTTCATGCTCCTTAAGAAGAAGCTCATGTGCTGATCTGAGCTTCTCATGAGCTATCTCCAGGTTCTCATGGTTTAACCTGAGATCCTCCCTGTCATCTGTGATTTCATCACAGGTCTCTTTTAGCTCCCTCAGCTTATCCCTAAGGGATATGTTTTCCTTCCTCTCCCTGCAGTATCCCTTCTCTGTTCTCTCTAAGATATCCATTAGTTCAGCATAATCAGGGAAATCATCTTCAGTTAATACCTTAGAGTCCTTAGCCATGAGGCATAAGGGAGCAGGAGTGGATGAAGCTTGATCAGCTTTGGAGTTCAGCTTGGAGCTGTCTGACTTGGCTGTGACACAGCTGGGTGTGTCAGCCATGGAGATTGCTATCCCAGCAACCTGAACTTCTTCTTCTTCTGATTCTCCATCTGAACCAGAGTCATCTGAAACCCATGCTTGCCCTACATAAGCTCTTGCAGTAGCCTTGTTCTTGGAATGAGAAGGATGCTTGCCGAAAGTCTTCTTCTTGTTATAGAAATCCTTCTTCTTCCCTTTGTCCTTCTTTTTGCTGGGGCAATCAGCTGTGAAGTGGCATTCCTTGCCACATTCAAAACACTTGTTGTCCTTGGAGGGCTTCTTGCCTCTGAATCTATCTGTTGATCCAAACTGCTTCTTCTTCCTATAGAATTTTCTGAAGTTTCTGGTAAGAAGGAGCAACTCATTTTCTTCTTCACTTGACATGTCATCAGATAGATCATCACTGCTATCACTGTCTGGCAGTGGGGCTTGAGCAGTGGTCTTCAGAGCAATATTCTTCTTGGGTCCTGAGGAGGAGCTGTGCTTGCCCTCTTGCTTGAGCTCCATCTCATGAGTGAGGATTCTTTCCAGCACTTCTGTAGGCTTCATCCTACTGAAACCCTCTTTCTCCTTGAGCATCAAGACTAGGGTTCTGTAAGGCTTGGGCAGTACAGATAAGAATTTCTTGATAACATCTTCATCCTCAACTCTGTTGGAACCCAATGCCTTCAGTTGATTGGTGATGAGAGTCAGTCTTGAGTACAGAGAATTTATGTCTTCTCCATGTTCATGCTCAAATCTCTCCAGAGTTGATTCCAACAGCCCTCTCTTGGACTTCTTCAAGGTGTCACTGCCCTCGTATATCTGCTGCAAGGTATCCCAAATCTCCTTAGCAGACTCCAGTGTGCTGACTCTGTTAAAGTCATGTTCTTGTAGGCCCATGAAGATGGCAGTGGCAGCTCTGGCATTATTCTGGATATTCTTCTTGTCGTTGATGGTGGGAGCATCAGTCTTCTCTACTTTATAACCTGTATCAACAATATCCCACACATCTGGATCGATCGCGGTAAGATGCATCTGCATCTTCCTCTTCAGAAAGCATAATTAGATCCAGTAAATACAGGTATTTTACCCTCGTAGCCCGACATCCTTTACTCTGGCAGTTAAGCCAAATCAAAGAGCAACCTGCTCTGATACCAATTGAAAGGACCGAGATGCCGACTAGAGGGGGGTGAATAGTTGGCTTATAAAATTTCCCTCTTTTAATCTTTTGTTTAAGTTGTCAGATTAACTTCACAAGTTAATAGTGGACAGCTGTGACACAGGTACGTGACACAGGTAGAAACTATGTGTGAATTAACACACAGCTGTCAGACAGGAGGAAGGCACAGGTGAAGAGTTAACCTAACACAGGTGCTCTACTTAGACTGCTTGTTACACAGGTGCTGATACAGGTGAATACAAGTGAATGAAGCAACTGAGTAATAGGTGATCACACACAGCTATAAAGGAAATCAAGCACAGGTGAAAAGGTGAACTTAGCAGATCAAGTCTAAGAGACACAAGCAAGCAAGTATAAGCAGATATGCATGCAATACAGGAAAGTAAAGGAGACTCAGGGTTTTTCACCAAAGTTCCCAACTCTTTACAGAGAAGGTACGTCTCCGTTGGAGAGACCACTCCTAAGAGCTGGCCAGCACCAAATCGTGCTTCTTCTCCGAGTACCTGATCCTTCAGGACTCTTCCTTTTGCTTGTGGAGATCATTTTGCCTTGCAGCAGGTAGACCTCAGAACACCTTCACAAACTACTGGTTCAGCCCACACAAGCTTGGGTGATACCAGCAACTCCTACACCCGTCTAAGAGCAGACAATCTCCAAGAGTAACAGATGATGCAGCAGCAATCTCTTGGAGGAACCTTTGCTCGTGCTCTAGCTCACAAACCCACTCGAACTAACCCTTAGGCTCTCGGCTCTTGTGGAGTGGTTGGAGGCTTTGCAACGGTCGTATGCGAATCACTGATTTGAGCAAGGTTGAGGACAGAGTCCTCCCCTGGTCCCCTATATATAGGGTCCACAGGCACCTGACCGTTACCCTGTTGCCACGTAGGATTAAGTGAGCCACCGGTGTCAACCACTGGTGACACAGCTACACCCTACGCCCAACTGTACCCGGCTCAGGCAGACCGACACCTGTGTCACCGGCGGCGCACACAGGTGAACCCTTAGCTGATAGCCGCACTACTCAGCCCGGTCCTGGCACATGACATGCCCTCAGCATACTTCAAACTCTAATACCTATAAGGAGAGAGCCTCCGACAGACTTCTGACTCATCAGACCGCCTATCGCAGTGCAGGTACCTTAGCATTTACAAGCTCTCCCCTGGTACAGAGATGTACCTGAGTCACAGAGCGGAAGACCACCTGTGACACAGCTGTGTCACACAGGTGCCTAAGGCTCTAGGGTTTTCACACAGCTACATACTTTTGTGCAAAGCTATTGACACAGAGCAATTGGCCTCAAAGCACCAATCCCCTTGACCAACACTCTGAGCAATGAGCAAGGTTCCCTTAGACAACTGCTACTGTTTCATCCCTCTTGATAGTACGGGTGATTCCTATGGACTCAAAGAAACTAGCAAATCTAGGCTTTATCTGCCACCAGCTGAAGTCACGGCCCTTGACGCATCAAGCCACCATCACCCTGCTTGCAGCTCCCTGCACAGCACTGGCTTCTTCTCAGCTGTGGCACAGCTGCCTAGCACAGCCATCTCTTTGTCCTTGAAACCACCTTGTACCCTTTTTGGTGGCCATCCTTCTCTGGATAACCTTTCTTTATGGAACCTGTAGATTCTGCTTACACTTCATGTAAACATTAGATTCCAGTTTAGGTTGCCATTAACCATCAAAACCATATTGGGGCCTAGATGACCTTTCAGTAGCCACAATGAAAGAAGTCCAGGAATACTACTAACCATCCATGCTCGGGCGTGGGCGTTCTTTCGCTCCCTACAGGGCGGAACTCGACCCCGAGCTGCGAGTGGATGAGGATGAGTACCTCTAATGTCGCGAGCTGATCAGAGGTCAGCTCTGATCGTTCCCAGGAACCCTTGTGAGCCGTGGAAGTAGCTCTCGTCATGACCAAAGGGAGGCACTTCTTGGCGAGAGGAAGAAGATGGAAGATGAACAGCTAGGAGCAAAAGTAGTAAAAAAGAATCTGGACCCATAGTCGGTCTTATAAGACCAAGAGAGAAGTTAGGTATCCAGCGGTTGTTTCGGCCATGATTATTGAGCTACGTTCCATCGCAATAAATGCACGCAGTAACTTTCGGCGCACAATCTCAGGTTTTTGCGGGAAAACAGGGAGAACAAGCGCATGAGGCGCGAAGGCGTGTTGTGGAGCCCAACATGTCAGCAAGATATAGCTAGAAAAAGGAGGGAAAAGAGATCTTCACCACCACGCAAAATTTCCTCTAAGACGGTTTAACCCCTTGGGCACCCGCCGAATCCAGATAAGCTTCACTACGGAAATTATGGGCCTGCCTTAACCACTCGGTGGGGCACTCGTACATTCCTTCTCAGAAAAAGGATGACTCGAGGGCTTAAAAAGCTACTCGGGATTATCCATTACCTGAGGAGAAAAACAAGTTGCTTCGAGTAGACGAGCCAGCTTACTCGGAAGGAAGCATCGCCAACCCAGGGATATTTCTGATCAGATGTGCTTCCCGATTCGACATGTTCTTGGTTAATCCATCACAGCCTCATTTCACGTACTGATGAGGGTCTTGATGATGAGTAATACGTTAATACCGTATATGGAGTAGTATCAGTATACAAATGCCTTAGATACTCGGAGCAGTTGACGTAACAGCCTAGGAATCTAAGAGATGACGAGTCCTTCCATGATAAGGGCAAGGAAACCTTTGAACTAGGAAGTCAATCTCTATGTTTAGGAATGACAGGTTAGAGATAAGTCCACGACCACTACGACTCGGGTCATCCTCTATATAAAGGACTCGAGGACCACCCAGAGGGGGGAGGAGGATCGAAGCCATACACAAGCGAGAAGCCTTTAGAGATTGAGCCCTAACCTCCATGAGAAGATTTCATTAGCCATCTAAATCTACTCGGAGAAGGACCAGATTAGTTTTAGATCCCATCTAGGATAGCCACTAACATCCCCTTTGTAAGATACTTGAGATTCAATATATACCAACAGGACGTAGGGTTATTATCCCACGAGAGGCCCGAACCTGTATAAAAATCTTGTTCCATATTCCCCGTACTGCCAGATAACGGTCTTAGGGGTCCCTACCCTTCAACAAATCTCTCTGTCTCACGACTACCGTAAGATCGGTGGTTTACCAATCGTTGACAGTATCCTTCCACCTCCACTAGCAGTATGAGATAAATCACCTTACACGTCTTGCAACTTAATGAGTGTTTATGATTTATCTAAAAATTATTAATTATATGGACCTAGGCCTAATATATCTAACAATTGTTATTCGTCAGTTACAAGAGGAGAGGAGGGGTCAACACGTAGGGTGTGTTACGGATAGCTCCACACTATAGATTCACTAGCGGGGGTGGGTGGAGCTGTCTCAAACATTCCAACTTTACTTTTTTAGTAGAGTGAAGTTCCGACGGGGTGGAGTGACCTTTTTATGTAGAGTGGATTGGAGTGTCCTCTCTATTTGGAAGAGGAGGGAGTAAATTTTAGGTTAGGCCACAGGGATACAACGCTAAAACCCTGTGATTGCATGACAGGAAGTTACGCTGGCGTTGCCGCTTCAGTGAGAAGTCGATGCATGTTTTGCACGCGAATATGCTTCTCCAAGGAGTTATCTAAGCATCTGTCAAGTATTTCTCATTGGAGGTTGTGGCTCTTCTATGGTTACTTTGGTGTTCTCTCTATTTAAGCATTCGTATTGAGCGTCTATAGCAGTAGAAATACTCGTAGACCATCTTCGATGCAACATTTATATAGATGTTTAAAGAAAGAGAATAATGCCATATTAGAAAGCGTCTATTTAATAGTCATTACTTTTGATATAAACAATTATTTTATAGATGCTTAAATAATTTTAAAAAAATAAATGTATGACTCTTGTCGAAACGACAATTCCAACATAAAAAATAAAGTTGATGTTCACAACGGCAGAATGTGTAGGATTTTTTTTTCTAGCGTCTGCTGTGGGTGCCGCATTAGAGATGACCTTAGAAAGAAATCTAGGCAAGGATGCAACAATCAATACTGACGTATAAAAGTAAACTGTCGTAACCGCGGAAAATTTGCCTGCGCAACTTCATTCTAACTTCCGGGTTAAACTAGTTGATCGATTCATGCTAGATGTTGCGATTCTTTCGAGAAAAAAGAAGAGAAGTGTATCATATATCATACGTCACCTTGTAGTTTATGACCACAAATCAATCCGTGTCAGGACCTCAGAATATTAAATAGATTTAAACATGACGTGACACTTGAATACCCAATCAACTACTCGATTTACCATATGCAAATTATTAGTGATTCGAATGACTTTTGTTTCACGAATCTTATTTAAGGTCGATTCTAGGTCAATTGCATATTTTTAGTTAGAGCTATTTTAATTAATATAGATGCAGAAATGCCATGAGATAAAATACACTTAATTTTATAATTATCATTAATTGTCTAATTACACATGTTTACAACATAGGGTCATTACAAATCATAACAGACGCCTGTTATTAGTTTTTATTCATCTGATGCCTTGCTGTTACTTTATTCTTGTAATTTGTTACTAAATACCGATAAAATATTTCAAAAAAAAACTGAGAACTTCAAAAATTAAACTGGGACAAAAAGTAGGTTCTGGCACACCATTGGATATCACAGCAGTGATTATGTTCAAAGATATTATCAAGATGATCTTCAGAGCTGATTCAAGGTATTTTCTGAGAAGTGCCGGTAATTTGTCAACAATCTTGTACTGCAGTTTGATGATGAGCAGAACCATTAGGAAACGGACAAAAGAAAAGCTCCATCATGATTAGGGAGTACAGTATTAACTGCAGTAAGACCTTTACCTGTAATAAAACGCTCTCTGATTCCATACAAATCCGGTTAACCAGTGCACACGCAAGTCCTGACTTACGTGATGACATTTCTGAGCCTCAGCAGCATGGAGCACCCATTGTTTTGACCAGGAAACAAGCAGCTAGCAATAGCCGTCTCACCAATAATGTCCATTTGATGCGCAAGACCACAAGTCATGCATCTCCTGAATCATCTTTGAAGTAATCTCTACAGGAAGAGCAATAGGGTGCTTCACGCTGCAAAGTAATCTATAATCTCGTGCCTCTATAGGATCACTTGGGCTTCCCTTGTCATGCGTGCAGACAGTGGCGGAGCCAGGAATTCTTTGAAGCCTTGCAAGCCATAGAAATTAAGCACGTAACTATGGTTTCTTCCTTCCTATGGTTTCTTCCTTCATTACCGCGACGAATCTTACCAGTGACACGGCGTCAGCCAGCTGTGTAGCCCAGGCAAGTGCCTAGGCTGGAGGCGTGCTGAGCCCGCCACTGCGTGCAGATGACATCTTGATTTCAGCGCCATCAAAAATCTTGTTTGGTCTCTCATTCCGACATTCTGGATTACCTTTCAGATCTTGGGCTATGATATAGTAAAATTTCTCTGTACAACGTGGGATCAGTTCCTGTAATACCACAATAATAAGTTGTTATATGAAATAATTCTGGTGAGGCACCTTCAGTGAGCAAAGCAATTTAACACCAATTATCTAAGTCAGTAACTGATTGGTGCTATTGCATGTAATTATTGACGTTAAATTGAATGATTCACCAAAATTAATTCATATAATAACTGATTATTACAATATTACAGGGACCAGTCTCGCACTACATTGAGAAATTTAGCATGGTCTTGGCCCAAGATTTCAAGGGGAATTATTATCAATTGGAAGATAGCAAGATTTTGATGGTACCGGAATGGATCTATATTTATGCAAGTATAGCATTGGACCAATCTCATCTCGACACATGATCAAGAAGGGAAGCTAAAGACCTCATAGAGACATCAGAATATAAACTTTTTAGCAGTTTTAAGAATCCTATTAAAGATGATTACTTTGTAGATGACAGGGTGGAGACAACAAATGCTAGCTGCTTGTTTGCTGGCAAAATTAATGGGCACTCCAAGCCGCCAAGGCTCAGAAAATTGCTCCAATGCAACAAACAAATCAAGGAAGTGTCGCAATCTAAAACGGTTCTACATTCAATTTAGCAAAACATTAGGCGTTCCAAACTGCCTATAAATCAATACTAGTTCGATTTAAGAAGTAAATAGTTATACCTTGTGGTGAAGGGATGAAGGGAACAAGTGACAAAAAGAGTGTTGCTCCCCAAGCCTTCCCTACACCTGCATTATAATTTGTACCTTTTGAACAACGCAAAGAAAAACTATTGTCATCAGATGAAAACGATAATATGTAGGGATGCATCTGTGGGATTAAACAGGATGTGATCTAGCAATGTGGATTGAGGAGTGTGACAATAATTAACAAAGAACATTTATCATGGAGTATTTAGTCTAATAGCACCATATATTCTACTTCACATACTGTTTCGGCAAAAAGTTCTACTTCACATATTCATATGAAACAAACCTCTCAAATCACTGATTGCAACATATGCTCTGGAACACACAAAATTTAACGCCAAGGGAACAAAAGGAGACAATAGATGTGATGGGAAAATGGGACATTTCATATCCAGTCGCTTCCATTTGCAGTCACAAGCGCAACTAATTTTGATCAAGTATTGGAAACTCCATCTTGACTCCAGGCAGACAATAAGTGAAAGTTCATGGAATAGAGTGATGGAAGTATGGAGAAGACATCAATCCTGGACCCAGAACAGTAAATGTAACATGACCAAACTCACTTCCATCAACTGATATTCAGACAGCAGTAACCAGGTTCCAATAAATTCAAGACCAACTCAAGGTCTGATTGCAGTCACTATTTCACTGCTGAACAAATGCACACTATTCCGAAAATCCCCCAGAATAGAGTAAATGTAACATGATCAAACTCACTTCAATTAACTGATGTTCAGACAGCAGGAACAGGTTCTAATAAATTCAGGACCAACTCAAGGTCTGGTTGCTCTCACAATTTCACTGCTGTACACATGCACACTCTTACAAAAATCCCAGAGTTGTTGTATTCACATTTATTCTTCCAGGTAACCATGCAAAGGAGCAAAGTAGTTCCTACAACAAACAAATGAACCGTCCAAATAAGGTATTCATTCAGTTTCCACCAACCAAACTAGCTAAAGAGGCATATGTCCTAGTACTAGCATAACATTTTCTATCCTTCATCATGGAAAGCATCTCCAAGCATGCACCAGCATGGCCCTTCTTATGTAGGCAATCAATTAAAAGTTTCCACACAATCTCATCATAGTTGTACCCTATGCCAAGTATGTCGCTAAAAATTGACAAAGCCATCCCATAGTCTCCACTATCACAAAGGCCAGAAAGGAGAAGGCAACATGAATTTAGCCCTTGCTGATAGCTAAAATGGGTCATCGATCTAAAAAGTTTGCATGCCTCACTGTACATTTGTAAGTTACAATAGCAACCAAGTAGATAATCAGACATATCTTCATCCAAAAGAATGCCGCTTTCCTGCATTTTTAGTAACAGCCATGCCACCTCCTTCAGTCGACACTGATTACATAAGCCCTTCAGCAGAGCTTTGTATGTGCTGATACCAGGAGCAGCATCATATTTACACATCTGTTTACAGAGCTCCTGCAAACTTCTCTCATCTACCATCTTCCATATTTCGTCATTATTGACTGCCTCACTGTCATCCTTGTTACATATATGCTTTAGCAAGATAGAATATATTGCACAATCTGGATCAAGAGGAATAGAACGCATCTCCGCATGTGCAGCAAATGCCTTCTCAATCAGGCCAGAATCACTATACGCCTTTATGAGAGCATTATATGTCACCACGTCTGGAGAAACCCCTGCTTCGCGCATTTCAATAGCAGCTATGCCTTCATCTTCTTCCTTATTTGCTCCTTCAAAGTAGTTCGTACTGATTTTCAGTGTGTATGTCCATTTGTCAGCTTTGCAACCTGAAGAGATCATTTGCTCATACATCTTGGCAGCCTCCGCAGGCTTCTTCTCGCAAAAGCAGCCGCCCAATGAGAATGTTAAATGTACAAGCTGTCGGTTCTATCCCCTGCTTCTTCATCTTATCTAGTAAATCCGTAGCCTCGCCCAATCTTTCCTGTTTGCACAGACCATCAATAAGGGTATTGTAGGTGTAAACATCAGGTAAACAATCCTCTGAAACCATCTTCTCCATCAGTCCAAAAGCCGAATCAATATTTCCTACTTGACAATGTCCACGAATCAACGAATTATATATGACGTTGTGTACCCTGATGCCTTTTTCAGAAAGACAAGAAAACAGAGAATTAGCCTCCTCCACTCTACCTTCATCACAAAGAGCATCTATGAAGATAGCATAAGTTTGTCGATCTGGAAGGACGCCATACTCCTCCATCAAATCAAGCAAACGATAAGCATTCTTCATCTCACCAACACCGCACTGACCGGAAATCAGCAAGTTGAATGTAACAGTATTCGGCGACAACCCAGCCCCAATAATTTGTGACAAGATGGCCATCGCCCTATGCACTTTACCACTACAACAGAATCCATTGATCACCTCATTAAAAGTCTGGACATCTGCGCTGACCCCGTTCCTCTCCATCAACTGCAAAACATCAAGAGCAGTCTTCACATCACCAACCTTGCAATACCCATCGATCAACACATTGTAAGTGACAACTCCAGACACAAAGCCCTTCCCAAGGGCTTCATGCAACACCTTGGCACCATGCTCCACCTCACCATGCTTGCACAGGCCATCAACAAGCTTGGTGTAAGCCCAGCAATCCGGAGCAGGCCCTTGCATCTCCATTTTCTCCAACAACCTAAACACATCATCAAACCTCCCCTCCTGACAAAGCCCACCAATCAGCGCATTATAAGTTACCACATTCGGCACCACACCCCTATTGAACATTTCACCCACCAAAGCCTCGGCATCCCCAACCCCCCTACCCTTGCACAGCCCATCGATCAGCACGGTGTAAGTGTGCACCCCGGGCCTGCACCAGCTCCTCGACATTTTATCGAACACCCTCCAGGCATCGTCCACGCGCCCCACGGCACACAGCCCCTGGATCAGAATAGTGTAGGAGAATGCGTCGTGGGAGGCGCCCCACCGACGCGGCATCTGCACGAACAACCCGCACGCGGCGGCGAGGAGGCCACCCCTGCAGAGACCGAGCATGAGGGAGTTGTAGGTGAAGGTGTCCGGCGCGAGCCTCGCCTCGCGCATCCGGGCCAGCGCGGCCCTGGCGTCCGCGAGAAGGGCCAGCTTGCAGTGCGCGTTGATGAGCGTGTTGTGGGTACAGCGATCGGGCGGCACACCGCACTTCAGCATGGCAGCGAAGGCGGCGAGGAGGTGCGCGAGGCGCGGCGCCCCGCCGCCCTTGGAGAGCGCGATGAGGGCGGCGTTGTGGGATCGGACGTCGGAGGGGTCGCCGTACGGGGGAGCCGGCTCGGCCGGGGATGGAACGGCCACCGCTGCCGCGGAGGTGGAGAGGCGGAGGGCGTCGATAGATTCCGCCGCCGCCAGCGCGGCGGCGAGAGGCGGCGCATGGTGTGGAGTTTAGGGTTTTGGCGGAATGCTGCTGACTGTGTCGGTTTAGAATTCAGTGATTACATGAGGACGAAGCTAGAAATTTTAGCAACACGGACAGCGTTTTGTTCTAAGGGGGTGTTCGGAACGAAGGAATTTTTGAAGGAATCGTGCAGGTTTCTTTTCCTATGGAATTTTTCCCGGGGGGCGTTCGGTACACAGGAAAGAGTGCTTCATTTTCCTTAGGAAAGCGAAACTTTCCCGTGAAAATCGCAGGAAACAAAACATCCACCGAGACCAAAGGAAAAGGCGAAAAGCACGGGACTCTCTCGCACTCCCGCCACTCCAATTCCCCCATGGAGCAGAAGGAACCCTAGAGAAGGCGCGAAATCGAGATGGAGAACCAACGGAGCACTGTCGTCCGGCGAATCCACCCTCCTCCACCTCCCCATCTTTCCCCTCCACCCCCTCCAATGACACAAGGGCTCGACGACCCGAAATTTGGGGGAAGTGAACAAATTTCTCAAGAAGGTAACAAATCTTGTGCAGCTGGTCATAGATTTCTTCTTCTACAAATTTACCTGTTGATTTCGGGCCTGTTCGGCATCTCTCCGCATCCACCAAATCCGGAACTCCCGCTCCGCATGCCCGATCCCCGCTCCCGCTCCCCGATCTGCTGCGTTCGGCTGCGGTGCTCCTCAGGTTTGAGGATCCTGGTAGCTGGCATGTGGGGCGGGCGGCGAGGCGAGGTTGGGCGGGCAGCGCGGCGACGGGTCCGAGAGGCGGCGTCGGGACGGGCGGCGGCGCAGGAACGGTCTGGGAGGCGGGGCGAGGGGAGGCGGCGTCGGGACGGGTGGCGGCGCGGGGACGGCTCCAGGAGGCGGGGCGGGCGGGCGGCGGCGTCCGGAAGGGCGGCGGCGCCACGAACCCTGCTTGTGCGGCGCAGGGATCCGCCATGGCGGCGCGGGAGCAATATTCTGTGCTTTCTTCCGTGAGGGAGTGAGTAAGGGAAGGCAGGGAGGTGAGGGAGATCATACTATTCTTTAGCTTCAAGTCTAAATTAAGCTGATCAATTTGATTCTGCAGATGTTGTAAAACTAACTTCATTGCCAGTGTACTACTTTTATACACAAGACTAAAAATAGCTGATCTATAAGCTGCACTTTTCACATTGCTAGGTACCTCTAAGAATTGTGCTAGAGCCAAGTGGAATCATCAGATGAAGGCATATCTCATTGGACTCTTAAAAGATCACGATGTTCCAAAATACCGGACACAAAATGCATGGAGTAAAGAGGCCTGGAGAAGTATTGTTGATAAATTCAATCAAAGATTTCATTTATCCCTCACGCTAGCTCAAGTGAAGCAAAAGGAGCAGGATCTAAAGAAGGATTTCAAAGTTGTAAAAGACTTGATATCTGAAAGTGGTTTTGGCTAGGATCATGACAGAATGATGGTGGTGGCTCCGGATAATGTTTGGGCTGCACTACAGGCACGCAAAAACAAGGACGCCCTCTAATGGCGAGAAAAGTCATTTCCATACTTCGATGATCTTTTCGCTCTATATGATGGTGAGCTTCAAATCATTGACTTAATTGGCTTAGTTTTGTTTTACTGATTGTTATATCTGTTTTTTTACATAATTCATGTAGGACGGTATGCTCAGGGAAGGAGTTGTCATGGCATGGATCATTACACGAACAAAGCAGCAGAACTCTCACAGGTTGCAACATCATATTCGCCACCATTGCAAGGTCCAGAGGCGCATTTGCACACACCTACACCAACCATACATGCTCCAGGTGATTCTTCCATGCAGTTTGACATTGAAGAGGATATTGGAAACACAAATTGGTTTTCCAGCAATGATACATTCAATCAAGTGGCGGCAAATTCAACTCAAGGAAATGACTCGACATTACATGCTCCATCACAAGCTGAAACAGTGCCAATTTTCTCACAACATGTTGGATAGACCTTGCAAGAAATCCCACAAGTTGTACATCGAAATCCTCGGCCATCTAGCTCAGCTCCTGAGGCTACTAGCGCCAAGAGAGCAAAAAGCGAAAGACCAGCACCACTAATGATGATTTTCATGAGAGATACCTGAAACTCAAGAGGGAAGAAATAGACCGGTTTGCAGCCATTGAGGAGAGGAAATTAAGGGACCCCTTTAGCATCAAGAAATGCATCAAAGCACTTGAAAGGTTAGAGGGTCTACAGATGGGAGATATGCTAAAAGCAGTCGACATCTTCACCAACAGTAAGGAAAATAGGGAAGTATTTCTATCATTTTCAAGTAACGAGTTACGGTTGGGCTGGTTGACTGGAAAAGTCCGGAATACCTAAACAAATGGATATGAAACATGACACTTGGAAGTAGTATTTTGCACTAAGGGAGGGCTAGCACAAACTGTGATATATTTTGTGCATGTGCATTTCTAGGCACATGTTTATGATCCTTGGCATAGGTAACTTGTAGTAGGCTGTGATATATTTTGTGCATGTGCATTTCTTAGCACATGGTTATGGAAATGTCAAACTCGTTTGACAGTTAATGCAATGTTATATAGGTACAGTGAGTGCCCTTATCTCTCATCTTTTTTTCCTGTCAAATCTATCTATTGTCCTGCATGTTTGTTAATGTTAGTTTATTGGTGTACTACCGGTGCTGTTTGCATGTTTCAAATTCTGTTACATCTGTAGTTCTGAGGACATGGTGGGAGAACGATAATGGTAACAAGCTGATAAGAAAGTTCGAGAACAACTTGGCTGAACTGTAACAAGCACTGTGAGTGCCATACCTTCGCGTTGATTTTGTTGTTAGCTCTGTAATTTTCACATTCATTTTGAACATCATTTCTGCTAAACTGGAGTATGATCACACTCATAGCATGTCATCTGCATGTATTAAGTGGTGTACAGTACAATCAAAATTATTACATAATATAGAGTAAATTACAAAGTACATATGAGTTATCTTCTAGCAATGTAATCGGCCCACATTTGCATTGCCATGGCATCTCGCATCTCATTTCCAGCTTGTCGGGAGTTGTTAAATGACATCACATCGCTATTGTATTGGGCATCTCCATCTGGTACTTCCTTCATATTGCTTTCATTGATATCCATCGTACATCTATCGGGCAATGTCATATCTCCATCATGTAGCCGTATGAAATTGTGCAGTACACAACAAGCTACAGCAGTATCAACTTGTGTCTCAATATCAAACAATGTAGCTGCTTTTAGTATGGGATACCGCGCTTTTAGTATGCCAATAATTCTTTCGACATGATTTCGTAGTTGAGCATGTCGAAGGTTAAATAATTCCTTGTAGCATTGTGGCCTTTGTCGAGTTCTTCCTTGCTCTTGTAAATGATATCTAGTTCCTCGGTATGGAGCAATGAATTGAGGTGTATTTGCATAACTTGCATCTACAAGATAAAATTTTCCAGGAGGTACGTTGAATCCACGGTTAAGTGCATCTTGCAGTATTCTTGCATCTGAAGCAGACCCCTCCCATCCAGCATGTACATGTACAAACTTCATGTCAAAGTCGCATGCAACCATTACGTTTTGTGAAAGACCTTGCTTTCTATTTCTATATGGCTCTTGTTGCCCAAGCGGAATAGTCATAGGAATGTGAGTACCATCAACAGCTCCAATACAATTCTACAGATTTAATGCTACAGTTAGTGATATGTATAAGTTAAAATTTACTCAATACCAATTCACCATGGTAGGACTAGAAAACAATTACCTGAAAGTACGAAAACTTTGATTGGCGTAAGATGTGATGCTGGTGTACAGAAGGTTGTATATAGTTGCATGTGAGTCGTGTAATCGCGTTGAGCACGACGTGAAAGTAAGTACTAATTGTATCCGCACTGGGCTGGAATATGTCTTGTAATGTTCTGTTGGTTGCGTTTTTTGATACTGCATATAAAAATATGGCTACTTGCTCTTCCATGGAGACATACCTTGCATCCTCGAGAAGGCGCTTTTCACGCAATTTTTGTGCTAAAGCTTGAAAGATCTCTCTCTCTCCATATGGAAACGCCATTCGCATAGAACCTCATGACCGGTAAGAGCTTCATGCACATAGGTAGCTCCATTCAGAATGGATGTATGTATTGGTCTCCTCTCGGATGACTGGGATGAGCTATTGCCTTCTAATGTAGGGAGTATGAGAAATACAAATTCATCTTCATTTCTTGATCGCCGGCTATAGTTTGGATCCATTCACCTTCAGAAATGAATGAACTGCTACTTCTAGGATGAACTATGGGTTCCTAGAGAATTGACACTGGAGGAAAAGAAATGATATATAAGTTGTTGGCAAGTTCATGGTATGTGCTTATATAACAAGAGGAGGAAGCAACGGCTAGTTCTGTTTCCTAGGGAATTGTGCAGCTTCAAATATTTCCTTTGTTCCAAACACCCCCAAATGTTTTCATTCCTTTGTTTTGAAAACCTGTAGTTTTCACTTTACACTCAATCCTATTCCTATGCATTTTCCCTTTCCTCTGTTTTGCAAAACTGTGTTCCGAACAGGCCCTAACTTTCTTTGTGCAATCACTGTCCACTGTCATAGAATCAACTTCTGGTTTGAACATCTCTCTCTCTCTCTTTCTCTCTCTCTCTCAAAAGAAGAAGAAAATCTTCTGGTTTGGACAAAGAAAAATTATTATACTGCTCAAAATATTGTAGTTGTGACAATAGATCGTAAATTTGCTACTCCATGCTCCACTTTCAACCTTCTTAAAAAATATATAACCAAAAAGTTATAAAAGAATATGCCAAGCAATAACAAATAAGTAGTATTTCAACATAAATCATGACACGAGTCACAAACAAGATAGACCATAAAAGATGTGACATAGTCGAGTATGGCATAGGTGGAATGAGAGTAGGGTAGAGCTCAATTGAGCACGGCGATAAAGCTATCACTTGAAATAGGCCAAGCCTGGTTGCTCGAGATGTTGAACGTGCGTATATTTCTATCACAAAGTACGAGTATTCAACTAGTTATTCGCTTTAAAATTAAAAGATTCAATATATAGAGGAGAAAAACACTTATTTGTAGTGTAAATCTCTTATCAAAATGGTAACTTCGTGAGGCTTATACCCTGCCATTTTTCATAGAACGGCCATGATCAATGCTAAGAACATCGGCATCCTTTACCATTCTAAGCATGCCAAATGTTTTTAGCTCACTCATGGCTAGAAAAAATAGACACTAGTCTAATTTTCTTAGACAAAGTTGTGACAAATTTTAGTAAAAGCACCACAATCTTTCTCCACGATGTCATCTTTAGCTATGTTTACCATATCATTAGAATCACCCATAATAAAATACTTCAAATTACTTATTTAAAATAGATTTTCATGATAAAAGAAAATTAGAATTGTTGTCACTTAGGACTACCTGCTCCAAGCATTTTTCTACCTCAGTTATGGCTCACCTGATTCATCGATCCCATCTAATTCATCTCTCAATAGTTTGCGCTAATTACTTTCTCTTTCGTTTCTCTTATGGCTTGTTGGATGAGTTGTTTCTTTTACAAACGAGGTTCTAACTATCTTCGTCTTCGATTAAATTAGGGTCATTCCTATTGTCATCCTCGACCCAGCAGAGAACAAGCTGAAGAAGAACATCGAGCACAGTCACTTGAGATCCTACATAAACCTAAATTGGTTATAACATGTTTTAATCACCACATTAAAACCCACTTGTAGCAACAGCAGGATAAGGGCTTTACATTCACGTATCGGCTAGGGACACGCCTCAAACTTGGTAGGTGTGGAATCCAACATCGTCACTCCAGCATGCTGGAGACAAGACCTAGATTGGAGGTCACAGCAAGAGCACAGGAACTCGGAGATCTGCTATGCACTGCACGCAGGGACCCCTCCTCCCCTCCCCCTCTGGCCGGCGTGGGATCTAACATCGTCGCTCCAGCACGCTATACAAGACCTAGATTAGAGGTCACGGCAAGAGCACACGAACTTGTGAGATCTGCTATGCACTATACACGGGACCCCGCGGACCGAGGCAAGGGGGGCGCACGGATGACGCCAGTGGGAGCGGTCTCGCTTGGGAACTACCAAGAGCGGTCTGCGGACTGGATGTGTTGGCTAAGGGTGCGTTTGGTTCAAGGGCAAGGTTGGATAGGACATGGCCATTCATTTTTATAAGGATGGGATGAGCCAATTTCTTGTTTGGTTCAGTGAATTAGAGTGGATTGGATGGACCAAACCCATGTTTGGTTAAAACTGGATGAATTCAATTGGGATGGGGCCACTGACATGTGGGCCCCATTCGTCAGTGACCTCTCTCCACCTCTCTCCATCCTCTCTCTCTCTCTCTCACTGGCAGGGGAGCCACGGGCGGGGCGGAGCTCGGGCGGGGAGCGGTGGGGCGAAGACCGGCCGGGCGGAGCTCAGGCGGGGCGGAGGCGGAGCTCGCCCGGCTAGCGGGGAGCAGCGGGGCGGAGGCGGAGCTCGCGCGGCCGGCGGGGAGCGGCGAGGCGGAGGCGGAGCTCGCGCGGCCGGCGCGGAGGCGAAGCTCGCGGGGAGTGGACGACGGAGGGCGGAGAGCGGACGACGGAGGGCGGAGAGCGGCCGGCGGAGGACAAGCCCATCCGGCTTTTTTTCCTGAACACCTCTATCCAGCATCTTAGGGGAATATTCCCTTGGGTGGATATCCTGATCCATCCCCATCCATTGAACCAAACACTGGATATCCACAAAAAAATGGGATGGCCATATCCCATCCCACTCCATCCAGTGAACCAAACGGACCCTAAGTGGCTAAGTTATATATGGCTCGCTTAGTAACGGAATGAAAGATAGGGATACACATTCTCATCACGATCTTCATCCAGTTGATAATGTGATTTTTCGTCATAAATAGCATCAAGATGGGAATCGCCCTATCGACTTTACCACTCCAACAGAATCCACCATTGAACGTACATACATCTGGCTTGACCGCGTTCGTCTCCATCAGCTGCAAAACATCAATCGCAGGCTTCACATCCCATCGATCAGCACAGTGAAGTGCCAACTCCGGGCGCAAGGCCCACCACCGGTTGCATTGCACACACCCAGGGAGCGAATTAACAAGCAGACATACCACAAACAATGACCATTCGTAGCAAAGCAACATTACCTCTGAAAAGCCTACACGGCTCCTACATCCTCTTCGGTTCTTTGTAAACTCGGAAATGGAGGGAACACCTCACTAGTTACTACATCTAAGATAGATCGGATGCCTGTTTATACCTTGATCTCATTAGTGCGCCCCTTCAGTCAATTGCAAGCTTCAGTCCGACAATCCATCGCCGGAGTCCACGTCCACGGAAGCCGCACCGGCTCCGCGGTAGGCAGCAGTCTCCTCTGCGTAGCGTTTTTTATCCACTTGAGACTGCTCGAAATATGGCTGCCTCTCCTCAGCTGCAAATTTGAAAAGTGGAGATGATTAGGCCGGAGGTTTCTCCACTTCTCCCACATTTGTTTGATTTTTCAAAATTTAAAATGGCCAGTATGACTGAACGACACTGCCATCTAACTTGGGGGCATGCTACACAGGAAGGGTCTAGAAATATTACCTGTCATCTTTTGCCACCTCTCCCCAAGCTTCTTCGCGATCTCTGTGGTAGCCAGTTCTGGATTGCTGTTCTTCAAATTCTGCATTAGAAATGCCCATTAAAGTTTAAGGATACATACCTCCATTGTTTGCTTAATTTGCCGATGCTAGGTAAAATGTCTTGCGAAAGAATAACACATAGATTCTACAACCTAACAAATTTATGTTAGCCTTGCTGGGATCAAAGCAACCATAGAGCTATAATGAGAAAATGAAATCTTATCTTGGTGACATCATATCGGTTCTTAAATTTGCAAAGCATCATAAAATAATGCAAGACTTAAGGACTTGATAGTGTGCAACTAACTGTACAATTTTGTCACCACTTAAGCAAATATTTTTTAATATGCACGGGTGCAAGTAACTTACAGCTCGCTCAGCCTTTGAGAAGTACATGAATGGTTGTATTGCCCTTTTAGGGGCATTAGGATCTTTCTTCTTTTTCTTCGGCTTTCTTTTCTCTGAACCTTCCACATCCCCACTCTTTGCCTTCCTCTTCGCAGGTGGCTTTGAGCTACTAGCTTCCTTTTTGGAAGATTTCTGAAACAAGTTCATTACAACAGTGTCTTACTATCAATACTCTGGTTCAGGCTGAGTCTTCTTAGGGATACTGCAATAATAAATTTAGTTACCTCGTTTTCTCCTCCACTTAAGCTAGCATCAGAACCCTCTTCAGAATCATCACTAGGGGATCCACTGTCGTCCTTGTCTGCCACAAAATCTTCATCCTGAAATTGGAAGAGAATTACAGTAAGATGTGCATGCAAATGAAGAAAGTATTCCAATCCAGGAAAATATTGACAAATAATAGCAAAGATTGCACTAAGGCAATACCTCTTCATCACTTTCTTCATCACCAGCCTGATTTTTAATTCGCTCCAGATGTGGATCAACAGCATCATCATCAGTGCTCTGAAGAACAGCTGCAACACCACCAGTTCTACCTTGGCCATCTCCAAGATTCAGGATTTTCAAATGCTTACCACTTGAACAAGAAAAAAGAAAGAAACAAGAAGTACTTATCAGCTCCATACAAATTAAAAGGTACGATGATGATTAAATCAATAAAACAGGGCATATACCTGACGAAGTTGAAGAGGTTATGGTATTCATTCCTTTGGATATTTCTGAAGAGATGTTCTTGATCATTTTTCAGCTTGACCAGGAGATCAAAATAGTGAGATGACATACTAGCACCCCCAGCACCATGACGCTCAAATTCAACATACTCAATCTGCAGTAAATAACAGCTTAGCACAAGACAAATGGATGAAGAACCATCAATCATCCCAGTAATGTAAAAAAAAAGACCTCCTCATGCAGAATGAGTGTTGGGGGCTTTGGCAGAAAGAAGAAGCCCTTTTCAAGAGGATAGAGCAATCCATCTTCAGCTTTCAGTGATGATTTCACTGCATACCCATCTTGGCAACTGCGGAACGTGCTTGGCCTCGTCACTTTAGCACCAGACAAGCCACGAAGGATTTTGGAGAATACCTCATGTATTAGACCCTATGGATAAATCAAACACTTCATGAGTTCATTAGTCTATCTGGAGTTCTATGCACATAAATCATGATCCCAGAACAACTGTATATGAAGAACAAGGGTACAAGTAGCAAATGAACAAACATAAGGGGCCGATCACTTGATCAGGACCCTAGAATGCACGGGCAGATGAAATTAACATATGGGACTACAGAATGCTTAATTCAACTGCAGTACTTGACCACAAGCAGTTTATCACTAAACATATTCACAAGCAGAAAAATTGCACGTCAGTGGCATCCATGATTAAATAAAAACTACATGCAATTTTGCAGATGTAAACAAAGACTATAGTCTGATGAATCACAAGTTATGTAATCAGTGCATTGGAGGGTTCCCAGTGTTTCAGCAGTACATCATCAATAATACACACTGTTCAAAGCATTTGATAAGTAAAAGGGATATGTACTAATAGAATAATGCAAGAATTAATCATATAGGCAAATGTAGACCCTACACCCTACAAGTTCAACAAACAATAGGGTCAAAAACATGTGCCACCAACAGAGGAAAATAAAAGCAATAGAAGCTAGGATCAAATTTTTAGATGAAGAATGTTAAACTTAGACGAATGCAAGCAAAGTTTGCTTGCTGAAAGTGAATAAATATATCACATTGTAAGAGCCCTGCAGCCTATCTTTGTACTTTTCAGCCAAAACCTCCTCACTTAGTCCCAGGTCCCTTTCAACTACTGCCTCTGTCTCAAACTGTTCATAAAGTAAATGATTGTTAAATGTCTATAGAAGGAGAACTGTAACCAAGTTAATGTGAAATGAATTGTAATACAACACCTGAATAACAATGTGAGGATATAATGTTTGTCCTTTGCGAATTGGCGGATCAAGTGTAATAACCACAAAGGTATGAGGATTGTTTGACTGAATAGGTGAAAAAGCATAAGCATGAAATCATATTAGCTTCTTCTTGACAGTATGCACAACAAATAAATAAAAAGCACAACACATAATAAAGATATGAAAGGAATAGAACCTTTGGCAAAACAAAGAGGCGAAGAATACTGCTATACTGGATTTTGAAATCATTAGCTTGTCCTTGGAGTCGTAAGAATGACATATGAAGCTCAACACTGTATCGACCTCTGAATTGAAAAGGAGCAGTTAGCTATTTCATAAAACAGAAAATAAATAAACATTGAATAGGGTATCCTTGTTTCTAAAAAGGCAAATGGTCTATAGTTTCAATATTTTCCCACCTTGGAGTAAGAATGGCAATTCCATCAAATGTAACAACGGCCTCTTCTGATGAGCCAACATCAGCTATAGCCAAGATCTTCTGCCAAAAAATCTAAAAAAGAGAAAATATTTCACTATTTGCACCAGATATGCATGCATGTTGTGTAATATCATGCTTATCATGCAAGCTCACATGAGCTGAAGGCCGATCCTCATCTCCAACAAATTGAGTATTTGAAGTTGGTACATGAAAACTTAAATCCATCAGTGAATCTTTCTGCAGTTGAAAGGATGAAACAAGAGTTACATCAGCTGTGTTACTAACAATCTTACGAAAAATAGTAGTAGTAGACACTGTACAACCGTTAAATGTAGAGTATGAAAAGTGCAATTATTCTTTTTTGGAAAATCGGAATCCTATAGCCACTCAATGGTGCATTTAGTATTCAACACAATTAAAGACTTGAAAATTTTATCTATGGGCTATGTGGCCTAACCACGGGAGCAAGTTATACCTAAAATACCTAAAAATGAGATTGAAAGAACATCTACGGCAGTGCAATCTCTAGTTACATAGGTGAGGAACTAATAAGAGACAGTATAAAGTGTAAGAGAGTAAACAGATAGCTTATGTAATCTTAAACATATGCACCAATGTTGAGATTTGTAAACATAAACTTCTACCTCTTTACACCCAGCAAACAGTAAAGTCACCAAAAGCCAACCAAACAAATAACATTTTACAGAACTACAGATATATTTGGATGCAAGGGAACATATTCAGGCAAACCACTAACCTCATTAGCCCCAGTAGTATCATCCACATGGAACTCTAGAACAACATCTGTTTTTCCTTGCATCTGAGTTTGTGATACATCTGCTAGAGAGACTTCAAATGCTTCCTTTGAACCAACGTTAAAGCTAAGCATATTGCCTGAAATGGGAAGAATAGGAAAATGAAACAAAACCAGACAAAGTTTACAAGAAGGCAATGGAGTACCAACTACAGACATACTATAGAGAGCTCAGCTAACCATTAATTTCAACTGCTCCCCAATTATGGCCGCTAACAGAAAGCTGCTTCTCCTCAGGTGCGATTCCCGTGTTCTTTTGTATGAAGTTAGTAAGGTTACTAACATCCTATAAAGAATTTGAACAAATATTTCTCGGGTTACAAAGGAAGACAATAAGAGTTTCAATTATCCTAGATAGACAGAAAATTGACACAGAAAGCAGGTGTTACTATGATTGTACAAACCAAATCACAGACACGACTGCATTCTTCTCTTATTTTTTAGCATCTATTCATGTCAGATATAGATACTCACCCAATTTCCCTAGGAAAAATGGTAGAGGAACTATTACCTGTTCACGGAAGCCTTTGAACATGTAACGGATGCCCTCTTTGGTCCCAACACTAAGTTGATAAGATCTGGGGATTTTCATCCATGTCATGGAAACTATATCAGCTTTGTCAACCTCAATGGTCTTTCCTCCACCTTGCTTCTTCCATGCAAGCCCTCCCGAATAAAGCTTAAACTGACCAGGGTTCTACAAGAGCACAAACCATCACAACACAACAATAATTTTTGCATCGCAAGTGATCCACTAACAGTGACCAATTAAATAACAATCATGAAAAAAGTAGAGGTATTGGGCTTGGTTTATATACTCCTTTTTTGCAATGTTTTCTCTCTTTTTTTTGAATTGGGTGTTCACTAATTTGGAAAAATAAACAATAATGAGTAAACACAAATGCACATTTCTACTTTGTAAAAAGGAAGTAATGAGTGCTTCGATCACATCCAAGTATGATAAACAATGATAAGGATAGCAATATAAGAGGAATAATCCTTAAAACAAGTGCAGGAATTGAGAATAAAAAGGTTTTAAATTCTAAAACTCTTGTGATTATGGAGGCCATGGTCTGCGACCTTGCAACACGATGCAGCCCTAGCGCAATAGGCACAAAAGAATGCCAAACTGCACACGGCACCTGGATGATGGCAGCAATTGCGTGAGATATTCGGATGGCAAGAGCTATTGCATGAATCGATGCTCGGAGCCTGCTGTTTCTAGTTGAGTGTCCAAATAATTCCATCCAAAGCTAATTGGATTGTACTAAAATAATTCGTTTTGCCTGGTCAAAATACGTGTCCAAGTCCAACAAACAATGGCGGATCACAAAATTACCCTTTGGAGCAGTCTCCGTGCCTCCCAGAAGAAACCCTAGCGTGTAAACCCTAGAGAAATCATGCGCCATACGACCCCCAACACAAATTCCGGGGGGAGACCCGTTCGCCAAATCGCTGGCACGGAATCGAACAAATCAAGCGGAAAACCCTAACGAAACAACGACGCCAACCGATTCGAAGCACCGCGTAACAAGCTCGACGGGGGGTGGAGGAGGAGGTGCACTCACGTTCCCGACGCGGCCGCCGAGGGAGATGTTGTTGAAGAGGTGGCCGTCCGTCATCTCGCCCGCTGCCTCCGCCGCCGGTGACCGCCGCCGCTACGAGCCTCTCGACTCGCTCTCACGCTCGTGGGCGCGTCGCCTCCTCGGGTAGGAGCTTTGCGGCGAGGGGAAGGTGCCTTTCGGTTTGGTGTTGTGGGAGAATTTGGGCGTCGCATAAGCGTTGGACAGAGAGCAAGCCGTATCTGCAGGCGGGGTCGATACCTGGTGAGGCGGACGAAGGGTACGGAAGCCCTGTAACCAAGCAGCCGGAGCTGGTCAATTGATTGATGAGTTTTTTTTTAAAATATTATTTTTTTCCGTAAATTGCAAGTCTACACCTCGGTTTGAAAAAATTACAAAAATAGCGCTCAGTCGGCAACCGAACTGCCGATTTGTCCAAATCGGCGGCCCAATTGCCGACTACAGGTGCTATCGGTGAGTGGTCTGCCGACTTGAGGCATGTCGGCAAGGAGTTGGCCGACTTGGGGCATGTCGGCACGTCGTTTGCCGACTTGGGACTTGTCGGCATGTGGTGTGCCGACTTGGTGCTTGTCGGCATATGGGCCGCCGACGTGTCCTTTAACTCGGCCCACCTCGCACCCCGCCACACGCACAACACACTCACACGCACACACGCGAGCGGCGGCGGCGGCGGCGGCGAGGCTTGAAGGGAGGGCGGCGGCCGGGGGCGAGGCCGGCGGCGAGGCCAGCGCGGCGGCCGGCGGCGAGGCTGCGGCAGCGGCCGGCGGCGGCCGGCGGCGAGCTTGTGGAGCGGCGGTGGGGCGTGGGAGAGAGAGGAGAGGAAAAGAAGAAAAGAAAAGGAAGAAAGGGAAGAAGAAGAGGAAGGAGAGGAAGGAGAAGAAGAGAAGGAAGAAGAAGAGGAAGGAGAAGAAGGAAGAAGAAGAGAAGAAGAAGGAAGAAGAAAGAAGAAGAAGAGAAGAAGAGACTTCGTCCGCGGATTTTTTCCGTCGGTCCGGTAAATTCTAAAGTCAAAATTTATTATTAATTTAGTTGTAAAATTTATCGATTGTAGTTATAAAAATTATCGATTGTAATACTGTATCGTGCATGTGCTTCGTCGCTGCGCCATTACCAAATCATATGCAATACCGACGGATTAGGGGGGGGGAGAGAGATCTTAAGTCTAGGTTGGTAGTCGTAGAGTTGCAGTGAGTAGTGCAGAATGCAGATGCGGGGTACAAATGATTAGGTCACTGTGCAGAAAAGCAAAAATGGGTTAGCAACCGCTGGGCAAACGAAAGGCGTGGATCTGCGAGTTAAAACTGGAAACTTGCAGTCCCTTCAATTCACTAACGGCCGGCTTCCTGATGTGCCATTGCTGTACATCTGTTGCAGCTCTGGTTGGTCGATTATTTTTTTCGTTTGATAATTTAGGGTGATTAGAATCATACGCAATTGACGATATTAGAAAATAGTTATACAGAATTAAAAATAATGAAAGATATAGTTATGCAATGAACATAATTGATCTTATTGCAAAATCAATGTCTTACTTCATAGATTCGAGAGAATAGGAGAACAGTAGCCTGACAAACAGTCAGTTCAGTCCGATTCAGGTGCCAATTCAGGTGCCTAATGAAACAGAACCCTTATGGATTTGCTAGATTTAGGGTACAAAAAGTATTAATATGTTAGGTAGGTATATGAATCTATCTCAGATGTTTTAGAAAAATATAGCTGTGACGTTTTAGAAATTGAATTTCATGTGTGGTCGCATATATCACGATTTGATCATAGAGTTCACGTTATTAGGAAATAGTTGTATAGAAGTATAAATAAATACGGAAGAAATAGAAGTGGAGTAGGATTTGAGAATAAAGAAAATAGAGTACGTAGTGAAGAAATAGTCGTAAACCTAGTTCGACAGATGTACCTATACATTACGAGTCTCATACATTTTGATTATAGGTTAATTTTACGAAATTATGTTACGGATGACAGGAATGTCTGATATAGTGAGATTCAAGATTTTTTATGGTCCTGGAGAAGTGAGGACGAACTCGAATGGAGTTGATCTTAGTGCATTCAGTTACACTGCATTGCCTCTGCAAAATCCCGAGTCGTTGAACATTAGAGAAGCTAAAGACTGGTTCACCCGTAGCTTTAGTCTTGATACGGATAAGTATACTGTCAGCATTCAAGCTGTGTTTACAATGTCCGTAAGTTCTGTGCGCTGGGATTTGATGACTGTCGAAAGATCGAAGGAGTGGACTTCTTGGCTTAGGGTCTGCAGCGCTCGTAAGGAAGATCCTGTTGCTTTGGTGCAAGCTGTTGCGAAAGATCAAATGGAGTATCATCGTACAGCGTATGAAGACGATCACACAACTGCATCAGCGCAAGGGGTAACAGAGTACGGAGCCGGAAATCTTTCTGAACCAGCGATTCCGGGAGGAACGAGACAGAACCATGGTCCTACTGGACGGGCGGACGAAGCTGAGGAATTCGAAGAGTTGGTGCAGGCTATGGAACAGGAAGATCTAGCGGGCGTTGCGCAAGACGACGACGAGGAGTCCGATGATGAAGATACTGATGAGAACGAGGAGACTTCTGATCGTCAAATTCCTAACGGGTGGGAGCAAGAACTACTGGGTGGTATGCGTGTGACAGATGGGCATGAGTCATCGTGGGAGTTCAGAAGCAACGAGATAAAACATGGCACCATGTACCGCACGAAGCTCGAATTGAAAGATGCAGTTGCTCTATGGGGTATGTCCACGCAAAGAACATTTTATGTTCAGGTGTCTACCCCGACTCAGTACACCGCGAAGTGCAGCAGTAATGGCTGCCCTTGCTATGTGCATGCTCATGTCCCGAAGTACGAAGTCACTTGGATTGTTAGCAGAGTAGTGCCTCATAACCGCGTTCGATCCAATGTCCTCGCAGAGCATCGTAACATGTCTTCAAGTCTAATTGCAAGATTGATGTTCTCGGAGATAGTGGAGAAGAAAGATATGGAAGCGAAACATATTCAAGTTGCAATAAAGAACAAGTATCAGTTCTCCATCAGCTATGGGAAGGCATGGCGTGCTAAACAGAAAGCAATGGAGATGCGATTTGGGAACTTCAGAGATTCATATCACAACATTCCGTACTTGCTATGGACACTACAAGGCAGGAATCCTGGCACGTACGTCGACATAAAGTATACTTTGTCATCCGAGTCACCAGGATTTAAAGAGATGAACCGGGCCTTTTTCTCGTTCGGAGCTTGCATTCAGGCATTTCAGCATTGTCGACCTTTGATGTGTGTTGATGGTACATTCTTGACAGGCAAGTACAGGGGGCAAATCCTCACCGCTATTGGAGTTGACGGAAACAACCAAATTCTGCCACTGGCTTTCGCATTCGTTGAAGGCGAAAACTACGCGAGCTGGCTCTGGTTCTTCCGAAGACTGAAGCGAGGTATCGTGAAAGATCGACCGAACGTGTGTATACTCCATGATAGGCATCCCGGTATATTGAAGGCCGTGAAGACTCTTACAAACCCCGGCTCGGATGAGCTTGAACCCTGGCCTGATATGCAAAGCCGCTGGTGCATTCGCCACCTGGGGGCTAATTTCTACCGGCAGTTCAGAAACAAACGTCTTATGAATCTCTTCAAGAGGCTATGCAAACAAAATCAGCAAAAGAAGTTTTATAAACTATGGGCTAAGCTTGATGAATTCACTAAGACAGAGTTAACTCAGCAGAGGAAGAAAGCCGCGGCAATTGCAGTAGCAGCGGACGAGGAGCCGAAAGAACTATGCGCTCTACCTGGTATTGACCCGCCCGGTGTTAAGAGGAAGAAGGGCGGACGAATCAAGACCTTCTCCGAGTGGATCGAGAATGAGCCGAAAGAGAGATGGTCCTTGCTCTTTGACACTCACGGTGCAAGGTATGGTATCATGACGACCAACCTGGCGGAGGTGTACAACTGGGTACTTCGCGGACAGCGCGGTCTACCCTTAGTTGCTATAGTCGAGAGCATACTTCATGGGATAATTCGGTACTTCCAAGAGAGGTATCAGACAGCTGCATTGCACATGAGCACGAACACTGAAACTCCTTTCTGCGCGACTGTCATGCAGTACATGGAGGAGAAGATAGCAAAGGGGAAGATGCACACTGCCATAAGGATTGGTAACCTGCAACATAGGTATGAAGTGCGACTTCGGGATAAGACAGGTTTTGGAACCGCAAATGAGGTTCGGACGTTCGAGGTTACTATCGGGTGTGAACAAATTTCAACCTGTACCTGCACATGCAACAAGCCTTTCCTTCTACACAAGCCGTGCTCGCATGTGCTAGCCGCGTGTGGTTTAATTGGTATGGACTCTTCCTCTTTCATGTCACCGTTTTATTTAAAGGAGATGGTCCTTGCAACATGGAGCGGCGAAATTACTGGATTCCGTGCTGTGGATAACTTCACCACAGTAGAAGAGGATCAAAGGGAATACATACCTCACTGGAGCCTACTTCGTGTCAACAAGGGGCGGCGTAGAGTTCGACGGATTCGCAACGACATGGATGAGTCAGAGGCTGGGGGCCCTACAAGGCAGTGCTTGCATTGTGCTGCATATGGCCATCGGATGAAATATTGTCCGAAGTTGAAGGACCAAGCGGGAGGTGATCCCACGGCAAGTTCATCGGCAACCCCTGCAGCTTGGACTGGTCGAGGCCGTGGACAACATGGGTTCGCGGAGTGAGAACAAGGCCGCGCCCTGTTACTTTCTGAATAATGATTCGTATTTTCGCAATTATGTTTGAAATGTAGCACTGTGTTTGTAATAAATAAAGGAACTTGTAATATGCCCTGATATCCCTGGTATATTATGTACTTCAACTTCTTTGATGTGATGTCGTATTGTGTTCGAAAATATTTATAATAATTGTACTGAACTTCTAAAATGTGCCTGTTTGTTTCCATTCAATTATGTACTTCAATATTTCCACTGATATGACAGTCCAAAGTTATATTTTCCTTCAACACGCGTGCAGGTATGACGGAGTTCGAGTTGCTCGATGCGCGAGTGGACAGTAAGCACCGGGCGAAGAAGATTGCCGAGGGCGAGTTCAGCCCGGTTTTCCGGACCCGTACCCCCCGTGTCGCCTTGAGGATTCACCCAGCGTGGATCAATAGATACGTGCACGCGAGAACCCATGTAATGATGTCACGTTCATATCTAATGTGCTTTTAAATTTACAGGTTGGAGTGGGCGGGTCTACTCTCGCTGGCACGGATGGTGGAGGGCACAGACGAGGACTACCAGCTGCTCGGTGAGGACGAGGAACCTCCTGACATGGAGGTCAGATCTAGACATTTTCCTTTCGACAGCGCTTTGTTGACGTGCCTCGTCGATCGATGGAGGCCGGAGACCCATACGTTCCACTTTCCTTGGGGAGAGATGGCCCTGATGCTGCAGGACGTGTCTTACCTCCTGGGTCTCCCGATCGCGGGGACAGCGGTTGGACCTTTGGAGGCTTCGCCCACCTGGCGGGCGGACCTCGTGCAGCGCTTCGCAGGTGTTCGTCCCCACGACGATCCCCTGCAGCCTATCGACGAGCGGCAGAAGCACGGTCCAAAGTGGGCGTGGTACCGGCGGTTCGAGGTAAGTGCGAGAACATATCTTCGTAGTGCTGTTGTTTTATGAAGTTCTAACTAAATAAGCATTTCGTGCAGCTAGCAGAGCTTGGTTGGCCTGGTGAGCACTTGACGAACCACCAGGTCACTCGTTCGTTGGAGGTGTACGTCATGTGGCTTTTCGGCTACGTGATGTTCACCAACTCTCACGGCGACACGGTTGATGCGCGGCACATCGAGATTGCGAGACAGATAGCAGACGCGCAGGATCCCGCCGATGTCCCACCCCGGAGTTGGGGATCGGCCGTTCTTGCGGCCACTACGCGCGCGCTGTGTGACGCCTGCACCAGGTGCACGAAGAAGCCGTCGTTGTTGGGCTGTCCCCTTCTACTACAGGTTAGTTGTTCGTGGTACTACGCTTTGAATATTACATTATGTTAAATTACATTATTGTTGTTGCAGGTTTGGTCGTACGAGCGTTTCCCCGTAGGGAGACCGTTCGTGAGCGCAGACGATCCTTACAGAGTGGAGTTGTACCACAACAACCCATTCGGGGGACCTACTTTCGGTTCGCTGTGGACACGGCGTCGGGTAAGTTCGTGCCTATAACCGTACATACTTCTGTTAGTTGGAAGATTAGAAGGCTCGAACTTACGTACTTCCTCTTTCATTCTACAGCCACAGTTCGCGTCCGCACAGATGAGAAACTGCTACGTCGCGTTCACGGAGCAGTTCGACTTCTTGCCTCCAGAGAAGGTCACGTGGGAGCCTTACACAGAAGAGGCGAGACTGTATCGCGCTCCCCACGGCCTGTCACCATGGTGCACTACGGATGATGCGTACTGGATGACAAGGAAGAAATTGGTCTTCGACATCTGTGTCGAAGACTACGCTGTGCATCGTGTGATGCGACAGTTCGGTCTACACCAGGACGGACCACCGCCAGACGCAGTTCCTGTAGATCGTGGCACGCATGGGTACGTCCGATTTGTCTTCTCATTATGGAATGAACAAAATGACTTACATTTGTCCTGCACCCTTACGCAGCTGGTCTCGTAGAGGGGGGGCTGTTAGGGCACAGGAGTGGACACAGCTCCTGCACCCTTACATTGAGGCTTGGGCGGCGGCTACGGCGGACTGTTGGGATGAGTCCAGGGCCTTCGACCTTCAGGCGCATCGGGCTTACCTCCAGTGGTATGTTAGTCGGACTCGTATTTGCCTCCTTCCATGCATGGAGCGTGATGAGATCCAGCCAGCACGCACCACAGATTTGTACCCAGCAGACAGTGCGCGTTTGAGGGCAAATGCGGTACGTTGTACGACGTGTTCCAAACTATGTGTTAAATTAGTTTGTGCATTTCTAATAAAATCTTATGTACGTGCAGGCTGAGGTGGCACATGAGCTTCACACCCACATCACGACGGAGCTGGCACGATCGAGGACAGCAGAGGACTCTACTGCGTGGTCTCGTGCGGAGGAGCTGTGCCGTAGTTTGCTCCGCGCTCTATCCTGCACACGGGCGTCGGATGTGCATGACCCGCAGAGATGGCGTGGAGCACACCTCCCTCGAAGGCCGTCCGCGATGCTGAGTACTCCCCCAGGTCCTTCACAGGCCGGTGGGTCGTCCTGGCAGGCTCCGCCTCCCCCAGGACCTTCACAGGCCGGTGGGTCGTCGTGGCATGACCCCCTGCTCGAGGGCAGGCAGCTCTTTCCCTGCGACATGCCGGCGAGCTCTCAGCGCACACCTACGCAGTTTCCGGCCATGATCCCCAACCCGGGTACGTAACATTTTCCTGCTTCTGGAATAGATTCAACATGTTTGCACGCACTCAAGACGTATTGTCTCCCACAGGTTTTGTTCCCTTCTCACAAGGACGAGGAGGTTCGGACAGCCCGTCTCAGTACTTTGCGAACACTCAGTTCGACCCTGCCGACGGTTCTGCGCTCGTAGGGGGGTATCCTACACCGCCTTCGCCGCCGCCAGTCACGCAGGATACCCAGCCTACTGCAGCTCAGCCTGAGGAGCACTTGTACGGCAGGGGCCGTCGTACCATTGTTCCGCCGGCACAGTTGACGTACTCCGACTTCCGCAAGAGGCCGCGGAGGGGGCCGCGTCGAGGAGGTGGACAGGGAGGCCCAGGAGGACCCGCACAGGGAGACTAGCACCCGTATTTGTTTGTAATAGTTATGACAGCATCTTTTCGATTTTTATCTATCAGCACTTCGTATTTCGAGTATCATTAGTTCTACTTAATTGCATGGAACACTCTTTTTATTTCTTCAAAATATAGAGTTGGATACATCGTTACCACTACGCATGGCGTGACAACACGGTACGATAACATTCGCATACATCCAAACAACCTAATAGAATATTGAAATAACTACTCAGGGCCTTTTGGATATTTTTCCTTCCTCATACGACGAGCGTGAGCTTCCTCCCCTTCTTCCTTCGCGCGACGCGCCATCTCGCGCTTCCTCGCCCTTTCGGCACCACGTGCCTCCGCAGCTCGACGTTCCGCCTCCTCCTTTTCTTTGCGTTGCATCTCCTGCCAACGCTTTCTCTTCTCCTCCTCCTCTGCCTCGTGCATGCGTTCCTGAATCCGACCTCGAGCACAGTTAACCTTCCACATGAGTTCTTCCTCATCCTCTTTCGATTGGGTAACGTCCAGCCACTGTATATAGTCACATATAGTAGGTGCAGACTGCAAGCAAACGACTGTTACCATAGTATTGCATCGTGTTAGAAATGCGGGTATGTGCGAGTTTTACCAGTTGACTCCGTCTGGACATGCCAAACTTCGGTGGCTCTTCGTCGTAGTTAGCACACATAAAGAACCTTCTTCCGTACGTGTACGAGAACTCATCCGACTTCATCAGTCTGCACGGATCTTGGCACCAGCAAAGGGGAACTTCGACACCTGCGGGCAGGTCGGCAACCATCTTCTGCTTCGGCATCTCGTCAGCACCAGATGAGGCCATTCCTGCCATTTTTGAATAAGCCATAGTTACTATTTTTAGGAAACTAAACACAATAATAACGCAATTATTTACCTCACACCGCCCGAACTTTAATGTCCCTTCTATCCCTCTTGCCACTTCCGAGAGCTTATTTCTTCTCACCTCGCTCCCAAACCCTAATCCCTAATCCCTCTCCCTCTCTTCTCTGTATGGATTGGTGGGAGGCAGAGACAGGTCAGGGGTGAATAAATAGAGAGCGGGCAGGACGCGGGCAGGAGAGTGGGCAGGAGGCGGGCAGGAGAGTGGATTCCGTGCTTAGGATTCTCACTTCACGGGCGACAAAAGGGACGCTGCAGGGGGGCCAGGTGGGGCAGGGCCACTTTCGGCGCGAAATCGCCACGAGCCGTGGCGATTAGGAGAAATAGCCATGGACAGGGGCAAACGCCGGTGCCCGTGGCGTTTCACATAGGCGGCCGGTGAGAGAGGGAGAAGGCCGGAGGGCCGGCGGCGACCGAGAGGGAGCAAGGCGGCGGCGGCCATGGGAGAATAGGAGAGGAGCAGAAGAATGCGGGTGTGGGGATTAGGGATTTCGGGTAAGGAAGAATTGAAGCAAGGAAAGGGTGAGTCCAAAGAAACAAGTAAAAATAAAAAATGAGAATTGAGAAAAGAAATAAAAGAAATATGAGGATTAAAAATAAATATATATATACATTAAAAATGTCAAGTCGGCAGCTGGTTTGCCGACTTGGGGCAAGTCGGCAGCTGGTTTGCCGACTTGGGGCAAGTCGGCATCTGGCTTGCCGACTTCATCCAAGTCGGCAGTTGGCTCGCCGGCTTCCCCCTGGCGCCAAATTTCGTTGCTGATGTCGGCATTTGGGCTGCCGACTCAGCCCATTTCGGCATTTCCGCTGCCGACTCACCCCTTTTCGGTAATTGGGCTGCCGATTTGGGCAAATCGGCATTTGGGTTGCCGGCTGACTGCCATTTTTGTAATTTTTTCAATCCGACATGTATACTTGCGATTTACGAAAAAAAAATAATATTTAAAAAAAATACATTGATTGATAGTAGTAGAGCCGATTGGTAAAAGGTGTTCTTGGACTGTAGCTCGTGAGGAATGTCTAGAATATTTCTGTCTATTGAAGATGATGTTTAAGTCTTGATTATACATAGTTTATATATATTTACTCTGATTTAGCACAAATAACATATTTAGCATACGATTGTAGCGAGAATTAGAGTTTGGTGCAGGATAATAATTTATCGTACACCACTTCTTTCTTTTGCCCTCTGAACTAACTTACCAGGTAGGAAACTATTCATTTGCATTTAACTGGTTAAACTGATTATTCATCTTGAACAAACCCAAAAATTGAATCTTTTGACTGGCGCACGAACATCAATTTTCATGTCAACAATCTCTACCATGAACCAAATTTCTAAATCTGGAGCAAAAGATCATCTATGCCCAACATCACAAAAATCATTACAATGCTAAGATCTCTATGTGGTAGTAATTACAATACAACATATGTGCAGAAAATCATTGAATGCTCCAACAAATCACTCATTCATGCCAATAAATCAACCACAAATACCTATGTTCCGCATATTCTCGGAAGTGAATCATCACGAACATTCATATATTCCACATAACAATCCATTCGCAGAAGTAAATATCACAAATATTAGCAAATCCATCTTCTAAGCATCAGAAACATTACAAATCATCACAAATAGCATTTCAATTAAGCAAATGATCAACTCACCAATTAACTGTTTGTAGTATGTGATATGTCAAACTGGCAAAAACTAACAACTGGAAAATTATGGTTCATGAGCAAAAATCTATAATCAAATCCACTGTACATCAATATCTAAGATCAATGCTACACCATTCAATATCGAATCCATTGGATAGCGGCGGAGGACGGCTGCCGGCCGAGCTCACCTTGCCGGTGTTGGGGCAAGGGAGGGGGCGCAAAGGACAGCTACCGGCGGTGGCCGCGGCGGCTTTGGCTTGGACAACGGCGGTTGCTCGGGGGCGGCGGGGGTCGGGGCGGGGCGCGGCGGTGGAGAGGAGTTTAGGAGGAGGTCAGGGTGGCGCGTGGAGGTCGGGGCAACGGAGAGGAGGTCTGGGAGGTCCAGAAGCGGGGGACTCGGGGTGGCGGACGAGCGGATGTCGGGGAAGGACGGAGGAGCGGAGGCCTAGTGGAGAATGGGGGTGGCGGCTGATGACGGTCCCAGGAAGATGGCTAGTGGCGGCGGAGGATGAGCCCGGGAGGAGGAGGGGCGGCGGCGAAGGATAGGCCGGGAAGCTGCGGCGGCGCCGGAACCCTAGGCCAGGCTCCAGTCCTCCCATGTGAGGCGGCTCATGGGGAGGAGACGTGGAGAGTCCAAATCTGTGGGGGGATTTTGTTTACGGTTTGGCTAATTTTCAGGCAACTAAAATTCTTTCAGATCTCAATTGATTTTTTGTCCGTTGGATCGTTTTCTGAGATTCGTGCACTATTGGCTTGGGCGGTGCCACTTTAGATTTATGTTTCAGACTCTTCTACGTTTAGTTTTTCGGTTCTCGCGTCCAGGCAGTTGTTTGAGAGAGAGAGAAAAGTGGAACGGGAGGCGACCGACGATCTCCCCGCCGTGTGCCGCCCTCCGCGAGGCGTCTCCGCCGTTGGCGACCCTTCGCCACGCGTTGCCATCCGCCTCACGCCGCCCTCCACCACGCGCTGCCATCCGCCGCTCGCCGCCCTCCGTCATGCTCTGCCCTCCGCCGCGCACTCGTCCACCGAAGCGCGCCGCCCTCCGCCGCACGCCACCCTCCGCCACGGTCGCTCCGCCGTGCATCCCTCTGACCTCCACGCACCACCCTCTGCCACACGCGGCCCTCCGCCACGGGCCCTCCGCCGCGGGCCTTCCACCGTGGGCCCTCCGCCACGGGCCCTCCGTGAGGCATCTCCAGCATCGGTGGCACATCTTCGGCATCAGCGACGCATCTCCGGCGTCCGTGGCTGTGGGCTTCTTCTCTACCTCATCACCTTCTACTCTGATTCTTCCGTGGTATGTGCCAAATTTTCTTCTCTATTTTTAGGTTGAATCGGTAGCTCCCAATGCTTATTGTTAGATGGTCCTAACATTTGGATTTGTATAGAGATCATGTATTCGATGGGAGGTTGATTTTGGTTGTGCTTGGAGTTAGCTCTGAACTATGATGTGCTTTTAGTGCTTGTAGTGATTTGCACATCCGTGTGGTGGTAATGAGGGTTTCAGCTTTTTTGATTATGCACAAATGATGTAGATTTCATGTTCATGTGATTAGGGTTTTGTGCTTTTTTATGATATTTGATTGGATAAACTCATTAGTTTGATGTGGTTTAGATGTTTATATTTTCGGTTGGTTCAAGCAGTTTGACCATGAAGAAAATTTGTCTTGTTAGCAGGCATGTCTTAATCGGCTTGTTTCTATTTTAGTGGTATGATGTATTGCTGATTTGCGTTGTTGCTGTAGGGCACTAGATTTTGTTACTTTTTTTCTGTAGCTCTTTGCTCATTGAATCTTGTAGTTCCCTTTGTGCTAGTATCATAGCTAATTTAGTGTCATGTTTGTACTTAAGCTACTATGTATTATAGTTGATTGATTGATGATGTTAGTATCTCTTAGTAGGCTAGCACCATCTATAAAAACTCATCCACCTTGTTGATCGATTTTTTTTCTTTCATTATGAATTACATGTTAGAGCTCAATGTGGACCAAAGCATTTTAGGGAATAAAATGTGTGTTCGGTTCAATGCTTTATGCATTCCAGCCATTCTTTTTGATCATATAAGAGTGAGCTGCACATATCCAGAGAGACTTAGTCTAATTGGAGGGTGATTCCATGATTGGGATGTAGGCATATTTGTTGTTGTTTGAATGATACAACACTAGCAAGTGAGCATTTTCTGTTGTAGTTTCCCTAATGCAAATTTTAGATGTCTCAGGTCTAAGGATTCATACTCTTTTCATAGAATGCTAGATTTGAGAGTGAACACATGTAGTTGTGTTCTTTCTTTGCTATAATATGGCCTTGATTGCATTTTAGTTGCATACCGTTTTTGATAAAGTTGCATGTTTATATACTGTGCAATTTTTCTTGTGTTCATATGCAACTTTTGAGTTTTATTGTTTACATAATTACATGCCATCCCTTGTTGCATGCTAACTGGTTGATGCTTAATGTTGCTGAATTTCATCATGCATATTTACTTCTTTTTAAATTCCATTCATGCTTTTATTCAGGTCTTCACCATGGGAAGGAGAAGAAAGATACATGATATTGATGATGACAATTATGTGCAAAGCATTGGTCATGAATCAGATTTTGAGAAGTCCATCTCTGTCCCTGATGATATTGCTGATGATTCTAATGTATGAGTTCCTTTTTTTTCTTTCTAAACCCTTCTTATCAAGATTTTTGTTTGACTGATTCAGTACATTCATTTGTAGGATGAATGTTCTTCAAATGGTTCAATAGATCTAGTGTTTTTGAAGAATATGAGGAAATTGGTGCTGTGAATTTTCTTTTTATCTCATTTCAGTATCTTTTTGGCTGCTTTGTTGTTTTTTATTGCAATTGTATTGAGTTCTTTTATTTTGACTAATTGTTTTTACTGTTTAGGTTACACCATCTAAAGCAAAGATATTTCGAAAAAGTTCTAGGAATGCTGAGAGAAAGGTATGCATTCTTTTTTTATTGTGTTTTGATTATGCATCTTATCTTTATATTTAGATGTTGATCTTTTATGATGCCAATTATGTGTTTTAAATTGTATATGCAGAGAGAGAATGATGTTGTTCAGGATGTTAATATTGGAGCAAAGAGGACTGTTAGTAGATGCAATCTTGGCTATTTTTCTAATATTATCAAGAGTTTGTCAGTGGATCATAAAAATGTGATTAGGAAGTATGGGTTTGGTTCTTTGCTTCATTTTGATTGTGAGCCTATTCCGAGATCTTTTGCTCAATGGATTGCTAACCATGTCAATACTAGAAGTGGTGATATTGTCCTAGACACAAAGGTCATACCTATGAGTCCAGAGTCTGTCCATATGGTTCTACGTATACCACTTGTGGGTAGGCCAATGAAATTCAATCTTGAAGCAACAAAATCAGCTTTTCTTGATGTTATTGGTAAAGACTCTCTCCCTACAATCAAATTCTTCGGGAATAGTGTCATGAAGGGGAATCTATCCGATGATGAACTTGTTCGCAATTTCTTGGTTGTTGCTCTGTCAGTTTTTCCTTGCCTAAATTCAAACACATTTCCTAGCACGAAGTACCTTGGAGCTTTGATTGACCCTAAAGAAGCCAAAAACTATGACATGTCCAAATTTGTTTTTGAATGGTTGATTGCTTATATTCGTAAGTACCAAGAGATTGCAAGAAGCCTTCTGATAGACCAACTACTCTTGGTGGATGTATATATAAGTTGGCTGTAAGTAAAAAAGTTTCTATTCTTTCTCATTTTATTCCATTGCTTGTATTATATCAATATTTTGTGCTTCATTTGAATCTGTAAAACTTGTTTCTGGTGTTGCCTTTATTTGAATCTGTATAACTTATTTGCATTTATAGGTTATTTACCTAGATTTTTTGGATTTTGGTCTTCAGACTATTCCTATTGGGTTTCCTAGGATAACTGTGTGGAAGCATTCCATGATCAAACAGTTTGCTACTTTGGATTGTGACTCGAATAATGAATTTCGTATGCATCCTGTAAGTTTTCGCATCATTCATTCGGGTGCTGCTCATTTTGCACGTGTGTTATATTGATTTTTATTTTGATGATTATTTCTTGCAATGTTCTTATAGGTGAAAGATATTTCTCTTACTGTTTACAAATCTGGTTGTGTTGGATGTTGGCACCCATTCTGGCCCTGATAACAATTTTTCTGAGTTTCGATCTTTACTGGATGCTAAAGTTGCTAACATGATGCCTGAGAAGGTCAGTTTCTTTTTAGTTTTTGACTTATCTTTATTCATATTTTCTAGTTAGAATTTTTTATTCTTGTATGTTTATATTTAGGTTAAGGATGATATTGTTGACATCTTTACAAAGCTTGAGATGCAAGTTGATAAGGATTCTGTAAAACCAGCGGAGAATTTAGTTCTTGACATTATGGAATGTTTGATAGCTGCAAGTGGATGTCGTTCTGAAGACAATGATCCAAGAGCTAATGCTGATATAGATAACTCTAGAGACAATTGCGATGGTATCGCAGATCTTGGTGATACTGAGAGATTGAATTCTATGAATCAACGTAAGTATTTCTGTTGCAATTTTCGGTTGCATAATTTTCTATATCTTTGATTTTTGATTGATTTCATTGTTTTTTAATGTGTTCATGTAGATGACAGTTTTAGTGAGCAGTCAACAGTGAAAGTGACATCTCATGAAGATACCGTTGAAGTCCCTCCAGAAGTTTGTAGGCCATCAACAAAGAGACAAAGAGCTAGAGTTGATTATCAGTAAAATAATAGTAAAGATTCTGTTTCTTCTAGAACAAGACGATGATTGAAATGTTTAGAGTCACCTAGGAACTCACCATCCATTTAAGGGGCCTATGTTCCTAATGCAATTCAGGTATTGAGTCCTAGTTTTGTTTTCAGAGCAATCTTTGGTAGCTTCAAAATTTTGAGTTGGTAATATTTGTTGAGGTCAAGCTGGTTGGTTTGCAATAGTTATTTAGTTTTTCTCAGTTTTCTTTCACCTATGCAGCTTCATGTTTGCTTTGATAATTCCATGTTTGCATTATATTGATCTCTCCCATTCTTTGTTGTTTTCAGTATTATATTACCTTATTTGGTCTTCTTTTCTGATGTATGATTCAGGGGAATTCCGGATCTAATGTTGATGCAGTTATTTTAAGGAATACTCTACAACCTCGTGTTGATATATCAATATTAGAGTGCATGGATAATAACAGTAATGCAATACCTGTTCAGCAAGTGCACGCTATTCTTTCAACACGACATAACATTCAACAACCAATGCAGTTTGTGTCCCAAAACCCAATTCAAGAAGTCAGAGTTGCTTTGACTAGTACCCAGGTACTTCACTTGCTTTTAGTAAATTCTAGTTTGCCCTTTTTTCCTGTTCCTACATATGTCATTGTTTAATTTGGTATGATTATATTCAGGGCCAGACAATATTAAATAAGACTCCAGTTAACACATCTCTGCAATGCTTTTCTCCTCATCAGGTTTATATCACCTATTCTTATTTGTGCATCTTTCTATTTTAGTTTTTTCAGTCCAATTCATATTGTGTATTGGTATTTTCTACTAGACCCCCATAGTGATGGAAATTTTGGCATTCTCTACTGGTGTTGTTCAAGTGCATAACTCGCAGAGTTCATCCCAAGCAAAACAGAAATCAAGTCAGCCACTACCTCCATCTATGCCACTTGCTATTAGAAAAAGTTTTGATATTGTAAGTTCTTGTTTTCTAGACAAATTTTTCTTTCATTTCCTCACTTTGCTTTTATCGTTGTTCTAGACTTGGGATATGGAAGTGTTGTTTCAGCTTTTTATTTGTTTTAGTGCTGCAAATAGCTCTAACTTGTCATGATATGATATGCTGCAAGTAGTGCTCAGATTGTGTATAGTTCAGTACACTCTCAGATTTCTTATAGTTTGTGCATTCTCAACCACGATAGAAGATTATTATCTTTAATGGATCAGTTTTTTCCTAACTGCTTCTTTTTGAAGTGACACGCTTAGCCTCTCCTAGTGCTAGATATATGGTACATTTAGCCATGTTGTATATCTGTAGGATATGGTTTTTTTGTTGAAATTATACAGTATGATATGTCTTGTATATTCTCAACTTAGCAGGATTTTACTGTTTGCTTGTGTCTATTTGATTTTCTTTTTGGATTGATTATCTTATGTGGAATGTTTTTTGCTAGACACCCATAGTAATGCAAACTTTGCCACTCACTGCTGATGTTGCTCAAGTGCATAACTCACATTTATCATCACAAGCCAAACAAAAACCAAGCCAGTCATTACCTCCATTTATGCCTCTTCCAATTCAAAAATGCGTTGATATTGTAAGTGTAACAACTTTTTAACTTACACTTCCCATGTATCAATTTTCCTCTATTTGAATCTTGCATTTGCATGTTTGTTTCAGTCTTCTCAAGATTCACCAGAGGTTGTGTTTCGTGGAGAGAAAAAATTTGTAGAGATCTGCAATGACATGTGCAATACATCCGATGACTTGTACAACCAATGTAGTAGTGAGATGAATTCTAGTAAAGCTTCTGGGAGTTCTTCTGGTAAAAGGCAAGCACAACATGGTCCTAAGAGGTTGCTTGCTCCCAGCAAGTACAAGGCTTCTCCATATGGTGATAATAAGATCAAGTTCTCTGTTTCTAGTTTGGAAGTTAAATATAATGATGCTATAGTTAGAATTGCTGGTATTGAGCAGTACAAATTGTAAGTATCTTCTATATGTATTTTGTACTTTCATATTGTGTTTTGTTTCTAATTAAAACTCATTTTCTTTCAGCAATGATTGTATTGACTATGGCAAAGTAAAATTGACTTTTAGTTCCCTGGGTAGTTCACTAAAGCGTAGAGGTTTGGTGGACACTTATGTTATCAATGCATTCTGTAGAAAGTTGTCATTAGATACTTGTCCAAGGGACTCAAATAAGCATCATTTTTTTCACTCCATTTCTGTAAGTAATCAGATTCATTTTCTCATTCCATTTCTTGTATATAGTTGATTTGTTTTATGGTTCTGGCTTCTATTGATTACATAGGCTATCTTTCTGATTCATCCACAATGTTTTTGAATTTGTATTTAGGAGCATTTCATGAAGTTGAATGATTATCCAAATGAAGAAATTTTGCATGGAAAGAGAGAAATGGTTCGAAGGTGTTTTGATCTTGCTTGTGAAGCTAAGGTTATTTATACATGCGAGATTGTAAGTTCATTCAAACTATTTCCAATTGCACTTATATTTTATCATGATTCTTTATTTTTTTTTGTTTTAGGTTTTCTTCCCTACTCTATATGATGAACATTGGTTTGTGTTCGCTGTACTATTCCAACACCGAATGTTTGTATTCTTGGACTCCCTTTATGGTGAATTTAACGATTATCACAGGAATGTGCAGAGTATTATAGTGAGTAGAATCTTCTTCATTCTTTTTTACTGTTCTTTTATTTTCGATGTAAGGTGTGTGCGATATTGTATTTTAGATACCAAATTTTATCAAAACATGGCAAGAATTTGGTTCGCAGCCCAATATTGACTTTTCAGATTTCACTGTGTACTTTCCTAAAGTTCCTTCTCAGGGAAATCCGTAAGTTTTTGCTATAGTACCATTTTAATCAAAAAAATTGTATAACTTATAGTTTACTGAATAGTCCCATCTTTGTGTTAACATGTGGTTTTTGATTTGTTTTCTTTAGGCTTGATTGTGGTATTTTTGTCATGAAATATATGGAACTATGGAATCCTCGTCGTCAGCTCGTGGATTGTTTCTCACAAGTTGATATTCCACATATCCGTTGCTTATATGCAAATCAGATACTTTTTAGTCAACACAACAAGCTGACTGAAACTCAAGAACTTGTTACAAACTTTGATCCAATGGTATTGTCTTCATTATTATTGACTTCTTTAGTTTTTTCTTTCAATGTACCATTCAGTTTGATATTTTATTTTCTATTGCAGAAGCATGGTCGTTATGCCGGGCATGTGTGACCTTGAGAAGGTCAAGGATTTGAGGCTTCCTCTTTTTAGTAGTCTTAACTAGTTATCAACTTTTGTGTTTAGAACAAAGGATAAGTATAACTTGTGTGATTGTAATGTGGCTTGATTGTTCGAACTCTGTTGTGGATGATATGAACAAATGCAGTTACTGTGACTATGAGTTTTGCTTGATTGTTCGAACTCTGTTGTGGATGATATAAACAATTTGTTTTATACATCTTATTCCGATCATTCTTCATTCTTGATGTTCCAACTTCATAAAATTGGAAATCACACTCAGGTATGCATGTTTTTGTTTTCTCCAAGTCCTTTTATGTGTGAAGTCTCATTATGTATGAATTTTTTTCAGGCCATTCAATTTCATGATCAGCTTTTATGCACTATTTCCTCCTTTATGTAAGTAGAAGTATACTATGTATTTCATTATTGTTTACTTTATAGTACATTTTCCATCACAAAATATAATGATTGTGAAAAGAGCACATAATCTATAACTATTATGCATAGCATTTTGATCATAACATTCAAATCCACATAAATCATATGCATTGTGCTTTGTTATCAAAGATATACCTATCATATTACAGTAGCAAAAAATTTCCTTCTAAAAACTGTGAAGGTTCGTAATAAATTATAACATCCAATGCTGTAAATTTAGATAAACTATTCATTTGTTGTCTCTCCGTGTAGCTATTCTTTTTCTTCAATTTCTCGACTGCTTCTCAGCAATGTTATCTCTCTTGTTATCCCAATTGTTGCTTATCTTGTTGGATGTCTCTTTTGACTCTTATTGCCTGCAATTTTGTAAAAAAAATATATTAGTCCATGTGTTCAATAAATTCTATGAATTATGTATGTCAGTTCTTACCTTGGGCCATACCGTCTCTTTTCCTCTTAATTGTACGAATACCTCCTTCTTGTATGTCCTTGCAAGTTACTATGTTATGATCATGTGATCCACATCCACTACATGTAATTTGTTGTTTTGTTGTCAGTTGCTCCACTAGTGTCTTCTGCCTACCGGCTGTTGGTGGTCTTCCTTTTGTCTTTGGTTGTTCAGGATGAAGAAGTAATATTAGTGTTCCATTCCCTGTTGTTTGGTTCAATGGTTGTTTGGCGTTGTTGTGCTTTGTGTTTCTTCTAATTGATCATGTGGTTGCTGCTCTCTTCCTCCTCTATCATCTGAATTTGTTCCTCCTTGTGTCACACTATCTTGCATCAGCATGATTTCTCTTTCAAGCCTTTTTATTTGTTCTGATAAGTAATTGTATCTTTCTGGTGTTCTTGATGCCTCAGATGCTAGTTCAGTGCACCTCCTTGACAAAATATTGAATCTGAATTGATTGTCTGCCCTTCCTATATCTGTTGGTAGCTTGGAATCAATTTCTTTCTCACATTTTTTCCTTTAGTCTCCATCTGTCGATGAAATATTTTTCTGGAAGTTCATCTACGTTTAAGTACCCAACCACCTTTATGACATGAGAACATAGTAGACCATCTTTCATAAACTTTGCACACATGCAAGTGTAATTCTGTGCAGGTAGGTTCACCATGACCACAAATCTTCTAGATCTGAAATCTTTTATAGCATGAGTACGTGATTTGTAAACTTCATAAATCTCATTCTTTTTTACCTCATTGACATGATATTGTGAAGTTTGGATTACTTGCTTCTGGAACTTGTAAAATATGCTTCTATTGTATAATTCTCCAGCTTGCCATTCCACGTATAAATCAGACCAATATGTTGGCCTTATTCCTCTTATCACCTTATCTTTCTCCTTTTGGTTTTCCTGCATATTTTCTACTATTGTATCGTATTGCCGAATGAAGCTAATGACACTATATGTTGAACTCACATCAGTCTTGAATAATGAGTTGGTTCATTCACTTCTTGCAGTTGTTTGAATGAATGGGTAGAATTGCCGCTTGAAGTATACAGGTACAAATCTTTCTCTCATGCCCCACATGTCGTTGAAGTACTTTATATGCTGTACACCATAGTACTCAATCATTCTTGACCACATTGCTTTAAATTCTGATACTGTTAGTGAATTGTTTATGATGTCATGAAAATCTTCATGTAAGCATGGCTTTGTAGCAAACGTCCTTCTTGCCTTTTCTTGCACCTTCTTTAATATATGGAACAGACAGTTTCTGTGGTTTGTGTTGGGGAAAATAGCTGGTATTGCATTCTGCATTGCAACATCTTGGTTTGTGATAATGCTCTTTGGTGCTTTTCCATTCTTGCATGTCAGGAATATTTGGAATAGTCATTTGAATGTATTTGCACTTTCATCTTGTAGAAATGCACAACCAAACAAGCAATTATCTCCATGACCATTTATGCCGACAAACGGAGCAAACCTCATATCATATCTATTTGTCTTGTATGTGGTGTCGAAGCTCACGCAATCACCAAATAAATGATTATTCCTCCTAGATTGTCCATTAGACCAGAAAAAATTCTTTACTTTGTTCTCTGCATCCGTGTCAAATGTGTAAAAGAACATAGGATCTACTGCTTGCTTCTTTGAAAAGTGATTTAGTACTTGCACCATGTCATTTTGATTGCATTCTTTTCTGATTTGAGTTCTTAGGTTGCTTATATGCTTCTTTGTGTATGGTACAGCAGATGGACCACCCCTTAGGAATGACATGATCGCTATTATTTTCCTATTTGGCAAATTCATCCTGTTGCATGTTTTGATCATCTCTTTCTCTTCTGTTGTCATATGCTTATGTGATCTCAGAAATCTCGACTCCCGTGGTGGATGTAGCTCATGGTTGTGTTCAAGGATTAGCCTAGTTACTTCCCATTTTTCATCCTTTATAGTAACCACTATTTGAGCTTTACACCCAGTCTTTACTATGATGTCTCTCTTCCTTTGCTTTGTATTTCCATCAGATTCTTCTCTTTTCTTCTTGAAGTTCTATTTTCTTGCTTTGGCTTGCTGGTGTACGTTTATCTGCTTGCTCTTGTGATATATCTGTATGTTTTGGCTTGCCACTTCTGTTGCACAACAGTGTGATTCATGTCACTGCATTGTCATTCTTCTTTTTTCTTGAGTGATAATTTGCTGCCTTGACAACTGAAAAGCCTGTAATAGAAGCATAGTCATTATAAAAATTTTGTGCTGCCGCTTCACTGTCAAAAGTCATATTCATCTGTGGTAAATGATTGCTTTCTCCTTCCTGACTTAACTTTTTAGCTCTTTCTATACTCTCATTCTCTAAGAATATGCTAATATCTTCTATTGTAATATGTTCTTGTTGATGATGTTGCTCTTTTTCTTCTTCTTTCATGTTATCTGTTTGATCCTCATTTTGGTCTTCCATAACATTGTCTTGTAGTCTGCATTGAACTCACCTCCTTCCTGATCTGAACCAAACTCGGTATTCTTAATGGTATTGTTATTGTAGTTCCCCAAATAGCTTGATTCTGGATATTCTTCTGCTTCAGGTTGTTGTAGGCAAGGGAAGAAATCATCTTTGATGCTTATGCTCAAGTTTATTTCATTCTATAACACAAAGGTAATATCGAACATGAGTTAGTTCATGCTTGTGCTCAAGTTTCATGTCATGCTTAATTTACTTGTGTAAGTGCTGAAAAGATATTCATTCATACCTCTAAATTGAAAGGAGCCTATAGGATGTGTGGGTAGCTTGCTATTTGTCCTTCAATACCATCGTTGTGAAGCTGCCCAAAATTTCTATTTGCTTCATAAGTGATGTGTATGGTTGGCTATCATCTTGTGAACTAGGCATCTACGTGACACATGTAGGATATCATTTTCATTTTTTGAAATGCCAATGAATTACAATCTGTAACTGTAATGTATGAATTTTCAGATATTATGAGGTAGATTTTCTTTATTTGCATATCAGTTGTACTATTCTTGCACATTTTTGTGTATTGCAACTTTAGTGTACGGTGTGTGCAATTTTTGAATTCGATATAATGTATGCATTTGTTGAATTGATTTAATGTTTGAAAGTTGTAGTACATTATACTTGTTCTTGCACGTTATGAGATAGTGCAAATACTATGCAATGATTGTGCAATTTTTCTATCAAAGTTCAGGATTCATCTACTCTAGAAATTCTATCTAATATAGTTCTTTTGTTTCAGATTTTGGTTCCTTTTATTTCTACCATGTATTTGTTGTTTTGATTCTTTTTCTATCAGGGTAAATCTACTCCAGGAATTCTGTCTAACTTAGTTAATTTTTGTCTTAGACTTTGGTTTTGTTTTCTTTATTTTGAGTGGCATTATACATATTCTAACTTGATTATTGTTTCTGTATGCTTTTGATTCAGGAATCAATATAGATGAGAACGGATTTTGTTTTCTGATCTAGGATTTGAGATTTATTAGATTTTTGAGAAATTTGTTCCAAGAGTTGAGATTCTGCTACTGTGGATGTGAAAAGGAGTGGGGCAAGGAGTGATGGAACTGAGATCATACCGTGGTATGTTGTTCTTCATCAAACTGATGCATCTGGTGTCCTGAGTTTTCTTTGTTGTTTTCCTCTCTTGTTTCTCTACCGTCATCCTCCTCCATGGTCTCTTGTGTTGATCTCTTCTCTTTCTTTTTTTTTCTTGAGGAAGGGGTAAGAAGACAGTGCTTTTTTAAGCACACGATATGTTGGGCTCAGTAGATTCTTGGCCCAGCCAGAAACATCAGCCCTTTATTTATGTTTATTCAAAATTGCACTATGTTAAACTTGTTCTTGCATATTGTGGTCAAGTGCAAATTTTGTACGATGGATGTGTAATTTTCTATAATTCTTTTTCATAGTTTCAATTTCTTTTTCATCCCCTTCGTTTTTCAATAATTAAGTTTCTGCCTTTTTTCTTGGGAGAAGGTTAATAACGTTGTGTTTTTGTTGTCTGTAAGTATCTTGCTTTAGTGGATCAGATTGTAGCATTGTAGCCCAATAGGCTCTTTACATGTTGGCCCATTAATCTCGACCCGTTATGTGTAAAAGGCCATTATTGGGTCGTCCAATAAAGAAATACCCAGTAAGCGGAATTGGGCCAGCCCAATAGCGGAAGTGAGCAGGAAAAATCAAACAGTCCACGTGCAAGAAAAAAATACAGAGACAACCATTGGATCCAAATCTGAAGGCTAAGAAAAAAGTAACTGAGATTTTTAGAAATTTCAGGCAACTGATCAATAGACAGTCCCTTTTGTTTATATACCCTGTGGCAATTTTCCGTAAATACTCAGAACTCGTGAGGGCAGCTTGGTAATTGGGATCACAGGAAGTCGAGGGAGCTGCTGGAAGCACCTCAAATGCAGCTTTTGGCTTCGTAGTGTAATTTTTACAAGTGTTTTTTAGAAGCACTTCTAAAAAATTGGTTGTTTGTTCGGGCTTGTGCTTATAGAGGCTAGAAGCCCTTTAAGCACAAGCTGAAGCCCAAACACACACATTCCAAGGATGGTCTGAGTTTGTGCATACGTCGGCTCTCCAGATAAACTCCTCATAAGCCACAGTAAAAATAAGCTGAAAATAAACTCTATCTGTTAGGAACGGCTTATGGAATTGAACTTATCGTGTATGGTGAATGGTGCAAATTCTAAATTTCCCCTACAATCATTTGATTCTTGTTTAATAGATGAAATCATTATTATGGAGAGTTTATTTGCACAAGTAGCTAGAAAATTTTATTTAAAAGATAAAAAACAATAATATGATAAGTTGAAGCACTAAATAACTACGGACAAGTTCACGGGTTTTTTTTGCGATCAAAATAGGTTGCACCTTTTACAAGTCCTTTCCAATAAAATAACAATAACTATATTGCATATAGCAATTCATCTCGCTACAAACAAACCCGCCGCAATACCATTTCGGACTATGCCCATAGAACCGTCATCATAACTACATGAAGCAATGTCCACTCCGCCACGTGCCACTTCATCTTGAACATACTCTTCTCCTTGGAACATCTCAAAATGTTCATCACGTAGAGCACTATCATGAATATAGTTATCCAAAGGTATGCATGCAAAAACTGTCTTCTTTTGCTTGTTTACAAGGTAGCTTGGTATGCCTCGAAGTATACGCCATTTCATCTTGAACAACTGAGTGATCATTCAATAACATTTCGAAGAGATGAACAATCATGGTTGCACACCTCCTTCATGCCAACAGGTTGAGATACTTGAAACTCCGGTACATGGTACCGATGTCCCTTGAATGGGGCTAGATAAGCGGTTCGATTTGGATATCCCGAGTCAACAAGATAGTATTTACCTATATTTATTATGAAAGGAACATTTTATATTGCATGGCTAATGTATAAAATAAGGCATATGTCACAAATGAGTTACCTCCTAACATGTGTCGATAATGTTGATATTGCACCAAAGCATCGAAAAATACACGTGTGTCATGAACAGACCTAGACCATCCAGCAACCACAAAAGTGAACCTCATATCAAAGTCATATATTGTCATGACATTTTGTCTCGTATAACCATGCCTATTCATGTGCATAACTTTGAGGTATGCGGGCACCGTACAGGAATGTGTGTGTCATCTATTGCTCTAATGACATCTTTAAAATGATGCCAAAATCTAGGTTTTCTAAGTCTTTCATGAACTTTGCTGAATGAAGGGTCTGCAGGTTTAATAATATCACCTGCCAATTTGTTGACACACTTCAAAACCTCACCAAACCTTGTACTAATAGTCCATGTTGAATGTTCGAAACAGCCAGCACCATTCTATTAGACTGAGGTGAACCACATGTTCATAAAAAGAGAGTTAATAATTCTTTAGAACATATGGAAGGAGTTGACTTAAGCCCACAATTGTTCACAGTGTGTCATGCAACATGACAAAAACTGACCTCCTCATTCTGAACATATCATAAAACTTTTTTGGATCACGCATCTTTACCTCAACCCATTGGATTTCTGTCATGAAAACAATTTCCCTTGTCCTTCTTGGAGCCCTTTCGTTATCTTCATAAAAAAGAGCAGTAATTGCAATAAGATGCAAATTTGACTCATCTTCTGAATTCTCAGATTCAGGTATCTCCTTATCATTTGATCCACTAGTACTTTGTGATAAAAATATCTAACATTGCATAAATCATATGAAACATATGAGAACATAAATCAACATGATGACATAAATCAAAAATTATAGGTTCTAATGCCATCACAAGCTCACAAGTCAATATGGAAACATAAATCAACAATATAGTTTTCTAATGACATCGCAGACTCATAAGTTAGGTTCATGATATTACAAATTCTAATAAGTAACACAAGTTTGACTAAGAAACGCAAGTTCAACTAAGCAACACAGGTTCGAATAAGAAACACAAGTCTAATGAAGTCTAACGCTTCTTTTTTCTCCTCCCATGTCATCTTAATCCATCCAAGTCTTCCATTTGGTGTCTTCAAAGTGATGAAGACATTACGACATTCTTTTTTCATTAACAGTTGTGATGCATAGAAGTGCTCATCGCTCCCTTCCTCGGCACCAGCCTCAATCACCTGTGCCATTGTGGCGTACCCGGTTTTAAAGCCGGATACTTCCTCGTGATCACTGTATCGGTCCCTGGATCAGTAGCCGATACACACGAGTTAACCTGTATATCATTGTCATACATGCGTAAACAATTAAATAGACCGTTAAGGTCGATAGTCTGATACCTGTAGCCCAACGGCTAGAAATCTGCAGCGGAATTCAACGGTGAGGTGACCCATCAATATGCCGTACCCGACAGGCAACTGACTGGGTTACGCCCTAGCTTTCGCGATCGTAATTGCTTCTTCTGAATTGACGTCTTCTTCGTCTGGCCAAATCAACAAGCCAGGTGAGTACATTGAATGTACTCGCAAGCTATTCCCACGGAGGAAATATACGGCCATATTTCATGCAGGGAATAGATCAAAGAATAGCTCTAACCTAAGTTGCAAGTTGTGCGGAAATGTAAGTTTTCAATGTAAATACGAATATTAGATTCAGAAGCATTTCTGAAAACTTCACGGTACTATAAAGATTCCAATTCATCTCAACACATGGAGTAGTCACCACTACTCCGCTATCTTCCTAATGCCATTAGCTCCACCTATCGATGGGGCTCCATCTATCCTTGGATAGTTCCATCCGCCAATCAATTGCTCCATCTAACCGGCATCTAGGTTTTACAGTATCGGCCCGTATGGTCCTTCACCACCCGACCAATACGGCCGGAGACCTTTCACCTACAATTCCTTGCCACTGCAACATGGCCTTAATTGCACACTGTGGACACGTCATGCCCACGTCCTTAATCCCTTTTCCCAGCTTTCGCAAACAAAACTTGGTCTAACCAATGTGTGGCCTTACCAGTTCATGTCCATGACCGAGGACGTGGCTATTCGAATAGTTTAACCCTCTACAGAGGTTGTACGGCTTTACCCACAAGATGTAGTTTGCCCTGGGCACACTGTGCACCGTATGCTGACAGGGCTAGTACAACGAGACGCTTCACCCGCTTCCATATTAAAGCTGGCCCGCTAGACAAGATCTACCCAACTCCGTTTGTGTCCAGGCAGCCTGACACCACAACCCGGAGCGGACTCATCTCTGTGTCGGATTTCTACTCCCATATCGTGTAGAGATCCTCTAGAGAGACTCACCCATCTAGCACATTCCCATACTTCCCACGGGTCCAGACTCTAATACTTGCCGGGCTACTACACCAAGACCTTCCCATAAAGGTCATGTGGACGTACGGTAAGGAACCGGTTTAGCGGCACTTAGGTTCGGTCCTTAAGCGATTCGAGCAAGACTCCATTCCATCACACAGCATCCATGTAGCTTCCGGCTACTCCAGCATCACCCATACACCCTTACATTTCTTGCCCGAATCAAAATCCATCTCCATTCTCTTTCACTTAGGGTTTCGGAAACATCACTTTTCAAATCTTCACCCCGGACGGCACTGCCGAGCCGAGGGTTTTATTCCCAAATCCCGAAGGAGGAGTAAAGTAACTTGATTCAAAACGGTTTTAATTTCTAAGCAGGGCTAAGCAGGGCTAACGCCTATAACCTTAATTATTTTGCCGATACTTCAATGATCGACAGTTAATACTAGGGCTACAAGGGTAGGGTTTACGGACCTAGGCTACTGCAGCTACTGGGGAATAACTATTTTACATAAAATACCGGTGATAACACATAGCATGCAATTTTCGCAAACAATATAAATAACTTTTGCAATTATAGGATTCAATATGATCAAAGTGGGAATGCTTGCCTGGCAATTTGGCCGGATCTTGGTCTTGAATCTGATTCGACGGCTTCCCAGATTCCCTCGCACGATTCGTCGTACCATCGAACTACACGTCGAAAAGCGACGAATAAATAGCGGCGCGAGAAAGAACCAAACAAGAATCAATCTTACACTCATGAATTCTGAGAACATCTGGACTCAAGGGTTTATTAGAGTTTGTAGGGAGGCGAGACGGAATTAGCTTTACATGAATTAACGGTTGATAGAATAGGAAACCCTACCTCAATAACACAGTAGTTTTTGGGGTGAGCTTGGTTCTTAGGTTGAGCTCGGAGGGTACTATCATGCCTCAATTTTAGATGATAAACTTTAGGAAGCCAGATTTTTGGAGTGGTATCGTGGAAGCACTTCATTCCTCAGGGATGTGGGGGACTTTAAGGATTTCGAGTTTCAAGTCTGAGGGATCGATTTACATTTTCTAGGCATTTGCTAAACATGACATAAAATGTGGACACGTCCGATTGGAAGAAACCCGTGTTCCTAAAGGTTGTATCTCGAAACACTGGCGCTAATGTCTTAGCAAATGCTACTAACATTTTGGTCTACTAGGTAGTATGAAAGATTTATTGTGGCTGCCCTAAAATTAGTATATAAGGTGTATATGCCATTTCAAGAAAAGAAAAGGAATGCCCTAATGCCAACCCCTACTGATCATGCTCTGAACGGCTTAAAATTTAACTACTTTGAACCAACAAGTTTGCGAATAATCCCTGGGACCCAGAACCGGTTGTAATTCTGCAGAAACTGGTCCGGCTAACCCTAAATCGGTGAACCAGTGTAGAGCCGGCTTGGAACATTTGGAAATCTGGTTCCCTAAAGCTTTTACGCCTTCCCTTGAGCCGAAATGTGCCTTCTAACGGGCAAGGCGGGAACGGCCAGGGCGCGGGCGCCACTGGAGATGGGCCTTGCCCTTACCTGCAGTCCACTTGTTAGGGAAGGGCGGCTTCAATCCGTCGGCTTGATTGGGACCAAAACAGTGGAGCTCACTGGTGCTAGAGCTCCACTAGAAATTTGGGGCTTTCGGATGCGGGCGGAACCAGAGGGAATTGAGAGCGGCTTCCGAAGGCGGGGAAGGTGGGGATCCCGTCGGGGGTAGCTTGTCGGAAAATGGGGCTGGGTGAGGCTTGGATTTTCGAGGGCAAGGTTGTTCTGGTCGTGGCCTGCAGCGGTGGTGGAGGGCTGCTTGAAGGCGGCGCTGGTCGGAGAGGATGTAGTAGTGGCGGCTCCCGAAGCTTGCGGATGGCGACGGCGCTTGCAGGGCATGGGGTAGGCGGGGCTGCGGTCCAGGCGGGGCGGATTTGGGGACTCACCTGCGGTGCTCACCTCAGAAGCGTGCTCGCCCGTGGCCTGCTATCGAGCGGTGGATGCGCGGGTTGAGCTCCGGCTGATGGGAGGAAGGAGACGCACTAGAGTGTGGGGCAAGAGGCTGGGTAGTGGCTTGGGATGAGTGCTCCGATTATGTGCTCGGGTTGCCTTTTTATAGCCCGACGGCGAGGTCTAGCTAGTTGCGGCAGCTGTTCACCGGTGACTAGACGGGGCATGAGGAGTAGAGGCTGTGCAGTGCTCCTGGGACTTCGTGGAGGTGTCGTGGCACACGGCGAAGAGATGGTTGGCGCTGAACTCAGCGGGCGGCGCGACCGTCCAGCGTTCGGCGCGGGTACGATCGACGAGGTTCGCGGCGAGGGTGTTCCCGAGGGGCGGCTGGCCGGGAGAAAGCTGGACAACAGCGATGGGATGGCTCAAGGCAGGCGCGGCATGCTCCGGCAGGGTGGACGACGTATTATGCGGCGGGCGGCGCGGTCTTGACAAGCGGGCTGGCGCTTGAACGGTGCCAAGGCGCGGCCAGCTCATGCCAGAGAGTGGCATCCGCGCGTCCTGGCACACTCGGGTGGTTGCGCGCATGTCCAGTGCGCCACTTGCTGCCAAACTATGCCAGGGATCCATAGTGTACGTGTCCGAAGCCACAGAGGAGCTGAGCACTAGCTTGGAGGAGTCAAAAGGGAATCCCGTCGAGTTGTCACGGCTGATTTTGTCATGTCAAAGACCAGGACAAGGAGTAGAGGACAAGGGGAGGGCTGTTGTGGTCTTGAACGTGTTAGGATTTACTCCGGGTCAATGCTGTAGCTTGACTTGACACTCCCTGGGCTGATCTCCTTGTCATTTTATGCGAAGAACTTATCTGTGCAAAGGTGTTTGATAGCAGCCATTTGAGATTCTTATTCTGAACGTGTTCATGTTTTCACATATTTGGGACTCTGAATGAGAGAAGATTGTTGTGTAAATTTATCAGAATTTTCTGAGACATATTTATAATAGATGTAGTTCAACGTGCATTTTGGTCCCAGGGCTTATTATTTCCATTTAACACTATTTTCAAACTGGATGATTCTATTTTATTTCATATTTGGGTTGAATAAGGTATTAGATAGTTTTCCGAATTTATTCGTGATTTTTAGAGAGATCGAAGGGGTTTAGATCTCACGGTTAGGGTTTTGATGGAATTGAAATTCAAGTAGAAGGGAATTGTTCGGGAGTTAGGGTTAGGGTTTTCAGAGCGCGTCAAGGTGGGCAGAGATATGGACCTCAAGATAAGGCCTTTATCTCCGCTCGGGACATGTTGGTGGCGAGGTACCGTCGACGCGGTGGCGTATATGGTGCGTGTATTGCGTCAAGTCCCTTTACGTATTAGGGTTAATAGAAGTCGGGCCGAGGGACTAGGGTTTTAGGTGCGGCAAGGCGACGAGAACACTTGGGAATGCTTCAGGATGCTAGTGTCTTAATTTCGGAACATTTGGTTTCAGGGTGCCGTAACCTTAATGGCATATATAGCGCGTGTTGAATTAAGGCGCGATTTGTGTTATGGTTTAATCGGGGTAGGGAATTAGGATTTTCTGAGTGTGGCAAGGTGGAGGGGGTCGTGGGAACTCTCATGGATTCTCCCGCCTACGCTTAGGTACACTCGGTGGTGAGGTGCCGCAAACCTAGCGACGTATAGGGTGTAAATGTTGATTTAGGGTCAATAGGGAAAAGAGGAGTCAGGGTACGGATTGAGGGCTCTGGAGCGTGGTAAGATAGAGAGGGGTCATGAGAACTGTTGAGGACTCTCCCTTATCTTGGTTCGGGTTATTTAGTGGCTAGGTGCCGTGAGCGCAACTGCGTATATTGCACAGTGTTGAGTTGAGTGAACTGTGCATTAGGGTTTGGTCGTTTTGTCAAAACGATGAAATGGATGTAGGGTTTTGCGTATATACATATTTGCAAAAGTAGTATATTTGTGCTTATATTCTGGATAGGATACGACGAGGCAGATGGCAGAATATCATGGCATTGGAAGGAGTTTCAAGATGTGTATACGCTCCCATTTTGCAAAGGTGTCGCTTGGGAACTTAGTCGCAGAAGTTGGTCTGAACCACATCAAATAGGGGAGAGTGGAGGGGTGCCAAAGGTGTGTTCATGGCTAGAGTTGGAGGGCGGGTAGCCCAGTATGGAGATTGGTATCGGATGGGGTTGCTCACGTTGTTGGACAAGTTAGGGTTTTGGACAAAACGGAGATCGGTAGAGATAAAGATAAGGGTTTTCGTGTTTGGCATTTAGCTCCATCATGATTTGAACTAAAGTTTTAACTAAGTGTATTTTCAGCTGACATTATTAACGAAAAAGTTTTTGTTGGCCCTAAGTTTCAGGTTCCGGAAATTCGGGGTGTGACAGCCATCATCTCTCCAATCTCAGCCCTCACATGATCAACAGATGTAGATGTCACAGAGTATTTGCTTGACTCCTTTTCCATCACAAAGTCTAAATTTTATTTATTTTAGATCTTTATCAGTTCTTCTCTTTGAGGTCATAGGGCTAGGTGAATAGCATGTGGTTCTTATATTTGCAACCTTGGCACATGTAGGTGTACCATCACACTCTGAACCAGAGTCGTCTTCTCCAAGGTCAACATGAGATGCTCCAATATGAGAGGTCTCACCTGGAACTATTGCATGCTCATTTCTAACACTATGAATATAAAAAATTGTCCTCATTATCGAGTGGAGCAAGTCGAAACTTCGCAGCATCAAGACATTTCTACATACAAGCATAAGAACAGCTTATTAGTTTGAAAGACACATTTCAAAAATCAAATACCGTTAGTAAATGACATAAAGAGAGACATACCAGTATCTCTTTTTCCCACCAATCTTCACTAGCCGCTATGGTACCGGTGAGAGGATCCCTTCCTAGGCCGGAGGCATGTTGATTCAATCATTTCCATATATTATACTCTTTTTTCAGTGTCTCCCACCTATTCTTGAATTGCTTGCATGTGTATTCTCTCTTCGTTTGCTCATTAAACTTAGCAATCAAGTTGGAGTATCCTTTATTGTTCAAACATTGAGTTGGCCTGTTATTTGGGTTCACTTCCTCAACACATATATCAAGAAATATTTTGTGAGCAACGGCATCCCAAGTTGCTTTGTCGATAGCCTTCTTTTTTTCCATCTACGAACATATCACTCGTCAAAATAATAACTATGCATCATTATTAGCTACACAACATGGCAAGATGCAAGGTTGTCCAGTTCATCTAGTTTTGTATATGCCATTATCACAAAAGGATAGCATTCTAGCACAGTCGAAATAATTAAACAGTTAAGATCAACATGATATGTATATATACTTGTATACATGGAAAACATTGTTGTACCAAAATCACAGTGAACCTAGGTTCCAAATTACATCGGAGTTCTTAAGCTAGTTGCACACATTTAAAAAAAAGAACCTAGCTGTACCAAGCTATGCACACAATAATCACAAAGGACAAGCACATGATTACCCTACTACACCATACCGCACACAAGCAATCAAACCATGTTGGAGTTCCTAATTACTCAAAAGTATTTCCTAATTGAGCCATAGAGGTTGATTAGTTCCTATGTTGTATGAGCTTGCTACTAGAGAAAAAGAAAAAGGAGAAGTAGGGGAGTAGTAGAGAAGAAAACAGGGGATGGGAGTGAAAGAGCATCTAGGCCCCTAAATGGTTTTGATCGTTAATGGCAACTCAACTGGGATCTAACAGTTACCTTGAGTGTTAACAGGAAAGTTAGGTTCCAGGAAGAATGATTCATCCAGAAAGGATGATCACAAAAAAAAGGTACAATGATGGTTACTCAAGTCAAGGAAATAGCTATGCTAGGCAGTTGTGCCACAGCTGTGAAGAAGCTGGTGCTGTGCTAGGAGTAGCAAGCAAGATGATGGTTGTTTGATGCATGAAGAGCCTTGACTACAGTTGGTGGAAGCTGAAGCCTAGGTTTGCTAGTTTCTTTGAGTCCTTAGGTAACACCTGTACTATCAAGAGGGATGAAGCTGAAGCTCATTTGGAAGTTCTTATGCTCAATGCTCAGAGTGTTGGACAGTGGCATTGATGCTTTGTTACCGTTATACGTTGAGTTTAGCTGTGTCACCGGTGCCTGTCACTGGTGACTCACTTAATCCTACGTGGCATGAGTGTAACGGTCAGGTGCCTGTGGATCCTATATATAGGGGACTAGGGGAGGTCTTGGACCTCAACCTTTGCTCAACCTTTGCAAACCTTGTTTGTCTTTTATCCTTAGCGAATCTCTCCTCCAGAACAGAACCAAACCTTCATGTGAGCGTGTCCTAGTTTCTGTCCTGGAGAGTTAGAGCTTTGAGCAAGAGCAATTGGTTCCTTCAAGTGATTATTGCAGCGGATTTTATTACTCTTGGAGTGTCTACTCCTAGACAGGTGTAGGAGTCGCCAGTGATCACCCAAACTTGTGTGGGTTGGCCCGGATGTTTGTGAAGGTGATCTGAAGTCTACCTGCTACAAGAAAAATGACTTTTACAAGCAAAATAAAAGAGACCTGAAGACTCAGGTACTCGGAGAACAAGCACGTTTCAGTGCTGGCTATCTCTTAGGAGTAGCTTCTCCAATAGAGACATACCTCTCTTAAAAGAGTGGGAACTTCGGTGAAAAATCCCTTGTCTCCTTGTGTGATTGTATTGTGCACTTACTTGTCTGCATGCTTGTTTAACTCTCTGATATAGATATCTGATCTAGCTATAATCTTTACTTTATGCCTGTGTTACCTGGCTGTGTCACAGTTGCTCTCTAGCTTATCTGCCATCTATGCTAGCTACCTGTTTCACAGTCATATCTTATATCAGTCTGTTTAGAGTTTTCTTTCACCTGTGTTAGTTATCTGTGTGACAGCTACGTGTTAATTTGCATATCACTTACTACCTGAGTAGTTTGTCTGTTACACAACTAACTAAACCTCTTTATCTGTTAAGGCTTATACTTGCTTAAATTGAGTAGTCAATTTAAAATTGGCTAGCCTCCTATTCACCCCCCCTCTAGTCGGCTCCCTGCGATCCTTTCAATTGGTATCAGAGCAGGTTGCTCTTTGAATTGGCTTAACAGCCAGAGTTAAAGGATGTCGGGCTATGAGGGTAGAATTCCTGTTTTTGATGGATCTAACTATGCCTTCGGAAAAGAAAGATGCAAATGCATCTTATCGCAATTGATCCAGATGTTTGGGAGGTTGTCAATTCAGGTTACAGGTTGGAGGACACCATAATGCCAAGCATCATTGACAAGAGAAACATCCAGAATAATGCAAGGGCTGCCACAGCTATATTCATGGGTCTCCAAGAACATGATTTCAACAGGGTCAACACCATGGACTTAGCCAAGGAAATCTGGGACACCTTGGAGCAAATCTATGAGGGCAGCAACACTTTGAAGAAGTCTAAGAGAAGCCTGCTGGAATCAAAACTTGAGAGATTTGAGTATGAACATGGTGAAGACATAAACTTCTTGTTCTCAAAACTCACCATCATCACCAATCAGCTGAGGGCTCTTGGATCAAACAGAGTAGATGATGAGGATGTCATCAAGAAGTTTCTGTCTGTGCTACCAAAGCCCTACAGAACTCTTGTGCTGATGATGAAGGAGAAGGATGGTTTTGATCAGATGAAGCCCACTGAAGTGTTAGGGAGAATACTAACACATGAGATGGAGATCAAGCAGGAGAGCAAGCACAGCCCATCCTCCTCACTCAAGAAGAACATTGCTTTGAAGACCACTGCCTCAGCTTCACAACCAGAAAGTGATAGTAGTGAAGAACTTGATGAGGAGATCACCAGTGGAGAAGAAAATGAACTGAACCTCCTTACAAGGAACTTCAGAAAGTTCTACAGAAAGAAGAAGCAGTTCGGCTCAAGTGACAAATTTAAAGGAAAGAAGCTGTTCAAGGACAACAAGTGCTTTGAGTGTGGAAAAGAAGGTCACTTTGCTGCCGACTGTCCAACAAAGAAGAAGGACAACAAGTACAAAAAGAAGAAAGACTTCCATGGCAAGAAGAAGACCTTCAACAACAAGCATCCAACCTATGCCAAGAACAAAGCTACTGCTAGAGCTTATGTTGGTCAAGCTTGGGTGTCTGATGATTCAGGATCAGAGGAAGAATCTGAAGATGAAGGTGAAGTGGCTGGGATTGCCATCAGCATGACTGATGTGTCCAGCTGTGACACAGCCAAGTCACACAGCTCCAAGATCAACGCCAAGGCTGATCAGTTGTCATCCATCTCTGCTCCTATGTGCCTTATGGCAAAAGGATCAAAGGTACTTACTGAAGATGACTTTCCTGATTATGCTGAACTAATGGGTATTTTGGAAAGAACAGATAAGGCCTACGAGAAGGAGAGGAAGGAGAACATATCCCTAAGGGATAAGCTTAGAGAGCTCAGGGAGACCTGTGATGAGGTCATGGATGACAGGAAAAATCTCAGGCTTGATCATGAGAACCTGGAGATTGCTCATGACAAGCTTAAGCTAGCTCATGAGCTTCTTCTCAAGGAGCATGAGGAGCTGAAGGCAAAGCATGCCAAAGTGCATTGATGATACTAATGCTCATAACTCTTCTGTTACTTCTGATATTACACCTTTGCCTGCTCCTGCTACTGTTGAAACATGCTTGAACTGTGCTACTCGCATAAATGTTTTAACTTCCACAGGTGTTGTGACTGATAACTCTAATGAGGCTTCAACCTCTATTGCAACTAACTCTGTGGATGCAGCTGAGCACAACAAGCTCAAGGAGGAGCTTGAAGAGCTAAAAAGGCTTATGAGGAAAGGCCTATGCACTGCTAACATTGGCATGCAAAATTATCAGAAGATAAGAACTGAAATGTTCAGAAGAAACAATGGCCTGAAGGGCTTTGGTTACACTCCTGTCTTAAATAAAGCTAAACTGCCTGCTGTGACTAACCCATTGTCTAAGAAAAATCTTGCAGCTAACTTTGTGAGACAGGCAGGTACAAATGACAACAACTTTGTTGGTCATGAGCAGAAAAATAGGAATGTTGTGAACATTCCATCTAACCCATCTTATGTTCTGCAAAAGGATAGGAGAGGCAAGACAGTGGCCAAATATGTTGGTCTCAAGCAACTGAGAAAATGGTCTCCTGCCATCTGGGTACCTAAGGCTATTGTTGCCTGTGTCACTGGTACCTCACACAGCTGTGGGACTACAAGTGTCACAGGTAGCTTACACAGTTCACTAACCTCTTTGCCTAAGGTTGCAGGTGATAGTCAGCCTAAGAGGATTCATGTTATATCATCCATAGCTAAGGCTATGATCTCTAGGAACAAACTTGCTAATCCTATTACTGCTGTCTCTGCTTATGGTAAAGCTACTAAGGGAACCAAACAGTTTGGGTCCCTAAGTTTCATAACTAAACTTGCAGGACACTGTCTCCAGTGGAACTGATTGGATTGTGGACAGTGGATGTACACAACATATGACTGGAGGCAGAGAGGAGTTTGTAGAGATCACCAATGAGAAATCTGCCCAGCAAACATGTGATCTATGCAGACAACTCCAAGGAAAGGTAAATGGCATTGGTAAAGTTGCCATATCTGAACATCACTCCTTATCAAATGTTATGCTTGTGGATCAGATAGGCTATAGTCTAATGTCTGTGTCACAGCTGTGTGACACAGGTATGAAAGTCACTTTCTATCCTGATGAGGTTATAGCCTCTAAATTATCTGATGATTCACAAGTGTTCAAAGGATGCAGGTCTGGAAAATTGTATATTGTGAATTTCAATGAACAGCCTGCTGCAGCTCCATGGTGCCTCATGGCCAAGACCGGTGTTGGCTGGCTGTGGCACAGGCGGCTAGGACATGTGGGAATGAAGCTTCTCAACAAGCTGAGCAAACATGACTATGTCATAGGCTTGGAGAAGGTGAAGTTTGAGAAGGACAAGCCCTGCAGTTCATGTCAAGCCGGCAAACAAGTTGGAGCTGCCCATCGTCCCAAGACCATCATGACCACCACCACTCCTTTTGAGCTCATACACATTGACCTCTTTGGTCCTACAACATATGAGAGCTTGGGAGGTAACAAGTATGGCTTTGTTATTGTAGATGATTTTTCTCGCTATACTTGGGTGTTCTTTTTGAAGGAGAAGACACAGGTCTACAAGAAATTCAAGCATCTCATAGTCAGAGTTCAAAATGAGTGGAAGGTAAACCTGGTCAAAGTCAGAAGTGATAATGGGAGTGAATTCAAGAATTCCAAGGTGGAGGCATTTCTGGACAAGCATGGAATCAAGCATGAGTTCTCAAGTCCATATGCTCCACAGCAGAATGGAGTAGTGGAAAGGAAGAACAGGACTTTGATAGAGATGGCAAGGACACTTTTTGGATGAATACAAGACTTCACCAAGATTTTGGGCTGAAGCTGTCAACACTGCCTGCCACTCCATCAATAGGCTATATCTACATCCACTACTCAAGAAGACTCCTTATGAGCTGCTCACCAACTCCAAGCCAACTGTCTCATACTTCAGGGTATTTGGTTGTAAGTGCTACATTCTTAGAAAAGGCAAACGCCTCTCTAAGTTTGAAGCTAAATCTGATGTTGGTATTTTCTTGGTTATTCCACTAACTCCCATGCCTATAGAGTTTTTAACACCTCCACAAAGGTAGTTGAAGAATCTATAGATGTGGACTTTGATGAGTCTTATGGCTCCCAAGGAGAGCAAGTTGCTAATGATGTAGGGAGCAAGGACATTCTCAAGAAATCCACTGGTGAGATCAGACCTACTGTCAAGGAGGAACCTGCCTCACCAAGTGATCATGAACCACCTGCTCCATCACTGTGTGAAGACACTGGAGAGCAAGACATTGAGTTCGAGTACAACCCAGCCAATGATCAACTGGATGCAGAGGACCTGTCTCAGCCAGCTGTGTCGCAGGAAGAACCAGCTGTGTCACAGGCAACACCAACAGCTGTGACACAGGTGGTTGACCCCGAACCCCTTGTGATCAGTAGGCTGCAGAAGGATCATCCTGTAGACCAAATCATTGGTGCCATTCATAGGGGAGTGACTACTCGTTCTCGTATTGCAAATTTCTGTGAACATTACTCTTTTGTCTCCAGTGTTGAACCCAGGAATGTCAATGAAGCTCTCAAGGATGCTGATTGGATAAATGCCATGCATGAAGAGCTGAACCAGTTTGAAAGAAATCAAGTCTGGTCCCTGGTGGAAAGGCCTCAAGACCACAATGTCATTGGAACAAAATGGGTCTTCAGGAACAAGCAAGATGCAAATGGACTGGTGGTGAGGAACAAGGCCAGATTAGTTGCTCAAGGCTTCACTCAAATTGAAGGTCTGGACTTTGGTGAAACTTTTGCACCTGTGGCAAGACTAGAAGCAATCAGAATTCTACTTGCTTATGCTGCACATCATAACATCAAGCTATATCAGATGGATGTGAAGTCTGCCTTCTTGAATGGTAAACTTTCTGAATTAGTCTATGTTGAGCAACCACCTGGTTTTGAAGATGCTAAGAAACCCCACCATGTTTTCAAATTGCACAAAGCCTTTATGGGCTCAAACAAGCACCTAGAGCATGGTATGATACACTGAAAGATTTTCTAATTCAAAACGGTTTCAAAATGGGCTTAGTAGACACAACTCTTTTTACTAAGAGGAATGAAAGGACTTATTTGTGTGCCAAATTTATGTCGATGACATAATATTTGGTAGTACTAACCGTTCAATGAGTGATGAGTTCAGCAAGATAATGACCAAGAGGTTTGAGATGTCCATGGATGGTGAGCTGAAGTACTTCCTAGGACTTCAAATCAAGCAACTCAAGGAAGGCACCTTCATCTCCCAAGAGAAGTTCACAAAGGACATCATCTCCAAGTTTGGCATGAAGGATGCAAAGCCTATCCACACCCCCATGCAAACAAATGGACATCTTGATCTAAACATTGAAGGTAACTCTGTAGATCAAAAGGAGTATAGGTCTATGATAGGCTCCTTACTTTATCTTTGTGCATCTAGGCCAGATATCATGTTGAGTGTATGCATGTGTGCTAGATTCCAAGCTAACCCAAAGGACTGCCATAGAGTGGCAGTACGCAGGATTCTGAGATATTTGATTCAAACTTCAGGGTTTGGTTTGTGGTACCCCAAAGGTGCAAATTTTGAGCTAGTTGGCTATTCTGATAGTGACTATGCAGGGTGTAAGGTTGACCGAAAAAGCACCTCAGGCACTTGTCAATTCCTAGGGCACTCCTTGGTGTCCTGGTCATCCAAGAAACAAAACTCAGTAGCCCTTTCCACTGCAGAGGCTGAGTATATAGCTGCTGGTAGTTGTTGTGCTCAGTTATTATGGATGAGGCAGACCTTGAAAGATTTCAGCATATCTTTTAATCAAGTACCCCTCTTCTGTGATAATGAAAGTGCAATTAAGTTAGCCAACAACCCAGTACACCACCAAAGATCCAAACACATAGAAGTGAGGCACCACTTCCTTAGAGACCATGTTGAGAAAGGAGACATACAGCTGTGCCATGTAAGGACTGAAAAAATAATTAGCTGATATTTTCACCAAGCCCTTAGATGAGACTAGATTCTGTGCTCTGAGGAGTGAATTGAATATCATTGATGTCTCAAACTTGCTATAAAAGGTTTGCTTGGTGTCTAGCTCATATGCTTATGTTGTTTCCTTGTTTGTGTTCTCATCTGTGTTTTCCACCTGTGTCACAGGTGTGTTCTGTGCTTAGAGTGTTTTTGGTAAGATGATTGTGCCTATCTTCTGTGCACATTTCTTTTTCCTGTGTTGTGGTCTTTTCTAAATCAACTCTTGTCAGTTTTAGCTTTGCTTGCTTGAATTTCTGGCAAACTGACATTGAGGAGATTTCATAAGGACCCTCTGATAGTGCTCAAGTGCTTTCTCTCTTATCAAATTCTCTCTATCTTGGTGTTCCAGATGAAAAACTTGTCACCTGAGTCATCCACCTGTGTCTCAGGTGAATCTCTTTGAACTCCGTAGGTCATAAGGACTCTTGTTTCACTCACCTGTGTCACAGGTCATCCACCCAGCTGTGACACAGCCATGTTATAACCCCTTCGGCCTATATAAAGCAACGTCGCGTTTCCCCTGAAATTCTGTTCGAGCGCAAAAACCCCAAACTTCCGCTGAGCGCTAATTTTTTGCATTTTCGTCGAGATCATTTTCTTTCGACCCTCGAAAGTTTTCCAACTCGTCAAAGAAGCTTTCCAGGGCACTTCGGCACCGATTCATCCGCGCTTTGACGTGTTTTCGATCAAAGTAAGCTTCAGCCAACCCTTCTTTGCATTCAACCTAGTTTCTGTCAATGCAATCGCTCATGAGATTATCTCAGTAGTGCATTGTCCTTATTTAGGGTTGGTTTAGCCTTTGTTTAGCTTCCCTAGATTCATCTAGCTCGAAACCTAGTGGCAAAACTTCGTTAAAACCTAGTTTTCTTGAATCTGCTGTCCGCCTCTGTGCGTAGCTGTGTCACCGCTACGGTCTCACCTGTCACACAGGCACGCCTATTCCAAGGGCAGAGACTTTAGTTTGGTTCCAAGTCCTCACCTGTGTCACCTTGAGCTCACACAGGTGACCCACACAGCTACTATCTTCTGCATTTAGGAACACCCCTTTCCTTTATTCTTCCTTATCTATCTTGTTTTCCCTCAGATGTCTTCAGGATCTGACAGAGAAGACAGTGGTCTCAAGTGGTCTGATCCAGAGGAATCCAGCAGAGAGATCATCATATCTGATTCGGATCAAGAAAGGGAAAGGCTCAGGCAGAAAGAGGAAGCTCTTCAGAGAAGAAGAGCACAGCAAAAAGCATACAGGCAAAGGAAAGCTGCAGAAAAGAAAGCTGCTGCTGCAGCATCCAAAGCTAGACAGTCAAGTTCAGTGCAGCTTGTCCCATCCAAGAGGACAAGATCCTCATCCGTTGCTGAACACACATCTTTGGGCAAAGAAGCTGCTAAGAAGCCAAAGCAAGCAATCAGGAAGGTCAGGAAGACCTCAGTTGCAGATGTAGTGCTGCCAAGAGGCACACTAACCATCAGAGAGTCTCAGGCTGAGGAAGCTGATCCATCTAGTCAAGAAGCAATCATTGCAAATGACAAGCTCATATTAGAGGAGATGGACAAACTCACAGATCAGATTTGTGCAACAACAGATGAGAAGGTGAAGAAGCAACTTTTGGAGCTGTACACTGCCAAGAACCTTCAACTCTCAGTGCAGGCCAGGCCAATCTCGGTTGCTATCCCAGAGCCTACAGCTGCAGATAAGGTTCTCCTGAGTGAAATAGCAGATTTGCACTTTCAAATGCAGGCAGCCACCTCAAAGTCTGCCAAAGATGATTTGAGACAGCAAATCCTTGAGAAGCAGAAAATGTCTCATCCAGCTCTCAATCAGCTCCAGCATCACAACCCATTGCGATTCGATGTTCAGATGTCAGGGATCGTCACCTTCTTCAACAGATCAATGAGCTGTTTACCAGGATGAAGAACACTCCAAGAGGAGCTGCTAGGAAAGCTATGCTAGAGGAAATCAAACTCAAGCACAAATTGCTGTCACCGAGCTCAGAGAAGAAGCTGCAGCAGTGCCCATACCAAGTTTCAAACGGAAGAGGTCTGAAACTGTTGTAATTGAAGATGAGCCCTCAAGCCAAGAAGCAGTCTGATGAGGTCACTATCATCTCTGAGACCTCACAGAGCTCCAAACCTTCATTGAAAGATCAGCTGGTTCAACAACAGGAGGCTCTGAAGGAGTTGAAGAAGGAGATGTCACCACCTGTGTCATAGGCGGCTGACTCAGCTAAAGCAAGTATGCAAACATATCAGAGAAGGAGCAGAGGAACCTCAAGCTCTACTAGTGTAGATACCCTCTCCTCTCTGGATGTTCAGAAACCAATATCTCCTTCACAGTTCCTTGTGTCAGAGACAGAGGAACAGGCTGTAGAAGAGGCCCAAGCGCCCACATCATCACCAAAGGCTGGGACAGATAAGCCTTCAGGATCTGCTCAGTTTGCAAGTCCACAGCTGTCTCAACCAGCTGTGTCACAGGCAGCAGATGCCCCAGTGCAAGCACCTCAGCTGCCCCTGTCACCAGTGTCACAGCCCGTTGACACAGAAGTCACCTCACCTGCTGCTCAATCCCCAAAGTCCCCACCTGTGGTACAGGCAAGTGACCCAGCTGAAGAAGAAGAGAGCTCAGAAAGCTCATCTGATGATGGTAGGGGTGTCTCAGTGACCCCTCCAAGAGCTAGAGAGCCTCAATCTGATTCTGACAAAGAGTATGTAGCTGAAAGACACTTCTTCCAGCTCAGAATCAGAAAAGAGGCAGAAGAAGAGGCGAACAGAGGACAGTTCTCCAAGCAATTCTGATGATGAGGAGGATTTGGAATCCAAGTACAGCTATGTGTTCTCCTCTGCTCTCAGGACTGAACAAGGACAAATGGAGTTCCTGTCCAGAGCTGCCTTGAAGAAGCTACCAAAAAGTGACCCCAAAGAAGTCCAAGAGCAAGGTTGCATCTCTAAGCTCCAGTGCTTACATTAAGATGAGATCAACCTGTCCATACTTCACAGCTGACAAGGAATACATTGAGCCAGTTTGCTCTGACCCCAGGTTTCACAATGACAATCAGAAGGGGGGTCTATCATGAGATCTTGTCAACTAAAGGCTTTGTAGATTGCAAGGCTATTGATTGGGATGCTCTCACAGACTCTAGGCTGCGTGCTCTTCCATCCTTGATACAATCAGCAGGCCTTGAGTTCATATGCAATCTTCAACAAGGCTATGATCCAGAAGTGATCAAGGAGTTCTATGCCACTGTGTGGGTAGAACAAGAAAATCAGGACATAATGATCTGGAAGACTAGAGGCCAGCTCCTATCCATTACAGCTCCAGAATTCAACAGCTTGTTTGGAGCACCAGTGGAGCCAAATATGCCCAATCCTTTTTAAGTTGGAGTCAGTTCCAAATGAGATCAGAAGAAAATTCTACCCAAGAACTTCTCCTTCCCAGCAAATGCTCCCACTGATCATGTCTACTTCAAGGGCATCACAATCACTGCAAAGCATCTTGTGAAGATCCTCAATGTCACCATTCAGCCTAAAGGAGGAAACACAGATGCTGTATATTCACCTGTCTGGCAAGTGCTGGTCTATATTGCAAAGAATCAACACTTTGACATTGCCAGATTTATCTTTCATGAGATTGATGCAGTGCAGAAAGATAAGAAAGCCAAGTTGAGGTATGGCTCATATATCATGCATATGATTTCTTCAGAGGACAGGTCTACCTGAGTCAGATTTCGATATCTCTGTCAAGACATCCAAGACTCAGCTTAGACCTCAAGCTGATGATCATCCCGATGAAGTTGCTGTGCCTGCTCTTTTTGGAGATCTTTCAGACACAGCTATGCCAGTCCCCAGTGACACAGCTGCTCCCACAGCAACTCAGGCGCCACCTCCTCAAGACCATGGCTCTCACCGCCAAGTGCCCACCGGTGTCACAGCTGGTGATCCTGCAGCTGACCCAGCTGAGCTAGTGTCTGTGACACAGGTGCTTGATGATGGCACCCTCTCCTCCTCCCTGATGACTCAAGAAGCTGCCAGAGCCTATCAGAACAAAGTCATGCCTGTTCAGTTTGCTGCTCTGCGCAGAGAAGTGAAAGGTCTGCATTCCAAAGTAGACTCCTTGCAGCAGCAGCTCTCAGAAGTTCTTCAGCTCTTGAAGTCCAAGCCAACATGAAGTTTCTTCTTCCCTTACCCCCTTTCTGGTGTTTTAGTGTCAAAGGGGGAGAAAAGCTTAGATGTAAGGGGGAGAAGAGCTTAGCTGTAGGGGGAGTGAGTGGTTTTAGGGGGAGCAGATTAGAGTAGTGTTGTGTTTTGTGTTGTGTATCAAGACTCGGTTTTCCTGTTTCAACTTCTTATGTCTTGATCACATTAAGTTTTTCTGTATTGATGCAGTTTACTTTATGTTCTGAGCTATGTTATTCTGTCATGATCAGGTGTTGATATGTGTGATTGGTTTTTGCTCTGATCTGATTTATGCTCTGAACCTTCACACATTTATGCTTCATGTATAAATGTTTGCTCTGATCATAACTCATGTTAATGAATGCTCTGAACATGCTTTAAACATGACATGCTCTGATCATGCTAATTGGGTAATGCTCTGATCATGCTAATTCTTCTTTGTGCTCTGAACATGCTTTAAAAAGAAAATTTAAAACTGCATCAGTATCAGCTCAGTTCAGTTTATTACTCATGATCCATTTAACTTTCTGAACTGATGAAGTGCAAGTTGAGAGAAAATACTACTCATGTCTACAATTCAAATCTGTGCATTTGCATTCCAAAAGCAAATCTTTCATGCACAGCTTCAAGGGGGAGTATATTCTAACAACTTGCATGTATCCTACTCATTCATATCTTTAATTGATAATGTTGAATGGGTTGCCACTAACCATCCAAAAAGGGGGAGATTGAAAGAGCATCTAGGCCCCTAAATGGTTTTGATGGTTAATGGCAACTCAACTGAGATCTAACAGATACCTTGAGTGTTAACAGGAAAGTTAGGTTCCAGGAAGAATGATTCATCCAGAAAGGATGACCACAAAAAAAGGTACAAGGATGGTTACTTCAGGTCAAGGAAATAGCTGTGCTAGATAGCTGTGCCACAGCTGTGAAGAAGCCGGTGATGTGCTAGGAGTAGCAAGCAAGGTGATGGTTGCTTGATGCGTCAAGAGCCTTGACTACAGTTGGTGGAAGCTGAAGCCTAGGTTTGCTAGTTTCTTTGAGTCCTTAGGTAACACCTGTACTATCAAGAAGGATGAAGCTGCAAGCTCATTTAGAAGTTCTTATACTCAATGCTCAGAGTGTTGGACAGTGGCACTGATGTCTTGAGGTTAGTGGCCCTGTAACAACATTTTGCACAAGTGTGAAACTGGGTTGTGGTAGTACACTGTTGTGCTAGCTTCCTAAAACCCTAGAGCCATAGTCACCTGTGTGGCACAACTGTGTCACAGGTGAACAACCGCTCTATGACTCAGGTACACCTCTGTGCCAGGGGAGAGCTTGAAAATGCTAAGGGAACTGCACTGCAATGGTTTGTCTGCTGAGTCAGAAAACTGTTGGAGGTTCTCTCCTGTTAAGCATCAGAGTTTGTTGTGTGCGCTGAGGGCATGTAATGTGCCAAGGCCGGACTAAGTAGGGAGTCTACGTCAGTTAGGGGACCAGGGGAGGTCTTGGACCTCAACCTTTGCTCAACCTTTTGCAAACCTTGTTTATCTTTCATCCTTAGCGAAACCTCTCCTCCAGAACAGAACCAAACCTTCATGTGAGCGTGTCCTAGTTTCTGTCCTAGAGAGTTAGAGCTTTGAGCAAGAGCAATTGGTTCCTCCAAGTGATTGTTGCAGCAGATTCTCTTACTCTTGGAGTGTCTACTCCTAGACAGGTGTAGGAGTCACTGGTGATCACCCAAGCTTGTGTGGGTTGGCCCGGACGTTTGTGAAGGTGATCGGAAGTCTACCTGCTACAAGCAAAAGACTTCCACAAGCAAAAGGAAGAGACCTGAAGACTCAGGTACTCGGAGAACAAGCACGTTTCAGTGCTGGCTATCTCATAGGAGTAGCTTCTCCAACGGAGACGTACCTATCTGAAAAGAGTAGGGAACTTCGGTGAAAAATCCCTTGTCTCCTTGTGTGATTGTATTGTGCACTTACTTGTTTGCATGCTTGTTTAACTCTCTGATATAGATATCTGATCTAGCTATAATCTTTACTCTATGCCTGTGTTACTAGCTGTGTCACAGTTGCTCTCTAGCTTATCTGCCATCTGTGCTAGCTACCTGTTTCACAGTCATATCTTATATCAGTCTGTTTAGAGTTTTCTTTCACCTGTGTTAGCTACCTGTGTGACAGCTACATGTTAATTTACATATCACTTACTACCTGAGTAGTTTTGTCTGTTACACAGCTAGCTGAACCTCTTTATCTGTTAAGGCTTATACTTGCTCAAATTGAGTAGTTAATTTAAAATTGGCTAGCCTCCTATTCACCCCCCTCTAGTCAGCTCCTGCGATCGGGGAGGATGGCGTCGGCCATGGTGAGCTCGCCGGTGACAGGGTGGTTGCCGGGCTCGGGAAGGGGCAGTAATGGGTAGAGGACGGCGAGGGGAGCATGGCCATGTGCTCGTCGAAGCTGAGTGTGGCTCCAGTTGTTGCTGGCGGCGTGCACAACAGTGACGGCACTGCGCACGGGTATGACGTCGTGGGGGTTGCGGCGTGGCGGAGAGGAGGAGGGAGGGGAGAAGAGGCAGAGAGGGGGGCGCTCACTGGAGATGGGGAGGTCACCGGGACACTCGTGGTGGCGGCGGTCGAGGTGGTGGATCTTGGGGAAGAATCCCGATTCTGGCGGGGCAGGCGGCAACGGCTCCAATCGGTGGCGGCGGTGAGCACTCAGCGGTAGGACGCGACCATAGCGGGGCGGTGACCTCCTCGGGGGATGACTGGCGACGGGGGGCAAGATCCGGCGTCTGAGGCGGGGGAGGCGGCGAGGGAGGCGGCGGGGGACGCGGGGGAGGCAACAGGATGGGGAGAACTCGGGATGGGGAGGGAGGCACAGTTTTTTGCAGCTTACAGTTTTTTTTGTAAATAATTTGAAACTTTGGCGCAAGTTTGGAAGGGGATAAGTGGGGGGCATGGGGAAGCTCGGGAAGACTCAAATTTGAGCTTCCTGGTACCAACGGGAAAGGGAGCTAGCTTCTAAATTAAGCCCTACCTTAAAATTCCCTTAGGTTGGCTTATTGCTTATTTCTACCTATAAGCTCTTTAGAAGCCATTCCTAAGGGGGCCGGATTCTTGTGGGAACTGGCATAATTAGCATGTTTCTCTAATTAGAAAAATTAAAACATTATGTCGATTATTTTGAAGTTATTATAATTTGTACACATAAAAATTTACTTGGAGGATTAGATCCAACTATTAAGGTTCTTTTATCATTACGACGGATTATGATGATTTTGTTTGTCCAACTTATTTTTACTTATTTTACTGTTTGTTTCGTTAACTTTCTACTTCTGTAACTATTTTTCACAGCAAACTATAAAACAAATTCAGTATAACACAGTTCAGCAACCACAAGCTGAGCCTAAAGACATATTTGGTTAGATGTCATAAGTTGCCACATCTAGCTTAGCTAATTTATGGCATGCCACATTTTTTGTGACCAACAAATTGATAGTCACATCTTAGCCAATGTGTGTCAAAAAATATGTCGATGGCTAAAAAATTGTGGCATACCGCAAATTTGATGAAGAACCAAACACTAGACTAAGAAAGTCAAAGGTGGCTAAGTTAGGTGTGGCAAGTGGTGGCATCCAACCAAACATGTCCCAAATGTTATTACAAAGAAGCAAAAGTACCATTGCTAAAAGTGGTAATTGGTGCGGTAGCTAACAGAGCAACTAGTCCCTAAGTGTGACTTTGGTCATTAATGGCAATTCCTATGGATCAAAGAAGAAAGTTGCACCAAGAAAAAGACCGAAGATGAATAAATTATGCTACGACTATCATCTCACTCTAATGCACCCACATGCCTCATAGCAAAATGTACAAGGTAACATGTGATGATGTTAATGATAGTGATAGTGGTATTGATATCCTAGGTTCTTTTAATGAAGATATCATGCCTAAGATAGCTCACCTCATGTCTACTATAAAAGAGCAATATGGGACTCTAGAAAAGCAAGAAGACATGCTTATTGAGAAAATTAAAGAATTAAATGCTTTCAATATTGAATGTGAAAACTTGAGAGAATCTCATGGTAGATTGACTATTACTCTTCGTGAACTTGAAATTGATCATGCATCTTTGCTTGAAAAGAACAATGTCATGTATTTAATATATTTAGAAATATTATGTCCTAAGTGAAATTCATTATCTAAGGATCAATCTATTATTTCTTCTATTGATAATATTTGTGCTACTAACTCTATTTCTTGTGAAGCATCTATCGTGAAGGAAAATTTAAGCTAAGGGCCCAACTTGAGAAGCTAACAAGCAATTATGGAAAATTACAAGAAAATCATGAAAAGCTCCTGAGTTTACATAAGAATCTTGTGATCTTTCATGATGAGCTAATGTTAGCTCATGAGGCCATACGTACCAAGGTAACACTAAGCGAGCCTCATTTGGACACTAGCACAACTTCTACTCAAAGTGTTATATTGTCTTGTGCTAATCCTAGTGATTCATCTAACCATAATGATACTATATCTAGTAATGAATTACTTCAAATACCTTTTTCCAAGAAACATTGCTTCGACTTCATCTGGTACTTGTGTTGATGCTAACCTTGTAGAGGAACTAAAAGAGCTCAAGAGCCAAGTCACCTCATTGAAAAAAGACTTGAACAAGTGCTTCAAAGGAAAGACAACTCTTGATGATATGCTAAGTGACCAATCACACCCTCATGACAAGAGTGGACTAGGACTCAACTCCAATAACAAGAAGTCCATGAACTCTAAGAAGGGTCAAGGTCAAGCTAACAGTCCTACTCTCATCACTTGTTTCAAGTGCTAGAAGGAGGGACACTATGTGAGATCATGTCCCTTGAAGAAGAAGCCCTTGAGTGAGAAGCAATTAGGAAAGCGGCCTCAAGTTCAAGAATGACCATAACCCGTGAGGACCCAAGAAAGTGCACGTCGAGTTAAAAAGATAAAAAACAAGAGACAGGGGAGCATAAATTGCTATATATGCCATGAGAAGGATGTCCCAAAGGTACCTTTCCTATGCCCATTATTATCAATGATCATTAGTCATTTAGGAAGGATAGAGTTGGTAACGTGTTTACCAAATTTATTGGTACTCAAAGTGGCTTGACTAAGAAAAAATCCATTTGTGTAGCCAAGCCTATTATGACTAACTTCTTAGGACCCAACCTCGTTGTGGACCATCAATCTCACACTTGATCACTAGGTAGCTTGGAGAGCATTGGGGACTTGGCTAACTCTTGAGGATGGTGTGTTCCATCATATGCAAAAGTCAAGCCAAGTCTAAAATATTTGTAACATCCCAAACCCATCTGATGAGTTCAGGTATTAAAGTGTGGATGGAAACAAAACTTTTATCTGGTCTTTCTCATCTTCATGCATGCATATAAGTTAATCAAAAGCAGCATAAACTAAAAACCCCTAATCTTTGAACATCTCATGCATATAAATTATCTAAACGCAATTTAACTTAAGACACTAGAAGTTTGACCTAGGATCGACTCGAAATTAATTATGATATCAGTATTGTGTAACGCTCAACCCAACACTTCTTATGAATCTTAAACAACTTATCGAAGCTTTATCAAACTCTCCCAAACCTTTTGATAATTAATTGGATATCTAAATAAAAGGTTTTGCAACTTATTTTTAAATCAAAAGATCTATAATAAGTAATTAGGAGCTTTTCCCTTTATTCAAAATTATGAAAATATAATTAGGTGAACCCTTTTTCCTCCTTATATCTAAATATAAGACAAGTTAAAAGGAAAAAAACAAAAATAAAAAATAAAAAAATAAAAAAACCTAAGTCTAAAGGGGTCCGGGGGCGTTCGGGCCACCCATCCCCATGCACACCACCGCTCCTAGGAACCACCGCCCCCACCTCGGTGGCTCCACCACTTATCCTTCGATCGCCACCAACGGCGAGCCACCTTTTTGCTTATCCCCTCTGTGCCCCTGCCCTTGCCCGCATCCGTGCCTCGCCCGTACCGCCGCCACCCTCGGGAACAGCCGTCACCGCTGACGGCACCGGCGGGCCGCCGTTGGCCGACTAGCCCTAGCCCCCATTGCCGCCTTCCACTGGTCTTCCCCTTGCCCCAACTTCCCTTACCGCTAACTACCCCGCCTCCACAGTCCCTCGCCGCCTTGACCCGACCCAGCTCGCCGCCCGGCCATTCACTACCACCGCGCCTCCGCTTAGCTGGGCCCCGCACCTCATCCCCATGGTGCCACCTCCATTCGTCCTCCACCTCTCTGCCAACCTCCCCAGCGCGCCGCTTGCCCATCCCTAGGCCACCGTTGCTGGAGTGGCTGCGCCGTTCCCGCACCACATCCACCGCCGCTCTAACAGGCCGGTCTGACCGGATGGACAGGTGGTCAGACCAGTGCCAACATTGCTACTGCGCCATACCGCCCTCCACTTGAACCCGCAGTGCTCCCCACTACCGCCACCTCCGCTGCACTCGCCATCCTCTCCGTCATATTTTTCTCCGCTACCACGTCGGAGCCTCTTTAATTGAATCCTCCCTTCCATGCATGCAACAACCGGCTGCCCCTCCTGGTGTGCTGCCGACGGCATCGAGGATGAAGAAAGCGGTGGCGACAAGAAGGAAGAAGGTGGTGCCAGTTGTAAGGTGGAAGATGGAGGAGAAGGTAGGAGATGGAGAAGCTAGACCCCGTATCAAGCCGATGGCCCAATCCGAAAGCCCAAAGACACCGTCGATGATTCCCTTGTGTTATCACGACAAGGGTAATGCCCCACTGCTCTTACATGTGATGCTATGTGATGGGCATTCCGTAGATGTGACGATTGCATGTTGTAGGTAGATTAGGTAATCTGAGAGCTTCGGAGGTTGTTTTGACGCCTTTCCTTCGACTATCTTGAGATGGCCTTAAAAGAACGATCGTAGGCACCATTGCTAGCTTCGCGAAGAATTGTCATTTGTCTAATTCTGATAGTTTGTTTATGAGTTATGGCCAAAATAGTTATGCTGTCCAGAATTTGTCTAATGAAGAATATGCAACCTTACTTAATCCCAATAGCTATATTAACAATGAGGTCAACTTACAAATCTATATGGAAAAGGTTCTATGCATGTTGGAGTTCACAATAGGTGACTGTGATATTCTTAGCATGGAATCCTCATGCATACCATTAGTACGAACAACACTTCATCTTAAGCTCCACTATAATAAAAGAACCCTGTTACCGGAACCAATAAAATCATAACCACTTTAAAAATTCCATATGCATCTCATGCAAATTGTCACCATCCCAACCTAAACTTTAAATATGATGCATTAGCAGCATGGGGTTCATCTCTAATGCTAGGTTATCTAATCTTCTTTATTTATCTATTTAATATCTTGCATTGTCTTGGTGATCTCTCCAAGAAGCTTGTGAAGAGGCCCGAGTGGTTTGCGAAGTGGTTGTGGAGCTCGCCATCTCCAGAGTGGAGGAAGGAGCTAACCATAGTGATCAAAGATACGCAAAAGCATCCTCCAGATAAAGCGGCTTAAAAGAGAGTACACGTTTGATCACGAGTGATCGGGTCCTGATATCGGTGGATATCCGAACTTGGAACAAACATCATTTGTCTCTTGTCTTCCTTGCTTTATTACAATTCATACTTGTACTAGAATAGTTGTATTTCCTTTGTAGAGATTGAATTGCATGCTTGTCACTCTAGAATTGCAAACTTTGACATAGACATACGGTGTTAGTGCATTTAGTTGAGCCAAATATATTTAGGATTTGAGCTTGTGAAAATCTGACTAGTTTAATTTTGCTTTAGGAGAGCCAAATGCATAATAGTTTTCAAAATGCCTATTTGCCCCCACCCCTCTAGGAGACATCGAGGTCCTTGCAGTACCATTTCTAACCCTAATGTTTCTTTAAAAGGCTCAAACTACCATCAAAGTGGAAAATGCTAAGACAAGGTCAAAAAATATATTATTTTTGAATAAAAGTAGAAAATTCCTAGTTGTACAATGTAGAATTAAATGTGAACATATAAATTCGGGCTCAAAGTTTGTCCATTTGTATTCTGTATAGATAAAGCAATGAGGGGATATTGAAGGTGAGTGTACACAAATTTTTTCTATGTACAACACATAATTTGACATATTTTTCAAAGAAATTTGTAGATGCACACTTGATCCCGCAATGTACATCAATGATCTAAAACATGGGAGTGCGCCTTTTGAATTTCCTAAAACACCTGGATTTCTCCTACGGGTAGTATTATCATTTCACCATGGTCAAACCTTTTAAATCTTGTCATATTGGAAAAATAACCAATTACACATGTTTGCAATGACACTTTGACTATTACTAGCTTTGTAATGGTAGTTTGACAACTGGACACCTTTCCGATGGTACTTTGACAATTGGACGCCATTCCAATATTTTGTTATCCCATCGTATTAAATCTGTAGCGACAATCCAACTACACTGGCAATAATAATTGCCCTGAAGGGATCTCAAAAAATAAAGTTGAACGCAAATTCTAATCAGTGTTTTTGCAACCACTATGTCTTACTTTAATGATGTGCTAAGAAAAATTGTGATACTCTAAGGATGAACGCAAATTCTAATCAGTTCGCATGCACCTGTGAATTGTGATACTTCTTTTGATTTAATGATGAGGTAAGAGAAATACATGGAAGCAATATTTGCTAAGATTGCGAGTGATATATTTTCTGGACGCCTTTCCTGATGATGGCCCAGGAGAAATCTACAATTATATGGCTATGCTATTTATATTTTATTTTCTAGAGTTATGCAGAAATCTACAAATTTCAATTATATATCCTTAAAACACAACAGATAGTAAGCTTCATATTAGTTCTTTCAACATATAATATATTTATTCCTAAAAATGCTCTACTATACGTCTTTAAAGAAAAGCTCTATTATACATGAGTTTTGAATCTTCCACTGGTCAACATGCAAAGTGTTGCTGCTTCAGCCTTGCCTGCAGGAAGTGGCTACAAGATACAAGTTTGTGAAAATCATCTCCTATCTACCCGGATCAAAATGTTCATACCATCCTTATGCACAACAGTGGCATTGTAAAGGGAACTCACGTGAGTCTACAAAAGTTCAAAGGAAGGAAACATAGACCTGAATTTAAGTTATATTACAAAATCAATTGTTTGATATCCATATGAAACTTAACTTACTTTAGAGAGTTTCTTCAAGTTTCTTAGGTGTGAAATGTTGTTGGTTTGCATGTGTATTAAGATTACATGAATGATACATTAAGTTTTGTCTCACTACTACAGAATATGTTATTACAAGCGGTTCAGAAACCCCAATACAGCCGGTTTCCTGAAACTTCTGTAAGCAAGGGCCTATGATGATCCCCTCTCATCACAGGCGGTTACCAGAGGCTATATCACAGGCATTTCATGCATGCGGTTTTTTAGAGAACCGCTTGTGATATTTCACTTATCCTAGATGGTTCCGGATACGAACTGTCTGTGATGTATCCTCATCACAGGCGGTTCTATTTAAAAACCGTTTGTAATCTGTTTTATAGGAAACCTATTTATTCCTGATTGTTGCCTAGTATGAGGAAATAAAACAGCCAGCACATATATCCAAATATTCATATCATTCATTCATAGTAATCTGATTTGAATCACATCCAATCACAAAAAATTGATACATATCACATAAATTGACTCACAAAGTGAACTCATCAATTTCATCAACCAAAAAGTTTCTCACCAAGTGAACTCACCAATTTCATTTCATCAACCTCATATCACATAAATTCAGAAAGTAAATTCAACATTCATTTAAAGGTACATAAAGAAATACATAACACAATGGAAATACATATATATGACAAGAGTTTAAAAGTTACTATTTCTTAACTAAGATGAACTCGCCTTCTTCCATGTTGTAGGCATGGAATTAGCCATAATTATTGAGAACCTCTCTAACAAGGCAGGTGGCGATGAGTTCTCGTATTATGTCGAATTGGGACAAACCCAATGCCGTCTCCACGATGTCTCTCTATTGTTGATCAGAATATATAATTAAAGTCATGAATTTATAAAATTCAGAGAAATATAATAATACTTATCACAATACTATCAAACCTTCATATCATTTTTCTGAATGTTAGTGAGCATGATTTTCATGTTGTGGCAAATGTAGAAGCCACAAACGCTTGTTCTTCCTTGTTGTTGGTGACACTAGTAATATATAGAATTTGGTTACTAGTTCGAGATCATCATTAGTATATTTTGTGATATTTATTGTGTATTGAAAGATACCTTAATGCCCTTATTGTGTATTAGCGACTGCTTGACACCTTTTCCTCCCACCCTGCTATAGCTCTTCCACACCCTACGTGAATTCAAATAGTTTACCTTAGGCATTGCGACACAAAAGACTGAATGGTAGATTTCTGTATATTGGAAATATGCTTACTTGTTCATAAATCTTCAAAGTATTTCGATGTCAAATTTTGCTTGTAATAACAAATCCAAATACATGATCCTTGAATGGTTTGGTATAAGGACAATAAGAATCCAATGCTCCCTACATATAGTTATGCCTCGATGGTGAGTGAATTTCACGTTATTTGGAGAATAAAGTTTAACCTTGGATGGTGAAGTAGCTAGTACAACACTTATGTCTGGTTATACGGAAAAAGTATGAATTCCTTATCTTGTTGAGCAAGCAATGCATTTAGCATGGAATCAGACACAAGGTCTTCATTCTCTTTGATAATCCACGTGGAGACAATGTTTGGGTCGCGAAACCCTGCTTTCACGTGTTAACTTCTACATTGTTCAATCATTATCTTACACATAAAGAAGCTAGGAGTTACACATTTGTGGAATTAGTATGTATAACATGAATATTGATCGTGATTGTAAACACTTACAATGTATAGCATCTGATAAGTGATACTTCAAGGGACTGTATGTTGTAGAGTTCTCACAAGTCCACAAAGTTCACAAATAATTAAGTCCTCAAAGTTGTTGTGGAAATGATCCCTAGTGGAATGCCCCTTAATAGTCGTGGTCTATGCATTCGGCGCACTTCTTGGCCTCTTTCAGGTAGTACTCGTGCAACTCGCGGCTATATTTTTGGAGTGTATTAAGCCTCTCTGGCAATTTGACCCATGGCTCTCCTTCAACATATTTATTGGCCAATGGCGCCAGAGGGACTCTTCGTCAATGTAAATACGTGGTTCCTTGGACACCTTGGGCTTTGACTTGGTGCCTCGCTTTCTTTTCGCAGTCGGCTTTGATGACTTGGTGGGAAACAGGTGCACCTTTCTTGGAAGTTCGGGGGGCCACCATTGTTTCTGCTAGCATGAAAGCTAGTGTGGTGGCCTCGTTAGGTACAACATTAGGCTCTGGAAGCATAGGTAGTTCTAGCTCCCGTGATTCAACTTGGTCGATATATGGAGGTCACCCGTCCTCGAAGCCTATGTCCCTCTTGGGCCACTGGATGAATGTCCCTTCTATTTGCCCTAGTCTCGTGATCTCGTCGTCTGATGGAAACTTCAGCTTTATGGACTTGCATATGTCATATAAACTGTCAACAGTGACTTTCACACGTGTAATCGGCACACGGTGCATCAGATCACCTTTATTGGATGGATAGGCCTCCTAGTTGCAACTTCTAGAGGCTCATCATCAAAAAGCATCACAAATAGCTTGCACCGGGTTATATCTTTCAAGGTAGCAAATGTTATGAAATAGAATAATAGCTACATATGGCTTGCAAGAGTATTGTAAGTGGACCTTATGATGGAAATGTATTTGCTAGGATCTCATCAACATGATACGTGATGTCGCGATCAAGTTGAACACTGGGGATGAAGGCTTGGCTACTCCTTCGGTTAGAAGCGGGGCTGGTTTGCAATTTAATGTTGCCTCTCGAGCCCATGACCACCATTTCCTCTAGGGCTCTTATACAAGCATCGACCCTCGATTCCACTGTGTCAGTGATTTCTTCTGCAAGAGTGGTTCTTTCTCTTGCTTCGTGCTCGGCTTTGGCCATGCTCTTATTCCTGTATCGATGCATGTCCTTGGAGAATCCATTTCTCCAGGTAGCGTACATGCCTGTTCCCCTCATGTGGCCTGGATACTCCTTGGTCCCGATGGCCAGGGATAGTATATCTTTCTCCCTTTGGAATTCAATTTGGGAGGATTGTATGGAAAGGTCTTCTTGAAATAGGCGATGGATGTATTGTAAACATTGGAATGAGGTGATGGATATATTGTAAACCAGGTAGTTAATCGACATCTTACCAATTTGGAATAGATTTCCTGGGTTGCTTGGCTTGTGAAGGAGTTGGCGTCAGAAGACGTCACACCTAGATTCCTCCTTGCGTACAACCAATTTTAAGCACGCCGTCCAAATACGTTGGGAAATGGCGGGGTTGGTCACTAAGGCATGCCCTCTTCTTCTCCTCTATCCATTTCTGAACTTTGGGTGCATACCCAAAGCTGTGATGGTGCGTGTTCTTGGTCGCGAGCGCCTTCGCCGCTCCACTCTTGGCCTTAAATTCCTTCGTTTCTCTCATCTCCTTAAATGAGCCCACATTTCTCTATTCATCCGTTTGTGCGCAGCAAAGGGCTCCTCATCCTTTGCGATGAAGTCCCGGTGAAGGATAAACTTGAACTCCTTCCACGCTTTATTAGCCACTTTGATCACGGCTTTATCGACATGAACCTTTAACTCTACTGGTATGACGAAGTGAGTGTTGATATCGTCGATTAGAACTTGATGAAGATCTTTGTCTACCTTCTTCCAAGATTCTAATGTCAACGGCACCCGTGTCTATGCAACAATCTCGCATGTAGTTCTTCATTTGGCGGCATTTTTTTCTAGCACGATAGGTGCCCCGGATGAACATATATTTATTATGGGGAATCAGCCCTTCGGCCTTTGACTAGACCTCTTGGAGTGCGTCTAGGTTTTTTCGTGCCCTCGGAAGACGCCAGCAAATGCGGGTAATGAGGAGACGACATCTTAGGTAAAGTACATAAATATTAACTTACATCAATATTAATAATTAACCTAACATCAGTACATAAATATAAATAAACTTGCATCAATATGAACAATTAAGATACACATCAATATGATAGATTAACCTAACATCAGTACATAAATAGAGCTAAGGAAAAAGGCATTGCTATATTGACTAACAATTTCTTTGTTGACTAACTATCATGTCTATTATCTAAAAAAAACCATGGCCATTTCTTTGTTATCCACCTATCCTGTCTATTATCTAAAAAAAGCTATCCTATCAATTCTTTGGATTTGTTTAGGATTACAGAAATCAAAATTGAGTAATTACATTCACAAACAAAACTGCTGAGAATGTACATAAGGAGAGGGGAAAAAATACAAACTCATGACAGCATCCATATATTGTATATTCACAATGGTTTGTATGGGGAGCAACTTCGAGCTCAAGCTTTATCAGGATAGGATGTGAGAGCAACTAACCAACTATTTGGGAACATCTATGCAAAGTATGTACACTCACACATTATATTGCTATAAGCCTCTATTTCAAACAACATGGAGAGCAACTATACACTGGCACATCCTTGTTACTACCTACCTTCTAAGTACTAGTATAAAGGTATCCAAAGTTGAGCTAGTATTATATATCTATGGAAGGTGAACATGGTTAGTGATTAGTTAGATGAATAATTTACGAGCTCCAAGAAAAAGACCCGAGTGATGAATGAATGCAGAAAAATGGTGAACTGAAACTTAAATTAACCATGACATGTAAATATAATTAACACTACAAGGGGTATAATTCAGCTCGCCTGTGATGTTGGGCCTGGCACAAGTGTGTGGGGAAGTGGACCGCTTGCTCGGCCCGACGTGTAAGTAGGCTCTTCCCTTTTTCTTTTTCCTTTTTATTATTACCTTTATTTCTATTTTGAATTAGGGTTTGACTAAAGGGTTCAAACCTTATTTTTAAAATTTAGAAAATTTTGAAGAAGATTATTAGGATAAATACATACTACACAATTTTTCTCAAACTAAAATATTGTCCTTTTAATATAAATGTAAAATTATCCAAACTTATGTTTGAACTGTAGATAGTTCAAATATTTTTTAAAAATTTATATTTGAGTTCAGGGATATAAATAACTCTCATATATAAAATTTGGTGAAATATGAACACAATGAAATTTATTTAATTGAGGTATTTTAATTCTGTCCATTTTAAAATATGTTGAAAAATATATTATTTAATTATATAATTTAATTCCAAATGATTTGATAATTTTTGTAGTGCCTCTCTGGAGTACTTAAGATTTAAAAAATTATCATGATGACATTTTGGTGAAGTTGGTTTCAAAATTTAGATGCTCTATATGCTACCAAATCCACATTCATACATATTATACATCACATTATGAAATCGACATGAACACATAGTTCTAATTTGCTACAAATGTGAGTCCTTTGTGATGATCGTCACGTATGTACGTAGCTTTGTCTTGAATTGGTTGTTTCTCGACCATTATGCCATCTTTCGAAGAAGGTATCTTCTCAAATTGATTGTACTCATCCTCATCAACTACATCATCAACTCCAACGATATTTCTTTTCGAGTCCCTATCTACGTGTCACCTCTTATTTGAAGCATTGTTACATAGAATATCTGACCAATTTGATTTGCTAGAAAAAATGTTCATCTTTGTATGCAGTACTTGTGGGATTGACCGTTGTGAAACCGTACTCATCAACTTTCACCTGTGAGAGATTGGCCCAACAGGAACAAAATAGTGGAATCTTAAACTTAATATAGTCCAACTGCCAAATCTCCTCTATGTACCCATAGTATGAGCTCTTCCTCTTAGCCATGTCTCGAGCATCTGTGCAGACACTGCTATTCTGGTTTGTGTTCTTCTGACCCTGATCTCTTGTATAAAATATGTAGTCATTTATGTCCATCCCTTGACATGTCACAACTGTACATGACGATCCTTCTGCCAACAATGTGACCGTAGGGTCACCTAACGATAGCCCATGAGGTTACTCATATAACCATATGTTGAACTGACGATTATGCTCTCTCATCACCCAAACTTCCGTCGCTTTCAGATTATCCTCACATAGCTTGGCCTTGTGTCGGTCGATATACGGGCCCACTATAGCCATGTGTTGCAAGACCATAAAATGCGCTTGATCAATAAGCTTCTTTTCAGGGTTGACATTTTTCTTGTCGATGGTTCCGATACCCCGAAGCCTCACCTCATGGAGAGCTTCAGGCAAACTTATCAGTTTTACTGCAGCCATATAGTTAATGTAGAACTCGTGACCTCTTCACTTGCATGCCTTCTAAGATGCTTCCCTCCGAACGTGATCGGTTCCACACAAATGCTTCGGAATTCCCATGTACCGCTCGAATACATACTACATAAGAACATAGGCCCGCACCATTTTATCTCTCTCACAAGATGCACAATGAGATGCACCCATGATATAGAAGAACGATGGGGGGAAATACATCTAACGCTGACAAAAAAAATTCACCACCTCCTGAAGAGCATCTAGTTCTATGAGATTAACCGCATGATTGTCTCTCGAACCCTGATTGGTAGAGTATTGCGAATAGCAATTGGGAGCAACTGAGTGATCAATACATGAAAATTAAAAGCTTCATGTCAATCAATTTTAAAACTTCCATCGAAACAAGTCTTCTAATGTTGGAAGAGTTGTCGGACAGAATTTTCACACCATGTAGTAACTGGCATAACTCGTTCTCTCAGCCCTAGACACAGTATAATAGCCAGATTCACAAAATGTTCGGCCGGTCTCAATCCTTTCAGGTGTAACTCCTTTTTGATTCTCATATCCAGCAAGTCAAGTCGTGTTTTAAGGCATCCTGTGTTTTTCCCTTGATATTCAATGACAAACCGATCATGAAATCACATACAATTTTCTCTACATGCATGACCTCGATACAGTGATGAACTTGTAGATGTTCCCAATAAGGTAAGTTCTAGAATATCGACATCTTCTTCCACACAGCCTTCTCACGTCTAGCACACTTTCCATCCATTCCTATATGTAACTTTTATATCCTTAACCATGTCATGTACATATGTATGGCTACATTGTCTGGGAGGTGTATCATCCTCATTTAATACATTAAATTATTTCTTCATTTGACTATACGGGTGATTCTCTGAACGAACCCACGGTGACGCATATACATGGTTTTCTTCGAATGTTTAAGCCACACACTAGCCATATGATCCAAGCAGTTTGTACATGCTTTTGACCCTTTCGTACTTTGCTTCAAAATGTTCTTAAGGTTAGGATAATCATTTATGGTGCAGAATAGTAAGTTGCACAGATTAAAGTTCTCTCGCTTGTGAGCATCAAATACATGTTCCGCGTGGGTCCACAGTTTTATGAGATCGGACATCAATGGTTTCAGAAAAACATCTCTATCATTCCCAGGTTGCTTCGGTCCTTGCACAAGTATCACCATCATAATGTACTTCCACTTCATGCACAACCAAGTAGGAAGATTATAGATACAGATATTCACAGACTAAGTACTATGACAACTACTCATGTTTTCAAATGGGTTCATTCCATCCGTGCTCAATCTAAACCTTATGTTTCTTAGTTCCCTGCCAAAATCTTTGAATTTCCTATCGATATTTCTCCATTGAATAGAATCAGCAGAATGTCTAAGCTTTTCATCATTTTTGCACTCCTCATTGTGCCACCGCAACAGTTTTGCATCCTTTAGGTTCGCAAATAAACGTTTCATACGGGGAATTATAGGCAGGTGCCATATGAATCCCTTTCATCACCTAGACCTCATCGTGATCGCCTTGATCCTTACGCTTGTATCGGGATGACTTGCACACCGGACATGTATTGAGGTCTGCATACTCTTTTTAGAACAGGATGCCGTCATTTGTACAAGCATGTATTCATTGTATTTTCATTCTTAACGGGCAAATAATCATCTTGGCATGGTACATACTTATATGTAACTCATTTCCCTCTGAAAGCATGTTTGCTATGAGACCTAACAACGTCGTGAAATTCTTGTCTAACGATCCATTGCTTACCTTTAGTTTCAACAGTTCAAGCACTGTGACAATTCCGTGTACTTATTCTTGCATCCCTCAAACAAAGGTTTCTACGAGTCCCCCATCAAGACTTTGAATTTCTCGTACTCTCACATATTACGATTCCCTTCTGCATAGCAAATATCTCATCCAGATGGTGAAGATCATCCGATGATGTACCTTCATCTGAATCAAAATCGACATCATCCGTCATATAGTTATCTTCCTCCACGATGATGACATTACCACATTCCTATACTGTTTGCTACTCACCGTGACTTGTCCAACATGTGTACTGCTCTATGAAACCCCTACGAATCAAGTGGTCTTGGATCTGCTTTGAGTTCTCAAACATATGTAGATTCTCGCGGTCTTTGCATGGACAACAAATATATTGTTCCCTCTGTCAAACTTATGCTCTTCCCCAGCTCTTATGAAATCTAACACGCCATTAAGGTGCTATTCAATTAAATGGTAACCACTGTACATCTAGTTTCGGTCCATACGTGTTAAATATTGAGGTTCACAAAGTGCCTACCAATAGTTAATTAATTTATACAATACTAATTAATATTGTCTTTACTTTGTTGGTTTTGACTATATGTAAAGAATAATTGCAATTATTTTATTTTATTCAGAAGTATACAACCTACCAATAATTACAAAAAAATTTATGAAAATTATAACTTAATATAATACTTAATTAATAAATAAAAATTTTAATTAATCATATCATTACTATGTGGGTTTTTTCTATATCAAAATATTCTCAAATTTTCATTTCATGCAAACTTCCAACAATTACAATATCTATTTATGAGACAAGATAAATCAATTCTAAAATAATGAATTACTCATATATGCTATATATACACTTCTCTCTCTTTCATAATATCTAAACCATCCACAATTAATCTATCATTTTGCCACCCTAAAATAGTTAGCAGCATGCTCAATATAGTAATTACAACCAATTATATGCCTCAAAAAATCAACAAAAATATACAATTTGCCATAACCAAAGTATATCTATATTCTCTCTATTTACCGCATTAGATCTACCAAATTATTCAATTTTTTGAACCGATCTCTAACCTTAGATCACCAATATGAAATAGATCCCAAATCCACGGTTCTTTTGGACCAATTCAACTCCAAGCCGAAAAATCGCCTGAGCTCTGTCGCCGCTATGTGTAAGAACTGAAAATTTAAGACAAGACTTGGGTCTGTTCGCATCTCTGGGAGTTAACTTATGTGGGCCTTATTATGAACCACATATAATCTTCTACACTAGGCGGCTTTTGAAGAACGGTCTGTAATGTGGGGTCTTTGATGAACCATTCTATAGTGTGTGAGAACTTATATCATAATCTGTTTATTACACATGTTGCATTAACCCATTGCCAAATAGATCAAGTGCTGAATAATCAATAACGCAACTGCGAACCCCAGAACAATGACATAGAAAGCTTTCGCAGAAAGTTGATAGAGAAGGTTGTCTCGTAGCATGAAGAGGGATGAATATAATAGAGACTAAACTGCGCTTCATCTTAGTGTTCCGGAACCTATAAGCAATCGTGGCACCACTAATGGAAATGATAGTTCCGCTACAATTTCCTGGCCGCTTTGTTTTGGAAGATCTCAAGATTACATGATGTTGATGTGAACTAGCGGTATCCATCTGCTGTAGACGAACCCACTCATGATTCAAATCCTCACACACCAAAAAAATACTTAAGTCATAGAAGTCTAATAAGTTATTCACAAAAGGACACCTGTCCATGGTTGCATTTACATTTTTCTCAAGTAGTGCACTTGTGTATTTAAACAAATCCCAAGACGTATGCATGCTAGAATACATGTGTATGCAATATGATCATCTGTGTAATTCAGAAAGACGAGAAAAAGACTCGTGTAGCAACTATATTTATACTAATATAACAATGATGATATAGAGTCGTCTGAAAATATCTATTCTGATTTTATAATGTTATTTACAAAGTTAACCCTTCTTCTAATCATTCTCATACTGATTATATAGTTAATCCCCTTAATAACCACTTTATACGTCTACCCTTTCATGCCCCCCCCCCTTCTCGCTGGCGAGGTGCACATTTTCATATCCCATGGCATGAATTCATGCAGCACGTCTACATGCTCTTTCATCTTTTGTGGTGCACATTTTCATATCCCGTGGCATGAATTCATGCAGCACGTCTACATGCTCTTTTATCTTTTGTTGGGATGTTTTAAGTCCTCAAGAACTGAGCGACTCAATAAAAAGTTTCTCACAAGTTTTACCAACATCTTTGTTCTACTTTGGTCTAAGATTGAAGAACAAAGATTCAGCATGTTTATTTTCAAGATCAAGATGTCAGTTTCTAATGTTTATTATTGAGTTTCTTGGATAAATTCAATTATGCCTTACCATGTTTTGAATTTTATATGTTCCAGTATGTCAGTTGCTGGTCCAACACTTCCATTACGACACATAGCCTTAATTTACACTTATCGATACATACATTACACATACATGATTGCTAGCACGTACAAACTTTACACAAATGGATATAATTTTTCCACAATTTCTTGTGCATCTATGTTCCTTTTGTCTTTCTAAATGGTAAGCGCACTTCTCCATGTACCGAAAACCCGCCTATATCACATAGCTATTTTAACACTTGCTTCCAACAATAACATACACCAGGTCCATATTGCACTCATTCTGATTCAAACCCAGCACAGTAGGTGATACTGAGACTGGATATAATCTCCAATGCTGAATCTAAAAATGTTCCACTCTTGAAGAAGGATATGAATAACACCAAGCAAGTCATTTAATTACATTACACAAGCAGTTACAGTATGCAAGACGCTGATGGGCGATTAGATCGTTGAATGCTGTGCATTAGTCCGCAGTCCAGCTCTGCTCCACAATCTCACGTACTTTACGGTTGTACTCCCGCTTGTTCTCACTAAATAGGCGGGCAGCTTCTGAGTTGGCAGGTGAATTTGGGTTTGGATCGCAAAGCAGTGACTGCAAATACCAATGCCAGGTCAGACACACGCCATTGGTGCTAAGATAACAAAACAAATAAGATTGCTGAATCAATAGAAATGACTAAACATTTGTTGTTTAAAGTCTACAGGATGTACTTGTCACTCAAAGAAGCAAGATATGCAAATACCAGGTTTGGTATACATGGTTATGTTCTCCTTTTTCCCATAGTTATATTTCAGTGTTGTGACTGTACATTGTACAACAAGCCTATAAGCAGAAAGTCTGATCAAGTTTGGTAATTGGTATGCATCCTCTCACTGTCTCCACTTACTGCTGGTAACCAGCCACCTCAACAGGGAATGAGTTTCAGAAAGGCTACCAAAAATTTACCTAAATATAGGAGTTAGCCTACTATTGGTCACTGATTTTTGGATTATTTCAGGCAGCTAAGATAATAATTGTTCCCAAAAATCAAGACTTAAAACATAGGATGGGAATTCTTCACTGCAAAATATGTAACTACCAGACTCAATGCTTAAGCTGACCATTGGACCGGTTAATACTGATAATCAGACACAACGAAGACTAGTTGACTCTAGATAAAAACCTTTAGTAGTTACTACCTTTGTTTCACAATATCTGTCCAGCACGTATACGTAGGAGGCATGAAATTGAACTAATATTTGATGGAATCAGACCATACGCTCCCATTTGATTTAGTAGTATAATGTCTATCTAATAGGGTCAAGCATGGTCATCCAATTCCATCAGATTTTACTTTTTTGTGCCCTCAAGGTATGCGTGCAGGACATTTATTGTGAAACGAGGTAGTATATAGTGTGACAGTACCTCTTAACAAAGAAAAAGGCAATATCATACGTACTTAGCAACTGAGCATGTAATAAGGAAATGTAGTACTTTCTACAAGGAACAATTCACATGAATATCAAAGAGATATCACTCAAGTTAGTGAGAATTAAAAAATCTTTGATGGGTGGGTTTGCTCAGCATATTTCACGACAAAACTCCAAAACTTTGAGTTGTAAGCATTTTTTGGCAATAACCATGTTACATGATGTTGCAACAAACAGGACATCACAAGAAAGAGACTAAAAAATGAGTGGGAATAAGTAAACCAAACAGGACATACCAAAAAAATGATTAAACTAATGATAAGGCGCCATCTACCTGGATGGATGTAAGTATAGCAGCTACATCATATATCGGACTCCACTGGTTTTGTAGGATATCTAAGCAAATGCTCCCATCAGCATAAACTGTTCATGATATAAAAAATGTTAGGAAAATAGAATGAGTGGGAGTATGAAAACATAGTGCCATTATAAGGCTCTTGCAACAAGAGAATAATTACATAAAAGGCTGCAATGCTGTTGTTCGCTATCTAGATTCAAGTAAACTAATCATCACCAATTCCAACGTTATTGAAAAAAGTAAATTTATCAAATCAAACAAGTATTAGTTGAATCTGTATATTTGCTAGCATAATAAATGTTCTGTAACCACTGCACTGCAGCGCATAGAACAACAATTGAACATTCTAGCATGTATGTGGTGTATCAGGTAGGAACAAACCTTAAAATAGGATAATGAAAACTCAAATCTCAGCCACTAGATCAACTGTGGATGCTCGATGGTGTAGATCAAGGTGAATGTGGAATGTTATAGCTGTGAAGTGGGATAATTCAGGTGGACATAAGTGCTGGCGGCTTTTGGTGTTCAACGTGAGCCATTTAGATTCAATCAAATGGCTAAGGTTAGTAGTTCTCATTATCCTATTTTGTCACTAGCTCTCATTTGATATGCTCCCTCGGCAATGTATATTAATATTGGAGTGCTGCATCAATACTTAACTAGAAGAACCTGGACTTAAAAAAAAAGATAACCCACACAATAAGTATTAAACAAGGGCAAAAAAAGGCTTACTGTTAGGATGAAACATCCGAGAAACAAATCGCACCGTAGGTGGCTTATTAGGATAATCTTCAGTAAACTGAAGTGTCAGCTTGAACGTTCCTGACAAAGTAAACACAATTTGGTTTAGTGGTAATATTTGAGAAATCAATACTGATTCATTTAGAAACAAAAGGCTTGAAATTGCATGAAGAATATTATATATGACTAACGAGGACCAGAAAGAGAAAATGAACAACAGTAATTACTCCATCAATTAGAATAGACTATCATCTATATGAATTTAAAATATTTCTCAAGCTGCGATCTCAAAAAAGTTTAGTCCACAAACTGTGACCTCCAGACAAATCTCAAATGACATGCTTCACTGAACTAGATGTAAAACATATGCAAAGTTTCAATTTATTTTGACCTTACAGGTAGCTATAGCTATCTGGTAAACATGTAAAATGTTTGAACCACATGCTCCTAGGCTGAACATCAACATGAAGACAAAATAATATGCAGATGAAGCAGATGGTGTAGAATACACGTGCCTAGATATGAATCACCATAGACAGTACCAAATAGATGTTTTAAGAGGTTAATAGAACAACCACAAGAATAAAATGAAGTGTTGCCATGTTCAGTTTGGGTATTATGCATTTTCATGGTAAAGTTCTATTGGCCCAGGAAGTTCAACTGAGACATCGAGAATAGAAATGTAACTATGTAAAAAGAATCATCTCAAAAAATGAAAACAGAGTAAAACAAAGTAGAAAGTATGACGACATATCATTAAAGGCCTTAAATCAACTTACCTCCATCCCAGGGAGTATCATCAGGACTGCAAAACAAGACAAAAGACATAAGACCATGACAACAAAGTAAAATTTATCTAAATAAAATAGTTACAAAATATATAATCACATAGTCTGACATCTTACCCAAAAATGACAGCATTCCAGAGCATTATATTGTTATCCTGAGGGGCCCCACTTATGCCTGCAGGAGGATCCTGCATCAGTCGTTTGAAATCCCTCATCAACCTCTTCCTAGCAGGCGTTGACATCCTCGCCTTCTGTAGAAACCATATCACCAGATGACTTAAAAGGCAAAGTAAGTAAGGAAGAAAATATCTCGAAATCAATCCAATAGTACTGCAACATCCACAAAAAGTTTGAAAACTCACAGCCCGTTATTTTCCAAAATTACAGCCTTACTTGAACACTATTACTACTAACATACTTATGAGCTACTTTGACTGCTGGTATGGATTGTTCTAATTTATAGGTGCCACATGTATATACAAGATAAAAGTTAGTAGATGACAGGCGACCTTATTGGCAACACTCACCCGATCGTTACCCTTGGGTACACATTAGCATGCAAAAGTCATGTATGCCCTTTAAGCAAGCATTGATTCCCTAAATAACTACCAAACACATACATCATAATGCAACAAATTAGTTATTAACAACTAAATGAAACGAAAAAAATAAAAATATATATAACGGTTTGTCGTATTCTCAACTGTAACTTTTGGCCCCTAATAATTGGAGATAAGCTGCACCCGAGTGCAAGCAGGCGAAGCAATTGCATTCCACATAATCCACCCAGTGAACACAAGAACAATCTACTTGAAACGAATGAGTAATGTAATGAACACGGCAATCCTACCATTCCATCCACAATTCCACGTGTCATCTAGAAGAACCGAAACCAAGACCCTTGGAGCGTCTACAATGCAAGGTGCTCTTACACGGGTGCTTAAAGAGAAAGAATATGTCCCCATCGCCAAGCATTAATGTAAGAACAATCTCTTCTAATGCAAGCACCTCATTGTATCACGGTGGAGCATCAGTGCCTCGTCAGGCAAGGATGCGACAAAGCACCTTATCACAGTTAAACAGCAAGAATTAATAACCCCGAACCTCAGCAATTGCAGCCTAAAACAACCACACAATCTCCTCATCACCTACAATAATTATGAAAAGCAATAAAGCGCCGTAAGCTCACAGATCCTTCACACGCGCGATCAATGCCTCCATCTACCTGCCTAACTACGTCTAAAGCACAACCGCTAGCGTCACCGCACGCAATCACGATCAGGCGAACGAGCTAATCGGCGCGATCGCGTCGCGCACATCGCACCACAGCCACCGATCGATCTACCAGAGACGGAGGCCAAGACCGATCGGACAGGGCAGAGACGACGGATCATACCTCCGATCAAACCGCCGCGCCCCCGCAGATCACGCGGGAATCGACTGTCACACCAACCAGCGCCCCGAACTCCCACGGGCTATAGCATACTGCAGTGGAGCCGATTGGGCGGGGACGCGAGCGGACTGGAACGAATTGGATCGGATCGGATCGGAGGAGTGGGAAGATTTGGTCAAGAAGGGAAAGGAAGGACGAGCTGTGACGTTGGAGCGGAGGGGAAAGGGTTTGGGGCGAAGGGAGGAGTGGACGGCGAGACACGAGTGGAAAATATAGAATCCAGCAACAGCCATTTGTCTCCGGACCTGCGTCCCCTTGAAGCATAAGGCCCTGTTTGGAAGCCCGGTATTGACCCAAATACCTCTATAATTTATAGCCCACGAAGAAAAAATAATAGGACCGAAAAACACTGTTTGGATGCCCGGTATTGAGCTGGCCTATTTCCGTCGGTTTCACATTTACACCCGGAAAGTTATTCGGGCCTCTAGTGGTCCGTTTTTTATTCCGACGTTTATCGGGCTCCTGCTCGTGGCGAGAGCGCGAGCAAGGCGACACCGCCGCCGCCGCCGCGCGCGAGGAAGGCGACCGCCGAGCGCCGCTTCCCCGCGGCGGAGAGGAGGGAGAGGGTCCCTCGGACAGCGGCGTCGGTGGCCCGATCTCGCCACGAGCAGGAGGTTGCGGCGACGGGGAAGCGGCGCTCGGCGGTCGCCTTCCTCGCGCGCGGCTGCGGCGTCGCCTTCCTCGCGCGCGGCGGCGGCGTCGGCGTCGCCTTCCTCGCGCTCTCGCCATGAGCAGGAGCCCGATAAACGTCGGAATAAAAAACGGACCACTAGAGGCCCGAATAACTTTCCGGGTGTAAATGCAAAACCGATGGAAATGGGCCGGCCCAATACCGGGCATCCAAACAGTGTTTTTCGGCCCTATCGTTTTTTCTTCATGGGCTGTAAATTACAGAGGTATTTGGGTCAATACCGGGCTTCCAAACAGGGCCTAATGCATCTGTGACTGTTGTGTCCAAAAGATAATTAGAGATATTTCTTAGATGTGCTTATCCGAATATCACCTCGCTAAAACATGTTATTAAATATATTCACGTAACAAAGGGCAAACATCTCGCAAAGAATTGTATAAATAATGTTTATTATATATTTTTTACCTTTCGGTTTCTCCTGGTTTTTATAGCAATTTATTTTTATCATAGTTGTAATAGGCAGCACCATTAAATCCGGACACTGTTGTGGATGAAGTCGAAACAATGGGTGTTGCTACTGCACAATATCTTTATTAAAGTTGAGATGTAATGTTGGCATACTAGCTGAACTAGCACTGCTGTCGAACCTTATATTCACTATAAAGAACGAGAGAGATGCGCATCGAAGTCGTAGAAGAGAAACATAACCAGCAATCAGGCGACAGCTATAGTTTAGTTTTAGCCGGTACTTTACCACTTAGGAAACTCTATGTACCATTGCAAACTCGCTAAGGGAGTAATACATAGGAGACATTTTTTTAAAAGAAGTACGTGAAATTCATGTAATGCTAAGAAGTGTTATCTATTTTGACTCAAGAGAACTAGTGTGAATTCATTGCCGACAAGTTTGGTAGCTTCTGGCACTTTTGTGAATGATTCACGGTAGAATATAACCATTACATGTGAACATCCTTCATTTGGTGTGGTTGTAAGTTAATATACTCTTACATGCAAAATACCTTGTGATAAAATACACGAAGATGTCTTACATCTATCTAATGGTTCATTTGGAACATAAGAATATAGAACTTTGGAATAGAAAAAAGGACACATGAGAATAGAGAAAAGAAACGAGGTTGAAAAATACAGGAAATTTTCCTACATGGTTGTCCGGGTAAAGTTGCCTCATTTATATGGGAACGAAAGAAAAAACATGAGGTTTGTTTTCCTTGTGAAATCAATGATTAATTGAGTCTGATCTTTTCCTACAAAAATTAACGTTGCCATTAGTTGGTGGACTAAGTAAGAACCATTTAATTCCACCTTATGATCCATCTCTCATTCTCCCTCTTCATTGCTCATTTGCAATCGACAGAAGTAAATAATTTTGTTGCCAAATGAACTCATCTCTCTCGACACTTCTCATCGAAACTAGCTTGTGATTTCCTGAAAGTAAGTCCGTTAGTGGAAATGAATCAACCCACCCCACTCGCATCTATTATGGAATTCTAAGAAGGTGGGGCTTAGTTTCATAACTTCAATTGTTTTGGTGCGGTTCTATTGATATGAATAGTGTTCTTGTTGTAATTCCTTCTCTAAGATCATGCCTATGAGAAAAAGGGTGGATAAGAGGATTGCTTTTCTTCATCTTGTGAATACTTGAATTTTCAGTCATCTAATTTTTCTAATATAAAGTTGACGATGTATAGTATAGTATCCCGTATACGAGGGAGCATCCGTATACGATCCCCTGGATTATCAGAACAAGAATATGTATCCGGTAAGGATCCCCAGGAGATAAGGTAACCCCCCGTAAGGAGGGAGGACACCCCCTTAAACTAGGGAGTCAATCCCGACGTTTAAGGAAGCTAGAGTCCTACTCGGGCATAAGTTCGTGTCCGATACGACTCGGGGAGCCCCCTATAAAAGGATCAGCAATCCTATAGGGGAGAGATGGGTCTTTCTAGTCTAAGAAGGTAGAGAAGTCCCAAGAAGTTTGAAGCCATCCAGAAGCCCCAGCGATTCCCACGAGAAGACCCGCCGCCTCGAAGGAGTCGAGCCCCGCAGAACTAGTCGAAATAGCCTCCGATTAGGTCTAGGATAGCCACTGACATACACATCCTTTGTAAAACACTCTTTGATTAATATATACGAACAAGACGTAGGGTTGTTATCCTGAGGGAGGCCTGAACCTGTATAAAAAGGGCGTTTCCTTGTCGTCAGATCTCTTGGCCTTGTGCCCTAGGGGTCCATACCCAACAACAAGTATCTCTCTCATGACTACCGTAAGATCGGCAGTTTACCAATCGTCGACAGATGGCGCCAACCGTGGGGACCTCTCCGGCTCAAGCCAACAAGGAAGTATCGGAGTCGGCAAGATGTGCAACTAGTCGCGATCAGCCCATGACGCTGACTGCACAGCCCTCCCCGGTTCGACCCGAGGAGGAGGAAGCAGGTTCGGCAGGGGGATCCGATCGCACTCGCGCGACGTACCGGATATTCAGATCTGGGCTTCTACGACAATTTTGGCCAGACAGATCTGTACCCGACAACCTACCACGTAGATCTTGGAGAACACGTCACTGGCGAGTACTCGGATTGCGAAGTCGATGACTTTATGACCGAGTGCGCCAGGGCCTTCAGGGGAATGTTGGTGCTAACCGATGATTCCCAGGCAAGAGCGACCAGCCCAATATCTGGATGGTCGCCTGCAACTTCTGATCGATTGCAACTTCTGATCGACCAATCGATCAAGATCTCAATCACAGTACCCCTCCCCATGAGGAAGACATGATGGAGTGGGATTGCACCTCATCTTATCCAGACCCTCGAGTGGTTCTTGCGATCCAGGATGGTCGGGAGGATTTCGAGGACCAGGATCAGGATGGGGACTCACAACATCAAAGCCTGACGGCTACTCCCTGTAGGAACGGGAATATGCCCACGGCCGCAGACAGAACCCCTCAAGGGACAGGGGAACACGTGTTCCGAACTGCTCGAAGACTCGCCAAGGTGCACAATCTGCTGTCACGACCACCAGCGGCAGATTTGATGACACCTGATGGAATACAGTGGCTACGACGGCTGGGGGCTGAACTACAGCAGGCTCAAGCTCAAGCCGAGTCTTCTCGACTCTAGTCGGCAACACACAGCTCCAACCGAGGGAAGACCCCTCTCCGACCAGAGGAATCAGGCAGAGAAGGATGACACCCCAAGCATCAATCTCACCAAGTGGAACAGTACGTCGACCTCCGCGACGCTCGGTGCCAACTAGAGCAATCTCCTCCCCGGAGAGACCACAGACACCGCACTAATGGTCGAGGACAGTCTCCGACCCCGAACAGCGGTGAGAACGCGCCTTATCGGAGAACCATCAACGCATGCCAAGCGCTGTCCCAAGAGCTCCGACATATGCGCTGGCCGTCTCGCTTCAAGCCTGGGTGTCACACCCCGTTTTTCGTAAACCCACTTACCAGCATAAGTACGTGTGTATTAGACATGTTTACGGGCTTGCATGCATCCAATATACCCAACCCTGCCACACACGCACCTCTTCCAACTAAACCCTAACCCGAGTTAAACCCTAACATTACACAGGCGCAGTATACACTAAACCGCTTACGGCACCTCACCACCGAATGTACCTAAGCATAGGTGAGAGGGTACATGGCAGCTACCATGACCCCCTCCACCTTGCCACACCCGGAAAACCCTAATTCCCCGCCACGATTAAACCCTAGCGCAAGAACACCTCACCGCAATACACGCTATAACCATCAATATAGTTACGGCACCCTGAAACCAAATGTCTCGAAACCAAGGCAATAGCATCCCCGAGAGTTTCCATACTCCCTCGTCGCCTTGCCGCACCCCGAAATACTAGTTCCTTACCACGGCCCTTGTTTCCTTATTAACCCCGAATTAAGCTGAAAACCCTAAACCGCGATACCAATCACCCCCAACCTCTCTAAAGACTACGAATAAATTCCGTGAGCAACCTAATATCATATACAACACAAATATAAAATAAAATAGTAATGTTCAGTTTAAAAATATCGACAAATGAAATTAATTAATCCTAGGGCAAAAACACGCATTGAACTACACCCCCTATAAATATGTCTCGGAAAATTCCAATAAATTTACACAACAATCTCCTCACATTCAGAATCCCAAATATGAGAAAACATGAACATATTCAGTACAAAAATCTCAAATGGCAGATATCGAACACCTAGGCCGAATCAACATTTCCACATGAAATGAGACGCAAAAGCAAAGTACATCACTCTGGAACCATTGGTGGGACCCTCTTCTGTTGCCTGAAGCACAACCAAAATCATGTCTACCTCTAGCAGTGCCTCGTTTGTCTTCTTCCTTTTGACCCTAGTCCTTGACACAGCACGACACCTGAGAATTGTCAAGTCCTTGCAATAGAGCACATTGGAATTCCCTTCCGTGACTTTGGACACATGCCCTAGGAACCCCTGACGAGAGGGACACGCGCGCAACCGCCCGAGTGTGCCAGGACACGCTGATGCCGCTCCCTGGCATGGGCTGGCCGCGCCCTGGCTCGCTCCGACGCTAGCCAACTTGTCAAGGCCGCACCGCCCGCCCCTAGTTACGTCGTCCAGCTCGCCGGGGCATGCCTCGCTCCACTGTGAACCGTCCCATCACCCCATCCAGCTCACCTGCATATATTCATCCTCGGGAGCTCCCCCTCGCCGCGCCGAACGCCGAATAGCCACGCCGCCCGTCGACACACCACCACGCGCGTCTGCCAAAGCCGCACTGCCCGCTGCGAAACTCTTCGATGGCAGCTCCGCCCCACAAGCCGCGCCCCCATGCCCTCCTGCAGCCTTGGCCTCGCCCCGAGCGCCGGACAAGTCCCGTCACCGAGTACAGCAGCTATGCCAGCTCTGAGCTTCACCCGTCGAGCCCGCTCCAGCTATAAAAGGGCAATCCGAGCTCCTCCCTCAATCAAGCCATCACCGAGCCTCTCCAATTCAAGCCAGTACACCCTCACTCTCGCCCCAACAACTGCAATCGAGCTCCAGTCGCCACCGAACTCCCTACCCCAACCTAGGCTCGCACTTTCTTCTCGGGTCAACACCAATCCGAGCCATTCAAACCACCCCGAGCCCACCAGTCGAGGGAACCGAGTCTGGAACCTCCCTTCTCCCCCTCGAGCTTCATCCTTCCCCCTCTATTGCAGCCCCGCCGCCGGTAGCTCCACTGCCCGACGCGCCGCCGCCACCCTGTCCTAACCAGGCAGCCAAGGTAAGCTCGGGAGCTCACTCCCGAACGGGTAAGTACCTGGCTGCCCTATTAAGTAAAGGCGCCCTTTCTGTTTTCCGTTTCCCCTACTAAGAGACGTAAACAACCCTGTGCAGAAAGCGTAAAGACAATACAAAACCGGTTTTCTTTTCATTTTAGACACTCACTGGTTCACCCGGTTTAGGTCTTTCCAGACTGGTTTTTGCATAAGTAATTCCGATTCTAGAATCATCAGAAAATGTTCAAACTTATGTCTTTACAAAGTTTTGAAATCTAAATCAGTCTCGGAGCTTTGACAGTAGGAATTGAGTTTTGGGCATTATTCCAATCTCCTTAAATCCGCATATACTTTATACATGTAGAATTCCAGATGAACATTTTATACTACCAGTACATTAAAATAGCTCTAACACCCATGAATTCATAAGAACAATAACCTTGAACACGTAACCCTAATAACACGAGTTTTCCTACCCGATTAAAAATATCATCATTTCATGTGATTTTCGTGCATGTTCTTGGATTCTATTTGAAGTTCCGTCGCTTGCTTCTTATTCGCCGATCTCTTTCAACGTATAGTGAACGGAGTGCCGTACGTGCCCCGGGAGAATCCAGAGTCACCCCCACATCCAGAGCAAGGACAGGAACCGAAACTGCCAGGCAAGCTTTCCCGCCTTGAACATATTGAATCCCATATTTGCTAAGCTTAGCTACTTTGTTTGCAAATCTTGCATGCTATTTTAGTATTAGCGGTATTTTATGCTAGTGAAGATATGTCCAGTAGATGCATATGCCGTAGGTTTGGAATCCGCCCCTTGGTAACCCTAAGTTTATCTAGTCAGTCGAGATCGACCGGCAAGGTAGTAGGAACATAGGCTGTAGCCGTGCTTAGACCTGTTATAGTTAAAATAAGTTTTACTGAGTACATGGGGTATGGGATCAAAACCCTCGGCTTATTTATACATGCCGAGGGAATCTTTTAAAAAGAAACATTTGTGAAAATCTCACATGAAATGATGGAGGATTTCGGATTCGGGCAGGAATGCTAAGGGTGTTATGAGGTGGTAGAGTAGCCGGTCGCTACCCGAAGAGTTGGTTGGTTATGGAGTCCTGCTCGAATCAGTTAAGGACCGAACCTAAGTGCCACTGAATCAGTTCTCCTACCGTACGTCCACATGTACTTTATGGGAAGGACTTGACCTGATACCCCGTCAAATGCCGGAGCTCGGAACCGTGGGAAGTTAGGGTGATGTGCTAGGTGGATCCGGGATCCCTAGAGGATCTTCACGGGACTACGTGGGGGTAAAACCCTCGATAAGTTCCACGTGGTGGAGGTAAAAGCTTTCGGTGGGTCTCACGAGTACGTGAAATTATGGTCCGACACAAAGGTGGAGAGTCCCATATTTGACATCCGGGATGAAAAAGTTGGGTTACCCTCCTAGCGGGTCCGGCACTAGTGTTAACACGGGCGAAAGGTCTCGTTGTATTAACCCTGCCAGTATACCTCGTGAAAGTGTACCTGTTAGCGCTCGGCATTAAGGGTGAACTACATCTTGTGGGTAAAGCCGTACAACCTCTGCAGAGTGTTAAAAACTATTCGAATAGTCGTGTCCTTGGTCATGGACATAAACTGGTAAGGCCACACACTGGTTAGACTATGTTTTGGCTGTGAAAGCTGGGAAACAGGATTAAGGACGTGGGCATGATGTGTCCACAGGGTGCAATTTGCGCTACCCAGTTGGTAGCTAGGAATTGCTGAAGGAAAGGCTAGCTACACTGCCCGGGGTAGCGTGAGCGAAAGCCGAAAGGGTAGGCGGTGATGAGCGTGGCTATCCTGCTGAGGAAAGAAAGGAGAGGTAGCAGGGACTACCTCAAATAATGACGTGCTTCTTTGATGATCCTCGTTTTACAAAATCGCCTTAAATCTATTATCGGTATTTGAAATAAAGACTTACATTTCCGCACAACATGCAACATAGGTTAGAGCTCTCCTTTGAAATATCCCTTTTGCATGAATTATGCCGTATTACCCTCCGGTGGGAAAAGCTTGCAAGTACATTCAATGTACTCACCTGGCATGTTGATTTGGCCAGACGAAGAAGAAGAGTGGTGCTCTGAGGACGATATCAGTGACCACGAGAGCTAGGACGTTCTCCCCAGTCAGTTGCCTGTGGATGGGCATATTGATGGGTAAATAACTATGCTTTGCTTCTTTCCGCTGCTACTTTTATTCAGCCAATCGGCTATGTTATTGAATAAAGACCATAATGGCATATTTATGTAAGTTACTCGGTATTGTATGTGGATGATATCAAGTTCTTGTGTGTGCCGGCTACTGATCCAGGGACCGGTACAGTAAACACGGGAGGCGTATCCGGCCCTAAAACCGGGTACGCCACACTGGGGCCCTAGAATCGTACGATGGCACCACAAACCCTGCTGAGTTCCTACAGATTTACACTGCGACAATCGAGGCCGCAGGCGGGAACGAGAAGGTCATGGCCAACTACCTCACGACCGCTCTAAGAGGAGCAGCCAGGACTTGGTTGATGAACCTACCCCCAGGAACGATCCGCTCCTGGGGACAGCTTTGCGACATGCTTCTCGGAAATTTTCAAGGTACCTTCACACGTCTCGCCCGAGTCGACGACTTATTCCTAGTCATCCAATGCCCAGACAAGACCCTCCGAGAATTCACCAAACGGTTTAGTGCTGTTCGCAACACTATTCCTGAGATAATCGACTTGGACGTCATCCGCGCCTTCGTTCGAGGCAGCAGAAACAAGATGTGTATGCACGACCTGATCATGCATCCTCCGAAGACCATGACACAGCTGATGGACCTAGCCATAAAGGCTGCCTGCACGGAGGAAACCCTAAACTACATCAAGCAGCAGAAGAACAGGCAGTCCAGGTCTCCCCTCCGGACCAGAGACGACTCAAAGAAGGCGAAACGCAAGAAGAAATTCTCCGAAGGGAACAGGGAGAAGAGGGCTAAAACCAATGAGGTGCTAGCCGATCTCCCCAAGAAGCGCACCTGGCAACCACGCACCAAGGATAAGCAGACGACCTCCTCCGACAAGACAGGAAAACTCTGGTGCGATTTCTACCAGACCGATTCACATGATCTCTGTCAGTGCCGCATCTTCAAGAAATACCTCAGGGAAGAAAGAGAGAAGTCCCACGAGGAGAACACACAGGTCACAAGCAACAGCCGGGATTCGACTTCCAACGATGACTCCGCCCTTGAGCCATTCCAGGGGCATGTCAGAGTGATCGAGCATATATTCGGGAGCTCGACTTCCTACGAGTCGAAAAGGCAATACAAGGCGATTGCCCGAGAAGTCCTCGCAAATATACCCAGAGTCCCTCGGGCAATCAAGTGGTCGGAGGTCATCATCGCTTTCGATCAAACCGAATGCCCCGAGAACTGTGCTCGACCAGGACGATACCCGATTGTTGTCAAACCAACGATCAATAACTGCCGAGTTGCCAAGGTGCTAATAGACGGAGGGAGATCCCTCGACATCCTATTCGCTAACACCCTTGATGCTATGCAAGTGCCACGGTCGTCAGTTCAGACGGTGACACAAGCATTCCACCGTATCGTCCTAGGCTCATCGGCTATGCCGATCGGGCACGTTACACTACCAGTTACCTTCGGAACACCGGAGAACTTCCGAACAGAGAAAATCATGCTCGATGTAGTAGACTTCGAGACGGCATACAATACTATCTTGGGGCACCCAACTCTGGCCAAGTTTATGGCAGCAACGCACTATGCCTACCAGTGCATGAAGATGCCCGGCCCAAAGGACGTCCTCACAATAAAGAGCTCTCCCTAGGAAGCACTACTCTGCGACAAGCGTAGCCTCGACCTTGCAGAAAAGCATCAACTCTCGAGCTGGGAAACAGACTCCGACGCTGCTGCACGCACCCCCGTGTCAGCAAGACCTCCACCGCAACTACGAGCGATGACTTCGGAAAACACCCCCTACAAGCCGGAGAATAGGTCCTACGACTAGTTCGGACCAGGGCAAAAAGGGTTTTCTTCTCAGCTGGACAACTGCTCCATAAGAGAAGTCGCCCGATTCAGGTCGCTCGAGTTAGCAGTGAAGAAATAGTCGAGTCCCCTTAGATAGTCCCTAGTCCAAGCACCTTCGATAAGATACAGCCATCACCCCTCTAACCTCCAGTCCGTCTCAGGTTGCGCCAGCTCCAGCCTCAAGTCGTCAAGCTACGAACAAGCCGATGGTAAGACGCTCCGGGCGCCGTCGCCTAGCTTCTTCAGCGGGTCACGACAAGAGCATGGGAGTCTCCGGAGCAACCGACGATGACTCGAGAGGAGGGGACGATGTTTTTTATTTTAAAGTTTTTCCTAGAAGTTTCTTTCTTACAGTAGCTTATAAATGATAATTCAGTCAGTTCACAGTTCTTTTTTAATATCAAGTTTTTAGTTCGATATTTATTTTTTCAGACTGCCTATTCGAGAAAATTTCTCGAATAAGATAGTCAGGGGCTGGTTAAGTATGTGGCGTCAAAACTGGCGTACGCATAGACGCAACCAATGATTCGACCTGCACTAAGGGAAAAGGGTTCCGCGCTGCAACCGTCTGGGATGGGAGGAAGACCCCTTAACATGTCTGCAGGTGACAGGGGAAGCCACTGAACCCCCCACCTAACCAGACCTAAGGCCTAGTCGACTAAGCTCCTCGGTTCCGTAGTAAAGTCCCCAGGACCCGCTTGCTTATCCGTACCTCCGACTACTTTGAGCAGAAGGCATCACAGATAGAGTGCAATGTTGTCGTAATCAGGGCAAATGCAGGACTTACTAACAGGCATCAAATATCCCTATGGCAAGGGAATGCGAGTTGTTGCTATGGCCACGAAAGGCTGTATGAAGACCCCTTATTGCGTTTACTGATGACGAGGAGCCAACGCGACCTCCATCCGACTAAATTTTAATT